>OZ010788.1:320549917-321799917 GCA_963932465.1 Maratus speciosus
AAATTATTCTTTAAAAAACTTTTTTTTTTTCCCTTGTCGACATTTAAAGTGTGAATTTCTAATATCAAGGTACTTTAAAGTCTGAAATAAGTTTTTTTTTTTTCAGATAATGCATATAAAAATGAAAACTTCTATGGAAAACGAAAAATTCTTAAACATCATTCTTAAAACATTAAAAGGATTTTGTATTATCCAAATAATGAAGATATTTAATAAAAATTAAACAAAACAAGACAAAAAGTTAATTTTAGTTAGAATTAAAAACGTATGAGTTCGTTTCTCTTTATTATAAAAAAGTCCTTCCGGCCAGTGCCGGGAGGAAGAGGTAGCTTTCATATTCCTTAATTTAAAAAAGCCAACTTATATTATTCAAACACACGAAGCTCAATTTAGTGGAAACCGAATATAGGAGATTTAATACTAAATCATTATGAATGAGAATTTCGCGAAATTCGTCAGCTTTATCCAAGCTGCTTTTATTTAAGGTAACTTATATTTGGCTGCCAAATTCGGCGATTTCTTAAAGTGCCTACCATTTTAAGACAACATGGTGGATGAGGCTAACCAGTGAACTTGGTCGAGACCTTAGTAATTGTTGTGCACATGCTCACTCACATCTGAATCGGTTGATATATACGAGTGCTGTCGCAGGAAAAAAAATCAGATTTTTCAAAATGTCACCCACATTAGAAATTGAAACTGCTATATCTGAGCCATTTTTTAAGATAAAGACAAACAAAAAATGCTCCTGAATCCTTATATCAAGGTCAAATACTTAAGAAAGAAACCTTTTTAAATATCTAATTTTTTTGCACCTCACTTTAAATATAATTTTTTTCTTAATTTGATGGCCGCCATTTTGAAACAAGATGGCTGATGAAGCTGGCCAGCGAACTTGGTCGAGATATTGATGTATACTATCCACATGCCTTCTTACATCGAAATAGGCGAATACGTGTGTTATCGCGTGACAAATACAAGAACGTTTCAAAGTGTTAGCCATGCTAGAAATTCAAAGTCCTATAATTCAAACATTTTTTAAGATGTAAACAAAAGAACAAATTTTCAGAAACAAAAACTGCTCCAGAATCTTTGTATCAAGGCCAAACACATAAAAAAAATCTTTTTCATTTTCCAATTTTTTAATATCTTAAATTAAATTTTTTTTAAATGGCAACCCTTTTGAAACAAGATGGCTAATGAAGCTGGCCAACGAACTCGGTCGAGGGATTGGTATGTACTATGTACAGAGACAGACCAAGGTACATCCAAATCGGTTCATAAGTACGCCTGTTATCGCGTGACAAAAATCAGGTCGTTTTAAAATGTCAGCCACAATAGAAATTCAAAATGCTATAACTCAGCCACTTTTTTAGATACAGACGAAACAAAACCAGTTCCGGAATCTTTGTATTAAGGTAAAACACATACAAAAAAAAATCTTTTTCATTTTCTAATTTTTTGGTATCTCATTTTAAATTTAAAATTTTTTTAAACGTCCGCCATTTTGAAACTAGACGGCGGATGAAGCTGGCCAACGAACTCGGTCGAAATATTTGTATGTACTATGTACATGCCAAGGTACATCCAAATCGGTTCATAAATACGCCTGTTATGACGCGACAAAAACCAGGACGTTTCAAAATGTCAGCCACGCTAGAAATTCAAAATACTATAACTCAGCCATTTCTTAAGATATAGACCAAACAAAAACTGCTCCCGAATCTTTTTATCAAGGTCAAACACATAAGAAGAAAATATTTTTTCAATTTTTAATTTTTTGGTACCACATTTCAAATTAAAATTTTTCTTAAAAATTTAAATGGCCGCCATTTTTAAACAAGATGGCGAATGAAGCTGGCCAACGAACCCGGTCTAGACATCGGTATGTACTATGTATAAACTAAGTTACATCCAAATCGGTTCATAAATACGCCTTTTATCGCTTGACAAATTTCAGGACGTTTGAAAATGTCAGCCACGCTAGAAATTCAAAATGCTGCAACTCAGCCATTTTTTTAAGATATAGACGAAGACGAAACAAAAACTGCTCCGAAATCTTCGTATAAAGGTCAAATACATAAGAAAAAAATATTTTTCCATTTTCAATTTTTTGGTACCACATTTAAATTTAAAAATTTTTTTAAAAATTTTAAATGGCGGATGAAGCTGGCCAACGAACTCGGTCGAGACATTGGTATGTGCTATGTACACACCGAATTACATCGAAATCGGTTCATAAATACGCCTTTTATCGCGTAACAAAATTCAGGACGTTTCAAAATGTCAGCCACGCTAGAAATTCAAAATGCTATAACTCATCCATTTTTTAAGATATAGACGAAACAAAAACTGCTCCGGAATCGTTGTATAATGGTCAAATACATAAGAAAAAAATATTTTTCCATTTTTAATTTTTTGGTACCACATTTTAAATTTAATTTTTTTTTAAAAATTTTAAATGGCCGCTATTTTGAAACAAAACGGCGGATGAAGCTGGCCAACGAACTCGGTCGAGACATTGGTATGTACTATGTACACACCGAATTACATCGAAATCGGTTCATAATTACGAGAGTTACAGTGTGACATAGGTCAGATATATATATATATATATATATTTATATCAATTTTGAACGGAGGGTGGTTTCGGGGTCTGGGGGTCATGATCGATGAAAATATACCAAAATTTTTTGAAATCGCTTTCCTCCGAACGGCTGCAATAGGTAGCTTTTTGTAATGAAAGCTACCTAAAAAAGTGACTACCGCCGCCGCTGGTTTTGAATTTTTTGTGACCGTTGGACTTTCTTCGTTAATATTAAGAAAAATATTGCATACAAAAATATGAAAATCAGTGATATTATAGAGTAATGTTTGATAAACACGCTGATGCAGACAGTTTTCAAATCGAAGAATTATTTTAAGAAATATATATTACTGAAGTTGGACAAAATCATTCCACTAAAAAAGTTTTATAGGAGCAAAAACTATACCTGGTAATTTAATCATTTTTAGATCATTTTATACGTTTGAAGTTCTCAGTGTGCAGACTATATTTCTTTTCTTAATTTGACTCATTTTCTGAGGTTTTATTTCTATTTTAAATTCAAATTTTCAGCATTTCGAGAGATATTTTTTACGTGTTTTACAAATGGTGTTAATTTAAACTGTTGCCAACTGTATAAACAGCGCAAACAGTAATATTTGCTTCAAAATAAAAATTTATTTACACGTGACTATTATAAACAGAAAAAACATTTCAAATTAGATTTAAATAATCACACTTGTATATATATAAAGCAGGAACTTATTAAAAATTACGTCATAAAAACTAAATTTACACGTGAATTTTAAAAGAGAAAGGATATTGTAAAATAATAAATTCAATCACATGCGTTAGAATTCTTAAATAGGAGAAATCACGTCACATTTGCGTTACATTACAGTTGTTACATAAAATGAATAAAAAGGTCCTTCCAGCCAGTGCCTGGAGGAAGAGGTAGCTTTCATATTCCTTATTTTAAAAAAGTCAACTTATATTTTTCAAACACACGAAGCTCAATTTAGTGGAATTCGAATATAAAAGATTCAATACTAATTTTTATGAATACTAAATCATTATGAATGAGAATTTCGCGAAATTAGTCAGCTTTATCCAAGCTGCTTTTATTTAAATTAACTTATATTTGGCGGCCAAATTCGGCGATCTCTTAAAGTGCCTGCCATTTTAAGACAGCATGGTGGATGAGGCTAACCAGTGAACTTGGTCGAGGCCTTAGTAATTGCTGTGCACATGCTCATTCACATCGGAATCGATTGATATATACTAGTGCTGTCGCAGGCAAAAAATCAGATTTTTCGAAATGTCACCCACATTAGATATTGAAATTGCTATATCTGAGCCATTTTTTAAGATAAAGACAAACAAAAAATGCTCCTGAGTCCTTATATCAAGGTCAAATACTTAAGAAAGAAACCTTTTTCAATTTCAAAATTTTTTGCACCTCCCTTTAAATATAATTTTTTTTAATTTAATGGCCGCCATTTTTAAACAAGATGGCTGATGAAACTGGTCAGCGAACTTGGTCGAGATATTGATGTGAACTATCCACATCCCTTCTTACATCGAAATAATCGAATACGTGTGTTATCGCGTGACAAATACAAGATCGTTTCAAAATGTTAGCCATGCTAGAAATTCAAAGTGCTATAATTCAACCATTTTTTAAGATATAAACAAAACAACAAATTTTCAGAAACAAAAACTGCTTCGGAATCTTTGTATCAAGGCCAGACACATAAAAAAATCTTTTTCATTTTCCAATTTTTTAATACCTCATTTAATTTTTTTTTTTTAAATGGCAACCTTTTTGAAACAAGATGGCGAATGAAGCTGGCCAACAAACTCGGTCGAGACATTGGTGTGTACTATGTAAAGACCAAGTTACATCCAAATCGGTTCATAAATACGCCTGTTATCGCGTGACAAAAATCAGGACGTTTTAAAATGTCAGCCACAATAGAAATTCAAAATGCTATAACTCAGCCATTTTTTTAGATATAGACGAAGCAAACACTGTTCCGAAATCTATGTATTAAGGTCAAACACATGCAAAAAATATCTTTTTCATTTTCCAATTTTTTGGTATCCCAATTTAAATTAAAAAAAATTAAATTTTTTAAATGGCCGCCATTTTGAAACAAGATGGCGGATGAAGCTGGACAACGAACTCGGTCGAGATATTTGTATGTACTATGTACACACTAAGGTACATCCAAATCGGTTCATAAATACGCCTGTTATCACGTGACAAAAATCAGGACATTTCAAAATGTCAGCTACGCTAGAAATTCAAGATGCTATAACTCAGCCATTTTTTAAGATATAGATGAAACAAAAACTGCTCCGGTATCTTTGTATAAAAGTCAAATACATAAGAAAAAAATATTTTTCCATTTTCAATATTTTGATACCACATTTCAAATTTTAAATTTTTTAAAAAATTTAAATGGCCACCATTTTGAAACAAAAAGACGGATGAAGCTGACCAACGTACTTAGTCGAGACATTGGTATGCACTATGTACACACCGAATTACATCCAAATCGGTTCCTAAATACGAGAGTTACAGTGTGACAAATGTCATATATATATATATATATATATATATGGATATATATATATATATATATATATATATGGATATATATATATATATATATATATATATATATATATATATATATAATATATGGATATATATGGATATATATATATATAAAGCAGTATAAGATTATATTTAGCCTGAACCAGCACCCCCCCCCCCCCTCACAGAACAAGAAGAACAAGAAAAATAACTATGTAAACATTAAAACTTTAACAAAAAACTAGGAAAAGATAGGCTGCGGCCTCATCGGCAGTGGGTTATGTTTCAAAAAGCAGCCGAGCATTCGAAACATATGTTTTTGAAACATAACCCACTGCCGATGAGGCCGCAGCCTATCTTTTCCTAGTTTTTTGTTAAAGTTTTAATGTTTACATAGTTATTTTTCTTGTTCTTCTTGTTCTGTGAGGGGGGGTGGGGGGTGTGCTGGTTCAGGCTAAATATAATCTTATACTGCTTTATATTTAATTTATGTGTTTTACTGCAGCTGTTTGGCGCATTTCACATGAATTTATCTTGTTTTTTGTTGGTGATTACTGTGCTTTACGTTTATATATATATATATATATATATATATATATATATGGATATATACATATATATATATTGAACGGAGGGTGGTTTCTGGGTCTGGGGGTCATGATCTATGAAAATATACCAAAATTTTTTTTAATCGCTTTCCTCCGAACGGCTGGAATAGGTAGCTTTTTGTAATGAAAGCTACCTAATAATATTGCAAAACAGTTTAGATTTAGAAATTTCGCACATTTATTTAATATTTTGAGATGATCTTTTCATCTATTTTTGTTAGGACAGCGCAAATAATATTTCATTTCTAACAAAAGTATTTTCACGTGAATATTAAAAAGAGAAAGAATAGTTTGGAAAAAATTACTTCAGATTAAAAACGATTCATATAAAATGTCTTATTTAAAAGAACTTTCTTTTCGCTTTGTTAAAAAATACTGGGAGACAAAGACTCTGTCTACTTAATTCATTTTACAATAGCTTATTTTGAAATGTTTAACTGAATTTATTTAAGGTAAAGTGAGGGGAGTCTGCGCACATTTCAAAACAATAGTAATAAAAAATCTAAATATTAATATTTTGCTAAAATATGCATGAATAATTTTGACTTTATTTGTTTTTTATGCATTTCCATTGTTGTTTTGTTGTTATACTGTAATTTAATAAAACAGCAGTAATAAAACCAAGAAAACTATTTTGCGCAATCTCTCCTTACAGGGTAGGAGAGAACGCGCACATGGGTAGGAGAGATTGCGCACATAGGTAGAAGAAATTGTTATTAATAGTAACTACAATTAAAACAATAATAATTACACTTAATCGACATTGTTTAAAGGTTTTTGTGAGTAAATATTATTGTATCAGGAGTGAATATTTCAACCAAATGGTTAAATAATAAATAAAAGAAAGAATTTTAACAACAGTTAAAAATTTTAATTTAAGAAGATTAAAATATCAGAAAAAGCAAGCCCTACTAAGATTACAAAATAACATTAATCTAGTTGACAACATGTTTAACTTGAAAATTACTTCATTTCCATTTCCACAGTTTCATTGTATTTTGTTTACTAACCGAAGTTGTCGTCGTCTTCAATCGATGCATTAATTGTTGTAAGTAATGCAGCTTTTGTACAATCACCTGTCACAAGCAATACATTGAATCCAATCAGTGGTTGAAGTTGTCTCCTGGTATAGCTCCAGATCATTCAATGCACTCATCCTCACTGACATTCGTTTTTTTCCCTTCAGTTTTTTTAACTCACTTTTTCTGGAAGCACCTTATCTTCAGCTGTTTTATATTTATATTTATTTATTTATTTTAGCGGCATCCTTCTTAAGTCTTTTTTCATGTAACATTAGTTGTATTCTGTTTTTGATTCCGATGGCATTAAACTACTTTAAATGGGTAAAAGCTTTTCCAAAACATTGTAGGTGTTATTAAAAAAATTATTTTAGTTAACAAAATATTTTTATCAGCAAATTAATTGTTCATAAATTAAAAAAAATATATATATATATAAATATTTAATTAATTTATTAGCAAACTAGGAGACTCTGCCCCCTGCAAGCTACGCTCGCCAACCCCCGTTCAGACACCGCAGAATCTAAAAACACGCTAATCTCATGGGTTTTTAAAATATTAGAGAAGATTGAATTATACAGAAAAAAGCTGTGCATATCTTCCTGTAAACGGGTTTCCATTCAATTCCCTTTGATGGCAAAAATTTAAGGGCAAATCAGTTGCTGTTAAGACATCCAATGCTTGTTTTTGTTTTTGATTAAAGAGGATCAGTTAAACATTTGAAAAGAAGCTAAAATAAAATAAATTAAGTATACAGAGTCTTTGTCCTCCCGGTATTTAAAAACAATCTCTATAACAATAGCCTAAGTCATGTGACTATCATCAACAGTTCCAGGCGGAAACTTCCAACTTGAAAATTACATTATTTTCATTTCTACAGTATCAATTCATTTTGTTTGCTAACCAAAGTTGTCGTCGTCTTCAATCGATGCACTTATTGTTGTAAATCGTACACCTTTCGTGCAATCACCTGCAACAAGCAATACATTGAATCCAGTCAGTTGTCGAAGTTGTCTCCTGGTACATTTACAGACATTCAGTGCACTCATCCTCACTGACCTTCGGTTTTTTTCCTTGAGTTTTTTTTATCTCACTTTTTGTAGAAGCACCTTATCTTCAACTGTTTTTTTGTAGCGGCATCCTTCTTAAGTCTTTTTTCATGTATATTTTGTGGATTAGTAACACTAGTTGCACTCTGTTTCATTCTGATTTCGATGGCATTATACTACTCGGAATGGGTGAAAGCTTTTCCAAAGCATTGTATTAGAAAAATTATTTTAGTTTACAAAATTAATTTATTAATTGCTCATAAATTAAAAAAACATATAAATATTTAATTAAATTATTAACAAATATATTATTAATTCATTAACAAAAATAATTACATAAAATTTATTTAATAACAACAGTATTATTAATTTATTAATAAAATTTTTACCTGCAAAAGTATGTATTTTCTTTTTTTTCTTTTTTTTTCTTTTTTTTTTTTTTTTGCAAATTAATTTGTTGCCAAATTTAATTTTGATAATTATGTGTTTTTTAGGTTTGCAATGTAGGTTTGCAATTCATGCAAATTTATCAATAAACTGTGTAATCTCTCCGAGCACTTAAACTTACGGGGAAATGCGCCATCCTTCCTAAGTAGCAGATGCGCAAACTCTCCTATTTTGGTAGGAGAGATTGCTCGGTCTTTTATTTAAATACGGCCACTTCTAAAATGAATTTCTGGTGTTCGCATACTTAGTCCAGGTTAGTAGTTTATAAGAAATCGTTTAAGTTCAAAATATTTTGTATTATTAACGCTCTATAAAAATTCTGACGAACAGTTATGAAAATTCAAGCACTTACTTTGGAAAAAAAAACCAAAATAGCACTGCTTTATCCAAGACGCTTGGAACAATCCATATGCACATTCATGTAGACACTGCACTAATGCTGTTGTACAACTACCTGGAGTCGCTGGACGCGCACTCTGCTCCTTCCCGGCGAATCTCTTTGTGCGCAATCTCTCCTACCGTGCGAACTCTCCTCACTTTACTATATTTATAATGAAAAACAAATTTCAAATTAATTACTTAAAAGGCGCAAAGGCCAATATAGTGAAAATGACTCCATGCCGGGACTCGAACCCGGGCAATCAGTGTAGCGCATGGACGTTCTACCGACTAAACCATATGGAACGATACCCAGCCTGGAAAATTTCTCGCTATTGGATGTTGGCAAGGCTACAAACGCAGCACAAGATGGAATATTTATCGTGAGCCACCGACATGGGGCTAACACGAAATGAAATTAAATCCAGTATCGATTTAAACTATATTAATACTTGGAAATTATTCCTGAGAGAAAATAAAAAAAAATTCGCCTTGCATACAATATTTCAAATGATTTTTTTTTTTTTTTAATTTTCATTTGAAACAAAATTTTCCATTTGAACTATTGTATGCAAGGTGAATGTTTTTCTCTGGAAAAATTTCCAATTATTAATATAATTTCAATCGATGCTGGATTTAATTACATTTCGTGTTTGCCCCATGTCGGTGGCTCACGATATATATTCCATCTTGTAGTGCGTTTTTAGCCTTGCCAAGATGCAATCGTAAGAAATTTTTCGGACTGGGTATCGTTCCATGTGGTTTAGTCGGTAGAACGTCAGTGCGCTATACTGATGGCCTGGGTTCGAATCCCTGCGTGGAATCTTTTCACTATGTTAGCCTTTGCGCCTTTTAAGCAATGAATTTGAAGTTTGTTTTTCATTTGAAATATTGTATGCAAGGCTGTTTAATGTTGTTATTGCATGCAAGGTATGTTATTCTCTTGAATAATTTCCAAGTATTAATATGAATTTATTTAATCAAAGACGAAAACAGCCATTGTATTTTTTAACAGCAGCTGATTTGGCCTTAAAATTCCCCAATCAAAGAGAAATTAATAGAAATCCATTTATAGGGAGACCGCCACTGTTTTTTAAATTACAATTCAATTTTCCGAAATCTTTTTAAAGCCTATCAAATTAGCGTGCTTTTAGAGCCTACTGTGTCTGCACGGTGGTTGGCGAGCGTAGCTCGTAGGGATCAGAGCCCCCTAGTATTTATACAAAATTTCAACTGACGTGTAGAATAAATTCAAATCTGGGGAAAATACAGCAAAATGCATTTGGAATTTAAAGCTTTGCATTGTTAATTATAATATTTTTTCCTAATATCTTCTGTATATAATGGGTGCCTCATAAATTACACAAGCATGCAATGGTTGTATTTCTTAACTTTTAATAATATGGTTTTTATGTGTTTTTTAGCTCGAAAATGACCTATATTTTTAACCATCGCGTGAAATTTTTTTTTCGATTGCACATTTAAAAAATAAAAAGTCAAACAATAGCGAAAATCTGATAATATAGAATAACAGGGACGACTGTATTTTTAAATTTTTGATTTTTGATTTTTATGTATTTTTTAGCGCTGAATACGAAAATGACATTCATTTTACACCATCACTTCAGGATTTTTCGTAGATCGTAAATTTCAAAGTTAAAAAGTAAAAAAGCTGTCAATGCAAATTAGATTTACCCATGCAACCTAAGCATTATGAAAAGCAGGCAGATGTTTTAAATACATCCGCGACTAATTTCCATCCTTATCGACTGCCAAAATAAAAAAAGGTCACACAGATGAAACCCATTGAGAATATTAAAGGAAAAGTGCGAGGCAAAACACGAACCGTTCAAAAAAACTTCCACAGTTCCACACATGAAATAAAAATGTAAGGAATTTAAATACACAATATTTTAGAGTTTTAGCAGTAAAAATGCATAGTATAAAGCAAAAAATGTATAAATTATTAACAAATAAAAAGTTTTACGTCTGCTTTATAATATCAGATTTTCGAAATAATTCGAATTTTAAAATATTTTAAATTTTGCGATTTGCGAAATATCCTGATGTGATGGTAAAATGTACACTCATTTTCGGAATTAGCCGTACAATATACATAAGAATGAATTATCAAAAACAAAAGAAATTAGCCATCATATGTGTTTTATGGTATAAGACTTTTGATATTTTTTTTTTTACTTTTTAACTTTGAAATTTAGGATTTGCGGAGGAATCTGACGTTATGGTTAAAAATCCAGATCATTTTCGTATTCAGCGCTACAAAATACATAAAATACATAAGAAGCAATTATCAAAAACAAACAAAAAATAACAAGTAAGAAAAAAACATGCGTTAAGCATAGATTATGAAACACTTTTCAACACTTCCTGAATGCTTTAACAAAACGTCGTTATTTAGGGAAATAAGGTATATAAGAGAACTAAGTAAATATTTTAGAAAACGCATGACACATTTGAAAAACTGATTTCAGCAGTTACCGTCCATAGCCAAATATGTATTCTAATTCTTTTGAACAGCCCTGCATTTCATCTGTAGGTTGATATATATACTATATAATGGAAAAATTCAGTTTAGCCCTCCCCCCCCCCCCCAAAAAAAAGAAAACACAACAGGTTGAAATTTCTCTTTCCGCAATTTATACTAATAGATCAAAACATACTTGTATACATTTGTACAGCGCTTTAGTTAACCTAGTAACTTTATTACACGCCACTAATTAGCAAAAGTTTAATTCGAAGTAAAACACTCTTAAAACTACTGAAATCACATTTCTAGAAATTATCATTTATAGACGGCAATTTATCCAATTCTTCGCGTGAACCTGTATATCCTTTTATTTATGTTCTACAAACATTTGTTAGTGAACAAAATGCGGTTCCGTGTAAAAAGGCATAACGCATTAAAAAACCACCTTTAGTAATTTGCAATCATACCCAGTAACCATTTCGAATTATTTTGAGTAGCCCTGTATATGAATTACAGCTTTTATAAACACCTTATACTATGCATGAATATAGTGAAACATAAAAGCACATAACATAATTAAAAATGCATTTTCAGAAATCATCGCTACTGTACAGTACTTCGGATAGAATATAGTATCTGAAATCTTTTGTATGTCTCTGTAAATGCTATGCATTGCGTATTATACATGAAATAAGTAAAAGTAAACCTCAGAGACATATATGAATTTCATTATACATGAAATAATTTAACATAATTAAAATACGCCGCACACAACTGCCTTCACCCCTATATCGTTATGTAACGGAATTCTTTTTTGTAGCCCTGTAAATGATAACTATTCTTTGCACCGCATATCCTAGGGAATGCATATTTTAGTGCACTTGATAAACGCATATCAATTTTATTAAGTTTGAAAGCATGTAACATCATTAAAAATCAATTTAAACGATTTTTTCCGTATGCCGTAATGTAACAGAAAACTTTTGACTGTTCCTGTAAATGAACTAAACATGCTAGAAACTTTATTTGAAATAGGGATCGTGCTATCGTAGAGGACACTAACATCCAAAAATTTCAGAACGATCGGAATATATTTACGAAAGTTAGAGCGCGGACAGAAGGCCAGACGGCCAGACAAACCAAAGTCATAAACACTTTTCAACTTTGTTGGAAAGTGTTAAAAACAGGACACAACCCAAATTTTGGAGACTACTGTTATTTAACATTTAAGAAAAATCTTAAAATTTATCACAATCGAATGCGGTTTGCGAAAAACCTATTCTAACAAATGGCCATTTTTTTTAAACATAAAAATTTTTAAGGTGGAATATTTGCAAATAGAGGGTGCTGTGTGAATTAAAATCAGATAACTATGTAAGAACCAACATTTATTTGTATTCGCATCCAATGTAAAAAACATTTTACAATATCAAAAGAAGAATGTATTCACCAGCACAATGGCTTACGGGGACGCTTATATGTACCCCCTGTATATCTGCCCCCATACGTCATTTTGACGTCACAGATAGAAGGGGGCACATATCCAGTACTGCAGAATTTCACTGTCGTCGAAGGTTGTATATCCGACCCCTGTATATATGTCCCCATAGCAGATGGGGGCAGATATCAAATAGAGAGCATTTTATTTTTGTCGATAGCTGTATATCCATCCCCTGTATATATGCCCCCATACGACGTCACAGCTGAAGGGGACACATATCCAGTCCTAGAGAATTTTCTCTTCTTCCAAGGGTGTATATCCAACCCCTGTATATCTGCCCCCATGCGTAATTTTGACGTCACAGCAGAAGGGGACACATATCAAGGGGGCAGATATCCAATGCTAGGACTTTTACTTTTGGAAAGAGATTTGGATATCCGACCCCTGTATATCTGCCCCAATACGTCATTTTGACGTCAGAGCAAAGGGATACATATCAAGGGGTCAGATGTCCAATGCTAAGGCTTTTACTTTGGGTGAGAGAGTTGGATATCCGACCCCTGTATATATGCCCCCATACGTCATGTTGATGTCACAGCAGAGGGGTTACATATTCGTTGCTATAAGAACATTTTTAGGTTCGTCGACAGCTGATTATCCGACTCCTGTATATGTGTCCCGCCCCCCTTTTACGTGCATATTTTGTTGTTGCTGTGAATTAGTATACGGCCTTGAAGAAATATGTAGGAGAGATTTAGTGTGTAATATAAAAAATAGTATCTCGCTTATTTTGCATACTCGGCTTTCAAGGACATACTATGTGGAAACAGGACCGTAGATAGAGACAGCCGGTCCCGTTAATAATTCGAATGCCACCACAAGTATTTTAGAGAAATATCTGCTAAGATGAGAAATTAATTTATCAATGAAGAATTCCGTTTTACACAGGTTTTTTACGTCTGAAGTGGTATAATTGTATGGTATTTTTTGGCATGATCATGATTTTTCCAGTTTAAAGTGAGATTCCGTTACAGACAGGCTTTACTGTATTAAAAAATAAATTTCTTGGCAAGTTTTTTTCTAACGTCTATAAATTTGCCTTTTTTTTTTTTTACAGCATTATTGTTTATTATAACACTTTTCATCTAAAGATTTTAAATAGTAATATAAAATATTAAAATATAGGCAAACCATTTTCGATTTTCTTGTAGCAGCTCACTGTTACATCCCTTCTTTTCCCCTTCAGTAATGTATTATTTATATTATTAATTCGATTATCATGAAATTCAAATGTATTATTTGTGAGATACAGATATTTGTTGTCAAATAAAAATTGCAAGCAATATATATATATATTTTTTTTCCTGAAACGTTATTGTGTTAGCTCTGCTTCTGAATAATAATAATAATGTATTATTATTATTATCATTATTATTATTATTATTATTATTATTTAAATTTTAAAAAAATGTGATTTTTATATTGTTTATTTATGTGAGCTGGAAACATTCTATTGTGCACAAACTATTGTAATGCAGCCGAGATCTTCTAGGGATAAATTTTGGTTAATGGTATGGGTTTCAAAATCAAAGAATTTGAGATCTGAATATCAGCACGCAAGTAAAGAAAAAAATCTTGATTATAATTCCGAAAGAAAAAAAAAATGAGATTGCGTAATGCATCTTAAAATTTCATTCAACGGATTATACAGTTGTCAGGTTTTTTTCGTAAACATTTGTCATAATCTATGTTTTTATGCTTTAATTAATAAAACTATTATTAGTACTAAAAGATTAAATCAGCAAATTAGTTATTTTATCAGTTAGTAATATCATTATGCATATTAAAATTTTGTAATAATTATGTAAATCTATATTAAATACTGCAGACATTTATATTTATTAAAATTATTAATAACTTAATTTAATATTAAATTGTTAATACTATTTAAATTAATAGTTATTAAACAATTATTTCTCTAGTTAGAACATTACACATTTTACGTTTTGATTAATAAAATTATAATTAATATAATTATAGAAATAATAAAAACTTCACATAAGTAATTTCATCAATTAACACAAATAACAAATCAAACAAATATCATGGCAAAAATTTTTGCATTTCAACTTATAAAAATTACTGTTAACGCCATAAATTAAAGCTTACACGCATGTATGTGCTTGCTAATCAAAACAAACTATGAAAATGGGTGGAAACCATTAAATTGTGCACACAAAGTAAATATGAGAATGACCAATTTTATATCTGAAGTTATATTTGAAATATAGCAGCATTAGATTTAAATATCTTTTTTAAATTGAATGATTTTTACGCCAGATAAGAACTTGCTTTTTACAAACTTATCATATTTAATTTTTTATAAACATAATCATTTAAGCTAAAACATGTATTTAAAGCATTTTTCGGTTATTCATTAAGGCAAAGTATCCATAGAAACTTTACAAATTAGGTTCACTTTATATTTCAATGCTTTTTTAAACAGTTTTAAAAAATTTTAATTTTTAAACACGATTTAATCACTAATTTTAATTGTCTGATTAAAATCGTTGACATCCTTATTAAAAGTATTAAGATTAAATTTGGAGTTTATTTTTATTTTTTTAGTTGTACTGGTTGCTTTTCCAGTATGAAAAAATACTTTTTTTTCTATTTGAGGTTTTTTTTTTTTCGATATAAAAAAAAAAAAATCTAGTATGAAAGTATTATAAAAATATAAGTATTTTATAAATTTAAAATTTATTAAATTTAATAATATTTTAATACCAGTTTATGTATATTTTATTATTTATAATATTTTGTCTTTGAATGTTGAACTCACGAAAAAGTAACTTTCAACTATTTTACATAATGAATACTTTTATCTTTCAAAGCATTTCGAAAAATCTATGTTTTTTATTTATATGAATTTATTTAATTTGTTTATATCGTTTTCTACCACAAATTTCAAAAGGTGATATTTATTAACTCTTTATCGCCTTATTTAATTGCAAGGTTTCTGCTATTAAATAAGACAATTTTTAGATATTGAATTAGTGGTAATTCGTCGGCTCTCGGTCTTCAGTTTAACCCCTTAACGGTCGCTTTAAATTGCAGTTTAAAAATTCAAATTGCTTATTGCCACCTTTTTTTTTTTTTTTTTTTTTTTTTTTTTAAAGAAATATTTACCTTATTTAATAGCAGGTTAAATGATGCCATAATAAAGCCAATTACATACAAAAGCCTTTATAAAAGTGGTGGGGATTAAACAAACTGAATAAAAGACACAGCCTGTGAATATCACGGGAGCGAGAATTAAGGGGTTAAAGACACCTTAGGAGCTACTACAAGCTAATCTGTAGAATTCTTATTTATTTAGCAAAGTTTTCGTCTCCAAATGTCCATAATTTTCAGAACTTTAGCACATTAAGATTCACAGAAAGCATATTGTTTAAAGAAGTATAGTACTGATTGATGAGTTTAGACATTAAATTTTGACGTAATTAATGAAAATGTGCATCAACAAATTTTTCAGAAGGACATGTTTTAAAAAAATGGAATATATAAGTTAAAGTTTTTTTTAAATTATTTTAATTAATTTGCTTTTTAAAGTTTTGTATGTAATGGTTTGCACAAAATAAAATCTAAAACTGAGTACAGTAGAGCGCCGATTATCCGAACAAGTTGGGACCGACCCTAGGTCGGATAAATGGACAGACAATTTAAGGGATGTTTCTGACTTTCCTAAAACTTTCACACCTTATCGAAGCTTAGGTCTGTGAGCACCAGTTAGTGCTGGCACGTTTATTTTATTATTATTATTTTTTATATGTTTATCATTTAATTTTTTTTTCTTTCTATATCAGATGAATATGATCAACGTTCTTCTGCCGTTCGAGCCATTTCATAGCTGTTTCCAAATATTCAAATGCTTCATTATGTGATGGACCTGGGTATTTCCAGAGCATTCGTTTTCATTTTCTATAATTTCTTTTTCATCATGAATCTCATCCACAATCTCATCATCATTTAAAATCTGATATCCAGGGTCATGTACTACTTCACTATTTAACCACTCGTTAATTTCATTTTCTTCATACCTTCTTCCCATCTCTTTTATTGTTTTACATTCCTCATTTTCTGATCCAGTATCAGTTTTTTCTTCATTTAAAATTTTATTTCAAGCCAATGGATAAGTGGGAGTTAGGTTACAATTGTTTTGAGGGAGAAATAGGCTGTTTGGATAGTTGGAAGCTCGGTTGATTGGAGTTCCGATAATCGGCGCTCTTCTGTACATGGATTAAAATCAACATATTATAACTATATATGTATATTATATATATATATTGTTTCCCGTGAAAATTCACTAGACTATTTAAAAAAAAGAGTATATTGTAGAGATTATATTACCTTAAAATGAGTAGATTCATATTTCATAAAGATTGGTATATATGTATATGTAATTTAAATATTTCTGATTATAAAAGAAAATTAAGGGGGCACAGGACCTTTGAGTTTGTCGAAACAATCAAAAACATCGCCTTCTTCAAAGTACCAAAACACAAACAATATGCAATTAAGATCTTTTTCTCCCCTTCATGCCTAAAGAATATATCCTTAAGTACATTATCTAGAAAAATAAAGGTTGTATGTACAAAATTAATATTTAAATTTTAAATTTAAAAATTAATCTCACTAATGCGTGATTAAGTGCTGCGCGCATGATAAAACTCTAAATTATGCATATAGGAAACAATTTTAGAGCAAAATAGAATCATAACATACCTACGTATAACTTAAAATCAAAATATACGCAAAAAGTTGTTTAAAATTTAATTTTAGCACAAAATAAAAAAAAAGTTCAAAAATCTGAAATTTATTTCAAGTTTTTCAAGTGCAAAAAAATAAATAACCAAAATATCTGATTTTTTTTTTGTTGTACCCTGTAGACTATAAAGAAATGCATATTTGGTTATTTTTTTCTAAGCTGTAGTTTACATAGTTTAAAAATAGCAGTGCGCGCAAATTCCAAATTTACTAATATGAGAAAACGCTTTTCAAAATTTCAATGTCTACGGACCTTCTATTATACTCATCATCTAAAACTGATTATAATTCAAGAAATAATACAGATTTTTGAATGCAGTTTTTTGCATATGGTTGAGAAATCTTAAAAGTCCTGTGCCCCCTTAAGCATTTTTTTTTGTTAGCAACAAAATAATTAAAATCTTATTATCTTGAAATTTTAAGAGACTTAGAGCTGTTTAATCACCAAAATATTGATTTTTCGAAAAATTATATATGAAAGAACAATATAGTAGTATTTTGTTGCATTTTAAAACATTTTGCATAGAAATATTTCTAGTTTTACGTAAATTATGACTAAAAAAATGCGTCCATTCTTTTACTGCAAACAATGATTTAAAAGACACTTTAAAGTTATTTTTCTCAGAAAGATAAAAGCCATTTTTTTTTTTTTTTTTTTTTTTTTGGCTGCGCACAAAAGATGTATTTTACATTAGTTAATACTTTTGCATGCAATCTTTACGAATTTAGATATTATATCTACAACTTAGGATTAAATTTGGATTAAATTTGTACATATTTTAGTAAAATTTCTATTTAAAAATTATTGTTGAAAATATTGTATGCATTAAAATTATCTGTTTTTGTGCCTAGAATTACAAACAAACTTTAGTTCAGTTTTAATATAATTCTTGCGTTGCAGGTTTTATAGCGAGAACATAGCCAATAGTATTTATTTTGAATTTTTTTTATCTTGCTGGGATTCAGATCTGAAAATTGGCGCTATGCGACTCCTATATCATCCTTTACATTCCCCAGTCTAAATGATTTTCGGGCTCAGGTTCTTCCCTAACGGAAGTGTTTGATTGAGTACTTGATTGGTGAGTTTTTAGAGAATCCGGAAAATACGGTTTTGATAATCGCTTTTTTGCGGTATACATCATTAATTTCCCATTTCCCCACACTGTTTTGATGGAACGTTTATTGATCTATTGGTTATTAATCAGTAAAGGCTTAGCAAAGATTATAGCAAAAACCAAGGTTGCCAACAATTAATCTTTGATGTCTTTTAACTATAGCTCGTTTTTTATTGCGCATAGAAAAAGATAATATAATCTGGACAACATGGAGATTCAAAAAAGAGGTAAAAAGAGACATAGAGAGTTACAACATAAATTGTCTGTAATTTATCGCAGGTAATTCATATATATATATATAATTCAGGGACATAAAACTCAAAAGAGAAGAAAAGTTAGAAAAAAAATAAAATTCCACAAAAGGGCTACAAACTTTGAAATATTTTCTTAAAATAAAAAATCTTCATAAAAAAAAGACTAAATTCAGGGGATCACCACATTTTCAGAAGATATGCCTAAACAAATCCAAAAAAAAAAAAAAAAAAAAAAAAAAAAAAAATCTTATTTAAGATTATTTATTTCACTTAAATTATGATTTTGACATTTTTTAAACAATATTATTCTTCGTATTATTCTTGTTTATTAAGTTTATTTTAATTTAATGTCAAATTATTTAAATCTAAAAGTTAGGCGTATCTGAAGTTTTTTCAGGTTTTCATATAAAAATATATATCGGTAAATAAGTTATATTTTAATCAGAAAAAGAAAAGTTAAGAAGAAAAATTACTAAAAAGACAAAGACTTTATAGGGGAAATGAAGTTCGATTAACTTTGTCAAGTTAACTTATGGTATTTTTTATATAATAATTTTTATATAAAAGAAAATTTAGAAATATTTCCCTTAAGAGAAAAAATGCAAAATGCAATAAATTTTATTAAAAAAAAAAAAAAAAAAAATTGAAATTACTTTGTTATATATATTTTTTAAATTCTGGGTTAATCTTTATAATAAATGTACAGTCTTGAAAAAATAAATAAATAAATAAACAGCCCCCACTAATTCAGCAATAAATTATCATAGAAGAAAGTTGTTGGTGCCAAATTATTGGAAATAAAGTCTACTGTTAAATAATGTGTATAAAATTTGCTTAGGGGGGTATATGTATGTATTGAAAACAAACTCAATATTTGTTGTTTTGTTTTTGTTTTGTTTTTGTTTTTTTAAGCAAGTCACAATTTTGACCCCATAAATAAATTCTACACCACTTAATTAGTCTAAAAACAAATTTTCATGAAATTCGCACTATAGTTTCAGACAAATTATTTATTTTACAATGAGCATATTTGGAAGGCTGTATCCAAATTTTAAATTACACATAATACAAGAGTAGTAATTATAATAATAATAATAATAACACACGTATACAAAAATGAAATTTTTAATATGAACACCCAACATTAACATTATATTAGTATTAATTAAAAAATTACCCTAGAATACCAAAAACAAAGTTAATGTTAAATTCATTTTTAACCACTTTCCAACAAAGTTGAAAAGTGTTTATGCATTCGGTTTATCTGTCCGTCTGTACGCGCTCTAACTCCCGTAAGTATACTCGGATCGTTCTGATATTTTTGGATGTTAGTGACCTCTACCATAGCACGAACTCTATTTCAAATGAAGTTTGTAGCATGTTTAGTTCATTTACAGGGACAGTCAGAATTTTTCCGTTATATTACGGGCCATGGGAAAAAATCGTTTAAAATGATTTTTAATGATGTTACATGCTTTCAAACATATTAAAATTGATATGCATTTATCAAGTGCACTAAAATATGCATTCCGCAGAATATGCGGTGCAAAGAATAATTATTATTCATTTACAGGGCCACACAAAAGATCTCCGTTACATAATAATATACGGGTGGAGGGAATTTTTTCCGGCGTACTTTAATTATGTTAAATTATTTCATGTGTAATGAAATTGATATATGTCGCTGAGGTTTACTATAACTTATTTCATGTATAATACGAAGTGCATAGCAATTACAGGGACACACAAAAGATTTCAGATACGATATTGTATTCGAAGTACTGTACGGTAGCAATGATTGCTGGAAATGCATTTTTAATTATGTCATGTGCTTTTATGTTTCACTATATCTAATGCATTGTATATGGTGTGTATAAATGCTGAAATTCATATACAGGGCTACACAAAAGATTTCGTAATGGTTACTGGGTATGATTGTAAATTGCTTAAAGGTGGTTTTTAAATTGTTTATGCATTTTTACGCTGAACTGCATTTTGTTTACTAAGAAATGTTTGTAGAACAAAGATAAAATTATATACAGTGTCACGCAAAGAATTGGATACATGACCGTCTATAAATGATAATTTCTGGAAATGTGATTCCAGTAGTTTTATGAGTGTTTTACTTTGAATTAAACTTTAGCTAAATAGTGGCGTGTAATAAAGGTACTAGGTTAACTACAGGGTTGTACAAAAGTATAGAAGTATGTTTCCTTATATTAGTATAAATTGCTGAAAGAGAAATTTCAACCTGTTATTCGTTTTCTTGCTAAACTAAATTTCCCCATTATATAGCATATATATCAACCTACAGATCAAATACAGAGCTGTTCAAAAGAATTGGAATACATATTTGCTATGGATGGTAACTGCTAAAATCAATTTTTCAAATGTTTTGTGCGTTTTCTAAAATGTTTACTTAGTTCTCTTATATACCTTATTTCCCTAAATAACGAAGTTTTGTTAAAGCATTCAGGAAGTGTTGGAAAGTGTTTCATAATCTATGCTTAACGCATGATGTTTCTTTCTTGTTTATAATCAATGGGGAATCATTTAAAGATGTATATTAATGTGTATACACGTGGCATATGAATTCTTAGATCATTTTCTATTTTATGCTTTTGAAGCAGCTTTAGTTTGATAACACCATGGCAATTGTAACCAAGAGTTGAAGTCCTTCCAATGTAGTGATTTATTTTTCGACTGCTTTATTGTACGTTGATTTATTTCCTGGTTGTTTATTGCGCTTCTTTTTTCCAGTGCTTTATTTTCCGGGATCTGGGAAAGGGCAATACACATTTTTTTTTTTTTTTCTTTTTCTGATTTTGTTACTGAATTTATAGCGATCATATAGAAATTGTACATTCGGGAATTATTTTAAAAAACTGGACGAAAGGGGAAAAAATATATATATAAATGAAAGTAAATTAAGCGCATCATTTCTCTCGAATGTTAAAAGTAATGGAGACTAATTTTCTAGTAAAAGTGTTGTTTCATCGCACTTTTTTTTTATGTGATTTAAAGAGTAGATACAAACTATTACTATTATTATCATTATTTGAAGATTCATGGATTTGTTCAACATTTTTGCAAAAATACTTATACGTTTAAATAAAATACACAACCTTAATATTTAAAGGTTGTGTGCTTGATTTAAACCTATTCAGCAGTTTACAAATTGCAGAATTATTTTTAATTCTAATTGTATTTTCTATCGATTATAATATTCCGACATTCTATAAGCTATATCTATCTATACTACTATTATAAAGAGGTAAAAATTGTTTATTTGTAGGAGGTAAGCTCTGGAACTACCAAACCGATTCTAAAAGTTATGGTATCAAAATGACGGTATTAGTCCAACTTAGAACATAGGCTATATCTTATGTCCATGCCACTGGCCAAAAGGGGGTGCAGGAGCAAAAAACGTTCTAAAAATGCGATTTTTGTGTTACTGAAGGGCCTAGAAACATGAAATTTGGAATGGTAGTTACTTATAAGATACTAATGTTCTCTAAGGACATTTCTTTAAAAAATCGAAATTAAAAAGGGGTGAAAATGCGCAAAAAGCGTTCTAAAAACGTTCTAAATGACGATTTTTACGCAGTCTAGAGAAGTACCAAACCGATATAAAAAATAATGGTGTCAAAATGATGGTGACAACCCTTGCTCCAACGCAGGCTACATTTTATGTGAGTGCCACTACCCAAAAGGGTGTGCAGGAGTAAAAAATCGTTCGAAATTACAAATTTTGTGTTACTGAAGGGCCCAGATACATGGAATTTGGCATTTTAGTTACTTATTAGCTGTAAATTATTTCCAAGAACATTTCTTAAAAAATTCGAAATTTAAAAAGGGATGAAATGAGCCGAAAGCGTTCTAAAAAAGGTTCTAAATGCCGCTTTTTACGCAATCTAGAAAAGTGCCTAACCGATTTAAAAAATAATGGTGACAACATGATGGTGACAACACTTGCTCCAACATAGGCTATATTTCATGTCGGTGTCATTGCCACCAAGAGGGGGGGGGGGCGCAGGAGCAAAAAACGTTCGAGAATTCGATTTTAGTATTACTGAAGGGCCTAGAAACATGAAATTTGGAATGGTAGTTACTTATAGGATATAAATGATCTCTAAGAACATTTCTTAAAAAATTCGAAATTTAAAAGGGGTGAAAATGCGCTAAAAGAGTTCTAAAAACGTTCTAAATGGCTATTATTACGCAATCTTAGAAAGTACCCAACATACTTCAAAAGTAATAGTAGGAAATTGATGATGATTGCCCTTGCTCCAACATAGGCTTTATTTCATGTCGGTGTCACTACCACCTAGGGGTTGCAGAAGCAAAAAGAGTTCGAAATTGTGATTTTTGTGTTACTGAAGGGCATAGAATCCTGAAATTAGACAGGGCAGTCATTTATATGATACAAATGATCTCTAAGGACATTTCCTAAAAAATCGAAATTTTAAAGGGGTGAAAATAAACGAAAAGCGTGTGAAAAAACTTTCTGAATTGCGATTTCTACGGAATATCAGGAAGTACCGAACCGATTTAAAAAAATACTAGTGTGAAAACGAAGGTGACAGCCCTCGCTCCAGCATTGGCTGTATTTCATATCGGTGCCACTACCCCAAAGGGGGTGAAGGAGCAAAAAACGATCTAAATTGTGTTTTTTGTAATACTGCAGGAGCTAGCAACTTGAAACTAGGCATGGTAGTTACTTATAATATATAAATGATCTCTAAGAACATTTCCTAAATAATTCGAAATTTAAAAGGAACGAAAAACTTTCTAAAAAACGGTTCTAAATTGCGATTTCTATGCTATCTCAGAAAGTACCAAACCGATTTCAAAAGTAATGTTTGGAAATTGATGATGACATATTGCTCCAGTGTAGGCTCTATTTCATGTCGGCGTCACTACCACTTTGCGGCTGCATTTTAAAAAACGTTCTAAATTGTGATTTTTGGGATACTGAAGGGGCTAGCAACTTGAAATTTGCATTGGTAATTATGAGATGTAAATGCTCTCTGAGAAGAGTTCCTTAAAAATTTGAAATTTAAAAGTGGTGAAAATGAACGAAAAGCGTTCTAAAAACGTTCAGAATAGCGATTTCTATGCAGTCTCAGGAAATATAAACCGATTTCAGAAGTAATGGTTTCAAATTGATGGTGACAGTCCCGCTCCAAAATAGATTATATTTTACGTTGTTGTCAGTACCACCTAAAGGTTAAAGGAGCAAAAAATGTTCTAAATTACGTTTTTTGTGTTAGTGAGGGGATCTAACATTTTAAATTTGGAATGGTAATCACTTCAAAGTTGCAAATGCTTTCTAAGAATTGTCGAAAGAAAATTCCAAGTTTAAAATGATGAAGTGAGCGAAAAGCGTTCTATAAGCGTTCTAAATTACGATTTTTACGGCAATCGTAAGAAATACGAAACCGACTTCAAACATAATGGTTGCAAATTGATGGTGATAGAACCTGCTCAAACATAAGCTGTATTTTATGTCGGTGCCACAACCCCTCGAGGGTTGCAGGAGCAAAAAATTTTCTAAATTGCGATTTCTGCGGTACTGAAGAGTCTAGAAACTTTAAATATAGCACGGTAGTTATAAAATATAAATGTCCTCTATGAGCAGCCGAAAATAAATTCGAAATGAAAAAGGGGTGAAGTGAAGGGAAGGAGCGAAAAGCATTCTAAAAGAGTCCTAAATTACGATTTTTGTGGAATCTCTGGAAATAATAAACCGATTACTAAAGTTACTGGTTGCAAATCAAGAGTGATTAGGCTCTGATATCCTATAAGGGCTATATTTTATGCCGGTTTTACTACCATCTGGTTGGAAGGAATAACAAGAAAGCCTTTAAAAACATCTAAATTCCGTTTTCTATAGAATATTAGGAAATTCCAACCGATTTGAAGGTTAATGTTGGCAAATTAATGCTGACAGTCTCTGTTTCAACATTTTTCGAGACATTCTACTTCAACTCTATTTCGGCATTTTATGTTGGTGCCACTAACACCAGAGAGTTGGTAGACTATTAGACAAGAAGCTTGGAATTTGACATGATGGTTAATTTAATGATGTAAATGTGTTAAGATGGTTTCTAAAAAATTCAAAACTTCAAATGAATACTGAAATGAGGGTATGAAATGAGCAAAAAAGACTCAAAATATTTTCTAAATTATCATTTATTTGGAATTAGTTTTAGTTCTTATTATTAATTAAAATTTCATTTCTGTCTATCGCACTTTTATGATAAAGTTTAGTCTAATTTTTGAATTATTCCAAAAAGTGTTTTTCTAATAAAAAATAGTCATGCAAATATCACTTGGCATATTTCAAATATTACGCGAGCAAAGCCGCGGGGTTTGCTAGTATAGTTATAAAATTTTACTGAGAATCAGTACAATTTTTCTAAATTGGAATCAATCACGTAGGCAACCTTAGTTATGATTTTTTTAAGTTATAGCACATAAAAACAATTAAAATATTTAATAATTATTTTTTTTTTAAACTTCATATAACCTTTCTTTTCAGTTCTTTCTAAAATAAAAAGAAGCTTAATGCTGTTCTCAAATCCAAAACTATGGTAATTGTACCTAACTGTATAAGGGTGTTTAAACTTTAAACTGGACATGTCTAAAGAGTTAAATTGATCCACCACTGACACCCATTTTAAACGCCGCTCTGAGGCAGCTCACGCCTTTTACACTTAGTCTCTTGTTTTTTGTTTTGAATGTATTGTATTTATGTGTTACTTTCATTGTGTGAAGATAGGGTGAGGGGTAGTCCATATTGTTGCACCCCGACAGATAAGACCACTCTACACAAAGAAAGATTTCTGTATATGATTAGGAGCTTTAACAGAAAGGTGTCTGGCAATTACTTGTGACAAGTCCAACCCCCCCCTTCTCCCAGAAAAAAAAAAGTTTTACGGATGCTTTGTAAGTGTCAAAGGAGAATAAGGGGTGTTACTATAAATTGGCGTCGCTGGTCGTGCCGGGAAAATAGCTTTGAGTTATTTAAAAATATTACAGTTCGCATGTAAAAAAATTACGTGCATAACCTTAATTTATTTATTTTTCAATCCCTTTAGAAATGTTAGATCTTTTTTAATTCTCTGTTCTCATTTTTTTTTTTTTTTTTTTTTTTTGCGTCTTAGAGGTTATAAATCAGAAAATTCCTCTTAATAATCTTATTTTGTACAGAACGAATGTATATATATTAAAATTATTACAGGGCACTATTTTATAAGATGCCATTTATTCTTATAATTAAAAAAATATAAAAGTACCGGTTCATTTAAATAGAAGAAATTATATCCTTTAGCCTGAAGAAAAAAAGATTCATTACAACGAAGCACATAGCTTTTTCATCCCTCAAACGATACAAACTATGAAACAATGAAACAATCTGATCCACGTTCTTGGAGTACCTAGCTGCGTTGCAACTGCACCTCCGGGCTATAGATGTTGCGTTTTACATTTAGTGCATTGGGAACCATAAAAAAGAAAATTTAAACGCGGCCGAGACCACCGGTAAAAGTAAAAGTAGAGAAGAAAAACAATTAAGAAAATCGTTAGTACAATCAATAAGAGAAAAAAAAAAGTTCCGTAAGATCCTACAAATGTGCATGACCAGCGATGCATGAATTTATCTTTTATATAAAATATATTCTTATTTTAAAACGTTTCCGGTGGTATCATATATGAGTTTACAATAATGATTTTTTCGAAGAAAATATGTCCCCTGATTCACAATATAAAATTTAAAACTTTTTGTTAACTTAAAAAGTGACAGATAATAATAACACAAATGTTACAAGTTTAAAATATACATTTTATTTAAATTACCTAGTACGTTCGGTCCGCAATTACGCAGCTATCCTCTGGGAATATTTTCATTAATTGCCTTTCCCTGTCAATTGCTCAGGTACTAGTCACATCTGTATACAGGGCATCGCAAAGAGATGGTCACAACTTTAAGACAAAATCGTTATAGAAAAACAGTAGAAAATTTGATTCATTGGTTGACAGGAGTATTTGAAACCTTTTAATTTGCTTATCTACATATGTTATACGATGTCTAAAAGAAAATGCCCCCAGTGGGTCCCAAGTAATAGTTTTAACTAGCCTAGTTAGGAGGAAAATGTCAATAAAGAATTGATTTTAAAAACAATAGAAAACTAAGTTGTTATAATAAAATTTTAATCATTGGTTTTCTAATATAATTTATTTTTTGTGAAAGTGGAGAGGGTATGGGAAGCAGAGAGGGAGATCGCACTCCCTTCTTAAATGTCTGAAAATATATGAATTTTGACCACATTTGGCCGATTTTACCCATTTGTCACGTATTAATAAAAATAGTGGTTATTCCCATGCGGGCCTCCAGAAAAGGGCAGCCCAGCTCATCTATCCCGCACGCCCTTGTATGGGTCAGGCCCTGTTGCGGCTGTGTTTCAATAAAATAATTAATTTCGTAAATCCCTGCGCTAGAAAAGGTGTTGCAAAAATTAGGTAATAATTTATATATTTTTGAATAGTTCGAGTTTATATGTTGTTTTATAAATAAAATTTATTTTTCTAATTATTTTATTTTATTGAAGATAAAAATTAGAATTCACAAAACAAAATTTAGCTAGCATTTTACGAGGGCTGTACCTAGCCTTCACAAGAAAAATATCTTTTTATGTCTAAAATGTATTTTGTTTTTAACATAATGTCCTTTTAGCTCGATACACTTAGCCCAACGTTTTTCTGTTTTTTTTTTTTTTTTTTCATCCCCTCTAAAAAATACGATTTTTCCAACCCTTCAAAATACGCGTTTGTTCCAGCAATAATCTCGTCGTTAAAGCCAATTCTTTACCACTAAACCATTTTTTCATATTTGGAAATAGAAAATAATCTCTAGGCACTAAATCTGGTGAATATGGTGGATGCAGTTTCAGTTCGTATCCTAATTCATGGAATTGTGCGATGACGACGACACAAGAATTGTAGGAAAAAGGGTGTTTGATTGTGGAGGGGGTGGTGGCGCTGGAAGTGGAATCATACTATAGTATGATGAGGTTTTAAATAGATTTTTTTTCGATCGGAAAGGATGTTTTTTATCTGATTATTCTGTTGTACGAGGGGGGGGGGGGGTGTAGGACGGGCTAAATTTTTATAGGGGGATTATTTTTTTATGTAGAGAGTCGGTTTCGGAGTGTGAAAAGAACAGTTCGATTGTGGAGGTGGCGCAGAGAATGGAATCATAATGTAGTATAATGAAGTTTGAGAGAGATTTTTTTGTTATTTTCGATTGAAAAGAATGTTTTTTTATCTGATTATCCTATAGTTTGAGGGGGGGGGGGTTAGGAGGTGCTAAATTTTTAGAGGGGGCTTAATTTTTTTAATCGTCTTTTAGCTCAAATGAATGACTATTTAAGGTGATGCCATACTCTAATACAAGAGGTTAGGTCTTTTCGAGAGGAAGTGTAAAGGGCTAAATTTTTAGAGGGGTTTATTTTATACATATATTTTTTTCGAATCGACTTAGAGTAGGAATAAATGACCTTTTAAGGCTGAGTCATACTATAACACAAGTGGTTAGTTCTTTTCAAAAGGGAGTTTGAGTGGCCTTAATTTTTTAGGGGGCTTAATTTTTAAGGAGGCTTATTTTTTTTCCGAACCGATTTAGAATAGGAATTGAAATTATATGATAAACTCCTACAATAGACCGAATTATCAGTGTAAACATAAACAAAGCCAGCTCAACCGGGATTATCGCACGGCACTTCCGGTTCAGTGCAAAATATTGGCAAACTTCCCATTTTTTTCTTTTTTAATAATTTTTTAGGGGGCTTAATTTTTAAGGAGGCTTAATTTTTTTTTCCGAACCGATTTAGAATATGAATGGAAATTAGATGATAAACTCCTACTATAGACCGAATTATCAGTGTAAACATAAACAAAACCAGCTCAACCGGAATTGTCGCACGGCACTTCCGGTTCAGTGCAAAATATTGGCAAACTTCCCATTTTTTTCTTTTTTACTAATAAATTTTGAATCGTTTTGCAACATTATTATTTTTTAAATGTTTTTCTCAAAACTATAAAATCTCGAAAAGGTGAGCCAAGTATATGTTTTTTTACGTAATGAAGTTTAAATAAATATTTATTTTAGTCGTTTTGACAGCACGGGTGCCATAAAGAAGGTTTATTGCTTTTTTCTGGCGACCGCCAAAGTGCTAAATTCTTTCTACGATATAGCGATATGTTTTTGTTTATTTGCTAATGAATGAGAAGGATTCGTGTTGTATATTTGATGAATCTAAATTATTTAAAAAACGCTAATAAAAATGAAAAGAGTAAAGGTTACTTATCTGTTCATAAAAGTCAATTTGTAAATGTACAGCGTGGGAAAAAAAAGTAAACACCTCCTACTAACGGCTTCGCAATATGTGGCACGGGTCAACTACACAATAGAATTCTCCCCACCTCCAAACGGTCTGTCGGGGCTCAGATGAGAAGGAAATATTTTCTTCTTTGCACTGGCCTGCTATTGATGCATACAGGAATCCATTTTGTTGCCTAAGTGGAAGCATAAATACAGAATGACTGCACGCGAGAGGAAAGACGCGAATAAAACAATAATAAGTGGAATATTTACGTAGCTTGTGCGTTCTTAAAATGCAGTTACATTTTTTTTTTCAATTTTAAGCCTTCGTGAAGGTTTCAAAGTGTATAATATCAATGATTTTTAACCCCTAAAATAACAATTTTTAAATTTAAGAATTTCTTACGATACATATTTATGAATAAGATTATGAAGTTTTAACATCTATCATTGTTTTTCAGTTATACATAAATATTTTTCAACATCAAAGTTAATCAACGCAGTATATAACTGAGATTTTAATTCCCATCAGCAGTATTTGTTTTCTATTTAAAATAAAAGCCACTTTTTATTTATTTATTATATATATGAATACTTTTCATTTTTTAAGGTGGGAGGGGGTATCTTTAAAAATTTTAATGTCATCTAATCCTCCACTCCCTTGCACAGAGTTTAAAATCATGAAATTTTTTTTCTTTTTTGACCATTGGCTTCTTAGTAATGACAATAAGTATCCGCGTAAAATTTTCCTTACCCACAAAACTTAAAACATTTAAAATATTTTTCTCTTTTCTTGTTTCTTTCAAATGTTAAGTTGTGTTAAATGTTAAATAAATAAATGACTTACCCTTCTCCCAAATAAAAAAATAAATTAATAAATAAAATATAAAAATAATTTCAAAATTTTTAGATTATTATACTGTATTTGTTATTCATTAGAATCGTTGATGTTAATTCTGTCCCATCCCCCCGGCAAATAGAGAATAATTAATAGCTGGTATTAATACAAAAAAAATTCTTTTTTTCAGCTTTTGTAGTCTTAAACCCTGTAAAAAAAAAGGGAACACATTTTCTTATTTCATTGTAAGTTTCACACCTTTGTTTAAAATAAGCTATCTAAATCTGCAAAAATATGTTACCAATTTACCTTTATAAATGTGTGAAATTTAAATAGCAAGATTATTTTCCTTTATAATAATAATAATAATAATAATAATAAAAATACTCCGCATTCATAATGCTTATTCTTTAGCTATTATTTTTTCCGTCATTACTCGGCGAATTTAGATAAAACATTAATTACTTTATCAAAGTCAATATTTTTAATAAATATTTCTTTATTAAACTGGGCTAACGACTAATTATTGCCAAATGATAATTTAAAATACTTTTATTGCTTAAAAAATATATAAGTTTCACATTTTTTCTTTAATCGTTTAAACAAACAAATCTTAAAACCCCTTTTTATGAAATTTTCATTATACTAATATTTTCAATAAACAGTATAGTGCAATACAAAATTTTAGTTTTATTTAACCTTTTGCTCTTCTTTGTGGAGAGTAACTTGCCATTTTTTAAAAATCTCTGCTACTAGGTGTGCGAAGTGTTAATGCAACAATAGCTTGGCTTTTTTTTTTTTCACCCATTAGTAACCACCCCCCCCCCCCCCAAAAAAAAAAAAAGAGACAGAGAGAGAGAATTTGGTTCAAAATTCAAGAGAGTGTTCTTAAAGAAATTGTTATTCTTGTTCTAGGGATTGTTTTCCTTTTTTTTTTATCTATAATATTTTACATGTTTTCTTATCATGTTTTGAATAATTTAAAGTTTTTTTTTTATTATTTTATGCCAGAATCCTCCCAGATTACGATTATCTTACGATTATTTATTACCAGCTGATTCGATTAAACAATAATGAACTTTGTTTTCACAAAAAAAAAAAAAAAAAAAAGAAAAAAAAAGAATGATTTTATTATATAGTCAATCGTATAAACTGCGTGCTTATGTACTTTTTTTGTATCACGACAGACAATTTTTGTATAAGAAATCAGGATTGCAATTCACTTCTTATTTAATCAAAAATATAGAATATGTCACTAAGCCGAAGTCTTATTTTTATTCCACGTTTTAAAGCCTTATAAAAGAACAATTTTTAATCTTTTATCATCAATAACTTGAAATGGAAATAAATCTTCGCTTATCTTAAATGCATAAATTCTGCGGATTTCAATATTCAAAATTATTGAAAGAAAATTTAAAGATTGTACGCATTCTAAATGTCCCGTACTATACGCAACAACTGTCGTGACGTTGTTAATAATAATGTATCTCTTGTAAAGATAATTTAAACAAACCTACTTTATTATACATGAACTATAATAACTCGAGAAGTACTAAAAATTTCTTTGGCTTACATCCAGGCAACACTGAGCTAGTTACTCCATACTTTGGACTCAAGAAAAAAAAAGTAGCTTGAATATTTTATTCATCTTTTAATTATACCTTTAATAGTTTCAATTCAAGAATAACATTTTCAATAATCAATTTTTCCTATGTTTTCCATATATTATTCAAGTTATTAAAAAATGACTCATAATTTTTTCATTCAAGAAATTCCTTATATTTGTATAATTTTTTTTTCCTTTCTATTATAAGGAATTTTTTGAATGAAAAAAATAATATGTCATGTTTTTAATAGCTTGAAAGTTGTTTTGTCCTTTGAACTATAAAGGACAAAATATAAGTATAAAATACAGGCATTACAAAAGGCAGTTATTTCTGTCGATAAAAATTATCTAAAAAAATATTCATCAGTTAAATGCAGCATTTAATGTTATTAAACTCAAGAGAGAAAAACAAAGGCCGCGCGCTTGAATTTTATGTTTTATTTTTAAATATGCAAATTTTTTATCAGAGTTCTTGGCAAAGTCTTTAGGTAAGCAGTTTGAAGATTGTGAAATCTTTAGTGGATAAAAATAGATTTTTAAATTTAAGAGAAATTTCAAAAGTTTCTAAGATTTTAGATAAAGAGTATAATTCGAGACAAAAAAGATGTAGTTTTGCATCAAAATGGATGCTTTACTAACTCCGCAGTCAAACCTATTCAGACTATCTTCCTTTAATCTCCTCCTAATCTACCCATCTTGACCTTTGGGGAGGAAAATGCAGGAAAAAGTAATTATACCGTGCGGAGCGCAACTATCCCCTACTAACTTCTCAACAAATTATCGTAGAAGAAAGTTACTGGTACCGAACGATTGTAAATAAAGTCTACTTTTAAATGATGTACAGTCAAACCTCGTTAACATGAACACGCTTAACGTGAATTACTTTTAACATGAATTGTTTTCACAGTCCCCTATAAAAACGAATACACAAATTTGATACTGATAACGTGAATTACTGTTAACATGAACAAAATTTTGATTCCCCTTGAGGTTCATGTTAACGAGGTTCGACTGTATATAAAAAATTTTTAAGGGGCCATCTACATAATAAAACGAACCATAACTTTGTTTTTTTTTTAATAGCAGTACACATTTCTGACAGCATAAATGAACTCTACACCTTTCAATTAGCCTAAAAACAAATTTTTATGCAATTCGTGCCATAAGTTTCCGAGAAATTAATTATTTTAAAACGAGCGTATTTTAAGGGCTGTATCAAATTGAAGTTCCGAACTCGATTGTTAGCCGAGAGAGCCGCCTTCTTGATCATGGCACGTTTAAGCGTTAATGAAACCTGTTTGATTACAGGATAGCAGAATAAATTTCAAAACTTTACTCACTTCTATCATAGACGGCCCCTTAAACCATCATTTTGCCGTTTTTTAAGCATAATTTGAAAACTACTTGGCAGAAAAATGTGAAATTTCGGATTTCCGTAAAGCAGGACGTAATAAATCTAAATCCATCAAAAAAATTGCATGTTGCAATTCATAATTTTTTCGAATATTAATTTCATAATTCATATCATAAAATTATAAAAATTGCAAATTCAACGTATTTATGTTTGGGTATATTAATATTATTGTTACACAAAAAATTAGCTCATTAGGAGCATAATTTCAGGAGATATAAATAAAAATATGAAAATGTAATTTAACATTAGATGTACTAAATTTTGAATGTCTATAATTCAAAAACTTATCATTCGAATGACTTGAAATTTGGTTTCTGGGCACATTTTGAACCGAAGATTTGAAATATCTCGTTAAATTTGGGTACTGCCATTGAAAAAAATGAAGTTTGGATTCGTTTAATATGTATATGGCCCCCTAAGAAAGTTTTATACACACCATTTAAAAGTAGAATTTATTTCCAATCGTCCGGTGCCAGTAACTTTCGTCTACGATAATTTGTTGAGGAGTTAGTAGGGGGTGTTGACTTTTTTTTTTTTTTTTCCACGACTGTACATGGCAGTTGTTCATTTTTTTTATTTTAAATATTACATATTTCTTTCGTTTTGTTTTTACACTTAAATGCTGCATCAGATTTTAACAACAACGGATGGAGTTGTTTTCAATGGTCATTGCAGATATATATTGAATAAAGTTTTTTTATTACATTTGTAAATTTTTTAATTACAGAAAAAATCAACAATTATTTATAAGTTTCAAAATACAATATTATTTTTAAATCATTGTTTAACGTCTGATATATGATTTAAAATATATATATATATTACGATTCATCAGACATTACAAGTAAAAATTGCATAAGTACATTTAATGCATTTAAAAATGCAAGCGTTTCGAACTAAATTTTAGCCTCTCATTAGTGCAATAAATAACATTCAAATGACCAGAAAACTATATATCTTGTTTACAGTTAATAATTATTAGCAGTTAAAATTAAAGAAAGTATAAAAATATCAATGCAATGATGTGTATTCAGGTGGAAGTGCACAAGATTTATTAATCGGCGAAGTTTGCTTACGAGTGAATACACCTTCCGGAAAAACTCTACTTTTAACGTTATTGCAACCGAATTTGATAAGTGTCATATTTGTGATATCTGGGATATGGTCGGAATCTAAAGAATGCTGTACAATTTTAGACTGCAGGCTTCCAGATTTGTAGGCACGTTTATGTATGTTCGGCAAGGCGAATAGCGCAAGTACGACCAGTTTCGCCAATAAAAACCGAGTCGCAATCTTTACATGGGATACTGTAAATTGAACCGATTCTAGTAATAAAAGCTGCTATCAGATTCACCAACTTTTCAAGCAACCAACTTTTCAGCCGATTTTAACCCCACTTTTTCCAGTTCAAAGGGAGAAAAAGGTTACAATTGTCGTTGCTAAAGTTGGAGGAAAACCAATACTACTAGTACCAGCCGTCAATATTTATTGCCTTTTCGTAACAATCGCTTATCTCTGATTCGCTGAAATGTTGAAAGGTGGGAAGAAATGTTGCGACTAGCGCAGACTTTTTTGAGATGCAGATAAAAAGTTGGGGATATTGCTATCTTACTGGGTGTCGAGACAATATTTCGCGAAAAGTTGGAGGAAATCAGGAGTTGGCCCAAAAATTGCTCGAAAAGTTGGTGAATCTGATAGTAGCTAGGGGGGGATTTTAGGTTTAGATATACAAAGTAGATTTTTCAAAACATTTTGCGACCTCAATGATGTACTGATATTATGAGACTTCAAAAGACTAGAAATTTTTTCAGAAAGATATTTGTTGTTTGGTAGAGATACGTAAATAGTACTGCAGTTCATTGAATATGAAATAATGTGCCTTTTAGGCTCTAAGGTCAAAATGCATATGCTAATACACCATTTATTTCAATTCTGACCATACAAAGGATGTTTTTTGCAATCCGCACCTAACATTGTCACTTGCTATTTATTGAACGTTATTTATTTTATTACACTTATTTGTAAACTCACAAAACATAATATTTTGCTGTTTTTCGAATAAAAAATATTTATTAATAAGTTATAACTTGCATTTATTAATGACTGTGAGATGTATTTTGATGGATGTCATCCTGTCTTATTGAGTTAATGAAATGTTTATTGTATAGCTATAAAAGAGCCTGTAGTTTTAATTTGTTTATTTTATTAAATATATTTTATTCTGTTTTATGTATATATTTGTACTGATTTAATAAAACAGTTCGTAAACGTCTGTAATTTTTAAATTTTATATTTTTTAAATACTCATTTTCATAGCGACAATTTTTGTTCATGTATTAGGGGAATCGTCCCCCTACGAGTTACACTAGCCAACCCCCGTTCAGACACCGCAGTTTATAAAAGCACGTTAATTTGATCGGCTTTAAAAAGATTTTGACAGATTGAATTATAATTTAAAAAACAGTGGCGATCTCCCTATAAACGGGTTTCTATTCATTTCTCATTGATTGGGGAATTTTAAGGAAAAATCAGCTGCTGTTAAACGATACTATGGCTGTTTTCCTCGTTGATTAAATAAAACCAGTTAAACATTTCAAAATAAGCTAATATAAAATGAATTAAGTAAACAGAGTTTTTGTCTCCCGGTATTTTTTAACAAAGCGAAAGGAAAGTTCTTTTAAATAAGAGATTATAAGCGGGCTCTCATGTCAAGCACACAAGTCGTATGTTTGTTGTTCAATAAGTAAATAAATAAATGAACGACATTTTAAATACATCGTTTTTAACAAAAATACCAACAAAAATTGTTGAAAAGTTCATCTCGAAATATCAAATAAATGTCTCGCGCAATTTTAAATTTAAACTATTTTGCAATATTATTTTTTGTTCATTTTACGTAATAAGTGTAATGTGACGTAATTTCTCCTATTTAAGACTTCTAACGCATGTTAATGAATTTATAATTTTACAAAATCCTTTCTCTGTTAAAATTCACGTGTAACTATAGTTTTTATGAAGTAATTTTCAATAAGTTCCTGCTTTTTATACATAATTATATAATTCTAATTTGAAAGTTTTTTTTCTGTGTTTAATAGTCACGTGTAAATAAATTTTTAATTTGAAGCAAACATTATTGTTTGCGCTGTTTATACAGTTGGGAACAGGTTAAATTAGTATAATTTTCTAAAATAAGTGAAAAATATCTCTCGAAATGCTGAAAATTTGAATTTAAAATAGAAATAAAAGCTCAAAAAATGTGTCAAATTAAAAAAATAAATTCATTCTGCACACCGGGAAATTATAACGTATAAAATGATCTAAAAATGATTAAATTCCGATGTATAGTTTTTGCTCCTATAAAACTTTTTTAATGGAACGACTTTGTCCAAATTTAGCATTAAATATCTCTTAAAATAATTCTTCGATTTGAAAACTGTCTGCATCAGCGTGTTTATCAAACATTTCTCAATAACACCGCCGATTTTCATATTTTTGTATGCAATATTTTTCTTAATATTAACGGAGAAATACCTCCGGTCACAAAAAATTCAGAACAGCGGTGACAGCGTAAGTTGCTATTTTTTAGAATAGAGAGAAATGTCTTTTAGTGCCAACTATTATGCTTAAACAATGTTGTTGGTACAACAAAATAATACCAACGTCTAATTACAACACTGGGTGTGCAGATAGATATTTAACAAAGTTTGTTACCAGATAGTAAAATTTAACTTAAATAAGGACAGAAGTTTGAAGAAATAGCTCTTTATTTAGTCAGAAAAGGAGAAAATACAAATAACAATTATAAATATTTATCCGTGTAAAATCCCTAGATAAATTAGCCTTGTTAAAATTACTTTTTTTTTACGCTGCTTGCTCTTAGACTATATGTTTTTGCGGAATTTCCAACACTTCACGACTTTTTTCTTGTAGAGTTTTTTTCACTAAAAACCGTGATTTTTCCATCGCATTTTGTGTAAATAACACAAATATATATATATATATATATATTATTTCCATGATAATTATATATAAGTAACGCGTACTATATAAAAAGAAAAGTATTTTAAAATACAAAAAAATAGCACTTCTAAAGCTGCACATGTACTACGAATAAAAAAATTTGAACTACTCCAAAATTTTTCGAACAACTGCACGCTTGCTATGAGTCACGTAGTCTTGCGAGAGCCGTAGTCTTGCGCAGTTAGATTTGTTGTGATTGCGCACGCATCCAGTTGAAATTCATCTTAAGATAGCCATCTTAAGATAGTCTTAAGATAGTCATCTTAAGATATTCACCTTTCTACAGGTGCAACGCGGTTTACGCTTTTTTTGTATCATAAGTCAGTAAATGAATCTTCAGCGAGGCACCGCAAGTCCAGCTTTACTGACACTCGCGCTTAACATTCCCTATCATCTGGCAAGTAGAAAGTTCCACCAAAATCGTCTGTCCTTTTCAAAATATTTTTTCTAGGTATAAATATTATTCTGCCTCAATCTCAGCGGGCCTCAAATACTTTTTTTCGATAGTTATAAAATTCCACTTGAAACCACCTGGCACAGTTTTTGGTCACACTAAATAGTCTGGCTTTTATATTTTTTATTTCATTAAATACTAAATTTGAAGGTATTAAAATTTCAAAATGCCTCAAGGATTTTTTTTTTTTTTTTTTTTTTTTTGCACGAAAGTTTCGGAAATTTAAAAATTCACGGGTTGGCTAAGTGCCACGATCCTTCAGCTTGACCTTCGATTTTGTATTCAGATATTACAAAAGTAGTGTTATACAAATTTTCAGGATGCCTCAAATACCTACCATAAAATGTTTAACACATTGTGTTGTTATTTATCTCGGACTATTTATTAAAATTCTAAATATCATAAAAATCTACTTGGAAAAACATTGAAGTCAAAAGGCTATTAAAATAGTGAAACAAAACAACAATTTAAAAATTGCCTGATTCATAGTCCCAATGTTTTACGTTTCTTGTGTGCCTGTAAATGGATTGTAAAGTAATGCACGCCCTTTTGAGTAGTGCTCTGTTATAGTGTATATTGTGTGTGTGTGTATATATATATATATATATATACAGGGTGTTTCATAAAAGATGGGCAAAACTTTAAGAGGTGATAGTACACATCTAAACAAACAACTTTCATCAGATAATGCATTGTTGGAAATGAAACGCAAACATACTGGCGCATTTTGAAACTTGGTTCAATCAGCGGTTAAAACTCAATTCCTGTAACAAGTTATGGGACACTAATAGCATACAAATGTGATATGGGGAAGAATAAGAACGCGTATGCAAAATTTCGCTTCGATTAATACACAAAAACCGCTGATCTGGGAGTGCAACTGTCAATCGTGGTAGGAATGTATCGCGTGATGTTACCCTTCACTAATAAGGAAAAGGCCGATATAAATTTTATCTACGAACCTCCAAAGGGAAAGGAATCAGAAGCTCAACGATTGTATGAAGAGCGGTTTCCCAACAGGCAGTTGCCACTTAATCGTTCTTTTTTTATTTTTTTTTTTTACCTCGTATAACAACGTGACCTTCGGCGCCCTCTAACACATTTGCGTTTCATTTCCAACCATGCATTCTTTGATGAAAGTTGTTTGTTTGGATGTGTATTATCACCTCTGAAAGTTTTGCCCATCTTTTATGAAACACCCGTATATATATAAAAACTTTCATTTCATTCTAAATAAACCGTCAAGCGCGAGTATTACTCGCGCTCAGAGGCTTCTATACAATAAATATATGAATTATTAACTGCATTATTAAAAAAAATGTTTGTAAACAAATAATAAGTCTTTTTAAAAAACTATATAACGCAGACTTGGGTATAGCTGTATATACTAGAAAAGTATGAGTGGGTATACCATAAAAGTTCAAAGAGATATGAAGCCTAAATAATATCAAATATTGCTATTGTGTATAACCCTTTTTACTTTCTTCTATCTTTACAAGAAGAAAGTATTGGATTCATGAAAATTTTCGAATTCCGGTTTTCGACGGATTTACACGTTTTAGGGGTCAGAGATTCCAAAAAACATGTTTTTACAAAATGTCTGTCTGTGACTCTGTGAGTCTGTCTGTCTGTCTGTCTGTCTGTCTGTGTGTATGTGACACAAATTTTGTGGGCGCTCTATCTCAAGAACTAATGCACGGAATTTAATAAAAAATTATATTCTGTTAGTCCCTAATACAAATTGAAACTGATTAGTTTTTGGTGTAAATCGCTCAACAGGTGGCGCTGCTATGCTGCATTTTTCACGATTTTTGCAATAGCTCTATCTCACGAACTAATGCACGGATTTTGATCAAACTTCAGATTTTGTTAGTCCTTCATATGAAATGATGCTGATTACGTTTTGGTGTAAATCGCCTAACAGGTGGCGCTGTTATGATGAATTTTGCAGGATTTACACGATTTTCCCAATAGCTCTATCTTAAAAACTAACGCACGGATTTTCATCAAACTTCAGATTCAGTTAGTCCTTGATATGACTTGAAACTGATTATGTGTTGGTGTAAATCGCCCAACAGGTGGCGCTTCTGTGCTGCCTTTTTCAGGATTGCCTCAATAGCTTTATCTATAGAACTAATGGACGAATTTTCATCTAACTTCAGATTTAGTTGTATGTTGACACAAGTTGCTGTTACTTAGGCTTTGGTGTTAATCACCCAATAGGTGGCACTGCTATGCAGGAATTTTCACGATTTTCGCTATAGCTCTATCTCAAAAACTAATGCACGGATTTTCTCCAAACTTCAGATTCAGTCAGACGTTGACATAAATTGTTGCTGATTAGGATTTGGTATAAATAACACAATAGGTGGCGCTGCTAGGCAGCATTTTGCTGGATTTAGACGATTTCAGCGATAGTCATATCTCAAGAACTAATGCACGGAATTTCATATCTATAGAATCCTCATGAGATGCATAGATTGCCATTTAATTTTGGCAGTGTGATAGCGAATTTTGGAATATTAACATGTATGAGATAGAAGAAAGTTTTGGGATTGATACATCCGACTAGTTTTAATCTTATCCTAACCTGTTTATGCTGAACTTAATTCGGTACTCACAATAAAACTAGTGCATATTTAAACTTCATTTGGCATTTCCTAAAACTAAATTCAGCGTCGTAATAATCTTTTCTTTTTACGGTTTAGCTAAAACAAAACCCTTGTTCAAAGTTTAAACTTGACATTGTTCTAAGCACGCTCCGAAAGGAGGTCACAAAGATGCAACTCCGCCTTGGTCCGTGCCGCGTTTTCCCATATAGGTTTTTAACTCAATCCAAACTAGTGACGAATCCCAAAGTATTTATGTGATTAATTATAATTAAATTAGTCGGTTTTTAACAATTTGACTTTTATTGCTTTGATGGTACATAGAGTACGCCGTCCCTGTCATTATGTTTGTATAAACCGTCCATGTCTTTAAGAGGGCTGGTCACTCAGATTCGGAATTCTCCTCCGTAATGTTAAGTCTATGGACTTTTGATGCATTCGTATATTTAAAATATCTTCTCGGGAAATTCATATTTTCAAAATCTTTTTTCTGTGTATTCTCCTTAAAGGATGTCTCTTTTTTCTTAATTTCCACAATATTTCTAAAATCTATGCAGAATTTAATATTTTATGCATTAAAAGCGGGCGAACTGTGAGTAAGATTTTAACGCTTCATATAAAATTAAGTTTATACTTTAGAAATATTTTGAGAACTAAGATAAAACGAAACATCCTCTAAGAAGTGTACATAAAAAATAGAAGTTAAAAAAATTAATTTCCCGAGAAGATATTTTAAATATACGAATGCATCAAATGCCCATAGACTTAACATTACGGAGGAGAATTCCGAATCTGAGTGACCAGCCCTCTTAAGGGTTAATATCTTGGCTAATTACTGACGATTTTTTTCAAAAATCATTATCAACAATGCTTTTATACTTCTGCTACGATAGGTATCTCCAGCTCTCCTCAACACATTAGATGAATGCGTGCAAATCGAAATATGTGTGTAACGGAAAAATGCACTCTTTTAAAAAACAATGTGACCTAGGGTAATTCCTATAATTTTCCTGCAAGTTATAAATTAACATCTACTACCTCTAATTTTTTCACAATTTTAGATTCAGTAGATTCGGAAATAGAGGGAGGGGGACGTATTTTTACACTACATTTTCGACGATATCTTTAAACATATGATGCCTAAAATTAAAATAAATGTATTTTTGAATTCAGCGTTACGAAAGCTTTAGCCTGATACCCCACATGATATACAAAGAAAAGATTTTGTTTTCAAGTCACTTAATTAGCCTCTCTACATTTTCCCTAAATATATTTGTGAATAAACATTCTGTAAATATGTGGGTCAAAAGTCTTTATTACTTCCCACAAATTAGAACTTTCCACGTTCCATAGTTTACGAGTAAAATGACTATGACAGACGGACAGACAGACACATGAGTGATCTTATAATTGTTCCGTTTTTACTTTTTAAGTGCGGAACCCTAAAAATGGAGGGAAAAAAACATGCGATTCAAACAATTACCATACGTAAGTCGAAATGTATGAGAATTCGTTTGTGTGTCTCAGTAAAAATATACAAATACTACTCGCACTATTTTCAATAGAAAACATATTGTCGTAAATTTTTTAAATATATATAAATATCATTGCAATTGAACGATACTTATGATTCTGTGAAAGTAAAATTGCAGGGAAGCTTGACAGATGGACAGATAGATAAATTATATAATAGCTTTTGGAAAATTGTAAAGTTAATTATTTTTCGTAAAATTTATTATCTTAATTAAAATTTAATATTACAAGAAAATTTAAAATTATTAAGAAAAATATAAATTACTTTCTGTAGATATTTTAAAAAGCGAATTTATTTTTTCATAATAACTTTAGAAAATTAAGATATAAGCAATTTACAATTAAAATTAGTGTAAAATACAAATAAAATTGTTTTTATGAGCATATATGTAATATAAAATTATTTAACGTACTTTAAAATGCCTCAAAAATACATTAAAAACCAAATTAGAATTCCAAAACGTTTTCGGCCAAATTCGCCAATTCCACGCGTTTCTTAAAAAAAAAAAAAAAAAAAAAAAAAAAAAAAAAAAAAAATATTCAGAAATGTATCAGAAAGTACCTCTTTTTTATGAAAGAATTGTCTTATTCTGCAGCATGTTCCTCCAAAAAAAAAAAAAAAAAAAAATTATATCTAACAATTATAGTTGTTATAGGGGGCACAAAAAAGAATTCGGATACATTAGGGTATACAACAGCAATTTATTTGAATTCCATTTTGATGATGTTTACTTGAACAATTTCAACGAAATTTATTTGATGTTAGAATTTGCATGAAAGTACACATTATTTCGATAAACTAAAGGCGGGCAAAAGCAGTTGGGAAGTGTTTCATAATCTATACAACCAGCATCATTTTTCTTCATTGTTTTGTTCGTATATCAGCAGGAATGAACCTCAGATGGAAAACCAGCAATAATATTTCTTTTTCATTTGGAAATAATTTCTAATCATCTGTCTATAACATTTTAAAACGGAAACAAAATGATTAAACATTTTTTTAACGTTATAAATTTTCAATATAAATTTTGTATGCATATATGAGGACGTGAGTTTAAAACCTCGCTTTATCCAGAAAACCAAATTAAAACCCATTCTATTTCACTGTAAACCAAGATTTTACATTGCCAGAAATACACGATAAAACTTTTTTTTCTTCAGATTATAGTGTTTTTTTTTTTTTATGCAGGTTTACCCCCTATAGAATAGATTCATAGAGGAAACTCGATTTTCTAAAGTTTGGATAAGGTGAGTTTTGAAACTCACGTCGTCATATATATCTATATGATTCGTGAGTTACATTCTAAATGTCGTCTACAGATTTCTAGATAAATAAAGCCGTATGATAGTTCGCGGCCACAATAAAAACTATACGTAGAAAGGAACATATATTCAGAATATCCAACTCTCGACGAGCGTAAAAATGTTTTAGCAATGTATATGTGTCCCCTCTACTGTGACACATCAAAATGACGTATGGGGGCATATATACAGGGGTCGGATATCCAACGTTTTCGCCAAAAGTAAAAGTCCTAGCATTGGATATCTGCCCCCTTGACATGTGTCCCCTTCTGCTGTGACGTCAAGATGACGTATGGGGGCATATGTACAGGGGTCGGATATCCAACTCTCTCGCCAAAAGTAAAAGTCCTAGCATTGGATATCTGCCCCCTTGATATGTGTCCCCTTTTGCTATGACGTAAAAATGACGTATGGGGGCATATATACAGGGGTCGGATATACACCCTCGACGAAAGGAAAATTCTGTAGGACTGGATATGTGACCGCTTCAACTGTGACGTCAAAATGACGTATGGGGGCATATATACAGGGGGTGGATATACAGCTCTTGAGAAAAAAAAAATGCTCTGTATTGGATATGTGCCCCCTTCTGATATGGGGGCATATATACAGGGGTCGGATATACAATTCTCGAATAAAGTGAAATTGTGTAGCACTGGATATGTGTCCCCTTCTACTGTGACGTCAAAATGACGTATGGGGGCAGATATACAAGGGGTAGATATCAGGCACCTCTGGCTTACATTTTGTACATTAACCCTTTATGACTCAACAGTCAACAATTCCAATTTGAAAAATACCGTCGAACCCGGTTAAAACGTGTCTCAAGAGAGTGGACAAATGTCGCGCATTTAGCGGGATCGCGTATTAAACGTTACTTACATAATGTTGCAGTAACCGGGCTTATTTACACACCTTAGCATCTAGGTGAAAATTAGAGCTTTCATTTATATGATTACGCTCTGAAATTGTGTCTTTTAAGTATATTTAGATTAAAATTTAATTATATTCCTCTTTAACTCATTGTTTCTGTGCGTTCGTAATTATATAAATACTCAACACCTATAGTCGCCGTCTGGTCCGTCCGTCTGACTACATATAACAGCGAAAATACTACCAAATTGAATGGTTTGAAATTCAATATATATAATCGTTGCAGATTTTGTCGAGTCATTTCAAATTTCTAAAATTGAATCAAAACTTAACAAGATATAAATAAAAGTTTTGTTCGTTCTCTTAAATCCTATTATACGTAATTATTTCAATGATTTCCCATAATAGGTAATGGTTCTAGGTTGCCATGGTGATTACATCTTAGAAATTTTGTATTGATGCATTTTTGTATAAGAGTGCAACAGCTATTGCCGCAAGATCTGAATATTTATAAAAAAAATAGTAATAGTACGAACGCACCTCATTTGCCTCGTTTGACGTACAAGTTCCAACTTGTTACGGGCGTTCGTAATTATATAAATATATAGTACCTGTAATCATCGTCTGTTCTGACCGTCTGTCTACGTATAAGAGCGCAAAAACTACCCAACCGAATGGTTTGAAATTTATTATATATAGGGGAGACTAGGGAGTGTTGACCCACTTTTTACAAAATGATTTTTAATTTTTTAAATACTGAACGTAGAATAAAGTTTTTTATATCATTTTATTCGTTAAACAATCAGTTATTAAAATAAAATTTCTACATAAGTGTTATGTATAAGAAATTTGAAAAATGATCGATTTTAACCATGAAAAATTAATGGGTCAAGGCTACCCACATATGGGAGGGTTGACCCAATTTGTTTTATATTGAAATATTTGTGAAGAAAAATAAAGTCTGTTTAAAAAAGGCAATATAACTTTATGCTACATGCTTTAATTATTATAAAAAAAAGCATTTTTAAAAATATGATGCTTAAACAAACCTGTTGAGAAGCAATCGCAAGTCAGAGAAGAAAAAATTTGTTTTAAACAGGATTTTGTTTGAGCAGGTATACTTGTACAGCAGGAAAATGAAATTTTAACAATTAAGGCAGTATTCTGCTAGAGACAGGTTCCGTTTTCATAGGGATTCATGTATTATTTTTCCCGGAATTTATAGCGACTGTTCCGCTTCTTTTGTCTTCTTTTTCTACTTTTTGTGACACTTGACCTGACAACTCTAATTCTCTCACAGTTTGGCTTCATCTCACTGTATTCATGCTGGTGAAATTTGTCTACATACTTTCCTAAAGTTTTTCGATCAATGCTATGTTCTTTTGCAGCCGCATGTGCACTTAACTAATCATTATCTTTTTCAACCCTTTCAATGGCAAATGGCAAATGGCTTTCAATAGCAAAGTACTCTCAGTACTAAAATTTTGAAGTAAATGACTGACACCGGAATTTACTAACAAATTTATTTGGAAATAAGAAAAAGGGTATATTTCATATATATATTAAATGGAAAAGATTTTCGCAAAATTCTGGTGCCATTGTGGCGTTTGGGAATTAAAATTAAGTGGTTTTATGAACATACCGCTATCCCTGAAAATGTTAAGACTGCTGCTTTCATTCTTTCTAGTCTTTTACATTGTTTCTATTTACCTATCGTAGTAATATTTAAATGGAAAAGTTCCTATCAACTTTCCCATTTATATTTCATTAAATTTTTTCGTGCAGTAGGTACTATAGCAATTTTTTACATCTTTCTTTAATCTAAACATTTTCTTTTCCATCACCCTATTTTACCTTGGCTTTACAGAATAAATTTACATTCATTTTTTTTTTTTATATTACCATTAACCATTCATTATGCATAGTGTATAATAAAAATATTTCATCTGGTCAACCCTCCCTCACATTGACTGGGTCAAGCATCCCCACATAGCCCTTTTCTAAAAAAATAGCACATTGTTATGTTAAACCTAACTTACTGTACAATTTGCATGCCTGGAATGAAACCTCGACATTTCTGCATTACTTAAAACCTACTTACTCAAATTCCTTTTCTACAGTTTATCTGAAAAAAGCTTACAAAGTATTTCTTAAAAACACAACTTTTAGGTTAAAAACGCCTCACAGTTGATTTTTTGCACATATATTTCGATTATCTGTATGAAGCAAAGACTATTGTTTAAGCATTCCAGTAGCTTTGGTTGACACCTAATGATAAAACTTCTTTTAAATATGAAAACTGATGGGTGGGCCAAGCCTCCCGTATGATCAACCCTCCCTAGTCTCCCCTAATCATTAAACAATTATGTCGAGTCATTAAAATGTTAGGAAAATCGAACCAAAAAGTTAAACAGATATTAATAAAAGTTTTCTTCATTATATTTAATCCTATCATACGTAATAAATTCACTGATTTTCTATGATAGGTAATGATTCTAGGTTTCCGTGGTGATTAAATCTTATTTAAGATGGATTTATATTATTCCCGTATTGCTGAATTTAATATATATAATCGTAATAAATTTTGTATTCATGCATTTTTGCATAAGAGTGCAGCAGCTATTGCACCAAGATCTGAATATTTATAAAACTAGTTCTAGTACGAAAACACCTTATTTGCAACGTTTGATGTGGAATTTCCGACTTGATTTTCTTTAAATATATCGATTGGAATAATAACTAAAAAGAAATAGGGAATCAAACATGGCTTTATCGTCTATTAATACGTTACAACAAAAACAATTTTCCTACTTGAATAATTCTTTTAACAGAAAGAAAAAAATATTCAAATATTTGAACAGCAATTATTTGTTAAAATCATATTTAGTACATGCAATAATGAATATCATCGTAATCTGTACTTCTTTTTAATATAAGAAAAAACTATCCTTATTAAGCTTCGTGTAAAAAATATCGTTAGCCTACCAAAAAGTAAACTAAACAACAAAACACAAAAATATTTTCCAACCACAGGTCGCATTTGATTAATCTTTATGAGTTTCGTTTATTTTTGCCTATAACATGCATTATAAAACATTACAGTGATATAACATACGTTTAAAACCTGGTATAATCATCTTTAATGACAATAATTTTTATGACGTGTCTGAGTATCCTGAATTCATCTATCTCTGCCTACTACTGTATAAACATACAAAGAGCCAAAGGAAAACAATTTTAGGACGCGGAATCAAAGAATTGCAGTATTGGTAGTTCAGCAAGATTTTTTTAGGTAGATTCAGCATGAAATACTACCTATTGCAGTCTACCCTATGTTGGAATTTCTGAAAATATTTTGCAGATCTACACCGATCATCACCGATCATGACCCCTAGAACCCCAAACCACCCTCAGTAAAAAACCTTATATATTTATCTACACTGGTAAAAACAATTAAAGGGACAAATGTTCATTTTGCAATTAAACAAAAACTAACAAAGCAAATAAAACCAAACTTGGCCAAAATATCATTCGATATAAGATCAATATATGCGAATAGAAAAATGGGCACAACCTGCACCCTAAATAAGGAAACTGGTCACGTGTCCAGCACAGCAGATGACCGACACCCTGTCAGTCAGAGAAAAACATGTCTAATAGCGTGTATGATGGCCTGTAACAGCTACACAACTCTCGCATCGGCGTTTCATACTGTTTACCAGGGTCCTTATCAATCCCTGTTGCAACTGCACCCACTCTTGCACTAAGGCAACATAGGGCTCATAGATGGCCATTGGAGCTGGTGTTCGAGCTGCAATTGATCGTCCAAGGGTGTCCTATACGACTTTGATAGGATTAAGGTCATTGGACATCGCAGACCACTCCATTCGTTGAACATCCTCCGATTAGAGATATTCGCTCACCATCTGTTCCCTATGTGGACGGGCGTTATTGTCCATAAAGACGAAATTTGGTTCATATGCCCCGTGGAAAAGTCTCACATAGGGTGCAAGGATCTCGTCCCTGTACCGCTGACCTGTCAGAATACCTCTATCCAACCCATGAAGGTCGGTATGCCCGTCTGCCATGATACTTACCCAGACCATCAGGCCACCTGTAACATAGTGATCCTTTTTGACATTCTTAGAGGGTCGATATCGACTCCCGGGTTCTCTCCAGATGAGAAGACATCTCGAGTCACTGTCCAGACTGAATAGCGACTCATCACTGAAGAGAACCCGCCCCCAACTATCCTCTGTCTAGGAGAGGTATTCTCGGCACCATGTTAGACGGCATTTTTTGTGGTTCACAGTCAAAGGGATGCAGACTACAGGGCACCTGGCATACAGGCCACCTGCATTAAGTTTCTGAGTGACTGTTATTCGTGAAATGGAAGTTCCTGTTGCATTATACAGGTGACAAGACAGTTGTGTCGCTGTCGCGTACCTATCCCTTTCGGCTAGAAGTTTCAAATAACGATCTTCAGCCGGCGTTGTTGCCCTTTTGTGGCCTTGACCAGGTCGGCGGACCACTGTTCTTGTCTCACTGAACTGTTTCCACAGAGTGGACACCACATTTCTCGAAACACTGAGGTCATTACAACAGGTAGCCTGTGATTGGCCGGCCTCGAGTCTTCCAACGATTCGCCGTCTTGTGGCATCATCTAGACGATGACAACTAGTCATACTAACAATGGGTAAACAAAGAAATTCAAAAAACAAGGATTGGGTTATGCTACGATGTTTCAAAACGTCCTTACGCTACAAGCTCCGGCGGTCAAATGAGGTACCTCTGCACAAACGCGATCACAGCGCCACTGCCTTATGACGACACAGACCACTGCGTGGCAGGTGTGTCCGCGAGGAGCTTAACTATCATCTGATACCTTATTTGCGTATGGGGATAACTTATTATTATTATTTTATTTTTTTTTTTTTTAAACCGCTTGTCCCTTTAATTGTTTTCACCAGTGTTTTATCTATCTTTATATATATAACTTTTTCATGGACATGATAACGTCCATGATTCTGCTCAAATCTCTTCCAAACTGGCATAAAATCTACGTCAATTTCGTTATTGGGCAAAATCGGACCAAGGGGGTGGAAATGGGGAGGGGTTTTGTGAAAACAGAAAAAAACCCATAAATTCTTAATTTAATAGATATCGAATCAGTTTAGGGTTATTATTACTTCTAAAAAGGCCAAAAATGTATGTATGACAAATTTTAGATAAAATAAAAAATGGGTTCTAGGGACGAAAAAAAAATGTTTTGGGGAGAAAAAATTCATAACTTTATCAATTCTGAAGATATCAAATCCAAAAAATTTATTATAAATCTTCTTAATATTATCTACAACTTTTATATGACAATATTTTGATAGGACCAATTCGTACCGAAAAAAAATAAATTATCTAAACAAAAACAAAAAGGAGGTGGGGTGAAGAAGAAACAAAATTCAAAAGTTCATCAATTCACAAGATATTAAATACGCATGAATTTATTATATACCTTATTGACATTATCTACAACTTTTATACTGACAAGTTTCTGATAGTACCAATTCTTACAGCAAAAGCAAATTAAAATACATTAGGGTTGATGAAAAAAATCATCGTTAAGGGTCTACTCAAATCCAAATTGCTTATTTTCTGGCTCATTTTTAAATTTATTTTTGCTCTGAAACGCATCCAATTGGTAGGTTTTATTATTTAGAAACTATATATTGTACCGTAATGGTCGATTTTGTGATAGAGACAATATATTTCCAAAAATGCTGTCAAAATGGGTATTTTGAACCAAATTGCCCGAAGCGATTTTGTTGCAAACTAAAAATATTGTCCTACTGAGAAAATAATTATTTATAAATCAAGTACTAATTAACTGAACGAAAAAAAACAACAACAACAACAAAAAAACAGGTTGCTTACAAATCTCTTCAAAAATTACGTCAGCAAGTTTCGTGTTTTTTCTTTTAAAAATGAATCTGAAAATGTGTCAGAAAACTTCCAGTTGTTGAGCATGAAAAATTATTTTTTAAATATCGCCTTAACATGATTCTAATAAAACCAAAATATAAAAATGAAATTAAAAACTCGACAAAGGCGGCCAGTTGAAATTGTTAAAGTAGGTTTATCTGTAATCATGATTTAGTTTTTATTGTTGAAATTAGTGCTTAACTTCGAAATCTACCTGCGCCTGTAGACCGTCCCTTTTTTCTTAAGCATTACTGTGTATATGTCGCACTGTTTGTAATCTCTCCTCTTTCCCCTCTCTGTTCATTTGTGACCTTATCCCCTTACGGACGCGTGTTTACAGTAGCTGATGACGGGTTGTAACTATTCCTGCTCAAAATGAGTCGTCTGTGTTTTTATATTTTTATGGTGATTTATACAGGGCTTTATTTTTTTATTGTGTTTTGTCGCCAGTTTTTCCATGCTGTTTCTATTTGTAGAAATAGTTTAAAAAAATTTTAAGAAGTCTCTGGTTGATTCCGGTACAGGAAGTGAATTGGATAACGGTGAAAGTGCCAGTCCTTACAAAAATCTCCTGTAGACTTCTATAAAAGAAAATTATAGAAAAAGTATTATAGCATCCTATAGAATTATGGCCCCTTTTTTCATAAGCTAGTTTAACTAAAAGCTTTAGAAATATCTGTAGAAGTTCAACAGAAATGTATCTAGAGTTTCTATAAAAATATCTATAGAAACAATATAGAGTTTCTATAAAAATATATTCTATAATATATTCGATTTTCGCCAATAACACGCAGCCGTTCCAGGTGCTCACCCTATGAAGTAGGGGAGACCGGGGTAGTAGGCGCAGTTTTTAGTTATTAATTTTTATTAATTTTTTGTTTAAGCTTTTTATGAAACTTTAACTGTACTTTTAAAGAACAGGCATTGAGCTATAAATACCCGGAGTTTTCAGTTTCTGACTTTTGTAGTTTATGTTTAGCGGAAGCTTAAAGTAAAAGGAAAATTGTGCGCCAACCTACCCCGTCAAGGGGCAAGTTGCCTATACCTATGGGGTAAGTTGGCACACGCTTTATAAAGATTTAATTTAAACTCAAATAAGACACGCAGTTAAGAGAAATCAATTTCATTATTACCAGTAAGATTAAACAAAGGCGTTATCACCGTACAATGTAAATTCTAAATTATACAGACATAAAAATAATGAATTAAACATTAACATTGAGTAACTTCTATCCTACTCGATATCATAATCAGAGTTACAGGTGTCACAAATAAAAAATCGAGTGTCTCCGTTTGGACAAATCTCGTGTGCCCAAAATCTTGCATTGCAACCACTTTTCTCGGTGTTTGCTGTTTCTCAAGCTACTAGCACACACCAGACACTGAGCAACTTGCCCCGTGTTCAATGCTCCTACTAGCCCCATAATAAATTTCTTCACAAAAGGGACACGTAACCATCTAAGCATAAATAATCCAAGTAAATTACATATGGGGTAGGTACAGTTAATCATACACTAAAAAAAACTACACAAGTTAAATCGCAATTATTAAGATATGTATTAGAAATTAGAAAAAGAATGAAGCAACAAAAAATTACTTATGAGTGCAAAAAAGAGAAAAATCGTAATAAATATCCATTGCACGTAGGTAACGCTTCAAAACTACAATGAGGATTGTAAAAAGCAAGAAGAAAGGTACTCTGTGACTGGTTGCGCAATCTATCCACAAACAGGTGGTTTATGAGGACTGCGTCTAATTACCCCTGTAGCCAACTAGCCCCGGTCTCCCCTACTAACCGCACTCGATGCTGCCTCTACTTCGGATATAGATCTTGAACGGTTAATTTCAGCTTGGTATGTCCGTTGATACTTTTTAAAACCTTATTACACTATTTCAACTTTGGTTCTTTTGTGATTTTCGTTCCTAATCATTAAACTCGTGTAGAATTTACGCGGATTCTGAAACTGTGTGAATTAGAAAACCGAAACCATTTGTAACTTAGAAAACCTGATTTAGGGATTTAAAAAAGTCCGTTAAAAAAAAAAAAAAAAAAAAAAAAAATCATTTATTTATTTACTTATTTAATTTTTTGGTAGTGTTTAAAAAATTAATGAATCATAAACAAACTAATTAACCATAATTTAAATCAGTAGTTTGAATGATACTTTCTTACATTAACAATGGAATCACAATCTATTAGAATTTAATCAAATTATAATCATGTTGAATCTATGGAATACTATTATATTAAACTGATGTATTACTAAATTATTGTTTTTTTAAATTTTTAATATATAGATGTAAATAAATTAGTACACATATATTATAAAAGACCAATATATACATTTCGGGTGTCCCAAAAATGACTGATGGATTTTAAAATTCAATAACTTGCAAACGGTGACAGATATTAAAAAAATTCTTGCAGGAGAGTTATGTAAGATGTCAGGAGTATTTTTACTGTGATTCTTGAATTTAGTTCGAATTTCAAACAATAGATGGCGCTGCGACAAGTAGGTGCTAATTCCAAACCCGATTTAGGGATCCATTCAAAACAGTTTAATCTCTTCTTTTCGCATGGGAGAAGAGAGAAGCCGAAAAATCGAGCCTGGATTTAGCGCCTACTGCTTGCAGCGTCATCTGCTGCTGCTATTTGCAACTAAAACTGGGAATCGTAGCATAAAAACTCCTGACATCTTACATAACCCTCCTGCAAAAAATGTTTAAATATCTGTCAGCGTTTGCAAGTTACTGACTTTTAAAATCCTTTACTCTATAGAGAATTTATTCTATGGTAAAAAAAAAAAAAAAAAAAAAAAAAAAAAAAAAAAAAAATCTAAAGAATGTTTTTAATTCTATAGAAACATTTTCTTTAGAAAAAGTGTTTTATAGTACTCTAAAAAAACTCCATAGAAATAGTATTCTATAGAAAGGATATTCTATAGAAACCTTTTCTTTAGAACTCTTCAAAACTCTACAGAAACAGTATTGCTTAGAACAGCTATTGTATAGGACTTGTAAAGAATTCCATAAAGCTCTATACAGCTCTATGAACTATTTTTGTAAAAGACTGATAAGGTGCACAGCGATTGGTGGTCCGGTCATTACACAACTTGATCATGTTGTTATTGTTTACATCAATGGTATATTTTTAAGCAATCAGAAAAATATTAATTATATAAATAAAAGAAATATTTACAAATGATAATATTAGGTACTTAAACACTAAACGAAAGGAAGCTAGACAACTACATTTTAAAATGTTGAACTAAGAGCTCAAAAAGAGTGAAGTGGAAAACGCTGGAAGTACTAGAAATAGGAGATTTTCTTTCTTTTTTTTTGTTTTTTTCGATTTTTGGAAAAAAATTCCTCTTTTCGACTTTCAGTGTTTTCCATTTTTAGTCCTCAGTTTTTAAAAGGTAAAAAGTAAGGAATTAAGGTTTTGTAAGTGTTTTTATTATTGAATAATTACATAAAAATGAAAGCGATTTTTATAAGTTAATATATTTCTGTTTTAAAACAAAACTAAACACTCCATTTTTTTTTGAAAAAATTCAATTTCAAAATTAGTAAAGAAAAAATATATTTTCTTTAATTGTTTATACTTCTATTGATGTAAAAGGAAAAAAAATGATACCTTTATGTTATGAAAAAAATACAGGATTTTAATTTAAGTATTAAAATCAAACATTGATGGAAATGGGATTTAAAAAAATCGCAATAGAAATAATTATAAGAAATTTGTTTGAAGTACCTCGATATCTGACAGGTTCTTCAAATTCTTTATCATTTTAAATAAAAATTAACCTTATATGTATGTTATATATTCAACTTAAGTTTATTTGTTATTTTATTCTGACAATTTATTAAACAAAAATATGTAATCTGAAAAATAGTAGATAAAAAAAATAGGAATTCATTTTTTAATATAAGTTCCTAAATTAAAAAACACCCCGATTAAATAAATAAAAAATTATTCTACATTATATTAAATTATTTCATTGTAGATTTTTTATTAACTGATTTATTGTAAAACAGTTTTGGCATATGGAAAAAAAATGTCTACTAAGCGATTTCTTCATAAGCTAATATATACTACATGATACGTTCAAAGGTATAAAATAAAAAAAATCCTTCCGGTCAGTGCCGGGAGGAAGAGGTAGCTTTCATATTCCTTATTTTTTAAAAGCCAGCTTATATCATTCAAACACACGGAGCTCAAATTAGTGGAACCCGGTTATAGAAGATTAAATACTAATTTTTGTCAATATTGAATATGAATGAGAATTTCGCGAAATTAGTCAGCGATATCAAAGCTGGTTTTATTAAAGTGATTAGTATTTTGTCGCCAAATTCGGTGATATCTCGAATTATATTAATAATTATACTAACCGAATTATCGGTGATAGCCCGCCATTTTTAAACAACATAATGGGTGCAATAAAGCTCACCAATGAGCTTGGTCGAGACTTTAGTAATTCCTGTGCACATGCTTACTCATATCTAAATCCGTTGATATATACGAGTGCTGTTGCAGGCAAACGATAAAAGCGGATTTCTTAAAGTTTATATGTCAATTGCACAAAACTGCCTTTTTACGAATCGTCTAACAAACTCTTTAAATAAGACAAATATTTCTTTATCTAGAGAAATATAACACAAACGAAAGTATATAACAACAATTTCTGAGCTACACACGATTGTGATAAGCATTTCTTATCTTTAGAAACCTCTGAAACTAATATATTTTCGAGGTTTAAAGAAGCATTTACAAAAATAAAATTTCTCTGGCTGCCGCTGGTTTTCGAATACATTTCCAATTACTTTTTTACTGTATTAATCAGTTTTCTCAACCTGGAATGTAGATTTCCGATATACGATAGATCCTCAAGTAAACATGTTTGTATTCAACAAACATATTAACAGACAAATATGATAAGTTAACAGCTTTAACATTAAACGTAATATTATGTCGTTACTCTTACGCAGTTCAAAATGTTCATTTGAGACTTCATAGCATCCCAAAACCGATGTTACGGTTTGAAATTCATACATTATCAAAACTATTCTGAAACATTTCCGAAAATCAGTGGTAAAGTAAAGTCCTGAATCTCCGGGTCCATCTTAACCGAGTTCTTCTGATGGACTGATGGATTCGATTATTATGAAACAGTTCTGATCAGAATAGGAAAAAAAATGACCTTTTTTTTAAATCTTAGAAATTGGTAATTTAAAAGAACAAAAAAAATTATGGCCATTTCTTTCCCATTCTGACCAGAAAATCAGAGTTCTAACTTTTTACGGCTGCTCTTTCATCTTCACCTAACAATTCATTTTTAATGGCTCTTTCATAATAATGGAAGCCATCAGCCCATCAGAAGAAAATGATACATTCCAAAGCTATGAGTTCGATTGAAAAAAACTATTTAATACTTTGAGCAGAAAGAAGAGGCTACACTTGCAATTTTCATAACACTAATAGAATCACATAGCTGCCAATTTGTACGGTTTTGTTACATCTAAAATTTAATACAAATTCTTGCCATGTTTAATCGTTGACAAATGTTAGATTTTGGCTATTGAATTAGGTAAAATTTACTGGTAAGTTTTAGTGGTAAGAAAAAATCTTAGAAATTTGTAGCTATGCAGTAGCATAATACTGCAGAAAAATTGACATTCAACAAACAAAGAACTATCACGAGCTTTTTCAAATAAACAATTTCATTCCCCGTTTTTCTTTAAAATAACGGTGCATCAAAGAAATGTTGCTAGTACTATAAAAATTTATGAATTAAGTGAAAATTTATAATTCATCTCTTTAGTTGGTGACTATTTCTGTAAATTCGGTTTATACGAGTTTTTTGCTTATCTGATGTGAGCTTGGTCCATATTAACTCGGATAACCGGGACTCTACTGTAGTAAAAAAAATTTTGTTTTTGTGAAGTCTTTTTTAATTCTTAAAAATATATTGGTATCTGAGGTTTCTAAAGATAAAGAATACTTTTCGAAATCGTGAGTAACTCAGAAGGGATTAATGTATATTTTCATTCGTGGTTATATTATATTTTCATAGATTAAGAAACATTTGTCTGCTTCTGTGAATAACACAAACTTTATACGGGGTGTAAACTTTCAATGGTGCCCAATGGCTACTTCCTAAACCGTTAAATATAGACAAATAGGTCCAATTACAAAAATGTTTTAAGTGAGGTAAAGGAGTATTTTAACAGCAATTTGAGTGAATAAATAAAATTCCTAAAAAATTACGAAATTTCAATTTCTATACAGTCCCCTGGTCCTATAAGTTATTTAGTAAAATTATCCTATTACGCGCTAAAAAGTAAAACAAAAAAGTCTACTCTTCAACGATTAAAACTGACCGAGCTGTTTAAATTTGAATCTTGTTTTTCTGAGAAATATATATAATCGTCAAATATAATAGTTGAGTATATTATTAACATTACAATATAAATTTTATTTCTATTTTCATTTTGACATACTAAAAATAAAAAATTACAGCTTGTACTAGAAATAGAAGTTAAAAAATAACAGTATTTTAGTTAAATGAAATGATGAAAGGAAACAGTCATGGTACATATTTTAAAATGCTATTAGATTATCTAACCTCAAAGTTAATAAATAAAATTAAATTTTTCTTAAGGCTTGCTAGAAGTGACTCTTTTCGGTCGTAATGCAGAAATGTACACGCGAAATAAACACTTCTAATACTTTAAGCACGTTGTGTACAATCCCTCGAAGCATGGCCAACTCATCTGTGTTCGGATGCAGAAAATTGGCATAAGTCATGCAATTCCGTGTTTCATAACTCAGTCATTTTCAGTGTTATATGAATGGAATTTGTTACTAAATATCACTTATAAGACTGGGGAACTTTATAAAAATTTAATTTTCGTAACTTTTAAAGAAATGTTTTTATTGATCAAAACGACTTTTAAAATATTTTTTTTTTACCTCGTTTAAAACAATTTTGTAATTGGAACTATATATCTAAGACTAACGGTTAAGACATTAGACATTGGGTATCGTTGAGACTGGGCGCCCTGTATAATACATATATCTGCTAAACACTGGATTTCACACTAAATATATGGGCAACTTATAATTAAAACGTTCTTTTTATCAAATAATGAAAAAAGGAGGATACAATGTGTACGCATTTAATCAGTTCATTTTAATCTTGTTCATATCCTATTATCCTACGATACAATTGGGCTTTTCTCTTTAGGATCATTATTTAAGGAATGTGAGGATAAAAATGCTGTTTCACTACATTGTTCGAATCTTGTTTGAACAAGCAATCAGGCACGGAATTTTTTAATTTAATGATATTCCCAACAGCACTGATAAAGAATTTGATTTTCAAAACATTGTTGAAAAGAACAAAAGGGAGAAATACTTTTCTAAATTTTAATCTAAAGTTGTTACATTTTCCTTTCTCAGTTTAATGAATGGAAAACAAACATTTAATCACGGAGTTTACTTATCTATTTATTTAAATGATTTAACCATTTTTTTCAGTTTTACACTTTTTAGTAGATTATATCTAAGTTTTATACAAAGAACAAAATTGAATTTATGTTTTGATATAATGTTTAGTTAAAATGCTTATACGTTTAATGTAAGATAAAATTGCTGTTATAGGGGTTTAATTTTTGCGAGTTTGTCCATTAATTCGACCAAAACGTCGACGCTTTTATCCAGTTTATAATTTCTTCTAAATATAATATTAAATACTATACATTTTAAAACGATCGCATATTTCTTAAAAGACTACTTATTTGTTTATTATCCGGAAAATGTATGGTTAAAAATTTAATTTTTTAAATCATTAGGGATTGGATATTTTTTATATAAACTAGCGAGCTTTTTTCCTGATATTGTTAAAGAAATTTTTAAATTAATTTTCTTTGTGACTCATAAAAGAATTTTTTTAAACATTCATCTGTTTTGTATTCATAAAGTAATTAAAATGATATAAGCTATTTTTAAATTAAAAATGCTTAGTTTTTGTGTATTTCACGTCTTTTTTTTTCCTTCGATTTATTATATCTATTATAAGATAAATGAATTTATTTTAAATTTATTTCGTTATTATTTGTTAATTAATGTTAAGTTTCCGAATTAGCTAATAAAGGACAGTATACGTAGGTAAGTAAATAGAGCATGTAAGTAAATAGAACTAGTATTCTATTAAATGTAATATAATTACACATGCTAAATTTTAAAGTAGTTTCCTATGATCATTTAAATGTAATTGAACCTCGACAATATGAAGAGACGTTACTGTTGCTTGATATTATCTGTAGCAGAATTTTCCATAATTAAGATAATTAAATTTAACACACTATTCAACTTACGTATTCTTTATTACGTATTCTTTATTCTTAGCAGGCTTCGTCTTGAATCCAATGAAATATAGCGTCGAATTCGACCTTGTACTTTAAAGTAGTGATTCCTATTAAACGTTTATACGAGTATTCGTATAATACTGTGATTTTGAATACGTATGATACTGCGAAGAAGGTTATGCACTTATACATAGCAGTATGTACAGCACAGCGTATATACGGAACTTACTCCATTGGTCAAACTTATAGATGTTTAAACGTTTTTCGGTCATTGCGTGAAGAATGTTGCTTCTGACCTTCTGGTCAGCGGATCAGAGGCATTGGAAAACACCAGATAGAATCAACCATTCATAATGGCATATACAAAACCATAATGGCAATTTAAGAAATATAAAATAATTTAAATTCTTCCAGCATAGTCATGTAACACTTTAGAACGTAATACAGTGAAAATTAGAAGTAACATAAATTAATTAAAGTGTTTATAGGGCAAAATAACAAAGTCCTATGTATGAAACATACTAAGCAGGTTGTTGCGTTTACGCTACCGACTTCAAGCTTATTTTGCGTTCAGTGACGTAAGACAGAGGTCTGTCGGTATTAAAAGTAACGTATGCTTGAAATATACGTATATGGGAATTGTACGTTTAAACGACGTACACTTATACGTCGTTTAATTTGTCACATATCCAGATACGTTTAAACGTATCTTTCAAAGTATACGTATTTCATACCGACGTATTGTACGGATATTGGTATAGCGGCTAAATGTATAAATGAAATACGTATCAAGTCGCGAGCACTATAGGCCGTCACACAGTGGAGCAAAATCAAAAAAGCTGGCCAAAAGTCCAAAAATAAAGCTACTATTTAGGAAATTTTGACTGTACAGATGGCTAGAATAATGTTTGGAGGGTCAGAATCTATATTTATAAAAAGGTTTTCGTTTTGCTTTGACAACCTGTATCATTTCAAAAGTGACGGTTGGAGGATTATCATTGGAGGCAAACAAAAAGAGGAAAACAATAGTTCTTCTAAGCACGTGCTAAATTCTACCATATCATCCGATTTTAATGCTTTAAAATGGATTCACACGATGATAGTGCTTGCTTGTTTTGCGCATGTTACAAAAACTATATTAAGTACATAAAAATTAATAATTTCAGGATTATTTTTGATAAATGTTTTTTTTAAATATTTATTTTTTGCTTTTAAACATCAAAAAGTTTATAAGTTCCTCGGTGTTCCGCAACTACATATAATGGAAACAATAGCCTGTTCTATTATCTAATGAATAATGAAAAAATCAGCTGCTAAAAACTGCCATTCTGCATTTCGTGCAGGTTTTTTGCAACCACACGTAAAAATATCACTTTTTAAGTCCCTTCAAAAGCTATGACATTTATTAATTTTCACAGTAATTTAGCTGGCAGACATTTTTGAAATTTTTATATTATTCAGTTTTGTGATAGATTATTATGTATTATATTACAAATAAGTATTATAATCATAAGCATAAAGGAATTTGATAAGCAAGATTAGTAACAAAAAGAATGAAAAGTATTCTCGATCATCGATACAATATAAATACATTTTCTTATCTTTATAGCTAATAATTTTGTGCATTCTATCGTAAGTGAAAGAATTATCTTGTCAATTGTAATCTTTGCTAGATCATACTGCTGAACGTATTTTATTAATGCAAAATGAAATTATGAAGAATCTGACTTCCGAGAACATTAGCAATCTGGATTTGATTTTCAAGTGAAGATGTGATAGTACATCTGGTCACAGTATTTTGAAAGAAAAATTTAGCGTTGATGATGGTAGAAATTAGGTTCAAATAGTTTTTTTCAATTTTCTAGTGCCACTAGAACTTAAGTGTTGCGATAATTCAGAAATAGTTATCTGGAAAAATTCGAGATCTTCATCTCCTTAATTTTTTAGGCCCATCAGAATCCATCTTTTGCACGAAAATGCGGAAGCTACTGTCAGTGAAATGGATAATATTACAGATAAGGAGAATAAACTTTTTCCTTTTAAAACAATCATTGATAGAAAATAAGTAGTCGTTAATTACAAAATAGCTTTAACGATGATTGATTGTAAACTTTTATTGTCATTACTAGTAATTTGTCAACGTTAATACCTATATCAGGCAAATTCAAAACAGTTTAATAATCTTGATGACATTTTCAAACTAAAAGTGAATGAAAGTCATTTACAATTCGGGATGTCCACGTCACATGTCTGTATAAGATCTTTCGAGTGTAGCTTGCATTTGGCATACAAACGGGATATAAAGGAATGGCAAGTGTACACTCCTGACGAGATGAAAAATATTAAAATTGCAAAACAAAATTTACAAAAAATATTTCGTTTACAATTAGAACTTCTTGTCGGTAAACCAACGATCAGATTTGGAAGCACAAATCATTACAATACAGCTTGTCGATTTTTTGAAAACGCAACTATTTCTGCTTCCATAAGGAGCGTAGACAGATTCGGTCAAACGATTCCACGTCATTTTACAAGTAATTTCTTAACATTCATTTGATCAATTTCGTGGATTATTGCTCACAAACAGCTTGTAAATTTGTCGAATTGTATTCCTAGTTCTATATGCCAACTTCAGTGTACGAACTACTTTGCATGGCACAGAAATAATAGCTTCCTCATTATTGACTGTTGAACAAATGTCGGGAGACGCTCAAGAATCATGCAAAAAATTGATCAAAAGATATCGAGAAGGTTTCTCCCCAAAATGCAGTAGGACGTAAACAGTGGAAGATTTTTTTGCGGCTTTTAATGTTATCAGATCTCTTCATTTCAAGCTTATGTAAATTACCATTGAAGAAATTAATATCCTTGCCCCTAAGGCACAGAAACTTCTGTAAAATATTTCGACACCTCCCCTTCTGAAGAGTCTACTTAGTATACTACAGATGATTCAGAAGATGGATTTTAGACTATCCTTTCGTTTTATTTTAATAATGTATAGACATTAAACCTTGTTTATTCTATTTTTCAAATGTACTTAATTGTATTTCATAAATAAAAATTCATCGTTTAATTTCGATTAAAAACATCTTAATTCCTTGAAAACACCTTATGACGTTTACCCTCGAAACTTTTTAATTTCGAAACTCGAAATATTTTATTTAAATCTAATTGTTTTTATTTAATTCGCCAGTTGTTAAAATTTAATTTTTGAATCTTACTAAGCATCCTCAAACTTGCCTGTATACGAAATTTTATAGAAATTGAATAACTTTCAAAGCATTTAAATGTGTTGTCCTCCATATTGGATCCGTCATTTTGTATTTTGGAATTTTAATTTTACAATCGAGATTAGAAACCTGAAAAACACATGTGTACGAAATTTCGTGGTATTTAAATAACATTTTCATATTTTGGCCAGCTTTTCGGGATTTTGTCCCACTGTGCGCCACCTGGTATACTCTTCCGCACGCACAGGGAAGCTATTAGAGGAATGCAGAAACCAAGCACTGAAGATAGTCGAAAAATGGGCAGATTACCATCATATGCAAATCGCGTATACAAAATACCACGTCCTTAACTTGCAGCGACCAAAATATCTGAAAAAAGCACCTATTTTCAAACTCAACAATCACACGCTGAAGCAGGACAAAACGTTACCCTATCTGGGCTCAACATTACACAACACGCATTCTTTTTTGCCACACTTAAGAAATAAGCGCTCTTAAATCAATACCATCTCCCAGAATATTCTAAAATTTGCCCCAGAACAAGGAGGAGTATCTAATTCTATTCTTAAAATATGGTATTCCAACATTTTGGGGAAAACGTAACATACGCCTCAGCCATCTGGTTCCATCGCTTACAAAAATCCCATGGACTGAGACTAATTTCATCAATACAAGCACAGTGTCTTGTTCTGATTTCAGGGGCTTATATAAAATCCTCAACAGCAGATTTATGCGTGTTAACGGGTATCCCACCTCTGGCTCTACAGCTTGAAAGAATCGCCACTTCAGGAAGAATTCTACGCCTTGGAATCCCTGTTGATGACCACAATCCCTTCAACTATCAACCAAAAATAAGTTCAATGTACACAATTACTTTTCAAACTTACATCAAATGGGAGAATGACTCACATCAGTCAGAAGTCGCAATTTATATGGATGGATCCAAGACTGAGCAGGGACGGCCTACGCCTTCTGCGTATTGCGGGACAATGAAGGCATTCACACGACTCAGGTGAAATTAGGCGTAGAGAACACAGTATTTCAAGCAGAACTTTTGGCGATTGAGGACGCTGTCCATTAGGCCAATAGTTCCGCCTTTAATAATTTTATTCTCTATTCGGACAGCATTTCAAACCTTCAATCCTTAGAAAATATCTTCACCACTAATTACCTGGTCGCTATTATCATACAAGTACTGCAATCCCCTTCGAAATCTTTTTACTTTCAATGGGTACGTGGTCACACCGGTGTTTTCGGAAACTAGATGGCCGATTACCTATCAAATTAAGCAAATCAACAATCAGTTTCCATGACGATTTACAGTACATTCTTCCCTTTCCACCATCTTTTCTCAATGAAAACATCAAAACAACTGTGCTACAAATATGGCAGCAAGAATGGGACTACGCACCTACGGGACGTTACACGCATACTCTCCTCCTAAAGATATCAGAATCACTTCTATTACATCATCGGAACATTTACATATTTTCAACAAACCACGGCCCATTTCCATCTTATCTGTTTAAGTTTGATAAGGCGCCATCCCCCCAGTGCACATGTGGTCAACTGGACACATCGCTGCATTATATGCTGGACTGTACTCTTACATCGCATTTCTATCTATGAATACCACGTACAGCATCACTGTCTGCATGGTTCTCATATGTAAGGAAAAATACAACTATGCTACAAAAAATAATTGACTGTGTTAAACTAATAGAACACAGTCAATACACATTTCAAAATAACGTGCCACCGGTGGATCTTGAAAAATAACGGTATATATATTTTAAATATTGTTCGAAGCTATTGATCTTATCGTTTTAATATAAAAAACATTATTACTACTGACATTATGTACATAGTCGCCCTGCCACCACGCACGGTCAAGATAAAATGTTTGCTATATTTAATATCCATATTACTACTTTAATTAAGATAATAGTTATATCTTGTCTATTTCTGGCACGTAATCTTTTAATAATTTCCATTTATGTCTCTTTTTTTCCCTAAGTTTTTTTGCATAATTGATTATAACCCTATGTTGTTTTGTAAATATTCTCTGTTTTATTGTTAATGGTATTATGTGCTTTAAAATATTCATAACCAGTGGTTATTATGTAAATAATTTCTGTTAGAGGTAGTGTTGTAAAAATTCATATGGATGTGTGGAATGTGCAATCTTTAATAACTAGCGTGTCATTATTCTTTTTTTCTTAGGTCTTATATAATTCATACCTCGTATTGTATAGTAGCACGCTCAGACAACTGGGTTGCAATCTGAAATTAATATTGTGATATCTTTTACAAATATTTCAATAAACCGGAGTCTTAGGAAACATAATTAGCCGGACAGGGCTTGTTGTGCTCAAGCCATTAGGTAGACACCCTGCCTGGTCAGAACCTGAACTTGCTGAAAATACGAACGTTATTGCATTATTATTTTTTTAATGTGTATGGCAAGATATTGGTTGTTAAGGGCTAGCAATTTTAGTTGATCATTTATAGTAGATTTTGGTGAAGAACGATAGAACAATGTGTAATATACCAAAATCATCCCTGGAATTTTATCTAACAATGCAAGTCTAATCAAAATTCGTTCTTTAGAACTTTTTTAAAAAGGCTAATCTCTGCTAATCCGGTTCACCAGATTATATTACTTACCCCATAATACCCCCATATAACCAAGAAACGGTGAACAATATGCAATATACTCAAATAAATCCCTGAAAGGTTATCGAAATGCCAATGGAAATCTCATCAAAATTCGCCCAGTAAAACTTTTTAAAAAGTTTAAAAATTCGTAATTATCTTCACTTGATTATAGGACTTTCCTCCATAATTCTGTAAACTAGTGACGTAGAACAGTATGCGAAATAGAATAGACTTCCTTGTAAAATTTTCTAATTAACGGCAAGTTTCTACCATAATCCATTCAACATCAAGTTATAAGCAGCCGGAAGGAAATACATATTTGTATTTTATATAAGGAAAGGGCATGTTTACAAACAAACACTTCTGTCAACTAATCGACCACACCAGTGACTGAGAGGTTCTACTCTCGAAGTTGGTAGACGGGAGGTGCTGGGCTCGAAACCAATCGCGACCGTCGCACAGTGGATCAATCCTTAAGAAAATGCGAACATAGAGTCAAAAAATAATCATTAAATAACTAATTTTTTGCAATGAAATATTTTAAAAGAATAGCTACAAAATACGAATATATGTTTATTTTTTTAATTATACAAAATTATATCGTATTTGTAAAGCTCGGAAAATACACTTTTCATCAGAGGAATTTTTCTGCGAATTTTAGAGACTTTTTGCTGTGCTCTGAAATGGAACCCAAGTAACCTCTAGTAATAACTCATTTAAAATATCATTATTAATTTTTTAAAACACCTTTTAAACCACTATTGACTACATTTTGATTGAATTTTATGTCTCATTCTATATTATGAACAACACATATAGAATTAACGGTATAATAATCTTCAAAAATACGTAACTTAATTTGTTTAAAGTTGTTTGAAATTTCAAACACATGTTGGTATTCTTGAAAGCCTACACTTTAATGTGGTATAGACGACTTTTTGCGCAAACCTGCGCGTTTTCGAAATAAATGGATTTGAAGCGGCTATTACGTAATTTTTCGTTTCCAGAAAACATGTTAAATTGACTGTAAGCAAAAATATTTTTTAAAGAAGAATATGCTGTGAGAAATTTCTAGGATGAAATGATGTAAAAACTAATTTAACATACAACTGTGAAATTAAATTTAATATACTTGTATCTCGGATTATAAAACGTTTACATGAAAATGCTGAAAAGCGCAAAGGCTCTCAGAGTATTAAATGTACTCTAATAAATGGATGCGCTGCTATGTCAGTTATAAAGTTTTATGTTTTAAAGTAAAAGTTCCAATGCTTCTAGAAATGTTCTGTTCCTTTGAACGTTTTTTTATTTTGTGTCTAATACTGGAAATCAAAGCGTCAGGTGTTGTTAGCAAATGGTTCAAAGAGTCTTCGTTACATGCTCTTCGACTTATTTTTCTCTTATGAGATTTCTTCTCTATGTCGAACTTAGCTTCTTCCAATAATTATCCAATTGGAACAGCAAAATTTGTAATCTTGTCCTTTCCATGAGTTAGTAATTTATGTATAGAAGCTGGCATATAATACCAACTGTACTTGGAGGCACACTGTTTAGCCGTTCTCAGTGCGAAATTGCCAAATTTTTCGCATTAATTACTTCGTCACAGGCGATCACTTGCATTATAATTGCAAAACGTTTAATACGTTCTTTATCCAATCCAGTGATCTCAGCTGTCTTCTCAAACTCTGCAAAAAATGTCCTTGCGGTGTTTCCATCGTGTGTCACACCACTTCCCTGTTTAACAATATCTATTAGAAAACCTAATTCTTTTCTGAATTCGCGTGGAATTTTTCTCTTTGATTCTTCTTAATTTAGCTTCTTCAGAAGTATCCTCTCCGAAACATTGAGTTAGTCTTCTTTCATGAGTTTCGGTTGCGTCTGAAAAAGATTTTCGTGATTCTGATTTCTGAAAATTTTCAACTGCAAATGGTTTAAGCTCATTACCAACTTTAAAGGAACACTGAAGTGAAGAATAGTTTTTATTATTGAAACGATCTAATTTTCGTTTAGATTTCTGCCAGTTATCTTTTGCATTTACACAAAACATACGTAAACGCCCCTTAAATTTTCTTCATCAATTTCTGAAGCAATTAGTCCAAACTGTTCACTTATAAAACTAAGCATTGATTTTTCATAACTAAAGCCATTATTTACCTTTTTCAGAAGCAGAAACAAATCTCTGTTTGTTATCATATTTCAAAAGAATATAAGAAAAAAGACAAAATGAAATATTCTTGTTTGAAATAAAAAAGAAATATGCTAAAGTTAATATTACTACAAGATAATTTAAAAAAATTCAAACCCAATAATAACAAATATACACTGAAATAAGTTCTAAAATGTTGCAGTTTTGTAGAACGATTTTAAAGATGTAAATATCGCATATGTTGCTAATTAAAAATTAACACGTTGAGTGTCACGATGACTGACACTGAAGCGCCGAAAATTTACAATGTTTAAAGTAATTTTTAAGAAAGTATAATCCTGTAACAAATAAAAGGTAGGTAAATTTTAAATATTTGTTCAGTAATTATTTAAAAGAATGTATACTTTTCAGTTTTGTATCATATTTTAGACGTCAGCCATCGGTGAATGACGCGTTTTAAGCGGAAAGTTCGCTGTCAGCCACCGGTGGCTGACGCGGCGCTTAACGTGTTAAACAGATGTTTTAAATATTCTACAAATGTCATTTGGATAGAAGTAAAAACTGCATGCTTTGTTTTTCCAGTTTATTTTAGTTATTTATCATCTCCCAAAACTTCTTGTTTGCGACAAAAAACGCGAAATTGTTCGTAAAAACTATGCAGATACTTTCAGTATCATTTATTTTACTCATTTAAACCTAAATATAACAAAAACATCATATATATAAGCTTATACTATTGCTATAATTTTATGTTCGACATCGCCTATACTTTGATCCACTGTGCGTCGGCCTAACCGTTTCGGAATTTTCGTGGTTTTCTTCGAAATCGTGGGTTCCCATGCGTAAATACGGGTTAGGTTCCCTTAGAAAGACCTCCACGAAGGGCACTCCCCCCCAGGGCTTATATCCCATGTGTTGATAACTGATGGTCATAAACACAAATCAAACCAAACCGTCAATCAATCTACGAACTACATTTTTGTCATAATGATCATTGTAGAGATAGTCTTGGCAATGCAGGTCAATCATATCAGAGACCTGTTAAATGCAGACCAATCAAATTTCCCTATGTCATGTGTACAAGTAGGAATCATAAAGTGCGTAACGGTTTTTCTTGCTGATCCACAGTAATTCGACCAACAGTGGAGTCATTTCCACTTTCCTTATATCTAGTAGACCAACTATATAGTATGCACGTGCGTGTGTATATTTTTGTATGTATGAGAGAAACAGAGTTTGTGTGTGTGTATGTAAGTTTATTTTAAAGAAAGAAGTTCAACATTTTTTCGAAAATAAATGTGAACAAATCCAGCATAGCACTGGGTATCTTTAAAAAATGTACTTCAATAAATTTCTTTCATTAGAAAAAAAAAAAAAATTCTGGATTTCAGCAGTACAGATATTTTAATGTTAAACTAATCTTAAGATAACTATAAATCTCATAAGTCTAAATTATATTTTAATTTGCAACCTCCACAGGATGTTTAATATGCTTAAAAATATTTAGGACACAGAATTCGGAGACAATAATTTCCATTTTAATATTTTCTAAAGCAACATTTTTCTTATTTTGGTATATTACTGGGAAAAATTCGAAATATTATTTAAAAAATAGCAAAAATAGAAGTTCTACTAGCAGTAAAATTAGAAAATTTATTTTGTAGTGACACACAGACAAGTGTACGCTCATAAATATAAGTGTTTGTGCTTTTATATCTGCATGTGTACAATTACGTACCAAAACACATTATTCTGGATGTATTCTGCAATCAAAATTTTATATCTGAATGAAAGAATTGAATTTTATATAAAGAACTGGGAGTTTAAAAAGACGAATATATTATGTTTTTATTATTTACTTATTTTCGAAATATGTTCTTCGCTTAAGGCACCTGCAGAACGTCGTCAGAAAATATGTCTTTCGAGAATCCTTTGCTAAAATAAATCTTATTTCGCAGGGTCGTTCCATAATAAAATTTTAATATTCGAATGAAATATTGTCTTTGGTATGCACAAAAATGCGATTAAAAATGGAAATATGTGAATAAATGTACTTTTTGAATCTAGCAAACAGGAATTACATTTTTTGAAATTAGATTTTTTCACAATACATAGATTTTTATTCGACCAAATAAAATAAAAAATAAATACAAATAAAATACAAATACAGTTGTATTTTAATCGCTAATCGTCAAAAAAGAACAACAACAAAAATAAATAAAAAACGAAAATAGACGATATTCGATTGGGTAATTATGGGTTCTTTCATTTTATTAAAAATAATAAGCGTACACACGTCATTAAGTATTATATTTTAAAGAGCTGTATTAGTAACTACATTTGAACTGCACTTAGTTTATCCCATCACGTACAAAATTAATCAATCAATTGTGAATTCTTTATTCCTTTTTTGAACAAGAAGATAGAATAGAAGAAGATTAAAAAATGTATCCGGAAATTAATAGAAATACATAAAAAGTCAGGAATGGGGAAAAACTACTGGAAATCAGGAGACTCGGGAAGTTTATTTTATTAACAAGCAATGTAGCACAGGAAAAAATAATTAGATGAAATTAATTCTGAATACCTCACCAACATACCTACCTGATTACAAGCTAATCGGATGTATCTTGAAACAGTTATCGCGAGTCATAAAGACATACACACAAATTCGGATTTTGTCTGAACTGACGTTTCGACAGTCAGTTCTTAGAATATGAATAGATCGAGACACGTACTAATAAAGAGAGGTAGATAAAGACACAGGCATACGGGCACAAATCCTGGAAAAGGGAAACCACTATTTTAAATAATAATTTTTGCTTTAATTTTAAAATAAAAATCTGTCATAAATAAGATAATTACTATTCACAAATAGTGGTTAATTAATGTGCACCTCAGTGCACTAAAGTGTAATGTAGAGCCTTGACGTTACTTTCATAACATAGTTAAAACTCATTAGAAAGCCCGTAATTTAAGGTTCTTGTAGCGTTAGGAAATTATCAATTCAAATTCAGGTAAAAATAACTGCAAACAACTGTTGTAACAACGTTTTGTCCCACGAAATACCGCGTATTTTGTTCGAACTACTTCAAATTACAGAAGAGTTTGATCTCCCAAGTGAATTGTGGAATTGAGCTTTCTTCATCTTCGTTCCTCGCCCCTCATTATTAGTGGTTTCTACCGCCTACAAAAAACTTTTGAAGGAGTTTCCTGTCGTCTGGTTTCAGTGAGCATTGGGCTTTTCTTCACCGGTTTCCTCCTTGATAATGGCGTAGCTTTAGCCGAGAGATTTATATATACTTTTAACATCTAGGGTTTTTCATTTTTAAAATCCTTTTTGTACATATTTTATCAACACCTATTTTAGTAATACATTTTAATGGATCATTTTTATGAATGTTTCATAATTTATACTAATTCTGAAATTAATGAATTTCGCTCTGAGACAATTCCTCGCTCAATATTTATGAAATATTTCTAGAACTTATCATAGAAACTTCATTTAAACTCATATCTAGGATTTAAACTTCAGGAGTCGTATCCTGATATAAAAGTTAGATGTTTTATTGAAAATTTCTAAGTTAGAAAAATATTACAATACAGAGATTTCACCAAGCTTTAAAGAAAAAAATCCCATAAATCCCCAATGTTTATCTATTTTTGTTTTCTTCTGTGACAGTGTGGCGATTAAATTATATGTTGTTTCTTTTATCTGAGATTAAAAATGTCCATTAATAGTACATGATTTACACTTTTAGAATTCTCCATTCAAATTTTCAGAAATAAAAATCGCTATTTATTATGCAGGAACTCTACTCCGAAATATATGCTATTAAAAAAATTTAAGTATGATTTCCGAATCACCTCACTAGATATTTAAATAGGAGTTTACTGGGCTAATTGTAACAAAAAGAAAAGAAAGAAAACAACTTATTCTGCTATTTTAAAAAATAGCAGAATAAGTAATCCATCAAGATTTTATTTACCATCCATTATCCGAGAATCAATAGTGATATTTTTACGCAACAAGTATATTTGCAATGATTCAGTGTCCCCCGATTTATTTAAAATTTGGAAAGAGAGGCTATGCAATTTTAGTAATAATAATAAAAATTAATCCACGCTCACAAATATCAATTTCATTTTATGTTTGCACTGATTTTCATTATGCATGATGTCTTGTGACATTGTTTACCAAGTTGTTGTTTTTAAATTTTGTTAAAATATTTCTATCATAAATGATTTTGAAAATGTCGCCGTTTGTGCAATGAAACGTTCGTCAATCAAAATAAAAATATTTTATCCCTTTTTATAGCATTATTTAGCTTAATCTGTTTATAAGTGGTTATTATACATGTTGTTATGCCTGAATTTTACGCACTTTCGTAATTTATGCCTGTCCATTATGAATGTTATTTTATTCCTTTTTTTTTTCAACTCTAAACTTTGGCAAAAATCACAGAAATGTATGTATTCTCACCGAAGGAGATACTTATTTGTATATATTTTTATTAATATTTTATTTCATTTTAAAAAGTACCAAATGCTCATACTGTACAACATATCGCAAATTATTTTCATGTTTAAAATTTAGCTAAGTTCAATCATCTTGAATGGATTTCCAAAGAAACTAGTTTAAACTGATAAAATGTAACATATTTTTGATAGGATTTTTAGAGCAAAAAATACGTCTGTGATAGAAAAGTTTTTAATGCTTAGTTTGACGTATTAGAGTAAACATTTTCTTGACAGCTTTAATCCATTCTATATCATCTTATTCTAAAAATATCGCAGACTATTTCTTTCAGAGGCTAGGGTTTTTTTCTTTTGCATTAAATGAAACTTAATATTATTATATAAAGCAAAAAAAACAAAAACAAAACATATATATTGAATTTAATTAGACAGATTTTAGTGAATATTTGTAAGGTAAATTTATTTAAAAAAAAAAAATAAGATTTGCATTGATAGAAATTTGCATTTAGTATATTTGAATATTAGTTTAATACTATCCGATTTAAACTTTCAACATAAAATGAGTAACACGAGAAACGTAATTTATTTAGCTCTTGAGAAAAGTTATCGTATTAAATTTCTTCATAGGAGATAAAAACTGGAAAAGTGCGATTAGGAATCACACGATTAACGTTCCATACCATTATATCATATTAAATGTAATTACCCAGTTCCTTTACAAATATACAAAATAAGTATCTACTGTCAAGAGACAAGGTCACGGATTTGTGACCTTGCCCCTTTATGGACACGTGTTTACATAGGCTGATGTAATCTGTAAAAATTTCCAACCCGAAACGTGTCCTGTGTGTTCTTTCTTCTTATGGTGATTATGACAAAGTTTTTTTTAAATTTAAATGTGAGTTATCGATAGTTTTTCGGTGCTGTTTCATCCACATGCTTAATTATCTTGAATTTCATGCTCCCAGCTAAAACAGCTGCTGAGATATGGCGAAATTATCTAAAACTTTTTATCACAAAAATAATCCCGTCGGAGGAGAAGGGGGGGTTCTAAAATCGCTGAAATACGTGCTTAATTATTATTCTTTTTTGTAGATTTCTTATAGTAATTTCACTCTCGTAAGCATAACTGCTGCTGGAGATATGGCGAAATGACCTTAGATTTTCGACCAGACTATGGGCCCTTAAGGGGAATTCCTAAAATCGCTGAAATAGGTGTTTAATTAATTATTTAACATATTTATTATCTTAAATTTCATGTCCCTACTTAAAACGGCTGCTGAGATATTTCGAAAGAACTTTAAACTTTCGGAACCCCATTTATTACACTAAGGGGATTTTTAAAATCGCTGGACTATGTGTTTATTTATTTAGTATAATTATTATTTTGAAATTCACGCTCCTACCTAAAGCAGCTGCTGAGATATGGCGAAATGACATAAAACGTTCGAGTCCCCTTAACCCCCTTAAGTTTGGAATATCTAAAATCACTGAAGCACGTGTTTAATTATTTATTTAGTAGATCTTTTATCTTGAATTTCACGCTTCTACCTAAAAGTTCTACTGAAATATTACGAAATGACCTAAAACTTTCTACCCCCATTTAACCCCCCTAGGGGGATTTCTAAATTCGCTGAAATAAGTATTTAATTATCTATTTAGTAGATTTGTTATATAGAATTCCACGCCTCTACGTAAAACGGCTGCTGAGATATGGTGAAATGACCTACCCCCCCCCCCTCCCCCTTTAACTCCTTAGTGACGATGAATTTCTAAAATTGCGGAAATATAGGTTCAATTATTTATTTAGATGAATTGTTATCGTGAATTTCACGCCCCTATCTACACCGACTGCTGAGATATAGTAAAATGACCTAAAACTTTCGACCCCCATTTAACCTCCTTAAAAGGTGGGGGTATATTTAAAATCGCTGAAACATGTGTTTAAGTATTTATTTGGTAGATCTTTTATCTAGAGTTTAACGCTTTTACTTAAAACGGCTGCTGAGATATGGCGAAATAGCCTAAAACTTTCGAGCCCCTTTTAACCTCCTTCGGGGCGGAATTAAAAAAAAAAATTATTATAACATTATGCATAAGAATTAATTTATATGTAAATAATTCTAATATGAAATTTTATTGTATAACAAATAAATGAAGTTCCGCATAAAAAATGTGATTAGTTTTTCTTGTTTAATCTTTCAATTTCCAAAAAAAAAAAAAAAATAGTCTTTGATCGATACATATACTAAAAGAAAATACTCGTGAACCTTCTATAGTAGTACTTCAAAAGTTTACTTTAAAATCTTCTTTTAAAAAATACGACAAAAAATAGCGTAATTTAAGCATCAGTACCTGGTTGAAAAGACTCGTATGTACTAAGCTATCAAATAAATAAATAAACATAAAAAGTAACTTTTTGCTTAAGGACACTTTTTATGCTCCAAAAACTTTTATTTCGCATATTTCAGGTACGTTTATTTTTTGATCCGTGAAAGAAATTTGAATATAAAACATTTCTTAATAAAAATTCCGAAAAGGATTGCATGCATTCGAATGAACATTTTAAAAAAACGTTTGTGTTCCCTGGAGTAAAATGATCAAAATATGACAAAGTCTGTTTCGTGAGACATGTTATTGATACAAATATCCGTGTAGGTATAGATAAGAGGGTAAGTCAAAAATTATCCGCAATGTATTTATAAATTTTATTGCAATACAAATAGGAAACTAACGTTAACATCATTTTTCAATATAGTCTCCCAATTTTTCAACGCACTTGGCCAGTCGTTGCTCAAACTTACTGATGCCCTCAGAATAGAAGATTTTCGGCTAAGCAGTGAGCTACGCATGCGCCTAGTCCTTCAATTCTTGGTCCGAGGTGAATCGAAGGCCGCTTAATGCCTTTTTGAGTGGACCAAAAAACTGGTAGTCCTAAAGAACAAGATCCAGATTATACGGAGGATGAGCCATTATTTTAAATTTGAGTTTCCGGAGCGTTTCTCACTGTAACACGCACTGTTTATTGCTGCGCCACGCTCCTGTTAATGTTCCAGTACTGGCCCGTTTGCGTTGACAGTAGAAGACAATAAGCATCAGTTTTCCTGCGGATGGCTGGGTTTTGAACATTTTCCTGACGGGCGTTTGCGAATGTTCCCATTCCATACACTGCGTTTACTCTCCGGCTCATAAAGATGGATCCATGTTTCGTCACGAGTGATGTTTCTGTTTAAGAAGCTGTCACATTCGTTACTATAGCGATCCAAATGTTTTTGGGATATGTCCAAGCGCATCCGTTTATGTAACACTGTGAGTTGTTTTGGAATCAATCTTGCACAGACTTTATGAAATCCAAGTCTGATGTGTATGATTTCGTAGGCTGAACCACCACTAATTAGCAGACATTGTGCCATTTCATCAATAGCCACTCGTCTGTCTAACAGAACCATGTCACGTGCACGCTCAATGTTGTCATCATTTGTGGCCGTACAAGGTCGTCCGACTCCTTCCTCATGCATAATACTTGTGCGACCATTTTTGAATTTTTCAATCAACTTGTAGATACTCTGTAAGTGGCAACACACTGTTCTCGTGATGTGCCGAAAGCCTTCGATGGATTGCGGTCCCTGATATACCTTCGACGACAAATCTCGGATCACTGCTCGCTGGTTTCTCTTTGGTGCAAACCTCTAATGTAGCGGCCATGATCTATCTGCAACAAATGGAAGACAAAGGGGGAGAATTTCGATCGAACTTTCATAGCATGACCACAACGGCATAAGAATAACATAAACGAGGCAGGAGGTAAGTATGAACAATGTAAAAAGACATGTCAACTTGCGGATAATTTTTTACTTATATGGAGTAAACCACTTATTTTATTTTCCAGAATTATTCGTTTTTATCCTTCATTTTCGAAACTCGAATGTTTTGATAACTAAAGTATAAGCACAAATGGGTGTCTGTAACGTTTAAGTTATAACGATATTAACCATTAAGAGCAGGACTTTATGCGAGCTACAAGAGTGAAATTAATTATATACCAAATTTTGCTCTCTAAAATGCACAAATTGGATGTGGACCCAATGGTAAAAAGTTTTCCGTACTTGTGTGCATTACGGCATTTACTTATGAACACATACGCGCACAAGGAAATGCGTGCGCGTATGCACACATACGCATAGCCACTTTGATGAAAAAAAAAAACCGACGAATTTCCCAAAATTATAACTGTTCTATATTTAAAGTAACATTTTCTCGATTTTCTTCCCGAGTTTGGTGAGGGCACATTATTCTGGCACTTATTACTGGAAAATATTTTGCTTGGTACGTTTATTTGGAATCTCCTTTTCTGGTTTTTACTATTTTCTTTAGATAACTTCGAGTTTTCGTGGTTTTCTTCAAAACCTTGGATTTCCAGATTCAGATTCATCCAGGTGGGGAGGCCTATCAATTGTTTTGAGCTCAACTAGCCCCAATCCTTGGATTTCCATGCGTAAATAAAGGTTAGGTTCCCTTAGAAAGACCCCACGAAGGGCACTCCCCCTAGGGCCTATATCCCACGCGTAGATAACCGGCCGTCAAAAAACAACCAACCAACTCACCTACCCACCCCTCTCGCATATCTGTTTACGAACGGTTATGATGCTAAGCTACAGACTAGTAGAAAAATTGTAAGGATGTCAAATAAGCAAAACCTCTTCCACATTCTTCGCAATTTCAGTTGTACTTGAAACATAACGAAAAAAAAAATGTTGCCGGGTGGGTCGTTGCTCGGTGGTTTAGTGAAATGTTATTACTATGAATAAGAGAATCGGTAACACGTCCGGTATTCGGAAGTTACCATTGTTCGAGATGACCTTTGTGAAAGGTTTCACTGTAATTTATTAATGGTATAATTATGAAAAATTCCAAAATGTAAACAAACATTATTTCCAATGAAACAAAATCTTTTTTTTTTCCATTTTTACTTTTTACTGACACTATGTGAATAAATATATGTATGTGCGTAAACAGTAATTTTAAAAGCCTACAAACGAGATAAAAAAAATGCATTTTCTGTTACTCCAGGTAAGCTACTTACAAGCAGGCAAGCAAGAAACGTTTATGAATGTCTGAATAAGTATCTTTAGTTCACAATAAAGAGCAAAGACCTTATGATTTATCTAATTGTTAATACCATGTTTTCAATGAATTTTTAGAATTATTTTATCAACATCGATAAATTCCCCCAAAACAATTTTAGCTTAGATTAAATGTATTTTTCAAGATTGAGCAAAGAAAATTAGATTTGTGATAAATGGACCAAAAAATGTTGAATGCAAGAAAATATGTACAAACAATTACATTTTGTTTATATCTCAAACATTAATGTGGCTTTAGGCAAGCTCATATTTTCCCCAAAAGATAAGCAATGCGCAGTTTCATTTTGTTCAGAAAATAATGCTCACAACTGTGCAAACGCAATCAATAATTTATAACTTATAATTAATACTTCTTTTACTTGGAATGTAAGAGTGCATATAATTTTAGAAATTTAGTTAAGAAAGAGATGACGGATCAATAGAGAAATTTAATGAAGAACTGTTACATGAACTTATATTGTATCTACAAAAATAATTTTTATAAAAAATCAGTTTTACATTGACTAATCAAAATAACTATATATATATATATATACTATATATATAATTACTCTAAAAGCATTTGTAATTTTAAGCTGTATTTGCTATAATAGGGTAGGCCGGGGCACGTTTACGCGGTTTTTTTTCAATGAATTTTCTAATTTTTATATTTTAACTGAGAAAATTTTAGACATTGAGGTTTTATAAAGCAGTTAATAAAGTCAAAATTTGTGTATTCAGGTGTTGCCCTATTTGTGTTTTTAACCGTTAAAAAAATATTTTTTAGGTCCCAGTCTTTTGCGTAAACTTGCCCCGGGAACGGGGTAAGTGTAAGCATTACATGGGGCACGTTTACGCATATTATAAGTGATACCAAGGATTAAGTGAAATAAATATTTAATCAAATTTAAATGTTTTGTTTATAACTTAAAACACCGTTAAAAAAATTAAAGAGAGTTAATTAAAGCACATTTTATAGGCTAAACTGAAAACATAGGGTTTTTTTTCTAATTAAAAACATAAACTATTTAGTCATCTTCATCATCACTGTTACAGTTTTTACAAACAAAAAATAAAGTATTTCCTTTTGCACACTTGTCATGGGGCCACCCTTTTAATCTAAGACATTGAACACAGTCTTGCCCTTTTTTGGATTGGTTGTATGATTTCAAACAATAAATACGCACACAGATTTCACCTGTCATCAGATTCATTCACTATTTTCTTTTTTCCAGAGTGTACAAACTTTTTCCCTTTTGCTGTTTTTGGTTTCATACTTTTTCCTTTGCTGTCTTCTTGTTCTGCTTCCGTAGAAACTAGTACATTTTTACGTAATTTCTTCTTTAAGAATCTGCGTCAAAGTGCCCCGATGTCAATGCATAAACGTGACCCATCGCCATGTTTGGATTTATTTTTAACTTGCAATGAAAAGTAATAACATTTTTGTTCATACAAATACAGTTCTCAAAAAAGGATAAAATTCTGCTAATGTTCATATATTTGTTTATCCTTAGCTAAGTATTATTAGTTCACAATAAATTTCAGTAAGTTCAACACAAAATTTACTCACCTTGACAGAAAACAGGTTATCCTTTCCTCAAGCTTTACCGAAGCTCGACTGACGCTCAAAAACGAGTGAGAATACGTGATAGGAAGCAGCAGCAATTTGTCATGACTAGTGGCGAACCAGTTATAACTCGTTGCGGAAAAAGTGCACTGCGTAAACGTGTCCCGGTCTACCCTACTATGTCTATTAATTTTAACTTTTCACATTATATATGTAAAAAAAAACTTGATTCATTTTACCTCTGTTTTCTTACAAAATAAAGTAAATCATAATCAGTGATGAAGGTAATTATCAAGATTGCAAAATTGCGTCATTTTCACACAATCTTATTAATTTCGTTTTACTTTTATCAACGGAAATAAAAGTAAAAATAGTAAAAAGAAAACAAAATGTCTTTTAAAAGAATTAACTGTTTACCTTTAAAATCACGCCTAGTCTTATGACTGCAAATCATGTAGTTCTAAGCGACTTTTGATGCAATTTGGCGTGAGCCCTGATTATTAAAAATTCCCCATTTTGATTGACACTTGATATATTGCGCGAACTAGTAAAATTATAAAATATAGACATAACATTTGTTCAGTTTCTTTTTTAGGATATATCGTCAGAAAATGATGAAAGAAAGCATTGTTTAAACTATGTATTCAGGATTGCTAAAATGCTTTGTCAACGTATAATCATAATCTAATTTAAATTGAACTAGTAAATGATTAAAGAGACTTTTAAAAAATATATATTCCATTTATTTTATGTATATTTTATACTTTTTAGTGTTTAAAATATTTCGTTGTTACAGTTTCACTGCCAATTGGCATATTTAGGGGAGCGTGGTTTATTACATCATTAATTCCGTTGTTTTTGTGACACATAAACAGCTGTAATCATACAGATTATTTGACAATTTTTCACAAACCACCGGTTAACAGAAAATGTCTTAAACATAATATGTTAGTTTATAATTAAGTTCTAAAAATACTAAAATGTTATACTGTTATCGGAAACGTACCTGTTTACATAATTTTTAAAATTCTAGCTTATGAGGAAGTGAGTAAAAGATCTATTACAAAATTTCAACTTTTCATACAAAAAGAAAGTAAGTTAAATAAAAGAGCGAAACAACATTTAAAGCTTAACGTATGCCATTTTCTTTGGAGCAAATCTTTCATACGTACTTTATATATTTTTGATGCGAGGATATTTTAACGGGTAACTGGTTATTAATAAATGCATTTCTACTTGAAATGGTTGTCATGTATGCCAGTGAGAACTTTGCATTCAAGATTTGTTTACAAGGTTTGCGTACAAGATTTACGTCAATCAGATGAGTATGTAGTAAAATATTTTGAAAACAAATGTCGTAAATCCACAACGGGGAAGCGCTGTCAGCAATAGAAAATGACGTCATAAACATGCATTGTCATGCATAAAAGGTGGAAAATTACTATTACCGCGTAAAAATGATGAAATTTTTCTATATCTTTTTATTTCGTTAGTATAATGTTTAGACCTTCCTGCTTGAAACTTAGTACCAGAAAAATAAAAAAAATAGTTAACAATCATTTTGAAACAACTCCATTCAAATAAAACCATTTTATATTTAAAAAAAAAAAAAAAAAAAAAAAAAAAAAAACACAAACACAAACAGCGGCTAACTCTAAATCATTTTCATCTATAGAAGTGTACCAGTTTTGGTCAATAAAATAATCTCTTAAAATGATGCCGTTATGTCTCATTAATAGAAAATTGCTAGAGTATCATGTTTTTAAAAGGATACTTCTTTTTAAAAATTATGTCAGTTAACATTTTGGGACTTTGCTAATTTTGATGATCATAAATACAATTTGCTAAAATTAAAAATGTATTTACTTTTTAATTATCCTGAGAAAAGGGCATTAAGGAAGATAAATAATTCTAATTATTTAACTTTTCTGTGCAACAATGGAAATAACCCGCCTCAATTTTGAATAAATTTCATTAATAACAATCAAAGTAAAATGAAACAACAAAAAAGAGATTATTTTAAAAGATAGCTGGTCCGGATCATCCATGAACTAACAGATTTCATTTAAAAAGAGAATTATTAAAATTGAATCAGCGGAATGCGCATAGCAGATGGCAAAAAGCGGACTTGCTTTTTAACACTAACACAAACGGAAATTTTACCCAAGTTTAATAAAAATATTTTACACCAGAATTTTTATTTAAAACTGTTTTAACTTATTTTTTTAACTTTTTCTTCCTTGTATTTTTTAAACTTATTGTATAAAGAAAATTCTGGTATGAACAGAAATATTTTCAATTGGCAGGAGTCAAAATGACCCCACACGGTACGTTTAGTTATAAATATATTGATCAAATAAATGTTACATGTCTATTCGTTTTTGTATTAAAAAAGTAATGTTTTTAATAATATGTAAAAATAAATAAATAAAAAGCAATTTAACAAATTACAACGACCATTTGGAAAATGATTTAAAGACTAAAATTTAAGACATAAAAAATCGCACGGAGTTGGTCATACATTACGTACGCCATGAATTAAACATTAAGACCAATGTCAGACGGGCGTCTTTTTTGCTGCTTTTTTGCTTAATTATGATCCATTCACAATGCTATAGCATTCTGAATGGATAATACTTAAGCAAAAAAGCAGCAAGAAGACGCCCGTCTAACATTGGTCTAATAGTGTTATTACACGTAAAAATTCCAAGCGACAAAAATCGCCTGCGACTCGTATTTGGTGTGAAATATTTATATGTGTTCATTCCTGCCATATTTAACTTTTTTTTTTTAATTGGCTTATTCCATTTTTCTTTTGCACGTGAAATCTTACAAATTAAAATTAACTCTTTGCCAGAAATTGTTATTCATTTTCTTTCATTTTCATTAGCTATTATTCACCTGAAACTTACGCATTATCCAAGCATTTCATTGGCTGTTCGGGAAAAGGCTTTTCCATCATCAGATTTTCCAAGAAATCTGACGACCCACTTTAAATGAAATTTCATTCTTAAACTTCTAAACATCCCACAATATCACTTTTTACACCGTCGGATTGAGAAAAAAAAAAAAGGATTTTTAAATGCAATTTGTTTGAAAGCTGTATCTCAATTTGTTTCTGAGTTATTAATTTTTTTTGTAGTTTTTATTACTTTTTTGTCATAGTGGCAACAGAAGGTATCCATCTCTGGTTGAAAGTAAAGGGAAATACAGATTACTGTATAGACCAATCAGGAAGCGAATAAAATGCGGATTAAAACAATAAAAACCTTCAGATATTCTTTTGATTTCCCATCCTGACGAGAACAATAACCATTTTTCCAAATGGTTAATAAATAAGTAATTTAATTAAAAAATGAAATGCAAAAGAATGAATCATTAGTTACGCTATATCTTGATTTTTTGGACTGATCTGACATCAAATCAAAATTGCTTCACTTTCATTTTCACAACTTTATTAATTTTACGCGAAGAGAATTGTCTATTAGTGCATAATTTGCTAAAAATAAATAAATAAATTACAATCTACTTCCTTATTTGCATAATGTAAGCTACCTAATTCGTAGAGTCTTTCCGTCAATAATCACCGATAAATCTATAAAACCTTACACGACTGTCACTGGAATTCTAGAAATTATCCATATAAGAAATAAAACTTTTTTTTTTAACTGCATGTAACTGAATTCTTACTTTATTTCTAAGACAAACTGTCGATATTTTTTTTTCTAAGACTTGTGTCAGTTTCAATTGACTGTTTCACTAGCTACCTTTTAACTAATTACATATATTTATCCAATATATTTAAGTGCCTTATCTCTTACATGTGCCTAAAAGATTGAAATTATCCGATTTCATTTATCAATTGGCGTTTTAAACGAATTAACTAAAAAATCACCAGAAATTTCTTTTGAGTTACTACTTTAATTTTTTTGTTTTTAGAACTTAAATGCCGATATTTCTTGTAATTGGAATGTTTTATAATGCAAACGTACTTCAGAATTACAATGAAAATTATTTATTTTTCTTTAAAAAGAGAACCTGATATTCTCTTTAATGAGAGTATAAGTTTTCTATTAATAAATGACTTTCTAAGAATGTCGTAACCGTTCAGATATTTAAAATAAAATATAAAAATATATATTTATGTCCTTAATTATCTATCTGTTTCATATATAATGCTACAAAATAAATTTTCAAATAGGAAACTAATACTTTGTAAAACCTTTGACATTTCTTTAAAGATTTATATATTGATTTGCATTCGAAATGTAAAATAAAAAGAGCAAAATGTACTGCCGTAATGAGAAACTGCAATATTACGAACGAACATAAAAAAGTAATTAAAATTTATGCCTTAAATAGATATTTTAATTCAAATTATTTTATTTATTAACAAAACGTTTATGACTTTTTTAATCACATATTTAAAAATATGTATTCACGTATTAACTACTTTTAGTCTGAAATAAAATGCTACAAATTAAATTTTTAATGGATAAACTAATAAACTGAAAAAAAAAACTACTCTGGAAGTCCTTTGAAATTTCTTTAAAGATTTATGTATCAATTTATATTTGAAATGTAAAAAATGCAGAGTTAAAGAAGAAAAGGTCAGAGTCAGGCTGGGAACCTGCGAGATTTACAATTTTATATTGCAATTATATGTATATATTGGAATAAATAACAACGGGGTTATAGGGGGTAAGCTGAGTAATATTACTATATTTCATTTATACAAGATAATATAAATTATTTAATAGATTATATTGATTTTTCCATTTCATGGTATTTAATATTATTCTGTTTTTAATTTGCTTCTATTCTTTTGGTCATGTGGTCGTTTGGATACAGGGGGGAAAATGTCACCTTTTAGCTTTTTTTCTCTACAGAAAACGACTTGCTTTGCTTATATATTTGAATTCTGTACCCATGATAAAGCAATTCAATATCTAAGCTTTTCAGTTATTTTTATCGGTATCCATATTTTTCATTTTTTCTATTTTTCCTTCCATTATAATACTCGTAAGATAGTACAAGGGACTATACTTTATACATAACATCTGATATATATACATTTTAATTTCTGTTATTCAATTTCTGCTGTTTTTACTATGTTTTTGGTATCTATGTTAAGTGAGCTGGGGGGAACTGTATTTGTTAATGTCATTTTATTCATAATTTCTCAGTTTTTGTTGGTGGTCGGTAATGTTTATTTAATGGTTATATATATATATAAAATGGTTAAAATTTTTTATATAAATTGTTTCGTTTGACATACTTAACAACTTAAAAACCAACAAGAATTGTATAATGATGCAGACATTGAACTCGTTAAAACTTTAACATTTAACGTACCGTGATTGGTCATTTTGAGCCTTATCATTTGAAAATATTTCGGTTCGTACCAGGATTTTCTTTGCACAATAAGTTTAAAAAATTAAAGGAAGAAAAAGTTAAATATATAAGTTAAACAGTTTTGAATAAAAATTCTGGTGTAAAATATTTTTTTTATAAAACTTGAGTAAAATTTCCGGTAGTTTTGGTGTTAAAGAATGTAATTGTAGAGACTACGTAGGTATGGCATTACTAGTTTAGTAAGGTTTCTGTTCTGTCTCTGGATTGATATGATTGAAATATGAATAAGTATCTATTGGAAATGAAGACACATTATGAAAATTATGTTGGTTATTTTCTATTACTTTTATACAGGCAATTATATTGTGTAATAGATATATTTTTTAAATATACATGAAAAACATATATGGTAATATCCGGAAAGATAGATTCTTTATTTGAAATGTAGAGCTTAAAGGACATTTTAATATACAGGGTTAGCATAAATGAATGACCGGATTAAAAAATATATATTTTTTAAACTGTTGCACATATTATAATAAATTATATATGAAAATAAAGAAGAACATTCAATTTTTTTTTTCAGTTACACATATTTGATGTGCGAACCTTTCGTAACACAATAAACACATAGTCTGTAATCAAGTTCGTTACACACATTTGGTGGTTTTGCACAGTCAACGATTCTTAATGCTGCACTGATGCATTAAAACACTAAATAATGCAGCACTGATGCACCGTGTACATTTTAACGTGCACCAGAGTTGCATTATTTAGTTTATTAATTTGCACTAGTATGAAGATCACAAGTTTTTATATCTAAAAGAATTTACGAGACTAATAAGTAGAGCCTGGATTACGTGCACTAAAAAGGGCCAAAGTATACAGTAAAAAGTTTTTAAATATGCAAAAATATGCACTAAAAGTTTTAAATTATGCAAAAATTTACACTAAAAACATGCATTAATAAATTTTCTATTTTATATTCTACGTGTAGACACGAATTTCTACTGTAAAATAACGCATAAGAAAGGGGAAACATTAATTAATAACGAATAAAATTATTTTCCTTTACCGCGACTAATTTTTGATGTAATAATTAAATATTTTTCTAAATTACACAAAGTGAAATTTTCTCTTCGATCGTCAATGATGTTTTTTAACGAAGAAAATGGCCTTTTAGCATTTGCAAGAACAAGAAAATGTTCTTTCAACACCTGTTGATGTAATTAGCAATATTTGTTGAATTTTGCATTAGATGATGTGACTTCTTCTGGTAGGTCGATTCCATACCTATTAATAAAACTATTTATCCGTTTAAGGTTTAGATATCCTAAATTTCTACTTAACACTGAAGTTTTTCTTGCTCTATTTTCACAGCCGGAAAACATTTGACAATTCAGACTCTTTTGCAATATTTATTGCTAACGACATTTTACCTGATAATAATGTTCAAAAAATGTTATCTGTGATTGAAAATAATTTTTCATGATTATCAACGTTAGGGACCACAGCTATCAGTTGTTTCATCTGCACTTATCCATATCGCATTATCTCTAATGTCATTTCAATTTTATTCATAACTTACAATACAGCTATATAATTACACTGTACAACAGTGATTTTGTCCTAGAACTAAAATTAGTTGATTCTTGATAAATTTTTGGTGCTGATTCCGAATATGCTCTCCGTTTATCTCTAGGTATTCCAGGTTTTGAGAAATTTGCATATTTAAATTTATGCAAATTTAAGCCTTTTTGTGCTATTTTATGCAAACTTTAGATACAATATATGTCACATCTAATTACGTTTTCTAGATAATGACTGCTTGACTATTTGCTTCAGATAAATGTCACGATTTGCATATTCTTAACATTTATTTATCAGTTATTAAGCCTAATTTGCATATTTTTCAATGGTGTAATGTTTACATCACTATCAACTGTAAAATAGTTGCCACAGAATTGACGTAATGTTTTTCTATACTAGATTTTTATGCTGATTTCAAATCTGTAGTTTGTTTTCTTATGTCATGTCTAGTTTTTGAGTAAGATGAATTTCTACTTTTGCACGGCATTAACACAGGTTTGATATAAGATGCTTTTTAGGGGGGTGTAATTCATTGTCAAGGAGGTGAACAGGGTCAGATTCATATCAGAGACATAAACAAAAATTTATATAATCGAAAAAAAAATAAGTAGTAGAATCTATCCTAACTAGTTGAAGTTTATCATACAAAGTATCATAAAAAGCTATTTCTGGCTTTTTTGACCAAAAACTAAAATTTCACTTTTGACGTGATAGAAGAAAACAGATACAAGATTTGAAATCAGCTCAAAAAACTGGTTTAGAAACATATTAGCGTACTCGTGCGGCAGAAATATTTGAACGTCAAGAAACATTATTAGAAAAACATGAAAAATATGGAAATTATGGAATAAATATTTCACAGTCACATGTCAGTATAATCTCAAAAACAATGTTTTTGTGAAATAAACTAAGTAATAATCATAACATAAACAAAAAACCCTATCTGATGTTGCTTTATACTTTAAATTTGCAAACAATTGTATAAAATTTACTAAATATGCATAAACTGAAATATGAAAATATCTCTCAAACTTGACGGGCTGGAGTAAATCCAAAACTAGATTTGGAATAAGCCCAAAAAACCGCATAAAAACAACTAATTTCTGTTTTAGGACAGAGCAAAAGTTCAAATTTGTTCACCAGTGTTATTTAAGTGATGATTCAACATGTACAGACTGGTTAATGCAGTAATTTCTTCAGAATTTTTGAAATTTAGATTTCTCATTTTTTTTCAATACTATATTGCTCCTAATCATAGCTTCACACGAATCCAAAGTAAAGTTATTTTCTTTTTTTTCCAAACACAATCATCTGACTGGTAAATAATTCAAGCGAGTAGTAATTTTTCCATCTGGATGAAAATGCATCAATGCTGGTACTCGATTCCAGAACCGTTGGCTCTAATTTCCAATCCTCTTCCATTTGAGCTATCTGAACGACACACCAGCCAACAGATTATTTGCCCATTAACCACTTGATCATGACATGTGAGCTGTTATTTGAAATAGCACGACAGAATAAACTGCAGGTAAAAGAACTCCAACAAAATATGGATGAGTAATTACACTTTAGTTAGTATTATTTTTTTAAAACACATCGTCTGATTGGTAAATAATTCTAGTGATCAGTAATTCTTCCATTTGAGTTAAAATGTATCCAGGCTGGAACTAAAAACCAGAACCCTTGGACCTAATTGTCAGTGCTATTCCAAGTGTTCTGGGTTATAGTCGCAGACTGGATACATTTTCGTTCAGATGGAAAAATTACCACTCGTTTGAATTATTTTCCAATCAGATGACTATGTGTTTAAAAAAATAATTAAAGTGTAATTAATCACCCATAGTTTTTTGGAATTATTTTACTTGCGGTTTTTCATTCGCACTGTTTCAAATAACAGATCAGATGTTATGACCAAAATGTTGATCTGAGCGAATATTGGGTTGGCTGGCGTGTCGTCCAGATAGCTCAATTGGATGGGCATTGGCAATTAGAACCAATGGTTCTGGGTTCGAGTCCCAGTCTAGACAGATTTTTGCTCTGACGAAAAAATTACTACTCGTTAAAAAGTAATTTTCTCTCCAGAATTGTTCTTACATTATTTGAAAGTGATCGTTTCGTCAAAAATGTTTCCAGATTTGAAGCGTCATTTTTACTAATCTTTTTTTATTTCTGACTAGTAGATTTTAAGTGTTGGTCTACTTGGAAGTTTCTTTCACAAGGTATATCTGTTTCATATATTATACACTGTATTACTTTACCATCAGATACAAGTTCTTCTAAGTGTCCTTTTATACAGGGTGCAATATGTTATCTATCGCAAATATCTCAAACTTTGAAATTTAATAACTGCGTCAATTTTTGTAGTACAGATGTCAAACTCTCTATTATATCTGTTATGATATGTGTTAACTTTTAATAAATATAACTATAGGGACTGGGGACCGTATAAAAAGTTAGTTTTCGTAATTTGTATAAAATTGATATTTTTTCTTTAAATAATTCCACAACATGAATATTTACCTCATTTGAAACGTTTTTGTAATTGGAACTATATGTCTACGACCAACAGTTGAGAAATTAAAGGTCGGCGATAGATAACATATTGCACCCTGTCTGGATTAAACGACTATTATCTGATTTCATTTTAGGCATTTTTTTACATTACAGTTTTTTATTTTCGAAAATAAATGCGTTAGCTGAAGTTTTACACTGGTAAATGATCAAAGCGAGATAATGTATGGGCGTCTTTCAAACACAAATAGGTTCTCTATTTCCTGTCCCCTCTGTATCTGAAAGAATGGCACTAAATATCTTCCAATAAACAATTATTTCTTGTTTCCACGCGAGTTTCACAATCACGCATTTGACGACTTCCTACCTGGGAGTTAATAAGGATTTTGGGAAAAAGTAGATTTATATATATATATATATGCAGGGTGTGCCAGAAGTAATAGGACAAACTTTAAGGGGAGGTAGGGGACATCACAAGGATTCAGATTTGCATAGCAACCCAGGGTCGGAAACGTTTTCCTGTCGCGGTAGTGGCGACACAAACACAAGAAAGAAAGGACACGAACAGGGAGAGAAAACATGTTTATTATTCTTAGTACTGTAAAAATGCCGGGACAATGCTGGAAAGTGTTGATGAACTTGTTGCACGCATCGTGGCAGCTGCTGGGGAAGTCCGCGGCACTCCCTGTATTTTCGAGAACATTAGATCTTCCGTACGCCGTAGATGCGCTTCCATGCATCACGGCCCTGGGTCGTAATTTCGAACAGCTACTTTGATGACGATCGTTGTCCCTTTAATGTTCTTTCTTCTTAGTTTTTTGGTGTACTAAGGATAATAAACATGTTTTCTCCTCTTATTCGTATCCTGTCTTCTTGTGTTTTGTGTCGTCACTACCGCGCCAGGAAAGCGTTTCCGACCCTGGGTTGCTATGCACATCTGAATCCTTGTGATGTCCCCTACCTCCCCTTATTAAAGTTTGTCCCATTACTTCTGAGACACCCTATATATATTTTTTTTACCGATTAAAAAATATTCTAAATTTGCCCTTTTGGTGGATTTAACAGGGTGGGACAAATAAAAGTGGCCCGGACGAGTGGATACGAATGGACGTGAATGATTGACGCACGCACCACGTGTTCGAAACTGGTTCAAATTTTAGGTCGGGCTGTATCTGTGTAAATACAATCAGTGCAAAGGTGAAGAATCAGGGTGGCTAGTGGTCAGGGAAAAATACAGTCGAAAAAACTGATGAACAGCAGTATATTCTTATGGAAAAATTCGTGTTGATTATTTGAGTGAGTGTGCGATTACCCCTCAAGTCTAAGATGTATCGCAACAGCCCTCATAGACTTCAAGAATTACAACAGAACATTTCTGATGAATTCTGCAGAAATTCCACAAGTCCAGCTTCGATTTGCCTCCCACTATTCGATTTGCCACCAACTTGTTGACAGGGCCAAAAAGTGCCAAGAGATGAATGGTGCTCATTTTCAACATCTGCTATAGGCTGGTTACCGAACTAGTATTTCCTTTCCTTTGCTGTGTTTCTTTGTTCTCTGGGCTACTTTTATTTGTCCCACCCTGTAGAAATATTTATGCACTTATATGAACTTACAAACATTTATAAAAAATATAGCCAAAATATGCAAATGAATACCCGCATATGCAATTGCATATAATTCGGGACCTACTAACAAGCATAGAATATCATGAAAATGATAAAAGAAACAGTAAAATATTATTTTCAAAATACTGGAACATCCAAAATAATACTGTAATGAAGTTTAATTATATTTTTAAAGAGTTGTTTTAAATTAAATTGTGTTTAGTTTAAAATATAAATCTAAACTTTTATCTTAAAATTTAAGCTGATATAAAATTAAAAATGCTTTTATAATCTCATAAAAATACAATAGTTGATCTCTCTCTTAATTTAATGAAACCAAAAGTTTGTTTCAGCTTTTTCAAAGACCTCTCATTAAATATTTTCATTAAAACAGTATAAAGTTCTTTCTTAACGCAATCTTTTTTAGATTAAAGAATTTTCCGGGAATTAAAAAAATATCAGGCTTTTTCGACAAAATAGCTGGGGAATTTTTCCCTAAGATTTTGCTGCTTTGTAGCATTAAATTGGATGAAGACTGCGTTTTAATTTAAAATGCTTTGTATATTATTCTTTTTTCGCTTTAGCAGAATGTTAATAGCTTAACGTAAACATCTGCTTCTTTTATGTGTATTTTGGTGTAAACGCAGCGTAATAACTAAGAATATTTTTAATAAAAAATATAATGTTATTTTGTAATAAGGATTCTCATAAGAATAAAATGTTTTTACAATAAACACACACCTTGTGAGTGTAAAAATGATTGTCTTTGTAATTTTTTTTTTTTAATTGCGGTTAAGTGGAAATATAAGTTTGAAAAAATAAAAACAAAGAAAATAGAATTAGTTCTTAAAAATTAACTCAATGCAAATTAGAACTCCCTTTGTTAACGAAACTCACATAACACATGCAAATAAATAATTAAATTTGTCGTTTCTAAAGAAACCATATTTTATGTAACTTAGTTTCTTGCAAAATCTCTAACGAAAGAATATGAGTAATTATAATAGATAATCCAATAGAAGAATAAATGTCTGTCTCTTTTCCGTTCATGCGTGTTTCTATGGGATTTTGCTTTACACCCTAAAGCCACATTATAGACACAAAGGTATGCCCATAAAACAACACGCATAGCAGTATAAAGAGCTTTATCAGGCAAAAATTAACAGTACATGAACTGGTGCACAAATAGTAAGGTTTAGAAAATATAGTTCAAATTTTCAACTATTCGAAAATCCTGGCAGGTGCCAAACAAGGACTGCTGTTTAGGGAATCTAGCATTTTTAAAGGCATTTTTCATAAACGTATCATAATAAGATTTGGAGATTCTTTTTTGAAAATAGATTTTTGTAGATATTAGCAGCGACGATTGTAATTCTTGCTCCGATTTCCCTGTCAAAACCAGATTGCATTTCATACACAATATCTTTAAAGATGAACCGCATAAATAAATTAATACTTGCAAAAGTGAACTATGGGTGCTATGCGATGCATCTAATAAGTGGAATGGAAAGATTGGTGAAATAGGTATTTCAGGTATTTAGATGATTATTTTTATTAGTGATCAATGAATGTTTCATATTAGTTTTTAAAATAATGTATTTTGAAGATTTAAATCTTTACGTTGAAGAAAAGGGAAAAATAGAAATTTGGGAAGGGGGGGGGGGTGTAATTTGTATTATTCATTATTTATTGTCATTAAAGAGCAAAATATAGCTAAGAAGAGATATTTTTATACCAATATAAATATTTAAAATATTTTTAATTCTTTGAATGCTGTGGGCGGGGGGAGGGGGGATGCAAAATCATTATACTCTAAGATTTTCTGGGAATATTTTCATATGTGAATATTGTTCATAACGACCCTAATTACTTTCCCTAAAAACTGTATCTAGACTTGCGAGATAGCTTCTATATAAGAAATCTAATACGTTTGCTTTCTTTAGAATTTTTGTAGCCTTTAAAATTATATTTTGAATTGATTCGAACTATACAATAAAATAAAGAAGAAAATATTTTAGTTAAAGCGACATCTGAACACATTAATCCGCAAACTGTAGTCTTTCAAAAATCTACATCGAAGTATTTAAAATAATCTGTGGTAGTTGTAGGTTTATACATATATGAAAATATAACTGTGTATATAAGATATAATTTATTTTAAAATAATTGTAATACTTAAAACCATTTATCTTAAAATAAAATAAAAAATAATCCTAAGAATAGAATGCTGCTGTTTAAAGATAAGCAATATTCTATGATGTTACTTTGAATATTCGATTAAAAATCTAATAAATTGTTTAATTAGTTTTCGTCTTATTGCTTTAGGTACGAAACATAATTACATTTAAATGTAACTTATTAATAAACTCCTTTGTTTTATATTTGTAAGGAAAAAAAAATAACTTCCAATGCTCATTTATAAAAATAATCGAAATGAAGAACTTTTAATACTGAAACAATTAAAAATGACAGATTGTGTTTCCATTGGTGGTGGTGGTGGTGGAGGTGGTATGTGTTACGGCCGATTATCTGCTCAAAGGTATAGGTCGAGGTAGCCCTTTCTGGGGTTCTTTCCAAGGTCACCTACTTCGTGCTTACGCAAAGTTCTATATGTTAAAAAAAATCTACAGACAACTCAAAACGGTAAAGCCAAAGAGGCCGACAAGAGTTTCAGAGCATTAACTCTCGTCTACCCGATTTGAGAGCAGATCAGTTAAGTTTGCGCCCAGAAGTATTGTGTATATAAAACAACGTGCTATTAACAGGAAATACATTAAACAATTCTAGGGGGCTCAGCCCCCTGCTCTCTATCGCTCGCGAACCCCGTGAATTGCTACGCCATTTACATTGGGACCGCTATGCGATCCCAGGTCGCTTCGCTCGCCGCTATTTGTGTCAACTCTAGCCAGAATGAGTGCTATCATAAATCATTATAACATAATAAATTTACAAAATTTTTTCAATGCGTAAAAAAGTAATGGAAAACCGTGTTGAAAATGTAAATAAAAATGGCACGGATGTCATATATGCACCACGTTGGCGCGATTGCAACTAAATGGCAATTTTATGCCTCACATGGTAACCCGGTTATTTTGTTTGGCTTATACATAAAAATATTTATTTATATCAAACTATCATTTATTTATTTTTATTCCTTTTTTTAAAATAATAGAAGCTCTTTCATTCATCACGTTATTTTATTTTTATATTTAAATAAAAATTACGTGCTATTATTGCATGCTATTTGTTAGTCATATTCAAAAACAAAGTTTATGCCAAATTGTCGGGGGAAAAAATCGCGCCAACGTGGTACGTGTATGACACATGTGCCATAAAAATGTATTTAGATGGTGCTGCTAAATGTTAATAAATCACTTATACGTAATGAAATTAAAAAAATTTTGAAACGCAAAATAATAAACTGAAAAAAGTACTTTGGAAATAGAATTAATTTAAAACATTAGTGAAAACACAATTTAAAATATTTTTAGTTGAACCGCTGTACAATCCCATCTCGTTTCGCTCGCTACTATTTGCATCAACTCTAGCTCGAATCAGTGCTATCATAAATCATTATAACATACTAAATTTAGAAATATTCTTAATGTACCAAAAAAAAAAAAAAAAAAAAAAAAAAGGAAAAATTTGAAAATTTGTTTGAAAATGTAAATAAAGAAATATTTTTTTAATTATATATTATATTTTTTATTGTAAATAAAAATGCATTTTTATTAGTATGCGGCGCATAAATGATGACGCCGTTTAAATTTATGGCACGTTACCGTCAAATTGGATCCTTCTCCATTCATTTTGCTTATAGTATTGAACACCACGGCTTAAATTTATTTAAAACTATCATATTTAATTATACATTGAACAACAAACATACGACTTGTGGGCTTGACATGAGAGACCGCAAAACTATCATAAAACGCTATAAAAGGTGCTACATATCGGGCTAACGAAATATAAACAAAACGTTTTCGGCTGTGTCTAAATATAATCTTGATCAAAAAGCTGATATGCTGAATTCCTCACGTCACCGTAAAACGGACCAATAGCAATCGTTATTCATGCATCATTCAAACGGTTTGTGTTAAAATAGAGATTTTGTCTGGATTATGATTTACTGAATGGGTGGTGTCATATGACCGTAAATTAACCCCTGAGAATCGTCACTGTGGTTGTTGCCAAGCTACAAATACAGCCTTTTTCTGCGCTACGTAAGAGAAATATATATATACATAATAAATTTGAAATCACAAATATATGAAGAAATTGATAAAGTTCAAAAGATGATTTAGAAATGAACATAGGAAACCAGTATGTAAAATAAGAAACTATGAATGACTCACAGAATCGTCAGAGGAGCTTGTGAGTTCATTCATAGAAGATGCGTTATTTCATCCAATTTTGTCGGCATTAAGCCTAAAATAACAAAATTTAGCTCCTTATAACGCAAACATTACAGAAAATAGATAATAAAAAGCTAGGAGATCCAAAGAAAGATACACCTCATACAGGATATTAATATATATATATATATATATATAGATTTTCAGTTTCCAGGTAGTCAACAAAAAATTACGCTCCATATTTTTTCATGTTTTAAGACTGCAATACATTAAGATTAAATGAAGCATTTAAAAATAAGTAAAAGTAATAAATGAAAGTATAAATCCATTGGAAGTTTGGAGTGCTAAACATGCTTTCATTAAAATTAACTAAAATGTAGAAAAAATGGCTTTTAGATGCATTACCAAATATTGTGATATTTCGCCAAGTTGGCCAAATTTGGCTTAATTTTGCTAACTTTGCCATTAGTACTTTTCAGGAAATACTCATTGTTTAAGAGGATACTTATTTCTCTATGGAGTATCAAACTATAATTGAGTAACTATTAAATTCAAGTAGTGTTTTTGCGATGTTTTTCGAAAATGGTGCTAGCTTAGCGGCAAGAACCCTTTAGGGTCGAATTTTGTAAAATTCTGAAACAGGTGTTTACTAATTTTTGTTATATTATAGGCATGCCAGATTTCAAGATTTTATTTCCATTGATTTAGAGATATTGTGATTTTTTTAAATTTTTAATTTGTACATCGTTGTTCCCCTTAGGGAACGAATTAAAAAAATAATGCTGAATTCCTATCTTGTCCTAAGGAATACATATATATGCCAAGTTTCAAAGTTCTATGTCAACAGCAAGTGGATGGAAAATGAGTAAAAAGGCCACATACAAATATACAAACAGAATTGTAAGTTAAAAGAAAGCATGCAAAAACGGTTGTGTGTTTGTCTATAGAGTTTATCTTTGAACTGAGTGGTAACGTTCTAAAATACGATTATCTAAAATTGTTACGGTTAGAAACTTGAAATTTGATATGGCTGTTAGTTTAGAGACGTAAATGCATGAATGAAAAAGTTTCTTTTAAATACGAAATTTAAAACCGTGCAGGAGCAAAAAACATTGTGAAATTGCGACTACAGTGATACAGTTCAAGCTTGGAACTTGGCATTGGGGTTACCTTATTTTTGAGGTTTACTGCAAATGCTCACTATGAACGGTTTCTAAGAAATTCAAAATTTCAACTAAGAGAGGAAATGAGTGGAAACATTAAAAAAATTTCTAAATTACGATTTATTTCGAATTAATTTTATATTTTTCATTAATTTATGTCTCATATTCTCCTGATGCATTAGAAAAATAAAGTTTACTCAAAATGGGGCTTAATTATTAATTTTTGACTTATCTCCAGCAATATGAAATCCTCTAATACAAATGGGCATACACTTACCATTTACGATACATCAACAACTACGCGTGCAAAGTCGCTGGTTTTTCTATTATAAATATATTTCAATACGCAATTTATAATGTTATAATCGATTAATTTCTTTCGTTTTAAATCAATTAATTTCTTTCATGTAACTTTCAAATACCGAAAATGTATTTTAAAAACCACAAAACAGCTTGAAAATGCATCAGTTTTCTTTAGATAAAATGATTGGTGACATTACATTGGAGTGGAATGAATAATATATTAAATGATAAACTACGTTTAAGAGTCAAATTGTTATGACGAAAATTTATTTTAAAATCTACAAAACAGTTTGAATATGCATCAGTTTTCTTTAAGACAAAAATATTGATAAAATTACATTGAAGTGGAATGACTAAATACCATATTAAATGATAAACAAAGTTTAAGGCTGCTAGTCAGTCAAGTTCCGAATTCCCTTTCCTAATGTTAAGTCTGCATTCGTATGCATTCGTATATTTAAGATGTCTCCTCGAAAAATTAACATTTTTTATTAACATTTTTTTTTGCTCTTCATAAAAGATGTTTACTTTTTTTGCGGTTCTCAAAATATTTCTAAAATATAGGCTTAATTTAATATTCTATGAGTTAAAAGCGGATGAATTATGAGTAACATTTTAACACTTCACATATAATTAAGTATATACTTTAAAAATATTTTGACATCTAAGGGAAAAGAGACATTCTTTAGGAAAATGACACAGAAAAAATAAATTTTAAGTCTAAGGGCATGGAATGCACTCGCATATTTAAAATATCTCCTCGAAAAATTAATATTTTTTAATCACTGTTTTTTTGTTCTTCTTAAAAGATTACTTTTTTCGCGGTTCTCAAAATATTTCTAAAATACAGGCTTAATTTAATATTTTATGTGTTAAAAGTGGATGAACTATGAGTAAGATTTTAACACTTCACATAAAATTAAGCATATACTTTAAATATATTTTGACAACAAAGGGAAAAGAAGATATTCCTTAGAAAAATTACACAGAAAAAATAAATTCAAAATATTGATTTTCTGAGAAGATATTTTAAATATACGAATGCATAGCCCGGACTTAGACTTACCATTAAAGAGGGGAATTCGAAAGTCGGCTTACTAACAGCCTTAAGAGTCAAATGTTTCTTAACGAAATTTTATTTAAAAAAAAAAAGTTTGAAAATGCATCAGTTTTCTTTTAGACAAAAGGATTGAAGGAATTACTTTTAAGTGGAATGAATACCATATTAAATGATAAACCAAGTTAAAGAGTCAAATGTTTTCTGACGGAAATTTATTTTAAAATCTACAAAACAGTTTGAAAATGCATCAGTTTTCTTTTAGACAAAAGAATTGAGGAAATTACCTTGAAGTGGAATGAATACCGTATTAAATGGTAAACAACGTTTAAGAGTAAAATGTTTTCTGCGTTTTGATTCTTTGGCGCCATTTTGCATTATAATAATTTAAATATTATGGTTGATATGTTTCATCTTAACGAACGTACCCACGTACATTTATACAAGAAAATTCTCTTGCAATTTCTAAATAATATAGAAAATTGCATACACTTTTATTACGTATTTTGTGGCGTATTTTTAGTGGTGAGAGTTCATGGGGAGTCTTATAGTCTTTGAATATAGAGCTTTTATTCAATAACGGGCAAGGGGTTGGCAGACAAGATCTTATAAGTTTTGCCCTCACTCCGTGATAGCAATAAAACAATCTTAATTAAATATAAAGCTTAAAAGTTAACTCACGTAACTTCATTTCTCCAGAGCGTGCTTGAGCTGCGACGGCGGGGTTCATTTCAAATCCACGTCTAGATTTCAACTCATTCTAAATCTGTTCTTGTTTTCAGGCCAAGCTCCAGCCGTACATCGCCGTTTCTTCACACCAAAACTATTTACGCCAACTCACACTCTCTCCAACGTCTAACTGCACTGACTAACCAACTAACCAACTAACTCCTGACTGACCAACTAACATAATTTCGCTCCCCTATTTATACTCTGGCAGACTGAGCAAATAAATTTGCATACGGTTACCACTAACTCGCAAAACAGTGAACTCCTAATTAAAAATGCACCTCGTACAATTAGAGTGCCTCCATATTAGAGTTACGTCTTACACAATGTTCACCTTCAAACGACTAGAAAGCCTTTGTAACAAAGTTACTGGTTCCTTACAATTTCTTGTTAAAAATGTAGACATTTTGTTTGTCAGGATTGGGGTTATAATCAATAAACAAGAATTATGATAAAGCTATGTTTTAATAACTAAAAAGAACGGTAATAGAACGCTGCTCACTGGGCCCAATAGGGTAAAGGAAACAACAACAACAACAACAAAAAGACCAATAAAACAAATATTAAAATTTTAAAGGTTTTGAAATAAAAAATGAATTAATGTGGGCACAGGTACCACACATTTGCGTATCCGGTTAAACGTATTTTATGTCGAAAATATTTTAGACCTGTAAATTCTAAAAGAGCTAGTAATAAAACTCCCAAAGGTTCTATGAAATTACAAAATGTCTTCTCTAACAATCCAATAATCTTAAAATAAAGTTTTAGGCAGCCATTCATTGGCTCTGTGACAATTGAGTATTAATTCATCTTGAAAGAAGGACCTTATGTATAATTCGTTATTTCTCTCTCAATGCAAGTACACGCATAACTATTGAATGGATGATCCTATTTTTATATTATATTATATATATATATATATAAAGAGAGAGAGAGAGAGAGAGAGAAATCTCGATCTGCAAATGGTCCCGTTTTCAAATTAATTGGATCTAAAATTTATATGTTTGTCTGTTTGTGTATTGCCATTCTATTTTTTTATGGGCTTTAACATTTGTTAAAATTGAGAAATCGTCATAAAAGTTTTATACGTGTTAAAGTATACAACACTTTGTGGATTTAAAACAGTTGTCATATTATGTATAGTTCTTTTACAGGGATATCTAAAACATTGTAATGTATTATCGTCTAAAACGCGTCAAAATAAAATATACTGACAATGATGAAATTTAAATTGAATGTGAATTACAGACTTGCATCAGGTCGGATAATCCAAATTTTCTCAAACCTGATTCGGCCAGCAATTTAAATCAGGTCTCGTTGGAAATAGTTTACCTTCCTTGTGCGTCGGGTTAACTCAAATTCTTTCTGGTTGAGTTTGAGCTCCTGCGAGTTAGATAACCTGTTTTGTCAACAATGTGAATAATATGATATGTACAAATATCAATAATATCGTTTAACTTTAAAAAAAATAAGAAAACTATGGTACTATGTTAGGTTATATATATATATGTGTGTGTGTGTGCTTATATATATTTTTTTAACTTAAAAGGTATATAATTGATATTAGATGTACAATAAAGAGCTGTAGTTTTCCATAATTATACTCGTACTAACACATGAATTAATGTACTAAAATATGCGATTAAAGTGCGTCGGGTTCGCATCAGATTTGGGGCTGACTTTAAATAGCATTTTATGATGTCGATACAACGTGACCATATCATTTGTCACAATAACACGAAAGTATGAAAAATTCTCTGTATCTGAGTTAAAAATTACTTGTTAACACTTTCCAACATAATTGAAAAGTGCTTATAAATTTGGCTTGTTTGTCTATTTGCCCATCTGTCCGTCTGCTTGTGCTCTATCTCGCGTAAATATAGTCTGGTTTACATGGAATATTTATGTGTTATTGAGACTCACTATAAAATTTTAAATTTATACATGGAGGCACAGAAGAATCCCATTAGGGTAAACGCACCGGTAGTCGGCCACGTACCTGTAGTGGGCCACTAACTTTCAAAGTTTAAAAACAAGCTCACAATCCATTTCAGAAAAACGACTGAAAGAAATCTGATTAGTTAAAGTCCTTTAATATTAATTTTCCATTAAACAGTTTGGAATAATTGTTATTTTCCTGTAGATATATTTGTTTATCTTCTGGAATGTCTTCAAAAACAGATTTTTTGGCAAATTCTTAGTGATTTCATTAAGAGATAAGGTTTTGTCTAAAAAGTTGTTTCTTTAATATTATGTTTTATTTTGAGTTAAAGTGCCGTTGATATACTCGATTACATTGTAAATAAATTGTTAAATTAGCTGAAAACTTAAAAATTGAAAATTATATTGATTTTAAGGGGTGGCCCACTTCTGGATCACAATTTCTTAAATTGTACCAATAGTGGGCATGGTGGCCCACTGCTGGAGCACATGCCAAAAATTTTTTTTTATGTTTAAATTATTTTAATTAAACATTTTTTGAGGTTCTAAGACTTTGTATATAATTTATTTAGTATTTTGTTCATCACAACCAGTAGTGGGCCAGGGGCCCACTACTGGTGCACAAGTGGCCCACGTCTGGAGCAGCGAAAATGCAACTTCACTAAGCTATCAGACATATGATTATTAAAAGAAATTAATATCTAAAATAATTTATACTTCAAAGGATCAATACTCAATAAAGGTTCAAATTTTTGAGCCATATTTAAGTAAGCATTGCATAGAAAAACTTGTTGTGTTATTTATGGATGGACATACTTCTCACATGTCTTTGAATCTAAGAATCTTCTGTTCGGCTCATGGAGTTGAAATGGTACCTTTGCCCCCAAATTCCACATACCTAATGCAACCAATGAACATTTCTGTTTTCCATACTCTTAAAAGTGCTTGGCAACAGGAAGTAGTGCACTTCAGAATAACTGATGAAGGCAAACAGATGCAGAAACATGAGTTTCCACCAGTCCTAAAATCAACACTAGATGGTTTGACTCCTGCAACCATTGTGAATGGATTCAAAGCAAGTGGACTAATTCCATGGGATCTAAAGAAAGTAAATGTTGAATCCACACTAACATCAAAGAGTGTGATAATATCACCAATAAAGGAGAGAGAAATGGCTTCTTTCTTGGAAGTTCTTGAAGATAAAATTGGAGAAGAAAAATAAAATCTTTCTCAGAAAATAAAGGCAAATTGAAAGGTTCTGTGGAACAAACAGATCTTTACTACTTATGGTTGGAGATGAAGGAGACTTTGAACATGGAACCAATTTCTCAGGTAATCTATCGCAAAACAATTTGAGTATAAAACACTTGAGTATATATTTTTTACTATTATTTATTCCATTTTTACATTTTACTTGTTATAGGGTACACCAGTCATATCTGTTGAGGCGGCGTACACTGAATAACCTATTGACACTGTTGATACTGAAACTATTGATCAGGAGCAAAGAGCAATTGTTGAACATGCTGAGGTGAACCTTTCCATTCAAAAAGGATCAACTGAGACTGGGAGCCATTCAGTGCTTTTAAATGGTGGGCCATCTAGAAATGTACCATCTCCCGTCAAAAGAGTTCTATTTTGGCCAGAAGGGGGAGATAACACAAAGAAAAAGAGAGAAAATTCCAGCAGTTGTGGCTTCTCCCTAAATGCTTCAATATTATAATAATAGAGAAGGTCTTAAAAATGCTAAAGATGCAGAAAAATAAAAAAAAACTGAAAGAGAAAAAAGAAAAAAGAAAAAGGAAGAGTTAAAAAAATAGCCGATGGGAAAAAAGAGAGTCAGGAAATTATCGCCTTAGTCTGATGCCTGTCTTTCATTGTAAGTTTCAACCTAAAAGTACTCTTTGTAATAAATTTACTATAAACCCATCTCACATTTTGAGATCTTTTTCGTTTTTGGATAAATCATTTTGTTTTGCAGTCATTTCAGCTTTAAATTATCTGTTTATTATATTTGTCTTATTATTTATCAAAACTGCGAAATAACAAATTGGGCGGTTTTTTTTTTTTTTAAGTTACAAAACACAACAGAGAAAACAAAAACTATGCATTTTGATTTTTTTTTAAAAGTTGCTAATTTGTCTACTATTATTGTGGATAAAAACTGATATTTTTTTTTCTACCATTTGTGTTATTCTGGTACAAAACACAGAAAATGAATTTTAATGTCAGAAATCGCTGAAAATTCATAAAATTCACTGTCACAATTCAGAAAGTCTTGATCACAAACTATTCGAATATTTACTGTTTAACAAGTGAAAGAATATAAGCAGATTTTATAAATATAACTTATAGATCACAAAAACTATACAAAAATTAAATTTCGTAACATTAAGAAAATGCAACTATTTTGATGGAAATGGATTTTCACATGATGAAAAACATGTGAAATAGTTCAGCAATTAGAATTATACCTCTAAAACTAAGCTTCTTGGGTATTAGCTATATTTGAACGATACGAAAGGACACCCTGTATATAATCTAAAAAATTACTTTGCAGCTTGTAGGACATTAGCTTTTATATAAAGTGAGATAAAATTAAAATTGATTTACAGAACTGAAGTTGAGGCCTCTGATCTGCAGATTTACTAGTGAGATTATTTTACTTAATCATCTAAACTTCTATGTATGATTTCATTTTTGCGAACATCCTATTCTAGAACTGTAAAAAAGTATATAACTTCAGTATTTTCACACTAACTCAAAACTGGAGTGGCCCACTTCTGGGGGGCCCACTACTGGTGCATCAAAAATTTACTATACCCACTACTGGAGCATCGAGGAAGGTAACTTTTTTATTTTTCATTTTTTACAAATAATATATTTCGAAACTTTGAATGTTTATTCCGATAAATGAAGGTTAGGACTATGTTAAAAAATATATATATAATTTAAAATTCATAAATACTTTAATAATAATAAGATAAATGTCCTTAAGTGGCCCACTACCGGTGCGTTTACCCTAAATTAGGGTTTATGAGGAGAAATCTTTTGCGGTGCATTTTATTTAAATTGCTTATTTATCTATCTCACTTCATTGCATGATTAAAGGAAATTTCTTAATACTATTCTATTACTGTTGGAATATGTTTAATAATCTATGCCTGATGCATAATTTTGGCTCTTGTTTTTAATACAGTTATAAGAGACTTTGAGCGAAATCTTTTAACTTTTTGAAGACGGGTGGTTCAACGATCAAGCAGATCAAGATGCATCACTTCTTAAAAACCGAAACAAAATTAATAATTTAGCAAGGAGTTCTGTTTTCCCTCAGCTAATTTTCATATGTATTGCAGGGCGCGATGGAGGTAATTCTACAGTAAAATGTTGGTTGGTTGAGGGTACTATGATCATCTTTTACACAAGAGAGTTACATAGATCGAGGCATCTACTTAAAATAAAATCCAACCCACTAGCCATATCCATGCCTAAATTGCTGTTTAAACCTAGCATCCCTTGTCCAGTAGCAAGTGTCTTAACCTTTAGACAAGCCGGTGGGCTCTTTAGCAAAAGGAGCCATATAACTACATAAGTAAGACATAGCCACCTCCTGCCTTTTGTTGAATATGGACACACATTCATCTTAAAAACAAAGAGAGGAGTAAATAGACCTTCTAAATCTCGCCGTCTTTATAAGAATCCAAGGTATTAGATTTTCCCTGCCAAAGATAAGTTAATAAATTGACAGTAGCGATGATACGCAGCGAAGAAAATCGGCATCGTTTATTAGAATCGTATGAATTTAATATTACAAGACTTAATGGCATAATAATAATGAAAATGCGTATATTTAATTACAAGTGTAATACTTTGATCATAATAAAGTTAAATCATTCGGCTTTTCACTTGCAAGTGACAAAAGAAATCACAATAAAGTTAAAAAATAAAGGTTGAGCAGTCAATGGAATCAGCAGCTAACACTGACACCAAAATCTTCCATAAGAAGAAATAAAGGTAGATTCTTATAGATTTTAATTGTTATAAGTTTTTACTAAATCGAAATATGACAATGAAATTACTATATGATATAGTCTGTTTTAAGTCAGAGAGCTTATTTTTAAATTCAAGATATATTATGACTTGCTGAAAGAAAAGCTGAACTTGCGTAAATAATAAAATATATAAATAATATGCAAATAATCGACAAATAGTTATAAATGCAAGATACAGCGGCAAATGGAAAGTAAAAATATGGATACATCAAACAACAACAACAGCAACAATAAAAACAAATGCACGTGACAAATAGAAACAAAACAAATTGTCATCGAATATTTTATCGATTTATGATCGAAGCGAGTGGAAATGACATCTTCATGTTTTCAATTTTATTTAGCATTAAAAATAAAATAAGAATCCTTTATTATTTGTTATTATTATAAAACTACTTCTAGGAGAAGACTGGCGCAATTTGGAGGAAATATTTAGATTTATTAATGAGAGATCTACACAGATTGCAGGGAGGCAAAAGTTTTATTTTTTTTTTATTATCGACTAGTGAGCTACCAATAAATGACATGCCCCACGTACCTATTTTAAGGATGAGGTAATTATTTTTTTCATGCAGTATTAGCGGCAATAAACAGGTCGAGCTTTCGCGTACCAGAGCTGTATACTTATATAATTACGTCACGCACTATAATTAAAGGAGTTTTTTAAATAGCATTCTCATTTTTATCCATTTATATTTTTGTATTCGCAGGTACCGATATATTAAAAAACCATTGATTTTTTTGTTAATTACTCACTGCGATATATTTATGTCTGGGATGTTACATGTGATAATCAAGAAAAACTGATATGTTGTGAAATTTTGCTTGTGTATTACAATATCACTCATTTGTTTAAGTAAGCGTCTACGTATATTAGAAAATACAATGAATAGTTGCAAAGTCAGTTTCTGATCCAGTTTGTGAAAAGTTTCAAAATAAAAGCAATACTTTAAACAGTTTGCAGTTTAGAATGTCTAAGAATACCAATCAAATGTAAAAATATATTCCATTTTAGAATAAACAGAGAAAGTAAAGAAATACTTAAATCTTAAATAAAAGTCCAATAAAATCAAATAATAAAAAAAAAACACATTAATTATCTTTTATGTATTATTTTAGGAATTTTATATAAATTCTCTAGACGTAGTAGAATTTGCTTATTGATAAACAATATTTATATTTTGTCAAAACAGAAAGTAGTTAAAAAAAAAAAAAAATTAGTTGTCTGAAACGTTAAAAAAAAAGAACCTGAATAAAATACAAAAGTACTTTTAAATATTTAGAAATATGCAATTAAATTAAAATGCTTTTGATTTATAAAAAAAAAATCATATAAATACAATAAAAGGAAACTTAGCGTCTAATAAAAAATGTTAATTGCATTATTACTAAGCATATAGCTACTACTAGAATTGTAGAAAAAATATTCTAAAAAAAGTTTTAAAAAAGTAAAAAAAAAAAAAAAAAATGAAAGAAAGAATGCAAAATTAAACTTCATTAAATGTTCAATTTTTTTTCTTAAATGTCGACCTGAGTACATTAATGACGCATTCCATTGAAGAAAATGCAGTTCTCAGCAAAACTATTAAAAAGAAGAATTCTTTTAAATTAGTCTTATAAAAACCTTTTAGAGTAAATCGGATTAAGATTTTTTGGAAAGATACCTTTCTGGAAGATATTTAAGAAGATTTTAAAAAAAATTATAAAATTTATTTTTTACAATGGTGTTCTGCATTTTTTGTTAATATTCAAAGATGATAAAAACTATTTTAATTAATAGTTTGAAATTTATTTTTGCTAATAAATCTAATTAATCTTTCTTTTTAAGTATGAATGTTCATATTTATGTAATTTCAAATCTGTATAACTAATTAAGTGTCTGTTAAAATAGAGAAATCAATGTTTAAATTTATTTTCACTTTGTTGGTTCTACGTCTTTTAAACTTTTTAAATTACTACATTCAAGGCGTGTGAAATTTTCTTCAAAAATTTTCCAAATTATCTATATAGATTTATTCCCTTTCATCGATGCTGGATTCCCTTTCGTTTCGTGTTTGCCCCAGGGTTGGTGGCTGACGAACATTATTTCATCTTGTGCTGTGGTTTCAGCCTTGCCAGCAGATGAAAGTGAGAAGTGCTAGGCTTGACATAGACCAGGCAGAAGAATGGTAAGGCATTGGCGTGTAAGATCAATGGCCCTAGTTCGATTCCGGGCTCGGCCACTTTTCATTCTGATGGCTCTACTCATTTTAAGCAATTAAAATTTGAAAATGGTGTGCCTTATTTAGTAATGTTTTCATACTAAGTCACCAGTTTATTGCAAATACCTTTTTCGAAATATGCAATTAAATCATATTTTTTTCTTAATATATATATATATAAGTATAAGGTGCTTTATTTTATACATACAGTTCTATATTATAGGTTTGTGTCATCGTTTATTGCCAATCCATTCACAATTATGCGGCTTTTTTTATGACGGTCGGTAATGTTTAATTAATGGTTATATATATATACAATAAATTGAAACCATTCTTATAATAAATTCTGTAATTGCATTATTAATAAGCATATAGTCCGTAACTTTCAACTGTAGAAAGAAAAAAAAAGTTATAAATCTAGAAAAAATTTAATAAAAAGAGAAAAATTCAAAATTAATCTATTAAATGTTATTTTCTTTTATTCAAAAGTTCGTTTGAATTTTTAATGAAGCATTTCATAAAAAAAATCATTGCTCAGCAAAACTATTAAAGAAGTAGAATTCTTTTAATCTAGTCAAAAAATATTTTCCAGAAAATCCGATTAATTTTTTTTTGAAAAAATATCTGTTTGGAAGATATTTAAGAAGATTATAGAAACACGAATAAAGTTTATATTATAATGTATATTGCATTTTTTCGTTAATATTAAACGACGGGGAAAACTCTTTTAATTAATAATTTAGCAATAAGTTTTAAGCAAAAGCGCAAGTTCAACTTTGTTTTTTGAAATATTAATTTTTATAGGTGGATAATTTAATTTCTATATAACTAATTAACTTCTTCATAATCCTTTGAAGTACATTTTTTGTTTCTTTTATTGTAATTACACTGGCATGTTATGTTTGGAAAAGTTTTTATCTTTAACTCTTCCATGCGTAAATACGGGTTAGGTTCCCTTAGAAAGACCCCCACGAAGGGCACCCCCCCCCCCCCAGGGCCTATATCCCACGTGTTGATAATTGGCCGTCATAAACACAAACCAAACCAAACCTTTAACTCTTCATTTTGTTTGTCGAAAATAGATTTTTCTAACACTGTATTTTTTTAAAATAAAGTTTTATAGTCGAAATCTGATATTCTTATTTTTTTAAATATCTATGCTTCTTATCTAAAAATTTCAAGCATTTTTAACCCTATCCGACATAGTTTAAAAGCATTTATCCCTTCCGTTTGTCTGCACATATGCCTAGCAGTATATAACGGCCTTTATCTTTATTTAAAGTTTTTATCTTTAACTCTTCATTTCGTTTATTGAAAATAGATTTTTCTGACACTGTAATTTTTTCAAATAAAGTTTTATAGTCGAAATCTGATATTCTTATTTTTTTAAATATCTATGCTTCTTATCTAAAAATCTCAAGCATTTTTAACCCTATCCGACATAGTTTAAAAGCATTTATCCCTTCCGTTTGTCTGCACATATGTCTAGCAGTATATAACGGCCTTTATCTTTATTTAAAGTTTTTATCTTTAACTCTTCATTTTGTTTATTGAAAATAGATTTTTCTGACACTGTAATTTTTTTAAATAAAGTTTTATAGTCGAAATCTGATATTCTTAGTTTTTTTAAATATCTATGCTTCTTATCTAAAAATTTCAAGCTTTTTTAACCGTATCCGACATAGTTGAAACGCATTTATCCCTTCCGTTTGTCTGAACATATGTCTAGCAGTATCACGGCCATATACCTGACCGTTTGTCAGTCTGTTATCATTTGTGTTCTAATTCACTTAAATACAATCGAGTTGCTATTTAATTGATATATGTTATTGAAATAGCATGTTCAAATAAAATGTGTACCCTTTATTGTTCGTATATAGAAACACTCAAAAGAACCATCATACATTACGATCTATGACAAGAAATATTTTGCAATGTATTTTGATGGTGTTACTCTCTTTCAAATGCATTGAAGTTTTGCATTAATAAAACCAACTACAGAATATGGCGTGCATAACATTTATCGTACATTTATAGGGAAACACACCCAAATTCGGCTACAGTACTGCCTATGGCCGATAATGGTTGGAAGTCGTTTTCCGTTATAGTATGCGCTTTTAAATTTAATTAATATTTTGCATTTTTCTTGGTGTGTATACTTTATATAGCTAATAAAGGGCTAAACAAAATAATTACAGTACATTTTCGTTTTTTTGACGATAATTGCTGAAAGGATGTGAATTTTCAACTGTGTAATGCGCTACCCAACTGAAATAAATCTTAGCGTACTATGTAGTACGCATACAAATCTATAGATTATATACAGCCCTTCATATAAGAATTCGGATAGTTTACCAATTATAGATGGTAAATATTAAAATCGGTCTTTCAGATACATTATATATTTTCTAAATTGTGTAATCTTCTTTACCTTGTTAAACGGTGAAGTTTTTTTTTATAGTATTATGAATGTGTTGGATAGTGTTTTATAATCTAAGCTTGACGCACGGTTTTTTTTCCACATATATACATTTTATTTAAAAGTTTTTTTTTGCACCGTAGAAGGCGCGTTATTTTTAATTTTTCTAGAATGATTACTGAAAATATTTCCTTTAGGTAAATTATACATAATGTTATGTGGTATGTTTCTTATTGTGTAGTTTTTGGAAAAAATAGTATAAAAATGGAATTTCTTAGAAACAACATTTTTATCGTATGAATTCGTAGTCTAAATTCATCATTCTAAAGTCATCAAGAATATCTAAAAGTACAATAGATTTCTATTCATTCGCAGCAATAAACGCGATTATAGCGCGCTTTCGTGAAAATGTAATTTTTTGAATAAGATTTCGCTTGTTCCTCTTAAGAGTGCCCCATAGGTATCTATAACGGTTTTCCCGTTATATATTCATTTAACAACCCCCCCCCCCCCCACGAAAAATCAACATTTAACTTTACTTTTTCATTTTTGTAGTTTTCATTATCCCCCCCCCCCCTCAAATAAAATAGTTAACTTAATTTTACATTTTACACTTTATTTCATACTTCTTCATTTATTCACTCCCCCCCCCCTCACTCTTATGTAACTTAAATTAATACTTTAAAGGCTCAATTAAACTGCAAGCACCATTTCTGTCTTTCCCTTTTCCTTTTTCTTTTAACTTCACTCAGACATGTGTATTGAAATAAATCTTAACCGCCAGCGATTTTCGTTGAGATAAAAAAAGAATAAAATAGAAATGAATTCCCTTTGCATCCCAGCCGACAGTAAGTAATGCATATCTTATGAGTAACACAGAACTGCGCCTTAATTTTTCTCACACTTTTTGCTTGCATTGCTATCAAGTCTCATTCTTTATTTTGTAAGATATCTACCATATGCCCTGCTGACTAATACAGAGCCTCATCGTTAAATTTGTTAAAATTAAAAAAATTCCAAATTTTTCATTCTTTTTTTTATTTTAAATTCAAATATATTAATTCAATGCTCAATTTTATTTATATATATAAATCAAACTTTTATAAAAAATATTGGGGATTTTAATTGATAGGCAATGCGCAGGTGGCATTTTGAAGATTTCCTAGACGACGCTTAAAGTTCCATTTTTTTCTCAAAAATAATTTTTTTTATATTTGTTTTTGTGATAAATGGATGTACTCTAATAATGTACTCTTGAATAATATTTAAAAAATTTACAAAAAAAAAAAAAAAAAAAAAAAAAAAGGAAAAATTTTGAAATTTTTTCGAAAAAATTGAAATTTTTAAATTTTTTTTAATCTTTAAAGTCAAATATATCAAATTCGGAGCTCCATTTTATTTTTATATATATAAATCAAACTTTTATATAAAAAAAAAATATTGGGGATTTTCATTGATATGGAACGCGCAGGGGGCATTTTGAAGATTTCTAAGACGACGCGTAAAATTCCATTTTTTTTTCTCAAAAATAATTTTTTTTTTACTTTTTTTTGTGATAAATGCATGCCATAATGCATATAATGTACCCTTGAATAAGATTTAAGATAAAATTTACAAAAAAAAAAAAAAAAAAAAAAAAAAAAAATGAAAAACTTGGAAATTTGGAAATTTTTTCGAAAAAAATTCAAAATTTTTCATTTTTTTCCCTTTAAATTCAAATATATAAAATTCGATGCTGTATTTTATTTATATATATAAATAAAATTTTTATAAAAAATATTGGGGATTTTCATTGATATGCAATGCGCAGGGGGCATTTTGAAGATTTCTAAGATGACGCGTAAAATTCCATTTTTTTTCCCAAAAATATTTTTTTTTGTGATAAATAAATGCCATAATGCCTATATGTACCATTGAATAACATTTAAGGTGAAATTTACAAAAAAAAAAAAAAAAAAAAAAAAATTAAGGTCACTTGTCCCCAGGGTTCGTAAATATCGTGATATTTTCGAAAATATAAAAAATATCCGATATTTTGATATATATCCGATATTTTCGATATATATCCGATATTTTCACAATTGTCAGCTTACTGCTGATTATAAAGATTTTTAGGCTTAATATAAATTAGAATCTAAAACGTATTACATTTAACATGAAAACATAATAAAACAATATTCTAAATGTCTTTTTTTTTTCTTATAAAATTTATGATCAAATAATTGAAAAAACAATCTTCTGCAAAAGTTGCTTTTTCACTCATCAAAACACAAAATGCAGGATTTAGTTTAAAAAATAAATAAAATTACACAACAAAGTCTAAAATACAAAATTTTTCTGTTGAAGAATTTGAACATGAATGTAAGTTTGTCTAGTTTTTCATTCCCTACACAATTTAGACTGAAGTAAATCAAAATTAGAAGATTCTAATGCATCTATTGAAGGAGAATCTGTAAACAACTGATTAGTTAAATTATCTTTCATGGGCTGTTCTAATTTAATATTATCCCACCAAATTTTTGGTTCAACATTTAAATGTTCAGTTTCAAACATAAAGCTTATATGAGATTTTTTTGCTAAAATCCAATCACCAATTAACCCCTTTCTCATTCTAGAAGGTGCAGTCTACATAAAGAATTGAGACAGGGTAGGGAGGTATTGTTCAAAGACAGATTTCTTATGATAGTAATAAGAAAGCTGCAGGTCAGTGGCGTGGCGTCCGGTCATCGCTGGATGCGGCGATGACCAAGCAATATTTTAAAACTCTTAATAAGCTTTTAAAACTCTACGATCCAGTTTTAGCAGAACATTTGGAGTTCATGTATAAGTGAAGGTAAGATTTAAAGTTTCTTTTTTGAACATTCAACCATTGAATTTTAGAGTTAATAATTTTTCACCACAAACTTAAATAATTGCGATGACCACCGAAAATTTTCACGCCACGCCACTGCTGCAGGTACAGTCCAAAACTAGTTTTTGGAGTGTAGGGAATATTTTGGGAGCTATTCTTTTTAGTTATTTATTTACAGATGGGCTAATTTTTAATAACAGTTGAAGAATTCATTTGCACTTCTTTTGACTGAAAATATTTTGAAAATAAATATCAGATATATGAAAATATCAAAAATACGACATTTAAAAAATAAATATCAAATGTATGAAAATGAAAATATCGAAAATATCAAAAATCTTGATATTTTGAAAATAAATATCGGATATATATCATGATATATATGAAGATATATATCCATTGATATATATCAACGAACCCTGCTTGTCCCCTTAAGCATTGATTTTATTTTTCAACCTAGACGACATAAATGCGAGGTGACGTAAGTAGAGCGGACGTAAGTCAAGGTATTACTGCATATCAGAAGATCGGAATCCGCGGTCAGTTGTCTACTGGTTGAATTGCACACCGATGAAGCTGTAAAGTACAGGGAACAAATATGTGACGTTTTTAATGTTAAAAATGTTTGAATTAATTTTTTTAATTTCCTTATTATTTTTCTCTAATAATTAATTCATGAAAACTTTGAAATTAAGCGTTTTATAAGAACATAAAATATCTAATTGGGACATTTACTTATAAGAAATGTTTTTTTAATTGCTTATAAATCCCATCCTTGATGTTCGTTAAAAAAAGGAGGAAGCTTACTTTTGAAGTTAAAGTTTAATTTTATTTTACATTTCTTTAACAACTGAATTTTCCTTTTTTTCTTATCCTATCTGAATGGGAGACGAATATTTTAATTGGTTTCATTATTACTTTTATTGTTTTAAATAATTCAAAATATATTTTAATGCATGTGTAATCGTATATAAATTGACAAACAAATGAATGCTTAAAAGAATTGTTATTATATTTAATTTTTGAAACTTAGAAAAGAAAAAAAGGAAGGAAAATAAGACGACACGTATGCAATATGATTGAGTAAAAATTTATTTACTTTTATATTATAAATCATCATTAAAGCTAGTTTTGACTTTCTCAATTTTTGCTAAACCAAAAATTTATGATTAAACCAAAGTTAAAATTTGATTTTTTTCAAAACCAAAAATTATATTATGAATATACTCATATATTTTAATACGAAATCATAATTTAACAATAAATTTAATATCAAAATTAAAAAATAAATAGCAATGAAAAAAAAAAATACTATTCACACGCAATACGAGTATTACACACTTATGCATATGTAAAAATGTGTAGAGAAAATAGACATTTTGTTAGTTAAATTGTATGTCTGTCTCTTTATTCCAATGGTATTTATAACGCAATTAGAACAAGTACGCACTGTATTGAATGGTTTATGTATACTTTCATAAATTTAAAAGGAATTTGAACAATAAACACGCACAAGGAAACAAAGCAACACGATAAACATATTTTTCTGCAATGAAGCGGAATAAAACTATTTTCACGGTATCTTTTCATGTTTATATATCTTTCCATGGCTTATCCATGTTTAAATTTTAATTCAATTTTTAAAAAAATATTGTGATGAAAAAGGTTTATTTTTGATATATCAATAGTCAATAGTCAAGCAGAATAATAAAGATATTTCTTACCCCTTTTTCGAGTTCTTCAGGCACCAAAATAAGGAAGATATTCAGGTAGTCCACGAATTTTCACGTTATATCACAATTGATAAAAATAGCGGGAGAGCATATTTTAAAGAATTTTTCTTTCTTTTTAAATCACATTAAAAGAAGTTACTTTCACGTACTATATTCTGAAATTTTGTGTTCATCATTTGAAAATAATCATCATCACGAGAACTTTTTGTAGATTATTATTGATACTCAAACTATATACATAATTTACATTTGTACATCATATTTAAAAAGAAATATTTGCTTAATACTTGAAATTCATTTGTTTCTCTCTAGGAACCCAAGCTAATATTTTTATAATCAGGAACATATTTTCTTCCACTTTTGGAAGATCAAGAAAAAACTATACAGCGTGCAAGTTGCTATCGAATTTAACATTCTACTACAAAACTAAAGAATAAGAGAAAAAAATTATTTAATATCAATTATCTAGTAGGTCACGTGACCTGGCGCCTCCCGTCTGGTCGAAAGAGGTCCGCACAAGAGAGTTGTGAAATATTCCACATCCTTTGTTATATGTCTCAATTGTTAACTGGAACGATCAAAACGGACTGTAGCTTTTTTTTAATATATAAAATTAAACTAATTAAATTTTAACGAACCTTCTTTTTAAATAGTGCTTAAATGATTTGACTCCTGCCTCCCACAAGCCACCAAAATTAGGAGATCTGGGAGGCAAGAATTTCCAAGAAATTGAGTTAGCTAATAAATAAGCAGTCAACTCATCAGATTGATTTTTCACCAGATTATACATTTTTTTTAACCCTGAATTTGCACCAACAAAATTAGGGGCATTATCAGAAAAAATCAGAGCAAATTCCGCTCCTAGCTACAAATCTTTTTAAGGTGGCTATTAAGGCTTCAGAACTTAAATCTGTTATTACTTCCAAGTGAACTGCACGAGTAACAAAACAGACGAAAATTGCGACATAAATTTTGTTAAAGACTCCTTTTCGTTGGTGTTTATATTTTATAACAAATGGGCCACATAGTTAAACACCTGAATTTGTAAATGGGGGATTGATATTTACCCTTTCTTTAGGTAACGAAGCCATTATTTGTTCTACAATTTTAGGCTTATTTTTGTAGCAAACAAAACAATTGTGGACTATTTTTCTGGCTATATTTCTGCCATTTAAAGGCCAAAATTCCTGCCTCACAAAATGAAACAGAGTTTGAGCACCTACGTGCAAATTTTTTAAGTGAAAATACTGAAATATTAAAGATTAAGCCTGTGGTCATTGGGCATAATAATGGGGTATTTTTTATCATATGATAAGCTTGATTGGTCTAAACGACCACCTATTCTTAAAATTACTTCACTATCATGAAAAGGGTATAAATTACTTACACAATCCTTTGGCTGCTCACCTTCCTTGAGTGCCTTCATTTCCCTGGCAAAATGCATTACCTGAACCAATTTTATTAATTTGATTCTTGCATGAGCAAATTCTTCCTTGGTAATAGGGCCTACAATTTTTTCTTTATTTTTACAGTTATTTAAAAACCTGTAAACATAACTTAGAATACAAATTAATTTAACATAACTATTAGTTAAATTACAAAATTGGTTAATAAATTCGTTATTCACAGTAAATAAACTAATGTTCGAAACAGACTTGAGTTCATTTGAATATGCATTATTATTTAGCAGATCAGTTTTTTTTGCCTGCTGAGTCAATTAGATTATTAGGCATTAATGGACCATGCCATCAGAGTTTCAAATCTAAATGTTCCTGGGGATTTGTTATACGTGATATAATATCTGCAGGGTTATTATTTGATGAAATATGTCCCCACTTAAATTGTTCAGTGAGAGACTGAATTTTTGAAACTCTATTTCCAATAAACGTTTTTAGTAGGTGCGCCGATGTATTTATCCACGCCAAGGCTATGGTTGAATCCGAACAAGAAATTACTTCTTGAATGTCTAATTTCAAAGAAGGAAGAACTTTGGACACAAGTTGCGATAAAAGCAAACAAGAACATAATTCAAGTCTCGGAAATGAAATGGTCTTTAGAGGTGCAACTCTTGATTTACTTGCTACAAGGTTCGATGAAGGAGCATTGGATGAATTTGCACTATAAACATAGATAGCAGCACCGTAGGCGGTTATAGATGCATCAGCGAATCCCAGAACAAAGTTTGCTTCAGTGGAAGGTGCTAAGATATATCTACTGATTTTTATATTCTCTATATCCTTTAGTTGATTTACAAATTTACACCAATTAGTAGCAAGAGGTTCGAGAATGTTCTCGTCCCATCCAATTTTAGAAAGCCACAATTTTTTTAGGTAACACTTAGCCTTGCAAATAATCGGGCCAATGAGTCCTAGGGGGTCATACAATTTTGAGATGACAGAAAGGACTTCTCTTTTGGTATACAATTCTTGTTTTTCCACCGAAACTCGAAATACGAATTAATCTTTTTTGGATTGCCAAACCATACCCAAAGTTTCAGCTTTAGAGCAAAAGGAAACATCTTCAGTTTCGTTATCGTTTAAAAGCTCATTTAAATTCGAATTCCACTTGTGCAAGGTCATTCCACAAGACCTGAATATTTCAATTAACTGATTTTTTAATTCAATAGCTGATTCATTATCAGGGGATCCAGTGACGATATCATCCATATAACTATCCGATAAAATAGCCTTTGCAGCTAATGGAAATCTATCCCTTTCATCTAAGGTTAATTGTTTTAAACATCTTATGGTTAAAAACGGAGCGCATTTTGTACCGTACGTTACGGTATTCATTCTAAAAGAAATTGTTGAATTATTTTCATAATCTTTCCAGAGAATACGAAAGGTTCCTTTGCGAAGGATTGATTAATATCTGACGAAATATTTTTGTTATATCGGCAGTCAAGGCGGCTTTATGTTTTCGAAATCTTATCAAAATATCAAAGAAATCTTCCTTAACTTCAAAGGAAGGCAAATACTGTAATAAACTACTGAGGGTTAGGGGCCGTCTTCGACTGGTATTCTCTCCATATGATCTAGTTTTCATACACTCTTAAAAATTCGCAATAAAGTTTTTTCATATCAAAATTAGTTTCTAATCTTTTTACAGTTTCGCGTAAACGTTTTTTTGCTAATGTTCTCGAATCTCCCAAAGTATCTAATTGTTCTAATTTAATAGGCATTTCTACGATAAATCTGACGGTTTCATCCCGTTTATGAGTATTTTGGAAATGAGCTTCACAAAACTCTTCTTCTTTACTTAGAAGACGATCCGACGAAATATTTTCTATTTCCCAGAAATTTTGAAGAATAGTTTCCATATTCTCATTGTCACTGTTAAATGTCAGCCCGAAAAATGAATTAGAATTTCTTATTGAGAAAGTACCCGTAGCAATGAGTCCATATACTGAATTTTGAAGCATTAGATTTGGCGAAACACGAATTTTTCTTCCTTTTATTATTTCATAAAAATGTTCAGCCCCAATTATAAAATGTATCTTTCCTGATTTGTCAAACGTAGGATTTGCTAACAGCGAACGATTATGTAAAATGCTTTTATCAGTTTTAATGTTCCTAAAAGGTACACAATCAGTAATTTTTGGGACAACGAAGAAATCAGTAGCTGACGAAAAAGAAGAATTCTTATTTCGAAAAAGATTAGAGACTTTCGATTTCACGTTAAATGAATTTCCACTTAATCCAGATACAAGCGATATCTATTTTTTCTTTTTTCAAACCCAATTCAAAAGCCATTTCTGATGTAACATAGGAAGCCTGGCTCGCGCTATCGAGAGATGCACGAGCTTTAATGAATTTGTAATATTTTGGGTATAAATAAAAATAAAAGCAGTAGACAAAAAAACACACTTTTCACTTGCGTTGCTATGAGCAGAAAAACATTTCGAAATTTCTGAAGCATTTTATTTATTAGAATCATCAAACATGCACCTGTATTCATTACTGGCGCGACGGGCTGGCGGCTGAGAAGATAAATCAATTTCGGAATCCTACTTTTTTGATGATATTTTATTATCATAATGAGTTTTATTTTGATTTCGATGAAGTAATACATTATGCCTGGCATTGCAAATTTGGCAGTTATATTTAGAATTACATCTAGAAACGTGATTATGGGCAGAAGATGAACAATTACTACATAGTTTATTTTTTTTTTTTTAACTTCATCAAATCTTTGAATCGGAGTCATTTTTACGAAAACTGGGCACAAATGTAAACCATGTGATTTTTTGCAAAGTACACGTGGGTTAGATTTTAGAACAAAAGTTTTATTTTTAATATGACCTTTAAATTTTTGGAAATTTACTTGTGTTCCCTGTAAATTTTCCAGAATTTGAACACGATTTTCCATGAATTCGATGAAAGTGTTCCATTTGGGTAAATCTGTAGATGTTAGACTCATTTCATATTCTTTACATGTTGTTTTATCTAACTTCATTAAAATAATGTGAATCAGTAAATTTTCACTAAAATTGTTCATTTCAACATTTAAAACATTTAAAGCTCTTGCATGCTTTAAAATACAATCCAGCAACATTCTGAAGTTTTCAGCCGATTCTACACCGATATTGTCTAACATTAATAAGGATTTAATGTGTGTATTAACAATTATTCTCTTATTTTCAAATCTATTCTTAAGTGCGTGAAATAAGGACTCATAAGTGTCGTCCGCATTTTGGATTTGTTTTGCTGTACCCACGAGAGAAGACTGTAAATAAAAGAGTTTTTGATCATTGGATAGCAATTCGTTCGAATCGATAATACAACCAAATTGAGTTTTAAAATTATTCCAATTTTCATAAGAACCATCAAATTTTGGTAAAGGAATTTCGGGTAACTTTATTGATAATTTTTATATATTATGTGACAAAATATTGTTTCCATTTACTACTTCAGGATTTTTATTTTTCTTAAGATCTAGAAAACGTTTAAAGCTTACCTTAAGCTTTTGGAGATCTTGGTCGATTTCTTTGAATTCAGCTTCGTATTTATCAACTTCTTAGTCTTTCAAAATTTTATAATATACCATTTTAAGCTCATCGAGCGTCATCATAAGCTTCTAATTTATTAAGATTTTCAATCTTATTCAAAATATCTACCGAGTCCGTTTTTTCTGCCTCATCTGCAGTGAAGCTTGATAATTTTGTCAACTGGGACTTTATATTACCCCTTCTACGATTTAAAACTTTAATTTCCATCTCCATGTCAAGAGCTTTTTTTTTTTTTTTTTTTTTTTTTTTCTTGTTTACAAAACGAAACGATTACTTCCAACGGTCGCAAATTTTCATTCCGGAGAGCGGTACCAATGTTAACTGGCACGAGCAAAATGGACTGTAGCTTTTTTTTAATATATAAAATTCAACTAATTAAATTTTAACGAACCATTTTTTTTAACAAGTATTTTTGGTTTGCGGAGCTCCCATCTATTTTTTTTTCCTATGAGAATTTGCCGCAAATGCGCAAGAAGGTACTAATGTATTTCTGCGTATGCTTTCTTTTTATTCACTTTTGGGAACAGTTAGCTATCGAAACATTAGCTGAACGGTTAAGAGCGCTGCTCTCTTAGGTGCGATATCTCGGGTTCAATCCGCAGTGATGCCTTTTGATTTTTTTTATGAGTTCCTTTGTAATTTTTTAATAGCCAATTAGATCATTAAATAAAATGTAAGACTTTTTTAATTGTTATCAAGTTAAACAAAATTAAATTTCAATTATAACTAAGCTAAATAAAGTAAAACTTCATATTAAATAAATTTCAAAAACAAATTGTGCCATTTCCTGCAGCTGGTAAATGTGGCGCCATGTATATTTTGGATACGCTATCCAAAATCAAAAGTAAAATTTATGTAAATGATTTCTTTGCGTCATTGTATCCAAACTAAGCGAAATGAATGCAAATGGATATTATGGCGCAAAGAAATCGTTTACATAAATTTCACTTTTGATTTTGGATAACGTGGCACAAAAGATAAATCAATTTATTTATATAAATACATTACAGTGCATTCTATAGGTTCAGTGAGAGTGATATTTTTAACTGTGTGTTTGAAAATTAAGAGTTTTGGTTAAATGTGTAAATATATTTAGTCAAACCGAAAACAATTAAAATTGAATTTTAAAACAAATTGTTTAAAGCTACATCAAGGCGTCGCTTAAATTTTGATATCATATCTTTTAAAACTCATATTTTGAATTTATGAAAGATATGAATGATAAAGCATCAAGGAATAAATTTTTATACATCCTTTTAAATTTAACATAATTCTTACACATGCAATTATAAATAAAACAAAAATAAAAAGATGAAATAAATAATAGGGTAATTCTGGGATTTATGCCGCACATTTCTTTGAATCTGCGTATAAAGTCCCATGGTGGACATAAAAAAAAAATCATGCTGTGCTATTTAATGTTAAATATACAACGCGTATACTGAGACAAAAAAATTCAAAACAAATTATTAATATTTTTTAACAATTATTTTCTAAAACATTACACTGTGGCGCGTCACCCATACATTCAGGCTGACGCCGCACTTGTGCGGTAGTTATGCTGCGCTTGTAATAAGAACAGAATGAAGTTATAAATAAAAATATTCATATCTGTACTATAATTAACGATGTAATAAGAAAATGAAACTAAATGAGTACAATGAAACGTATTACTGGATTCAAATTAATAATTGTTGCGTACTTTCACTATTAAAATTATCGATCTATTTTTTTTTTTACATTAAATTTGAATTATTATTTCGGCAACAACGTAACATCAACATATTAGAAAGGCAAAAGAAAAAAAAAGTAAAATTGTGTTTACATAATTTATTTGTTAACCCTTTCGGGTTTGGTGGCTTTTACACAAATTTTATTCAGTTGGTACCACTTTTTTAAAGGAAGTTACCTTTACTTAAATAATCATGAAAATGATCTAATTAAACAAAACAAATATTACTTTTCTTTTTTACAGGTGACAAACAAATTTTGTAAGCTCTTTATGATGGTGCTTATATGCACCTATGGTCCCGAATGGGTTAAGAGACTCTGTTTTTCCGACTACAATCTGCAGAAAAAGTGTCGAAAAAGTACAGTCTTTATGTAACTACATTCAAACACATGATGCAATGAAGCCAATTATACTTCCTCTTTTTTGGAGTAGTTTGCAAAGAACGTCTGCGTTACGGGTAATCCAATTTTTTATTATTATCATCTTGACTTGCATCTTTCTTGCCCTTCTTACTTTTTATTTTTCCCTTTTTCTCCTTTGGTTTTAGTAAACTTCATAGCATGCCTAATATCGTTAGTCTGTACAAAAAAAGGGAAAGTTAATAACGCTTAAACATCCCGTACAAAACAAACTGCGGCATGTATCCCATTTTGCATGGTGCAGACGTCGGTCATCACAGTTACCTGCCATCACTAAGGGGAATGGCGTTAACATACACACAGTACTCTATACAAACGCTACACTTAGTTTTGACTTCAAAATCATGCATTCATTTAGTAATTAGCGTATGAAAAGTATTTAAACATAACATGTTTAAAAGTTTGGACAGTGAAATCCTGCACTTATGTCAAATTGTACTTCTACAAGTAAACATTGAAATGAGATTCACGATATACACTGGTTAAAATAATCTCATTGCGCACCTATACTGTGGGTTTGACGACCATCTATCGATAATTACAAGAAATACAAGGGGTGCGGCACCTATCCGGTATGCGGCGACTCTCCCGGAGTTACCCTATAGCGTCACTTAAAATTTGATATCATTATTTTTAAGTTCCATATTTAAAATTTTTATAGCAATAAGATAAAGTGCTACGTCACAAACATTAAAACCGTTAAGGGTTTTTTGAATTGATATTAAATACAAGTAATACTGTTCTTCCATAATTTTCATACAGTATGTTGCGAGTTTTGATAATGTAAGTCACGGTTATCAATGGCAAATATGATTTGAGTTAATAGATATTTACAGATAGTTTCTAAATTATAAGTTAATTACATTAATCATTAGAGCACTAATTCTTTTTACTCTTCTTGAAAATGCCTAGAAAATAAAAAAATGGGAATAAATTTAGACCTTGATGAAAAATAATATAGGGAAGACCTGGGCTAGTAGGCGCAGTTTTTAATTTTTGACTTTTATAAATTTTTTATTTATTATTATACTTTAACTGTACTTTTAAAGAACAGACATTTGGATATAAATACCTGCAGTTTTGAGTTTGTAGCTTTTGTAGTTTATGTTTAGCAGAAGCCTAAAGTAAAAGGAAAATTGTGCGCCAACCTACCCCGTCACGGGGCAAGTTGCCTATACCTATGGGGTAAGTTGGCACACGCTTTATAAAAATTTAAATGAAGCTCAAATAAGACATGCAGTTAAGCGAAATCAATTTCATTATTACCAGTAAGTTTAGACTAAGGCGTAATAGCCGTACAATGTAAATTATAAATTATACAGATGTCAAAATAATGACTAAAACATTAACATTGAGTAACTTCTATCCTACTCTATATCATCATCAGAGTTACAGTTACCACAAATAAAAAATCGAGTATCTCCATTTGGGCAAGCCACGTGTGCCCAAAATCTTGCATTGCAACCACTTTTCTGGTTGTTTGCCTGATTTTCAAGCTACCAGCGCATACCAAACACCGAGCCAACTTGCCCCGTGTTCAATGCTTCTACTTGCCCCATAATAAATTTCTTCACAAAAGGGACACGTAATCCTCTAATCATAAATAATCCAAGTAAATCACATATGGGGTAAGTACAGTTAATCATACACTAGGGAAAATTGCACAAGTTAAATCGCAATTATTAAGATAAGTATTAGAAATTAGAAAAAGAATGAAGCAACAAAAAATTACTCATGAGTGCAAAAAACAGAAAAATCGTAATAAACGTCCACTGCACATAGTTAACGATGCAAAACTACATTGAGGATTGTAAAAAGCAATAAGAAAAGTACTCTGTGACTGGTTACGCAATCTATCCACAAACAGGCGATTTATGAGGACTGCGCCTACTTACCCCTATAGACAACTAGCCCCGGTCTCCCCTACATCAAATGTACAAAGAATAAGTTGATAATTGCCTTGAGTACTATATGTTGAAAAAGTATGATACGCAATTGTTGATTATACCACTAAAATATTATGAGAATGCAGAAAAAGTGTAATAATGCAAAAATGAATATTTAACAATATTTACAAAATATGCACATTTGTGTCGCCTTTAAGAACAAGCAATTTAGTCCCAAGCTACAACTGATAGAACAGAAGGAAATGGAAATTGAACCTTAACTAAATAAAAAAAATGAGAGCAGGCCAATGACACAAATTCAAAGCGAGAAGTTTTAAAAAATGAATTTGTCTGAATCTAAAAATTACATGCAGTCTATGATGAACCTGAGCAAAAGTGGCCTATCAATCGGGTAATCTAGCTAGTCCTGAGGTGAAATTGTTCGAGTTTATTAAATGAATGTGAGATGTTAATGTGCATTCTATGATGTAATATAGTGTAGTTGATTGTTTCTGACAAGTACAAAGCGGGCGTCTGTTTTGTTTATGTGTAAGTGTAAGTGTAACAAATGTTGAAATGAACCGTGATTTGTTAGAAAGATGAACAGATATTTGTTGTGTAAGAAGAAGTTTGTTGAGACTTCTGGATTGAAGTCTCGTGTATATTTATTTACCTGTTCCAGTGACCATTATTTTTGCCCAGAATGTATGCCCAGAATTTGTATGAATGTTTGTTTAAGAGCTAACACTAGCCACGGGACGAAACGGGAACGTTAACGTTAAATCTGTGGGAGCGTTAATTTCAAATATCTCACTCACATTTTAATATTTTAAATGTTTGTTTTTGCATATTATAGCTGGGGTGTATCTCTAACCGGTCCAGGTTTTACTTTTTCGATTTTGGTTACAGTTTGTTTTTATATTAGGATAGTTTCAATTTCAGAACCGATTCCAGCCGATTACGAAAGGGAAAATAATTTTCTATTAAATCTGAAAACAAAATAGAAATAATAAAAACTATATCAGTTAGAGATAGACCTCAGATATGTTATGCAAACAATCCTTCAAAAATATTAAAATTCAAGCGAGGATTTGAAAATAACTTTCCCATAGGATTCACATTGTCTTCCGAATCTTTCCCGTGATCCGTGTAGAACTTTAAGTGCGTGTTTTAGGTATGATGTCGGGAGAGGGAGGAATGTGTGAGCGAGAGTCTTGTCCGTAACCGCTGGCTTCGCCAAATGATACCCCAGTTTAACACTCACTATGACGGAATGACCCTGTATCCAGTTAAATAAAACTAATTTTGAAGAATCTTGATTTAATGTAATGATTTCTCAGATTATTTTACTGTCTATGTCAAATTTATCCAGGGCCATTAGGCCCGATAGACTGTTGGAGGTGATTAGAAATGAAAAATATGAGTTCGTTTCTGCCCAGCCAATTGTACTAAAAATTGCATATAATTCTGCATGGAAGACTGATTTCTCACTGGCCAGTTTTGCTCGCCATGAAAATATGTTCGTGTCTCTTCTGAAAACACAGAACAGTGCCCCGGTTCCCTCTTGCGACTTTGAACCATTTGTAAAAAGTTTGGGTTGCCTTTTGAAAATGTTTCAGTTTGAGGCTTTAATTCCCTGAAAAGTGGAGATATCTGATATTTAAAACATTTTGTCGAGTGCTGTGGTGTAAAGTTATTTATAGAAGAAATTCCTAAGCGGTTAACCTGTGAGAACTCTGCTCTGCTTCCAACTGTCGATTTAGGAGGGATTCCAATTAATACCTGGAGAGCCGCTGTCGAAGTGTTTCTATGAGCTTTTGACATTAATAAAAGTGCTTGTCTTTGTGCTGATAGAAGATGACCAATACCGTGTATACCCATGTACTCGGCAACCAGATGCTGCACGGGTAGGCTATTTATCTTTGTAATAATGTGGAGTACCTGGTTTTAAAAAAGTGTGCTGGTAAGCGCCCTGGAATGCATGGAAATGTATAAATACTCTGCGTTTCTTTTGTCAGTTCCTGTCTTTTATTGGTCAAAGGGTTAAAAATGGGGGAAGTTGGTCTATATTTATTCCAAGATATGTTAGTGTTGGTTTCGATTGAATGTTTTTAAATACAGTTTAAGAAGGGGATCCCTTTTTAACTTCGTTGGATTGCCAAAAGTTATTGTCTAAGTAAACAATTTGGAAAATGCATAACACACTTGAAAATAAAATTTCAGTAATTACCGTGTATATTCGGAAAAATATCCGAATTTTTTTTTCAGCCCTATATGTGATCTATATATTTGTATATATACTACATAGTATGCGAAAATTTATTTCAGTTATGATGCAGTTAAAAATTCCATTTCAGAAATTTCTGTTAGTAAGTGAAAATATACTCGAAATCTTTATGATATTTATAAAGTATAAACGCTCCTACTAATAAAAGAGCAACTTCATTTACAAGCACATTCCACAATTAAAACTGCACTTCCAGCAACTATTGATCATAGGCAATGCTTTAACAAAAATATTTGCTGTGCCCTTGTTAATGTGCAGGAACAACAAATACTAAACACACCATTTTCATCATTATCGTCTTGTAGTATAGCTCCTTGATGTATGTCAATTTCAATAAGTTTGAAACCCTGTAAAATTAATAAAATGCGCTGAAAACAAATTTTCTCTATAGATTAGAATATAACGGAATGATTTTGATCGCCCCCGTAAAAGAGCAATGAATGCTACACACTTCATTTCCATTCCCGAATATGTCATAGTAAACCTCAATAACATATATAAGTTACATGACAATCAATGTTTATGTACTCGAGTTAGAGCACTAACAGGAATACCGCCAGATAAATGGATTTCATATACTTCTTTCAACTATGTTGGATAATGTTAAAAATTAAATTTCGCTAGTATTTAATATAAATCTCTTTTCAATTAATTAATCCCCTAAATTAATTTCCCGCACCCAAAAGTATGAAAACATAGACGATTGGGAGCAGGAAAACGCAATAATAAAGGTACGAGTCAAACGCTAAAATCGGGTTTTCAAGTGTTTTCCACAAAGATATCATTTGTCAGACCGAAAGCGTTTTAACGTGCGCATCGAGTTTTAACTAATTCTGGAATTTCAGCCGTGAACTCGAGGAGGTGATTGACTGTTCAGCCGGCTCCCGGTCTGTTATCGGATACGATATAATATTTACTGATCGACTTCTACCGCAGTCACTTTACAGAAAATCAAACATATATTTTTGCCAAAACACGAAAGGCAGTGCGACACTTGAACTTCTTCACGTTTCTTACAAGATCAATGCACTGTCCTAATTAGATTCAAATTGGCTCATTATTTCAGACGTTATCATGATGACAAGTTTTACATCATAAAGGAATCGACTAAAATAGGTTGATTTCTAACGGACAAATGGCGTCTGATTAGTAGGGGAGACCGGGCAAGATGACTATATTAACAATTTTTGTTGTTTATTAATTTTTTTAAGTATAGTAAAATTAATTTTACATGAGCTGTTAGAGTATTCCTTTGTAGTATTAAATATATTATCATTTAATTTTTGAAATAAAAAAATCAAGGCTAATTTTATTTTTTCATAACATTAAAAAATCGTCATCTTGCCCCAGTACTGGGACAAGATGACAACACTGAAAAAAGTTGAACATATTTTATCTTTTGAATATGTTACATGGTTTATCATATGATAACTGTGTTTTTACATCTTGCAAAGTATCAAACTAAGCATAATGCATTGTAACATAATGTTGAAATGTTTAGTTTTGCAGCTAACAATAGTCACAAATAAAAATGCCATTTTCATAATTATAACATTCCTCATGCCACCACTCTTTGCATTTACAGAACTGGATCCATTCTTCTGTTGGTGGGTCACAATATTCCTCGTCACGAGCAGGACATCTGAAAACTCCATCTTTTTAAGTTGATGCAACTGGACTGTTTGGCCTGGATTTAATAGACTTAGGCCTACAGGAACTTACTTTGAGTTTTTTACTCGTTTTTACCATCACGAGCTCCTTTTCTCTGTTTTTTTAAACGTTCCCGTTCTTCCGAACTCGTCAACTTGTCCCGGAGTGCCTGTTTAAAAGTATTCGTTTTCATTGCCATGAAGGAAGGTAATTAATTGACATTTATTCATGGTAATAGGTAATATTTAAACTAAGTTAATCATAAATATTAAAAAGAAATAATATATCTTACCTGTATCTGTAGCAGAGTTTATTTATAAATGCATAAAAGTTATAACGTGTCAGCCGTAAACAATCAAAGTTTCACAACTAACAAAACATGGTGATTTCAGCGTCTCTATACTATTGTTTAACGAACAGCCAATAGGAGAGCCAGCGGTGTCCGGTTGATGCTGCCACATAGTGGAAAACAGAAAAATTAAGACATTCGTCATCTTGCCCTGGTCTCCCCTACGTTGAAATTATAATTTGAGTAGTCTTGTGCCGTATTTGCCAGAGTTCTTTGAGTTTATCAGCTTCATTTTGTGTATTTATCTGATGAAGGATAAAAATTCTAATTCCGAACCAGAAATTAAAATAATATTTTGAAAATATTCTTCATAAATTACACAACTCGTAGAGTATCATGGAATGTGTTGAAATAAAAGCGTCTGTAATTCTCAACTGAGGTAAGAAATGTTTTAGATTGCAAAGAAATGTTTAAAAATAACGGTATCTTGTAATCTAAAACTTTCTTACCTCAGTTGTGAGTTCTAGATGCTTTTATAGGGGTGATCTCTTTTAAAGTATTTACTTCGAAGAATATAAATTCTATTGGACGAAACAAACATTTAATGAACGAAAACTAACACTAAATCAGGTATATAAACGCTCTTTACACATCTTCAATTTTAAATTCGTACATCTCGTCTACAGAAAATAAATAGAACACAAAAATGACATAAAAATCAAATCGTAAACAAAAAGGATCATTTCAGTTCACACAGCTTGTTATTTGACCGCGCAATAAAAAGTTTGAAAACTGAGTCAGAAACCACAACATCCTCCGGCCCAGAAAGATAAGTTACTCATCTTTATAACTGTCAAGCTCCAATGGGTACAAGTGTTGCACTGCTCGCCGAATAAAACTGCCAGACTGGTGCATGCACGAACTTTTCTGTCTCTGCTAGGATGGATATCTGTAACAATGTTTAATTTCCACAAAAGCTTTGGCTGATTGTCTTCTTTAATTAAAGCAACTGCTCCTTTTTTTACTTGTATTCTTTTGGGGTGATCTGCGTAATAGACAGATTTTAAATCCATTTGATAAAATTGTTTCCACTTCAACCAAAATTGTTGAACCGAAAGTTTAATCTGTATATTCGTTCTCATATAAAGGAATCGGCTAAAATAGATTGATTTCTAAAGAACAAATGGCATCTGATTAGTATGTTGACATTATAATTTGAGTGGTCGCTGTGTCATATTTGCCAGAGTTCTTTGAATTTATCAACTTCATTTTGTGCATTTATCTGATGAATGATGAAAATCAAAATTCCGAACCAGAAATTAAAATAATATTTTGAAAAATATTTTTCCCAAATTACACAACTCGCAGAGTATCAAGTAATGTTTTCGTATCAGCAGAAATATCTCACAATAAACTCTTGAAAGTTTGGGTGTTCATCAAATCGTACACTGTAAAAAAAAGGACTATAGTTACGCTTAATTTGAGTTTATGTAATGCCAAATGAGGATTAAATATACTCTAAGTTTGGTGTAAACACCGAATAAAGCATCATGATACACTCAAAACGGTTTAAATATACTCTAAGTTTGGTGTAAACACCGAATAAAGTGTCATGATGCACTCAAAACGGTTTAATTTTAATCTTTTATAGAAATTGTGGAAATCGAACACCAGTTCGGGTGTAAAGTTTTAAAGCGACATATGATTCAGTCCGCATTTTGTAATTTGTTTATATAGCTGTGTTCTAGGGCTCGGATTTTGTTCGAAAATGTTTGTCAGTAATGATCACTAAATAAAAATTAGTTAACCAGATTATGTTGCAGTACCCGAGCTGAAAGGTTCCTTCATAGCTGGAAAAGTTTCTCGTCTTCTTTGGCTAATTTCTTCGGAATAGGGTAAGAACTTAAAACTTATGTTTAACTTCCTATTTTTGAAGAAGTCCTGTTGAATGTTAATACTACAATAATTTTCCAACATTTTTATACCTTTTAAGTATTTCTAGCTGCTATATTTATAATTTTATGAGTATATGAATCAACCTACTTTTAAAGTGTATTGGTACCATTTTCAAATTTTGGCATTTTTGTCAGTTTTGAGACGCTCAGTATACATTGAATTCCGCTTGTTAACTTTAAAATAATGTTCGATTCAACTAAATTAAAGATCGTAGATTATTTTTTAACCAAGAATTTTAAGTTTTCATTAATTTTTAACTATTTGCCAGCCATTTTTAAAAGTATCGTTTTTAGGATTACGACTTTCGTTTTCCCATAGGAAATACATTACGTAAACAACGATATTTTTAAGTTTTTTTAACTACAAAAACTAACTTTTTCTGAAAAGCTAATGTGATATTCAGCTAATTTAAAGCTTACGCTTCAAGATTCAATCTAGTTTTAAAAGTTTTGAACACTTTTTATATATTTGCTGAGCGTTTCAAAAGTTGACATTTTTCGATTTTCCAGTTAGCTCACGATCATAGAAATACATGGGATTTTTACTGTTGTTGACATATTTTAACATAGCTTGTTTTCAACTTTTTATTAATTATTTTGAAAAACTAATACTTGTTTTATGTTCTATAAAGTACGCGCTTCACTCCGCCACCCACCGTGTATGCCTGAGTTGCGTTTAGATATGTTTAAAAAATTAATGAAATTTGGTATAAATTTTTTTGTCTCCGACCACTTTCCCATATCGTTACGAGTTTTGTTTACTTTGTTTTGCACCTTTTTTAACTATTTAAACCTTATTATTTTGCTTAACTATTAGTATCTTTTAAAAGCTTAAACTTCAAGCTTTCTAGCGGTGTAGTGTTTATTAATTAATTATGCTGTTAAGTATTTTTAATTTGCATTTTAGAAGTGATAAAAATTGTTCTTTAGCGGTTGAGAGGTTGGTGGTTTTTAGCTCTCTGTATCGATTTTTATAGAATTTGTAATATTTATTTATATTTATGGTATGTTTATTTTAATTTGCTTAGACTATTTTTTCGAAAACCAGTCAGGCCTATGCTGAGTTAAAAGAGTCAAGTACACGTGGCGTAGGTCCAGATGTAACGAATGAATGATTTGTGAGGAAATTTCGTTGTTTACCAAAACTAAAATGTTTAAAATAAATGTCTAATTGAGATAATAAATTATAGCAGTTAAAACAATGTTTAGTAGCGTCTTTGCGTGAAACTATTTATTGTAAATTATGGTTGCATTAGATTTAAAATGTAATCTTTAAATTGTGTTTTATTTTACTGTTAAGTGCAAACCAAATAAGCAGTAGTATGACTTTACACCAGATAAGCAGTAGCGTGACTTTACACCAAAAAGGGTGGCAAAGTTGCCACTAAAAGTGGTGTTTGTTTCAACCATTTGATAGCTGGTGGCTCATTACACCAATTTTCAAATGGAATTTTATTACACCACTTGGGATGGCAACTTAGTTGCCACCCTTTTTGTTGTAAAGTACGGGATTTTTTTTTTTTTTTTTTTTTTTTTTTTTTTTTTACAGTGTATAAATACATTTCACAATTTTACTTTTTTTATTCATCGTATATGTATTGTCTTTATTATGTTATATCTCATCATGAATCTAAAAAGCAATAGTCTGGGATTCATGAACTGGAAATCTATAAATTTTGCCTGTTTCAGCATTTTATTGGATGAAGTAAAATGATTATTTGGATGGAACATCATGAAAAACAAGAAAATAATTCTGCAATTTTCACTTTACCACATTCTGTATGGAGGGATTGTGTCCTGGACATCCTTGTCGTAGAAATAGCAAAGGGTGTTGTCCTCTGCCTTTTTAGAGATATTCCAAATATCCAAAAGAAAGTATTTCCTAGTATTTCGTCTCGTCTTCTATTTTGACGCAATAAAGATTAAAAAAAAAAAAAAATGCGCGAGCTCATCTAGCGGAAAAGATTAAATCAGACACTCAAAATGACATGAAACACTCAGACAAATATATGTTATTTAGATGGCATAAGTTATATCAAAATGTTCAAAAAGCACAGACAAGCTGTAGTAAAATGTTATGGTACTTTGTCAGAGTTTTTATTTATAGAGTTCTGAAATAAATACTGTTTTTCAAATAACAGAGTCCCTAATTAATGTCGTATTTTTAATACTTTCCGACATAAATAAAAAGTGTTTATGAATTCTATTTATCTGATTTCTGTCTATCTTCCGTCTGACTGTCCGCGTTATCTCTCTCATTAATATACTCGATTGCTTTGAAATTTGTATCTGCTGTTAAAGTTTAATACATAATATTCGGTATTGAAAATTAACTACCTATAGTTCGTTTATTTGATCATATAAATGAATTCCATTACATTATGGCCTTTTTGCGATGCATTTTATTATTTTCACGATATTTCTAACATAATACGGTTGATATGCTTCATAGAGATGCAGGGTCCGACTTAGGGTATGTAGTCTAGGACCTCGGTCAAGTATTATTCTGGGGTAGTATATCCTTCTTTCTAACCATCGAAATTGTGCTCGAATAATAATATAGATGTGGCTAGTACTGAACTTCATATATATTATATGTATGCATAAATTTCATACCAGGTACTATACACATCTGTATACAGGGTATTACAAATAGATGTTTAAGAAAAACTACTTGTAGGATAATAGTAGAAAAAATGATCGATGGGTTGACAGAAGTATTTTTTTGCAAACTTTTACTTTGCTCACTTACATATGTTACGTATGTCTAAAAGAAAATTTCCCAAATTGGTCATAATTATGGCCAATTATTAATTAATGGTTTTTAACTTGCCTCGTGATGAGAAAATACCAATAATGCATTTCTTTTGAAAACAATAGAATTTTAAATTGTTGTAATGATAAAATTTTAATCATTAGTTTTCTATTCATACAGTTCATTTTTTCGCGTGGGTGGATGGATAGGAGATCGCACTCCCGTCCTAAAAGCTGGAAAATATGTGAAGTTTGATCACTTTTGGCCAATTTCAATCATTTGGCACCTTTTAATGAAATTCCTGATTATTCACAATGGGAACCCGTAAAAGGGTGTCCCAGGTTATCTACCCTGCATTAGTTAGGCCCTGTTGGGAGGGACTTCAAGACACTTCCTTAGGAGTGTAGAATAAGTAGCAGGTGTATTTTTTTTTAAAAGGGAGCACAAAAAAATCCATTACATTATAATCTACAAAGTAAAACCTTTTGCGGTGAATTTTAATGATGTTACGATACTTCAAATATATTGAAAGCGCTGAAGTGTACTAAAGCCTGCTTTCTATAGGTTATGGAATGCATAGCATTAATCGTTTATTTACAGATATACGCTAACAAATTTGGTTACAGGACTGACTACGATAGATAAATGCTACAAGTGCTTTTTCTACCGTGGTGTTCATTTTTCAACTTATTTTATTTTGAGTGCATTTGGTAGTGTGTGGAAATTATGTAGATTGCTTAAATGGCTACATAAAATAATTCGAACGCATTGCCGGACATGGATAGAAATTGCTGAAGGTTTATTTTTACTGAGGCATGGGTTTTTTAAGTTGCTTATTTATAAATCCCATTTCATTTCTTGAAAAATTGAAATTTTGTAATAAAAATTTATGTCAGGGTTGGAAAGTGTTTCATAATCTATGCTTGATTTTTCATTCCTTGTTAGCCACCGATATGCTATTTCTTTCGGCCAGCAATTAAAGTGGCGTCTCTAAAAAATAACGTTACGTTATTAAAGCCAACCGTAAAACAAATCAGATGTATCAATGCAATGTTAAATACGAATAATCTCTACCGCAATTTTTTAAACTTCTAAGTATCGCACATTTTCAATAATTTATACCATCGCATTGGGAAAAATGTACTTTTAAATGCAATTTGTTTGAAAACTGCATCTCCATTATTTTTTAGATATTAATTTTTTTGTAGTTTTTAAAGAATTTTTTTCAATGGTGGCAACTCAAGTACTCCATTTCTGTAGAAAGTAAAGAGAAAATAGTTGGAAAATAGTAATTCTACCTTTTTGTTGCCTTTTTCCCATAACAACTGAATTTTTTCTAATTTAAAATATGTGCTATTTTGAAAATATATAAATGAATGATTTCTGATAAAACATGGAGCTATTATAAACTATATTTAGTTTTAAGAATCTGTATTAATGTTACAAACAAATGACGGCATATGATTCATTAGATAGCCAATTTTTTTTTTGAGTTTCTTGAATGACGACATCACTTTTTGCTGTATTTGTGTATTATTCAGCGGTAGTGATCTCATACGCATACTTTATTGTAGATGTTGTTTATGATTGGTTCGTAAATGAGTGATTCTTCAGCGGATGCAAATGACTTCATTTTATATAAAATAAAAGCGTGTGTTATAAATTTTAAAACTGAAATATGTTTTCTACTATCTATACTTACTACTATATACATACATATTTCTTTTTTTCATCGGGGGCGACACTAAATTCTGAAAAAGCAGAATTCCTATTTTCTAGTTATTTAATAGAGAAATAAATTGAAAATTTAGTAAAAATTCCTTTATATATTTAATTAAGACTGATTTTTTCGTGACAGTCCCTTTCAAAAAATCTGGAGTCGTAGAACTAGGCTTTTCGAATACTGAAGTACGTGTTCCGAAAGAAAAGAAAAAAGGAGGACATTTTTATACATTTTTTAAAGTTCAACCAAATAGAGGTTATTAAGAAGGTGTTATTAGAAGATAATACACTACCAATAGGTAAACTGTTAATGGTGAGCCAATAAGAAGTGATTGAGCTTCAGAAAAAAAACCTTCTGAAATCCATGACCCTGCAACCAAAACTTTGTTCGGCCCTGCCAAAGACTGAAATAGTTGGAGATTCCTTAATCATCGATGAAAATATTTTCAACTAATACACTGTGACATTATTTTTCAGAAAAATAAATCTGATTTATAATACCTAATTCGGATACTTAATAAATATGGATTATAATATCTAACTCTGATATAAAACAAAATAATATGTAACAATTTATGCGATATTCCATAATGCGATATTCCAATAATGAGATATTCCGTAATGCGATATTCCAATAATGCGATATGCCATATTATGCATGTACTCAACTTTCAACTTTAAGGCTGTTATTCAGACAACTTCTGAATTCCCCTCAATAATGTTAAGTTTATTGGCATGTGATGCATTCGTATATTTAAAATATCTCCCTCAGGAAATGAGTATTTTCTATGTTCTTCTTACACTGAAAAAAATGAAGTACTCAAAAATGAGTAAATCGATATACTCATATCGAATTGAGTATGTTGGGATCAAAAATGAACCCATCCTTTCTCAATTTTGATACATCACATGCTATCAAACTCAAACGAGACGATAATTTTGTGCTTTGTAGAGGTTTATTTCATTCATGTCGACTTAAAAGACGTTCTTTAATCGGGAAACAAAGTAACATACCGTGGAAATCAGAGATATAATATTACATTTTTATTCCTCTGAAGGAACTATATTCCGTGTCTCCTTTATATTGCTTAAGATTACTGTGTTGTGTTGTTGTTTATCAGTGCTTCGTAAATTTGGTCTGGTTTGTTTGCTAAGTGAGAAGGATTTGTTCTAGATAACAATAATTACAAAAATGGGATTATCAATATTTCGCCAACTACTTTGAAAGTAAGTGCTCTCTGTTAAATATTCAATAATTTTTTTTATTGTTTAAGGTAATCAGCTGCACCTTTTGTAAATATTATATTAATATAAATATTAAATTATGCATAGTATTTTAAAATGATTTAAAAGTGCTTGGAAACAATGCTCATGTCATAAAAGTAATTGTTTAGCGTATCTTAATAATAATTTTGCTATTTTTTCTTAGTAAATAATTAAATATTTGTTGTTAATAATTTTTAGCAGGAAGTAAATGTCAGAACATTTTTACTTTAATCTGTAGTAAAGTGTCTCGGGAGGTGGGGGGGAGGGGAGCCCCTTTGACAAGAAAATTATTTTTTTCCTTTTAACTTATTTTAGTTTTCAAAGAATTTTATAAATTGTGCGTCTTTTAGACCGGTATCTTATTTTGATTTCGCACGTGTTACTAATGGGCCATCTTGGACGCCATCTTGTTTAACTTCATATTTTCAAGCGCTGTTTTCAAACAATTTTAAAATACTGTGCATAATTTAATATTTGCATTAATGTAATATTTACTGAAGGTACAGCTGATATAAAATAAGAAAAAAAAATGTATTGAATATTTAACAGAGAGCTTTCACGCTCTTATTTGAATGCATACATGGAATCAAAAATGAGTACACAAACACTTCATATTTGAGTTCATTCATACATAAGATCAAAAATGAGTACATAACGGTTCATATTTTACCACATCCATGGAATCAAAAATGAGTACATGTGTTTCTCAGTTTTGAGTACATTTGTATCGGACCTATTTTGAGTATGTGACGTATTAAAAAATGAGTACATTTTACTCAATTTTGAGAACCCATTTTTTTCAGTGTAAAGGATGCCTTTTTTTTTCTCAGTTGTCAAAATATTTCTAAAAAATATATTTACTTTTATGCGAAGTATTAAAATCTTTTCTCACTATTCATCAGCTTTTAATACTCAAAATGTTAAATTAAGCATATATTTTAGAAATATTTTGGGAATGAAAAAAAAAAAACATCTTTTAAGAAGAATACAAAGAATAAATAAAGAATATATATATATATTTAAAACATGCTTTCATTAAAATTCACTAAAATGTAGATTTGTTTTTTTAAATGTACTACGAAATTTGGCGATATTTTGCGAAGTTTCTCCAAAATTTGGCGCTGTTGTGGTAACCTTGCCATCAGTACTTCTCATTAAATACACAGTGTTGAAGCTGACACTGATTTCTTCATAGGAAATCAAACTATAATTGAGTAACCATTAAGTTTAACTAGTGTTTTTGTGATGTCTTTCGAAAAGGGAGGGTGCTTGGCGACAGGACGCCCCCCCCCCCCCCTTGGTATAGAATTTTGAAAAATTCTGAAACACGAGTTTATTGATTTTTGTTATACTATAGGCATGTCAAGTTTCAAGATTTATTTTTCATGGGTTTATGAGATATAGTATTTTTTTTAATTTTAAATTTGCACCCTGTTGCCCCCTATGGGATCGAAAATTTTAATTATTAGTTTAATTCCTGTATTTATTCCTCAGGAATAAATATATATTCGAAATTTTAAAGCTCTATGTCAACAGGAAGTGTGTGAAAAATGAATAACAAAATTTGACTGTCATATACAAACACAATTGTAAGTTAAAAGAAAACATGTAAAAAAAAAAGAGTTAAAATTTTTAATTTCCTGAGGGAGACATTTTAAATATACGAATACATTCTACGCAATATACATTAGCGCACACACCTATAGTCGTCGTTCAGTCCGTCTGTCTGTCCGTCGGGATATAACAGGGCAAAAACTGCCAAACCGAATGGTCTGAAATTTTAAATATATAATTGTTGCAATATTTTGTCGAGTCATTTCAAATTGTATGAAAATCGGATGTATAGTTTAATTATAGCGACAATCAAAAATTTTCCGTTACATTACGGCCAATGGGAAAGAATTATTTCAAGTGCATTCTAATGATGTGACAGCCTTTCGAACAGAATGAAATTGATATGCACTTATGAAATGCACTAAAATATACATTCGGTTCAATATGCGGGGCAAAAAATATTTATAAAACTAGTTATAGTACAAACGCACCTCATTTGCCACGTTTGACGTGCAATTTCTAACTTGTTTTTATAGATATATGAAGAATCCGAAAAAAGATATTTCCTTTCTTTTTCATTTTTAACTCCTTCCAACAAAGTTGAAAAGTGTTTATGAATTCGGTTTTTCTGTCTGTCTGTTTGCCTGCCCACCCGTGCTGTAACACCTGTAAATACAGTCGGATTGCCATGAAATTGATATACGTTATTGAGACTTACTATGGTAAGTTCGGTATTGAAAATGAAGCGTGTAGCATTTACAGTTCTTTCAAAAGAATTTCGTTATATTACGGCCTAATGGGAAAAATCATTTGCTGTGATTTTTAATGATGTTTCACAATTTCAAACACATTGAATTTATATATATATCTCTGAAATGCACTATCAAGATGCTTACTTTCAAATAGGGTGTGCACAACATTCATCATTCATTTACAGGGATAATGAAAAGAATTCCGTTACATGACGGTCTTTGGGGGAAAATCGTTTGCGGTGTTTTTTATTCTTCTCACTATTTAAAACATATTGAAAGCGATATATATCATCGAAGTGCAGTGCAAGATATTTATCATAGAATAGAATGTGCGTAGCATTCATCGTTCATATACAGGAACCCACAAAATAAATCGGTTTCACTACTATATATGAACAATAATTGCTGGAAGTGCACTTTTAAAAATTTGCAGCATTCTGGCAGGTCATTTGACCGTTTTTTTCGAAAACGGTTACACAACCGTAATTTTAACACTATTCTGACCATATTATTGGCCATTTTATGGCCAGAATATAGTTAAATTATGGTTATGAAACCGTTTTTTCAAAAAACGGTCGAATGACCTACCAGATTGCTGCAAAAGTTTTAACAGTGTGCGCTTTCCGTTGCGGTATGTGTTTTTAAATTTAGCATTTTTAAACCAGGCAGTAGTCACATGTCGGTCTTTTTGCCGCCCATATAAATTAAATTCTCCTCCTAATTGTGGCACCTACTTAGAGAAAGTGGTTGCTACAGTATGCTTTTAAAGTTTTCTACTGATTATAAAACATATCCTGTGCGAAACTGTACGCAAATATTATTATAGAGTATTGAAAAATATTTTTCAATATTTTAAAATTAATAGTACAGTAATATTGCATCTATAGTTCATGAAATTTCAATAATTCTCAAGAAAGTGCATGGATTTTATGCATGAGTATGCTTGTCTTAATGGATTTTTTCACTTTAACTTTTTTGTGCTTTACATTATAAATATTATATTACCATGTCTTTCAAGAATTCCGTGTACCCGTTAAAAGAATCGTAGTAAAATTTAACAACACAGAAAACTTTTTCAATTTCTCTTTTAAATTATTATGTGTTCCTGGAAACATTTTTTAATTTCGTTGCAAATGTTATTAAAGTAAAATGTCGCCTAAGAGCTTTAAATGTTTATCTTGAGTTCTTTGACTATAAAAAGTACTACATATTATTGATTAAAATTTTACTCTAAAAGTATAAGTAACTCAATAAGAAAAAATAACTCTCGTTAAAAAAATGTCTTACTTAAAAATGCTCAAAGAGCTTTTAACAGCATTTCACAATTTATTTTCGAAATATTTTCTTTTTGATAGCAGTCAAATGTAGCGTAATTTAAACATTAGCATCAAGTTGAAAACGTTTTAAATGCCATTTTTACAAAAGAATAACTAAAAATACAATGAAATTTTTTTGTTTTTTTTGCTTTAAGGCACTTTTACGCTCTAAACAGTCTTATTTCGCATCACCGACAATTTTCAATCTCTGCATGAAATCTGTAAATAAAGTGATTTTATTTTTAGAATTTTTAGTGCAATCTAATAAACACAGTATATTAGTTTGAGGTTTTATTCAGTTTTAGTTTTTTAATTACTATGTAGTAATTAATATACTTAAAGCTGGATTTTATGCAGAAACGATGAAAATATTTCATTCACGTATTTTGGATAGCTTTACGTCATTTCTTTGCATAAAACGTATACAATCAGCAAATATTCTTTAAATAAATTGCAGTGGTGGCCACAGCAATCATCTTTAATAATAGTATTTTTTTTATGCTAATTAACATTATCAATTTATTGAATGTTAATCAAAATATTAATTTTGTAATTTAAAAGAAAATATAAGCCTACTTTTAACGGATTTTTTAATACATTATTGGATTTACTTATTGAACAAATATTGGAGCCTTTTATTGAGAGTGGTTTAACAAAATAGACTGTTTTGTGCCAACCCCTTATTATTATCCACTTTTATTTTCATGGTTGGTTGTGTTTATGATCAATGTTTATGGCCATTGTGTGATGGTTTGTGTGATGATTGTGTTTATGGCCAATTATCAACACGAGAAATATGGGTCCTAAAGTGGGGGGGGGGGCGGAGTGCTCTTCGTGGGGGTCTTTCTAAAGGAGCCTAATCCGTATTTACGCTTGAAAATCCTAGGTTTCGAAGAAAACCACGAAAACTCCGAAACGATTAGGCCGACGGGAGCGATTGGGTTCGAAACCAGCACCTCCCGTCTACCAGCTTCCAGACTTTTATTTTCAATACAGCTCTTTTTGACAGGCAGTAAAGAATTATAGATTTTAAAAAATTGGCGTATTTCTATAAAAAACTATGCACGATACTACGTAATAAGTCTGTACTGTTTGCATTAACCACATATTGAAATTCCGTGACGTGACGATTGGCCGATTAAAAAAAAAAAGATGAAATTTTTAAAGTAATAAAAAAGCAAAAAATTGGTCAAACAGACATATATATCGATTCTGGGTTTTACTCGGTCTTCGACACCTTTTCGGGAGCTAAAAAGTTGTGAAAATTGAAACATCCGGTCAAAAGTTATTCGAAGGTACTCATTAATTTTTTTAATAGTTGCATAACACCCTTTGTTATAACTCGCAGGAAAATAGAAAAATTCTAAAATGATAATGTTCATTTAGCCATGCAGTCCTTATTTAATCTCTAGCATTTAAATCTAGAGATAAAATAGCTTGTTTGATACGTTCCGAGTTGAATGAAGTTAGCTGAAAATTTGTGCAAACATAAACTACTAAGACACCCTAAACGTATTGAAAAAGCATTTCAAATTTGTGATGGCTAAATTTTAATCCTGAAATTTACTGTTTAAAGCGGCATTTTTGTGCGTTTAAAGGAAAAAATTGCTTGGGATTGAATTTACATTTCATTTAAAATACCTATAACGTAAAAACAAAAATTAAACTGTCATATAGCCATAATCATATTCAGACTTTTCATAAAAAAAAACTTTTCCGATGTATGGGCTCCTAATTCAAGGAAACGAGATGCCATTTGGGATGTGAGTATTTTAAGATATGTGCTCGAGAAGGAGGTAAACAAGAACAATCGTGCTCTCACAATTAATTACCATTTCACTGGCAGCATTTTGAAAATTTGAAATAGCAATGTCTATTTTTTTCATAGCATAATGAAGAAGCATATATGATATAATGATGCATGTATTCCTCAAAACAGCTACCTTAAACAAACACCAAGTAAGTTTAGTGCTCCACAACCGCTACAAAAACACTTTAGCGACATTTTCATCTATCATCTATCTTATTTTCATGTTCTCCATAATCATACAAACATATTATAAAAAGTGTTTTTGTCTCTTTATCTCAATGGTAAAGGAGGAGAAAAAGGCCGAATTCGGAATTTATTAGGAGAAAGCTGGAAATTGTTTTAATTCATTTAGTTTAGGTCTAGAATGAATATACTAAGTTTTCCCCTTCGTAGGAGGTGAGCATTAGAAAATATTTACAGATTTATAGTCGAGAAACAGGTGTTTTTAATTACCATAGCAATATCTAAAAATAAACTAATTTTATCAAAAACATTGCCAATACAAATGTTGTATACCTTAAAATTCTGAATGAAATGAGTACCCACACATAATATTTTTGTTGAACATTAAGCTCACAATTCTACTTCAAATATTAGCCTAAATTGCTAATCAAGAGCTTGAAGCCAGAACAGACTCCACTCTGCTTCTAATTTTTATGTACATGTATTTTTTTAATTATTATTGAGGCATTTACGATGTTTTTGTAATTATTTTTGGCCTTTATTTTGGATATTTTGAGAGTTACAGTTTAACCTCTTGATTATGGGCCCAGTGGTAGGGATAAAAAAAAGCTGAATTCGGAATTAATTAGACTAAGAGCTAGCAACGTTTTCGTCACCTGATTTTATAAAGGCTCATTTTTCTATATGTTCTTCCGTTTAATGATGTAGTACGATTGCGGACTGTCGGGAGACGTTGCGTTTACCTGTGGGATAAGGGGTTATGCAGGTCAAAATTACGTCATGTTATCAAGGCTAATTTTTCAATATGTTCTTCTGTTTTTATGGTGTAGTACGTATGCTGATGGTCGGGTTGGCGGGAGACGTTGCGTTTACCTGAGGGAAAAGGGGTTATGCAGGTCAAACAACTTCAAAATTACGTCATTTTAGCATTCTTTTTGTTTATAACATCTGTTTCTACTAACTATTTGTGATATTAATTTGCCAGACATTGCCAATGTTGCTAAGACCCTGCCAGATCCACAATTATAAGTAACATTTCAGGGAATTTATAGGTCTCTTTGGCTATCAGACAACCTATAATCAATTTGAAAGACACAAATTCGGTTGAAAAGTTAATGCCAGACGGATTTAAATATGGCAACGAAAGTGCATGTTTCAAGAGTGGTTAATTATAGGTTGTCTGTTAGCCAAAGTGTAATATCTTGTTACTTGTAAGCTTGATAAAATGACGTAAAGATGATTTATATTTTAAAACTATAAAACAGTCTTACAACAGGCACTTTCGTTGCTATATTTAAAGCCGCCTGGCATTAACTTTGCAACCGAATTTGTATTATTTGTATAGGTTGTCTGTTAGCCAAAGAGTAATATGTTGCAATTTTCCTGCTTGCTAACATGACACGAAGATGACATGTTTTTTTACTTATATATGTGGATCTGGCAGGATCTTAGCAACATTGGCAACGTCTGGTTATAATGGTTTTATATCGCAAATAGTTAGTAGAAACAAATGATATAAAATATATCATGATAAAAGGACGTAATTTTGAAGTTTTTTCACCTGTATAACATCTTTTCTCGCAGGTAAACGCAACATCTCCCGCCAGCCAGACCGTCCGCATACGTACTACACCATCAAACAGAAAAACATATAGAAAAATGAGTTTTGCTAAAATGACGTAATTTTGAATTTTTTGACATGCATAATCCCTTCTCCCGAAGGTAAACGGAACGTCCCCCGCCAGCCAGACCGTCCACAAAAGTACTACACCATAAAACGGAAGAACATATAGAAAAATGCGGCTTGCTAAAATGACGTAATTTTGAAATTTTTTGACCAACATAACCCCTTCTTCCGCGGGTAAAAGCAACATCTCCCGACAGCCAGACCGTCCGCAGACATACTACACCATAAAACGGAAGAACTCATAAATAAATTAGCCATGATAAAACGACGTAATTTTGAAGTTTCTTGACATGATTAACCCCTTCTTCCGCAGGTAAACGCAACGTATCTCGCCAGCCAGACCGTCCGCAAAAGTACTACACCATAAGACGGAAGAACATATAGGAAAATGAGCCTTGATAAAATGACGTAATTTTGAAGTTTTTGAACTGCATAACCTTTTCCCTCGCAGGTAAACGCAACGTATCTCGCCAGCCAGATTGTCCGCTAAAGTACTACACCATAAAACGGAAGAACGTATAGAAAAATGAGTCTTGATAAAATGACGTGTTTTTTTACTATTGTTATTATACTATTAGGTGACTTTTATTTATTTGACTCTTAGTCTATTATAGCCCAGTGGTAGGGGAGCTGAAAAAGGCCGAATTCGGAATTAATTAGGGGAAAGCTGGAAATTGTTTTAATCCCTTCAGTTTAGGTGTAGAATAAATATGCTATGTTTCTCCCCTCGTACTAGGTGAGCGTTAGGAAATATGTATAGATTTATAATTAAAAAACACGTTTTTTTACATACCATAACAATATCTCCAAACAGCTAACTCTGTCAAAAACATTGCCAATACAAATTTTGTAGAGCTTAAAATTCTGAGTAAAATGAGTACCCCTACACTTAATAGTTTTGTTGAACATTAAGGTCACAATTCCACTTTAAAGTTTATATCCGTGGTCAGGGGGTTGAACTCAGAATTAATTGGGAGAAGAAAACTGGAAATTGTTTTAATCCCTTCAGTTTAGGTCTAAAATGAACGTACTATGTTTTCTTTCTCGTACTTGGGTGAATGTTAAAATGTATGCACATATTTATTTTCTAAAAACACTTTTTTTTAAAATTACTTTAACAATATCTCAAAACAGCAAACCCTATAAAAAAACATTGTCAATACAAATGTTGTAGAGCTTAAAATTCTAAATAAAATGAGTACCATCATTAGTATTTTTGTTCAACATTAAGGTTGCAATTCTATTTCAGAATTTTGCCTTAATCGCTAATCAAGAGCTTGAAGCCAGGAGAGACCAAGTTAACTTAACAATATCTCAAAACAGCTAACTCTACCAAAAACATTGTCAGTACAAAAATTGTAGAGCCTAAAATTCTGAGTAAAATGAGTACCTACTCTTAATATTTTTGTTCAATATTAAGGCCGCAGTTTTGAGATATTGTTAAGTTAACTTGGTCTCGCCTGGCTTCAAGCTCTTGATTTGAAAATTTTTGAAATTTAATTGCGACCTTAATGTTGAACAAAAATATTAATGATGGTACTCATTTTATTCAGAATTTGAAGCTCTACAACATTTGTATTGACAATATTTTTTATTGAATTAGCTGTTTTGAGATACTGTTAAGGTAATTAAAAAAACGTGTTTTTCGAAAATAAATGTGTACATATTTTCTAACATTAATCCAAGTACGAGGAAGAAAACATAGTACGTTCATTTTAGACCTAAACTGAAGGGATTAAAACAATTTCCACTTTTCTCCTAATTAATTCTGAGTTCAACCCCCTGACCATGGGTCTAAAATTTAAAGTGGAATTGTGACCTTAATGTTCAACAAACATATTAAGTGTAGGTACTGATTTTACTCAGAATTTTAAGCTCTACAACATTTGTATTGACAATGTTTTTGACAGAGTTAGCTGTTTGGAGATACTGTAGTGGTATGTAAAAAAACGTGTGTTTTTACTATAAATCTATACATATTTCCTAACGCTAACCTAGTACGAGGAGAAAAACATAGCATATTCATTCTAGACCTGAACTAAATGGAGTAAAACAATTTCCAGCTTTCCCCTAATTAATTCCGAATTCAACCCCCTAACCACTGGGCTATTAGGTGAAAGTTAGAATTTGTTTCAATCCCTTCGACATAGGTCAGAAATGAACATACTAAGTTTTCCCCTCCTGCTAGGTAAGCTTTTGCCGCTACGAAAACATTGACTTAAAAAGTGCATTTTTTCATGATTTTTAGCATATTTCAAAAATGATTCGTAAATGGTGGGAAATATGGTTTATTTTTTCCGATATTATATTTGAAATGGGGGTAGTATTTAGTATGACGTATAATAGCGTGAGTAACAGAGGGTATGTATTAAAATTAAGCAGGTTAAAAAAAAGTGTGAGGATTGGAGGGAGAGATGGCTAGCGAACAAATGTGTGTGCAGGATCTTTTGTCGCTAGAGGAATTCAAAGTCAGCCAACGACACGAATTTAAACTTTGATATTTTACGAAAAGAACTAAGCTGTTGTTAATAAAAATAATTTTTAATAGTATATGAGTATCTTAACTTAAATTCATAAAAGTTTAAAACCTATGGAATGTTGAAAAAATATTATAATCTTAACATAAAAAAAAAATCCTTCTTTTAAAACAGTGGTTTGAGGTTGGTGGTCTCAGTGTTGAAATGAGATGTAAAATATCTGTCATTCATATACCATTTTCTCGATAACTACTGAAGTGATTTTAATTTAATTTTTGACGAAAAACAATTTTTTTTTTCAGAGAAATCGCGCAGTCACGGTATTTTTTTTTCTTTCATAAACGACCAATTTATAATTTAATCGTAAGAAAATAAGATCAGAAAACATATTTTTATGTCGTTACGTTTGGAGCGCTTATGGAGATTTTAAATCGGGATGTCTTATCCAATAAAGTATATTCGCTTATGAAACCGTTTTCAACGGTCGAATGACTGGACAGTTTTTTGCAAACTTTTAACGGAGTAAGTAAAATATTACACTTTTTAATTTCAAATTGTAAGTTGAAACTTCTTTAAAATTATATGACTGCCACCTCAATTAATATGCTTTCATTTACCGAAAGGCAGTATTTTGAAAAAAATGTTTCTTTATCAGTTAACTTAAATTGATAATAAGTTTTTTAATTACTAATTATAAAAAGAAGCGCATAAGCTGCTTATCGATAAAAGAAAACAAGTATTTGGCATTATTCAAATATAATCTACTTATAATAAAATCTGAGTGGAGAAAAGTGTACGTAACAATTCCGGTGCGGCTGTTCTGTGAATCGAAATTAACTAAACGCCATGTTAGGCTTAATGGAAAACATATGCTAACATATGACAGCTAAATGATAATTTCTTCTATTGAAATAATGTCTGCTCAGCATATTTTCATATAAAGCATGTATGTCATATCCAATTATAATGTATTAAGTTCCAAATTAAAAATAAGCTATTATAAACATCAGATTACTAGATATAAACAAAAGAAAACTGTTGCCATTCACAATTTCCGAACCTTGAAACAAATGAATAACTCTTTGAACACTTCATTAAAAAAATATACAGGTTAATTATCTGACTCTGTTTTTAAAATATTTGTAAAAGCATATTAAAGTCTTTAACTATTTTAATTTTGTTTAAAACCTTCAAAAATACCCAAGTTCTAAATTAAAAATAGGGAAGTTGTAATCAGCTGAAAAACCATGTACTTCAAGTGGAGGTCAGGGTAGTTCCACCAATCAAAACTGCCTATTTGTAGTATGTGACCTCCAGCATGACATCAATTGCAACTGCCCTCAGGAGTATCAGGAGGGAAATCAGGAGATTATATTTCTTGCTAATTCTTTTGGTGTCATCTATGAGCAATTAATATAAACAAAGAAACTTTCTTCTGTTATCGTACTTCCTTTTAAATGCATTTTGTCAGATTTGAAGGCATTGCAAATAAAATGAATATTTATTAGCAATTCTCATTGTAATTGAAATATAAAGAATGTATAGAACAATTGTACAACATATTTTAATTCTCTTGCAGATGAAATTATGAATTATAACTTACTAAGTTTGCAGCGAAAAAAAAATTCATAATGCAATTAATAGCAATTTACTTTCAGAAACGATTCAGATTAAAATCATTAAAACATTGCTGTTTAGCGTATTACAGAATAATTCAAAATTGTGTTCCTGAGTAGTAAAATAATTTGTATATCTATCTATCTCTCTCTCTCTATATATATATACACACATATACATATGTTACAAATGCAATTCAACTTCGATCTTTTTTGTTCCATGCTGAAATATTTAAAATATGATTTTAAAAGTAGTTTACATAATATCTTTATTCTAATCATCAAAAATCAAAGGATAATAATTTTTGATTAAAAAAAATGCATGAGGAATCATTTTTTTTTTTTTTTTTTTTTTTTAAAGTCAGAAAACTATTTTTTTAAATATTCTTTTGGAGATTTGTCTTTCACGTTTCGTCATTTTTGACAGGTGTTATATACTAGTAGAAAATATTTGGTGAATATTCCCGCTCCTTCTTTCTAAACGCAATAAAATTGCGACCTTAATGTTGAACAAAAATATTAATATGGGTACTCATTTTATTCAGCATTTTAAGCTCTACAACATTTGTGTTGACAATTGTTTGACGATGTTAGGATTTAAGGTAACTTGGTCTCTCCTGACTTGAAGCTCTTGATTAGCGACCAGGGCAAAATTTTGAAATAGAATTGCTACCCTAATATTTAACAAAACTATTAATGCGAGTATTCGTTTTATTCAAAATTTTGAGGTCGACAACATTTGTATTGACAATGATTTTGAAAGAGTTAGTTGTTTTGAGATATTGTTAAGGAAACGACCTTAATATTGAACAAAAATATTAATATGGGTACTCATTTTTTTTTTCAGAATTTTAAGCTTTACAACATTTGTATTGACGATGTTTTTGATGGAGCTGTTTTGAGATATCGTTAGGCAATAAAAAAAAACGTGTTTTTTGACTATAAATATGTACATATTTTATAGCGTTCACCTAGTACGAGGGGGAAACTTAGTACATTCATTTCAAACCTAAACTGAAGGGATTACAACAATTTCCAGTTTTCTCCTAATCAATTTTGAGTAAATTTGAAGTAGAATTGTGACCTTAATGTTCAACAAAAATATTAGATGTAGGTACTCATTTTACTGAGAATTTGGAGCTCTACAACATTTGTATGGGCAGTGTTTTTGATAGAGTGGGCAATTGTTTTGATATATTGTTATAGTATTTAAAATAAAAACCTTGTTTTTTTACTATAAATCTATACATATGTTCTAATGCTCACCTAGTACGAGAGGCAAAACATAGCATATTCATTCTAGACCTAAACTGAAGGGATTAAAACAATTTTCAGCTTTCTTCTAATTAATTCCGAATGCAACCCCCTAACCACCGAGCTATTTAGGGTATTTTAAAACTCAAAGTATATAATACAAATTTCTTTAGGCGCATGACATTTAAAACATAAATTAAACATGGGATTCTGCATTATATTCGCGCCACGATTTATTGTTTCTGGATATATCCCCCGCTCGATATGTACTTTTGATTTTACTACAGGCATCTATGAAAACAAAATCTTTCAAATTATTTTGTAAACCGATAAAAAAGTTCTGTTTTTTCTCCTGAGTAAGCTCATTGATTTCCTCGGTGTTCTTCTTTGCAATGTTTTTAAGTCGCTATTTCTAATAGTGCTAAAAGTACAATTTCAACGACATTAAGAGATTTTAATTGTGAAGATCACTTTGCGTTAAAAAAGTGCGTTTCAAAATTTGAAAAATTTTATGGAACTTTATCCGCATTTCTCAGAGCTTCATTTTTGTACTTTAGATCATTATCGAGACAGTACTTTAACCCTTTGTAACTCAACAAACCCGATTTGAAAAATTCTTAGACAAATATTAAAATGCATCATTTTAAGCATGGAAAAAAAATTCAGAACAGAAAAATAAAATTTTATTTGGAAAAATGGGTGTGTTGCATATCTGCAACATCTTGCAAAATGGCAAAAAAAAAAACTGAAAATATGTAAAATTTTAATTTGCACGAAACTTTTTGAAAAAACTGTTAGTTTTGTTGTAGCAAAGTCCCATACCACATTTCTCACAAGCAGTTTGATTAAAGTTTTTACAGTCGGAATATTTACAACGTATTCTTTTTTCTGCCCAATATCACCTGTGTCCAATTTCGTCTAGACGCACTTGTTAAGGTGGAATATGTTGAGTAGGCGCTCTATGCTTTTCTGCTGAATTCTTTTTTCTACGAGATCTTTCCCTATTTTGCTAGCTTTGGACTTGGTGTTAACTTTACAGGTGTGTGTGTGTGTGGGGGGGGGGGATCCCTAACTTCCCTATAGCAATTAAATATAAAAACAGTCTAATATTTTCCCTTTTCAATAATTTTGCTCTTCTTAAAGAAATGCAACTTAAATAACCATTAGAAGATATTTTCGATGCTCTTTCGATATTTTAAAAAAATCCATTACAAGAGAAGATATGGCGCGTTGTTGAAGATCTGCAACAAACAAAAGTTTACTTTTATCTTATACACATTATAAATTTTCTAGCTCGAAAATGGTCTTTAAATAAATAATTTAAACTCATCTTTGAAAACAATATACTTGTAGATGTCTGAAGACTTTTTTAACCCCTGTATTTTAAAGCTTAATTCAGCAAAAATCACGTGTAGTTTATCAAGCGATAAATCAAACTTTGGCGCGAAAAAAAAAATCAGTATCGACATTTGTTGCGGATTTAATGAAATAATTATGTTATTAGTAGTGTAATAGAATAACAAAAATCAACAAAATCGTCTTTTGAAATTTACTGTTGAAATAACAATGACGTTTTGGGAATGTTGCAGATCTGCAACACGATGATACAAAGGGTTAAAATACCCACAGCCCAAATGACATTCCGTTTTCGTGAATGGCACGGGTGATAGGAATTTAAATATCGGTGGAGTTTTTTTTTATCACTAACCAATATGCGCATTTATTAATAATTTAGTAGCATTGCACGCTATTTGTTTTTAGCTAAAAATGAAAGACCTAATAGAAGACTTTATTTAAGATGGCATAGTCTATCAATAATCTAAATGTTAAAATAATAAAGTAAGTGTTATACTTAGTTTTTAATATGAAAAATCTAGTGACTACGATCGACTTCCCGAATGTTTCTAGAATATTGCTAGCTACTTATTTATTGAAGGTATTCTTTCGTTTTGTTTGAGTTTTGATTTTTTGCGCGCAATCGTGGTGGTCACATTTGAGCGTGAATGAGTTATATATTTTAACATTTCTTTAAGTTTCACTAAGTGTATCTGAATCTGCGGGAATATGATTATCACGGTTTCTTCCAATGATATGATAACTAATTATTTGTGGTTATAGTAGGAGTTGATTTGATGTATTTAGACACACCTAGCCGATAGTGATAATTTACCCTATATTTTTATCTCCGCCTGCACGTGGATGTCTCTAAAATTTATGAAAAACAAGCGATGTTTATATTGAGATGTTTCTTAGACTGGAATCTTTCACCAGTGTGGTCAAGAGTTAAGCTTGAATATTTTCAATTAAAAGAATATTTGAAAACACGTGATTCCCTTTTGGTAGTGATATCGCTATGTTTAAAGTGATATTTTATAGTACCATTACAGAGTTTCTAACGACATTTAAAACGAGTTAAAGTGACATTCTTTGGTTGCAGCAAAAGTATCAGCGAGGACATTTTGATTCGACTTAAGCAATTGAATTTAGTGAGTATTTTGGGATTGCATCCTGCTCTCAGTTTGTAGTGTTTTCAGCTTGTTATTTGAGCATATTTAGTTTAAGTCTTCCCACTCTACCGCCAACCACGTTATCATTTCTTTTGCATAAACTGTTGTTATTGTTAATTTTTGTTATGAATACTTTCCAAGTGAACCGTCCGGAAGATACGCTACAATTGATGCCCGCACACTTCATCTATCATTTATAAACAAATTTAAGACTAATCAAAAGCATACTTTTATGCTATCGTGTTCATCTGAACGCATAGCTTCATTGCTAAATTACCTGAAAATTACCAAAATTAGGGTCTGGGGATTTTAAAACGTGAGAAAATTCTAATATGCACCCATGCATACATATATACTTATTGAGTAGGTAAGAATGTACAAAAACGGATTTAGGGAACCTGAAAATGTAAAAATATAGCACTATTTTGATAATCGGGTTTTTATTTTGATTACAATATTTCCTTACACTATATGTATATGAAAGTAGTGAATGCTTGATTTGTTTGGCTTAAACATGATTTCAATTTTATTTGTTATCGGAAAGTTTCAATTATTATCAATTTTATTTGTTATCAACAATTTTTAGTTATTTTTGAAGATGAGAAAAAAAATGAGGTTCGATATAAGTTAGATCGTTTGGGCCAATTGATCATTACGAACTTAGTTTTAAATAGTTCAATATCAAAGTAAATTGAACATTTTTATTGTCATTACTTCAACTGAATAGTAAAAAATTAGTAGAAAATACTGTGATACGTTACTAATTCGGCTTTTTAAAATTTTATGAGATGTAAATTTCCAACTTGTCAAAAAATGTCCGGACCAGGATTCGAACCAGGGATCTCTTGGCTGAAACCGACAATGCTCTACCAATGAGCTATCCTGGACGGTGAGATAGCATTGGCGGATTCACCCAAGAGATCCCTGGTCCAGATCCTGGTCCGGACATTTCTCGCCCAGTTGGAAATTTACGTCTCATATGATTTATTTAAAAATTAGAATAATTGTACTAAAATTAATCTAGTGTTTTTAAAATTTGTTTATACTAAGGGTAATTTTGAAATAGCGCATTTGTTAGTTATGAGCTGTAAGTTATGAGAAATTAAATCTTATAATAATAAATTATATTTCTTTTCGAAGATAAATTAATATAATCTATTTGAAATATTATTAGTGGATTCATTATTTTCTACTGTTCTGGCATTTTATTAAACTTGCTCTTTCTGAAATCAATATTTGCCTTGCAGAAAATCGAAATATTGTCTCTAGAGCCTTCTTCATCACCTGTTTCAAAGCCACATTTTATCTCTAACATGAAACAACACAACAAGAAATTCTAACAGCTTATGTCTGACGGTTTTCATAATGGATTACATAATTTTAGAAAACTTCAAAACACTGTCCTAACGTGAGAACTGAAGTTTTAGAAATAAATGTGTTTCAAAACTCATATTTTATTGCACGCATTCTTCAAACAGGAAATTCTAATAAAGTTTAACTGACTTTATGACCAGCATTCGCTGCATAATTTATATTAAATAGATAAATTTTATATAGTATGTTTCAATTTATAAAATTTCTACTTGTAACATTATAATTTAGCAAAAAGAAGAAACTCTTGAAGATTATGATTTTGCTGATATAGCATTGTTTTAATGCAAAGAATTCATAAATATAAATTAAGTTACTGTCAGAAATGAATGAAATTTTAGCAGAATTAACATGCTGAATATAATTAATTAAATATCATACGGTTTGTCATAACCAAGACATTTTAAATATAGTGAGTAAAGTATAATAAATTGCATTTAAAACGATTTTTTGTGAAATACTTTACACTATAATACATTATTTTATTTTTTCTGAAAAGTGTAACTTTTGTTTGATTATTTCGGATGAAAACTAATTCTGAGGAATATTGGAATTTGACCCAAAAGCAGAAAAAATATATATTTACTCGATGCATGAATCAGTCGCGTAAAAGTATAAGGGGACGTGGGCCTTGATTCCACCCACTAATCTGCTCTGCAGCATTAATTATATAAATTTACTCAGCGTCCCAAAAGTCAGTTTGCATTTAGAAAATCATACAACTAATTTTCGTATAGATTTATGGTTTGCATTGTGCTACATGTCAAAGAGTAAGATTGTTTGTGTATCTACGGATACGTGGGGCTGTTAGAGGCCACCTTATTAAAACGCGTATAAAAATAACTGAAAATACGCAATAGGTTCTGATATGCATATTGAGAATACATTATATGGGCAAGTGTAAATAAATGCCTGTTAAAGCCCACCTAACATTTTCAAAACGTTAACACGACTAGTCTTGGTGACATTTAAAGAAGGTTTTTAATGTCCCACTGGAGTGCAAAGATATTTTTTAACTTATATATAAATGATAAATTTATATAAACAATCACACCGTATTTCATATATTCCTAACAAGCCTTTGCCATTAGTAAATGCATTAATAGTTTTCCATAATATAGAGTCAAATAATTAAATTAATGGCTTTTAATATAAAGAAACATAAGTGGTATCTTAAGTCAAGTTTTTGCCTTTTTTGAAGGTTTGTTGCAGCTTTTTTTCTCTTTTAGCAATACATTCATTATTTTTTTAATGTTTCATTCTAAAGGTGAGTTATATATTTTGAAAAATCTTTATAAGGTCAGTCTGCATAAATGTGATAACCCCTAAATGCGACAATGTTCTTTTACATAAAATCTTAATGCGTAAATAAATGTATATATAATGAAGCATACGAATTTCAGAAACAAAATCCGAAACATTTTTTTTACATGTAAAATGGTTTATTTAAAAGAAATTTCCAATCAAATACACATCGTTCATTTTAAATCACCCCAAGTTTTGTAAATGCGATAAAAATTCCCGAAAGTAGCTCACAGTTTTTATTTTAGGTAGCTTTCATTACAAAAAGCTACCTATTGCAGCCGTTCGGAGGAAAGCGATTTCAAAAAATTTTGGTATATTTTCATCGATCATGACCCCCAGTCCCCGAAACCGCCCTCCGTTCAAAAGTTGATATATATATATATATATATATATATATATATATCTGACCTTTGTCATACTGTAACTCTCGAATTTATGAACCGATTTGGATGTAATTCGGTATGTACATAGTACATACCAATGTCTCGACCGAGTTCGTTGGCCAGCTTCATCCGCCATTTTGAAACAAAATGGCGGCCATTTAAAATTTAAAAAAAAATTAAAATTTGAAATGCGGTACCAAAAAATTGAAAATGGAAAAATATTTTTTTCTTATGTATTTGACCTTTATACAAAGATTCCGGAGCAGTTTTCGTTTCGTCTATATCTTAAAAAGTGGCTGAGTTATAGCATTTTGAATTTCTAGCGTGGCTGACATTTTGAAACGTCCTGAATTTTGTCACGCGATAAAAGGCGTATTTATAAACCGATTTGGATGTAACTTCGTTTGTACATAGCACATACCAATGTCTCGACCAAGTTCGTTGGCCAGCTTCATCCGCCATCTTGTTTAAAAATGGCAGCCATTTAAATTTTTAAGAAAACTTTAAATTTGAAATGTGGTACCAAAAAATTGAAAATTGAAAAAATATTTTTTTCTTATGTATTTGATCTATATACAAAGATTCGGGAGCAGGTTTTGTTTCGTCTATATCTTAAAAAATGGCTGAGTTATAGCACTTTGAATTTCAAGCATGGCTGAAATTGTGAAACGTCCTGATATTTGTCACGTGATAACAGGCATATTTATGAACCGATTTGGATGTACCTTGGTGTGTACATAGTACATACAAATATCTCGACCGAGTTCGTTGGCCAGCTTCATCCGCCATCTTGTCTCAAAATGGCGGCCATTTAAAAAAATTTAAAAAATTTAAAATTTAAAATGAGATACCAAAAAATTGGAAAATGAAAAAAGATTTTTTTTGTATGTGTTTGACCTTAATACAAAGATTCCGGAACAGTTTTTGTTTCGTCTATATCTAAAAAAAGTCCTTCCGGCCAGTGCCGGGAGGAAGAGGTAGCTTTCATATTCCTTATTTTTAAAAAGCCAACTTATATTATACAAACACAGGAAGCTCAATTAAGTGGAAACCGAATGTAGGAGATTTAATACTAATTTTTATCAATACTAAATCATTATGAATGAGAATTTCGCGAAATTAGTCAGCTTTATCCAAGCTGCTTTTATTTAAAGTCACTTATATTTGGCTGCCAAATTCGGGGATTTCTTAAAGTGCCTGCCATTTTAAGACAACATGGTAGATGAGGCTAACCAGTGAACTTGGTCGAGACCTTAGTAATTGCTGTGCACATGTTCACTCATATCGGAATCGGTTGATATATACGAGTGCTGTCGCAGGCAAAAAATCAGATTTTTCAAAATGTCACCCACTTTAGAAATTGAAACTGCTATATCTGAGCCATTTTTTAAGATAAAGACAAACAAAAAATGCTCCTGAATCCTTATATCAAGGTCAAATAATTAAGAAAGAAACCTTTTTCAATTTCTAATTTTTTTGCACCTCACTATAAATATAAATTTTTTTTTTAATTTAATGGCCGCCATTTTGAAACAAGATGGCTGATGAAGCTGGCCAGCGAACTTGGTCGAGATATTGATGTATACTATCCACATGCCTTCTTCCATCGAAATAGGCGAATAAGTGTGGTAATTCGTGACAAATACAAGATCGTTTAAAAGTGTTAGCCATGATAGAAATTCAAAGTGCTATAAATCATCCACTTTTTAAGATATAAACAAAAGAACAAATTTTCAGAAACAAAAACTGCTCCAGAATCTTTGTATCAAGGCCAAACACATAAAAAAAATCTTTTTCATTTTCCAATTATTTAATACTTCATTTTAAATTTTAAATTACATTTTTTTTTAAAAAATGGCAACCCTTTTGAAACAAGATGGCGAATGAAGCTGGCCAACGAACTCGGCCGAGACATTGGTATTAACTATGTACAGACCAAGTTACATTCAAATCGGTTTATAAATACGCCTGTTATCGCGTGACAAAATCAGGTCGTTTTAAAATATCAGCCACAATAGAAATTCAAAATGTTATAACTCAGCCATTTTTTTAGATGGAGACGAAACAAAACCTGTTCCGGAGTCTTTGTATTAAGGTCAAACACATACAAAAAAAATCTTTCTCATTTTCCAATTTTTTGGTATCTCATTTTAAATTTATTTTTTTTTAATTTTTTTAAATGGCCACCATTTTGAAACAAGATGGCGAATGAAGCTGGTCAACGAACTCGGTTGAGTTATTTGTATGTACTATGTACACACCAAGGTACATCCAAATCGGTTCATAAATACGTCTGTTATCACGTGGCAAAAATCAGGACGTTTCAAAATGTCAGCCACGCTAGAAATTCAAAATGCTATAACTCAGCCATTTTTTAAGATATAGACGAAACAAAAACTGCTCCCGAATCTTTTTAGCAAGGTCAAACACATAAGAAAAAAATATTTTTTCAATTTTCATTTTTTTGCAACCACATTTCAAATTTAAATTTTTCTTAAAATTTTAAATGACCGCCATTTTTAAACAAGATGGCGGATGAAGCTGGCCAACGAACTCTTTCGAGACATTGGTCTGTACTATGTATAAACGAAGTTACATCTAAATCGGTTCATAAATACGCCGTTTATCGCGTGACAAAATTCAGGACGTTTCAAAATGTCAGCTTCGCTAGAAATTCAAAATGCTATAACTCAGCCATTTTTTAAGATATAGACGAAACAAAAACTGCTACGGAGTCTTTGTATAAAGGTCAAATACATAAGAAAAAAATATTTTTCCATTTTCAATTTTTTGGTACGACATTTCAAATTTTAAATTTTTTTTTAAAATTTTAAATGGCCGCCATTTTGAAACAAAATGGCGGATGGAGCTGGCCAACAAACTCGGTCGAGACATTGGTATGTACTATGTACACACCGAATTACATCCAAATCGGTTCAGAAATACGAGAGTTACAGTGTGACATATGTCAGATATATATATATACATATATTGATATATATATATATATATCAATTTTGAACGGAGCACAGTGTGGTATTTTGCTGAAAAACCTGGCCAAAATTATTTAAAATCTTTTGTGCGTTCCATAGCAGATAAAATGTCTTAAGAAAATGAAAAATATTTTAATATGCTAGAAACAACCCACTTTTCGTACGATTTATGCGATTATTTGTAACAAATTAATGTCCTACTGGCCATCATTCTTTTGATCATAGTCGTCCACATCATCCTCTTCAGAATCACTCGAAAACTAGATTCTGGCAATAAAAACTGTAATGCCTCTGCAGAGAAATTTTTACGTTTTGTGGAGTTTTTTCGCATACTAAAACTTAAACAAGAATCAGAACATAAAAGTAAGCGGTTAAGTACTCGTGATTCCAGTATATGAAAGAAGCTTTTCTTGAAAAGGTTTGCCTGTATGAACGAAAATGCGTGTTGCGTGTTTCAGCCGCTTCCTCTGATATCTGTCGGATTGGATGCAATGCATGTTGTATAATAGTATCTCCATGATTCAAGATTTTGTGTAATGTGGTTGACATTGGTTGCCAACCATAAAAATTTAGATAATGGTTAGAGGTATCATTCGCAAATTCTTAAAACTTTTTAGTATCTATTTTATAACAATTAGATAAAATTAGATACTTGTAGAATAGTTTTTAGATAGGGAATTAATTTTATGTCAATTCCTGTAATTTAAGCTGATGTTTCTGGATCTGAGAAAAACTTTCTTGAGATGTTTCCGAAACGGGCTTTTGCAATGCCTACCAGTAAGCGCATCTCAATTTAAAACTTGTCTTGCATTGATTTATTTCTTTTATTGACAATCTATCATTATCGCTTCTTGCTTGCCACTTTTTTTTAATTGGAAGCTTATAAGCAAGATGTAGAATTGACTCGAAAAGTCTGATCCTAGACTGGAGTATTGAGAGATCGAATTTTACAGAATCAGGGTCAATTTCTTTAACTATTTTTAACTTATTAAAATCTTTGGATGATTGTTTACAAATATTACATCGCATCGTGAAATTGGTGCGGGTAGTAGCATTGTAAAATTTCGCTTCGACAATAGTCAGCATTAATCTGTACTGAACGTGCAGTAAGCTATAAGCTGTGAGTATCTTTGTGTTTATTAAATTTCGTGCCAGCTTTTCAATGTATTTTACTTCCTCTTGGATTGTGTCATTATCTTTATGAATTAATCTTATTCGTATAAAACGGCAAAAAAGTGGAGATGAAAGTACAAGGTTCTGCCACCATACTTTTTGAAATCCATTTATGTTACTTATTAATCTCAAATGAACTAAAGAGCTTTGGAAGATGTTTGAGTCATTGTCAGGGGAGTTTTCAAACTTTTGTTTGAACATTTGGTGCTGGGAGCCGTCACAACCCTATCTGCAGAGGTATTCTAAATTTTTCAATTCTGCTTCACTTGCTGATATGAAAACATCTTCTTTGTATTTACACAGTCTTTGAGTAGTGTGATCTAAAAGATTTAGAAATTTTAATTCCGCCATGTTGTCAGTAATGTGGTATCTTTTGAATATAACAAGTAGCTCTCTTTAGCTCGCTATAGAAGTGAATAGCACGGACATATATATTTATTAGAAGTTCGGATTATATTATATTGATTGTAAGTGAAATCTGCTGCAACAAACATGGCCAAAGCCTCAGTTGGTAATAACGACAATGTACTTAGGTTTGTTGTCTAAACCGAAGAATTCAAAATTTTTCGATATTTTTTTTCCCTAGCTGGGCAGGCTGTAACGTCTTTAATAATTTTTGAGACATCTGCATGTCCTGCAGCTTTTTCGCTCATTTGAGCTGCATGTGTCAATTGTTCGTTGCTTATTTCAGATTTTAATTGTTCTGTTTTACTCCTCTTACTTCTGCCACTACAATCTTTGAATTCTTCAGCTGGATGACCGAGTTTCTCTATTGTCCTTGTAGGAAATTAAAGCATTCTTTTCAGTCATTCCTGATTGTTTTCTTGAAAACATTGTTCAGTGAATCGCGAAGAAGATCATTTCTGTCTATAAGTATGTTTGAAAGATTTTACTTTGTAACGGAGCAAATGTATTTAATTTTCTGGACATTTCGTAATTTCGATAAGTTTCTTTTCTAGAAACTCCAACTTCTTGTTTATTTTTCTATGTCACACTACTTTTATTACATCACATATATATTTTCTTGATATTTCTATTGATTTTCGTATATTGAATAAAAAATAATATATGTATATCTAGTACGTATCTTCTTAATAATATAAAACTCTTTTACCTCGTTAGTGAGTAAAGAACGCACTTCTTTATGGGTGATCTAAAATATATTATCCAAAATGATAACAGATCATCCACATATTACAAACACTTGGTACAAAACCAAAATGTAACATTATTTACAAAGAATCATTTAGTGCACGTTATCGCTGTACGATCATAAAACGTCTTACTTAAAATTTAAAAAAAAAGTCTAACCACTTAACTCTTTTAGCTCTGGTGGGTGAATTTCTTCAAAATTCCTAAATGTCACATTGGCACCAGTATTTTGAAATCAATGAATTCGATTTAAAATATAAAGCAAACTACGTACGTGTACGTGATCACTGCTGATCATCACACGGTGCACCAGGAAAGGGCCACCACGGCGTCCACGCTACCGAGGGGACCATCTTTCATATGCGTTCGGACCCGCCCACAAAGGGTCGCTAACTCCCTTAGGGCACGTGACATGAGTGTCACGGCCCACCCAGTAGGCGGGTCAAAACCCGGATATGAGATCGCCAAGGCAGGGACCCCCCTTAGGCTTCCTTCCGGTATTGCACAATTTTGGGGAGTATCGGACCCACACGTCCGCGTGGGTCAACTTCACTTCCCTAAATTATTTTTACTTTGACCTCTCACCGTCACGACAGACTACGAACATTGGCACATTCTAACCCTGCAACGGGCCTGCATCCATGGTACTCATCAACACATAGCAAGAGCCGAGACTCCTGAAGGAGGGCCTGCCTAGCTCGTCGACCCCACCCTCAAATTGGGCTAGTGCCCTGTGAAATAAAAACTCAACTACCAAAATTTCACCACTTTATTATTCTTCATACAGAGCACATTTGATATGGGTGGGATCCGCACGAGTGCGGATTTACACACTATATACATATATACACGGCCTTTCAGCCAAAACACATGTTAGACTATCAAGGATAAAATTAATGAGTTTACATCGCCATCATCTTCTTCAATCTTCTTTCTTCTTTCTTCCTTCTTCTTTCCCCAACATCAACTTTTTCATTTAACCACAGCTGAGCGATCAACACCACCAAACGACATCTCACACATCCCATGAAACATGAAGAGACCACTGTCGTAATGTTACCACAAGTGAGGTTCCATTACCTTGAGAAGGGTCTCGAGAGACCGTCTCAATTTCGGAACCGTGAAATAGTTCCGAATTGAGGCTCGAGAGAGCCTCGGACAGTATTTGTCTCTAAGTGGCCGAGTACCTACACACTCCAAAATAAGGTGTTCACTAGTAGCTGGGCGTGGGGACGTGCAAAATGGGCACGCACGAGGCAGAGGCTTCACTCGAAATCTCCGGTTACCGCCCAGTTGAGTAATGGAGAAGTCCAAGCTCGTCCTTCCGAAACCCTTGGTATTATTCGGTAGACGCTCCGGCTTAGAGTCCCCCTCTCCCACCTCTCCTGCCAGGTCCTCACTATTTCCCTGGACAGGAAGTGCTTCACTACACTAGGTGCGAGATCAACATGGGCACTCACAACGTCAAGCTCCGCACCCGCCTTTGCGAGTGTATCGGCAGCCTCGTTGCCTCGGACTCCCACGTGAGCCTTGACCCAAAACCAATCAATCTCAAGATCCTCCCCCGCCTCGTGGATCTCCGCAAAGAGCGGATCTCTACTATTTGGATTAGACAGCGCCACAAGCGACGACATTGAATCGCTGAGCACCGAGAATTTCTCATACAGTGAGCCGCACAGCTCCAACCCCCGCAAAATTGCAGTCAACTCCGCCTGAAACACCGTTGCGTACGGCGGGAGGCCGTATGACCTCTCCGCAACCAAGACACCATGATCGAATATCGCTACACCAGACCCGACACCTTGGTCTGTTTTAGAGCCGTCTGTGTAGACCGTCACTCTTGAAAGGTCAAACTCCTCGATGTTCTGAGGAGCCTCAACCCAGTCAATGGCCAGAGCCCTCGAGGGATGCGTTCTGAACCTGACAACATCTCTTTGTATTTCATCTGCACTAAAATGAATCGGACCATAATTAAGATCCTCATTTAGCCTGAGAGACCGCGCGAGAAGACTCTCCTTCTCGACCTGCAAGTCCAGTGGAAGAGCACCCGCCAGTACCTGCACCGATGCCGTACTTGTTGTACGGAAACATCGGGTAATGGAAAGAAGTGCCGGTCTCTGAGCCGAGACCAGTATGTCACGCATGCACTTCGTACCCGTCCACCAGAAACTACAGGCGTATGTTGCAAGTCTCTCAATTCCCAACTTATAAAGTTTTTTCAGAACTTCTCCTCTTAGACCCCAGTCCCGCCGACTGAGCGAGTGTAGTGACCTAACATAATTAGCGATCGATTCCTTAATGTACGCAACGTGTCCCAAGCCATTCAACTTTTCATCGACCACGACACCTAAGTATCGGGCCTGCTTCACTGGCTGTATCGACTTTCCAAGAAAGTGGATACGAGGAGGGGCCCGTGGGTTTGCCCTCCTCCCTCTACGTCTCATCTTACGAAAATAAATGGAGGTTGTTTTCTCCGGAGAGAAAATGAGCTTGTGCTCCCTTGCCCACTGCGCTATTCTTGCGAGTGCCACATCAGCGCGCCTACCACACTGGTAAGCGTTTGGGGCTTCAATCAGAAGCCCAAAGTCGTCTGCGTAGGCTATCAACTTCACAAAACGCCCCAAATCCAGCTCAAGGAGTGCGTTGGCGACCAAGTTCCAAAAGAAGGGCCCGGAATTAGAGCCCTGCGGACACCCAACATTGTACTCATGCTCGTAGGCCCGAATATCGGTTCGAAATATAACCCTCCTCGCAGACAGAAAGCTCCTCACTAGATTGAATAAGTTACGCGGGCACCCCATTCTTATTAGGGCTTTAAAGATCGACGGCCACCACAAGTTGTTAAAAGCCCCCTTTACGTCCAACATGACGAGACAACAACCTTTGTCCCGATTATGACAGTCTCTTACTGTCGTACGCATTTCATGGTGTGCGTTCTCCGTTCCGACACCAGCCATGAAACCAAATTGGTTTCTGTGAAGGAAGTTATGGGACCTGGCATGAAAAGTGAGCCTATTGGTCACCAATTTATCCAACACTTTTGACCAAGCCGGCAATAAACATATCGGACGATATGAACTAGGGGCCGAACGATCCTTGCCCACTTTGTTGAAAAGGACTAAATCTGCCTTTTTCCACGATGATGGAAAGACGCCTTCTCTGAGGCATTTATTCAGTAGTCCTATGAATAGGGGTTGATTGGCCCTGAAGAGCATTTCTATCACTTCGAGAGGCAAACCATCCAGGCCCGGAGCCTTTCCTTTGTTCAAAACCCTGAACACTGACTCGACCTCCTTTTGAGTGAATTCCGGGTCGTCGTCTCCGAGGCTATGTGCCGACTCCCCAGTGATGTTTCGAACAAGGCGGTTTACTCCATTTTCTCTAGGAAAATGGTATTGCAGTAACTCCTCAACTGTCGAGCTGTAATCCGCAGTTTTAGTCCCGGACCGTGTCTCGACTCCACAAAGTTTGAGTCGATTAGAAGATCGACCCCGTGACCAGTCAAAATGCGGGCCAAACGGGTTGCTTTGATCGATATCCTCGAGAATCGTACGATAATGGACCCATTTAGCCCTTCGGACCGACCGCCGAAATCTACCTTGGAGTTTACGATACTTAAAATATAAAAGAAAAAATGCATTAAACTCTTTTCGAATAAATTTGGTCGAATATTCCTGTGTTATTGTGACATTTGGGGATAAAAATTTAAGTGGGAAAAAATTCAACCACCAGAGATCAAAGGGTTAAATAAAAGGGATTTTTTCCTCTTCAATTTTCAGATTTGTCCTCTGCAACCCAAATGGTCACCAGTAGGGAGTAAAAAACTACAGCATATATTAAATGTAAGCAGTTAATAAATTTTAAATTTTAATAAAGTAAAAAAAAAAAAAAAACTGTTTTTCAAAAACTTTTTTTGAAATTTTGTTTTACTTAATAAAAAATTGGGGGTCAAATGGTGGTAGATTTTATTTCATATCTTTTAATTAGCCGACATATACTATATGAAAACACAAGAGTTCTTACTGAACTCAGTTTAACTCCCTATTAAAATTATAATTTTATATAAAATATTTAACCCCAAAAAACTGTGGTTTATTAACGTGAATATCATAATGAAGATGCATTATATTTACAAAAATATTTATGTAAAAGGAAGTATATATCTTCGTCTTTAGAATCCGTAAAAAGTTTCTGAAATTCGACTAAGAATAGTTTTTTTGACGCTCGATAAAAAGATGAATAGATCAGAAGCATAAAAAGAGAAATGCACAAACCATGAATTCCAAGTGAAATACCAGACAACTGAAGAGTCTACAGATCGAAATGAACCCGTTATAATATGGACAGGATAGTGCTCTTATACCAACCAGAAAATGATCAGCTATATACAAGATTTGAAATTTTGACTTTTGGCCAGCTTTTTCAGCGAAATACCACACTGTGCGGAGGGTGGTTTCGGAGTCTGGGGGTCATGATCGATGAAAATGTACCAAAATTTTTTGAAATCGCTTTCCTCCGAACTTCTGCAATAGGTAGCTTTTTGTAAAGAAAGCTACCTAAAATGGCTGAGTTATACACTATGACGCAAAAGTTTAGACAATGACGTCATTCAGCTTTAAAATGTAGAATTATGACGTCAGAATTACAAAAACCTGTAAATATATTCAAAAACTGATTTAAAATGCTATGTACAAAAGACAGTCGTTTTATTTGCTATAATACTAATTTTTTTCATAAAAATTCAAATGTGCTTGTCGCAAAAGTTTAGACACTATTCTAAATTTCTTTGAATATTCGCTGGCATATGCAAATTTAGAATCGATGATGTCACAAATTTGGAGTACTTAAGTTCTGCAAACGATAGCGCTTCATAGTCGACATGCCGAGAGCTAAAGAAATTCAAGTGAATGAGGTTTCAAGGATTTGGCAATTGAAAGGTGAAGGGAAGAGCGTTTCTGAAATTTCTGCTATTATTAATAGGTCAAAAAAATCTATTTATCGAGTTTTATCGAGTGGTTCCGAATATAAAGCAAAATGTCGGTCTGGGAGGCCACGTGTGACAAATGTACGAGAGGATCGCCTGATAGCGAGTACTCAACAAATGAGCGTACGTGGAGTTCAAAGCTCATCGGGACTCTCTGTATCAAAGGATACGATTCGTAGACGAATTTTGGAAAAAGGAACAATCGTTTATAGCAAAATGCAGAAGAAACCAGCTCTGAAACCATATCATAAGTTACAAAGACTTATGTGGGCTCGAAAGCATATGTCATATGGAGAGAAATGGCAGTCAGTCATATTTAGCGATGAAAAAAGGTGGAATCTGGATGGTCCAGATGGTTGTTTATCGTATTGGCATGACTTGCGGAAGGAACCTCGACGTTTTTTTAGTCGCAGACAAGGAGGGGGCTCGGTGATGGTTTGGGCAGCCTTTTGCTATAATGGACAAGTATCTCTGACCTTCACCAGTGGTCGTCAAACTTCACAGCATTATACACAGACATTAGAAGAAAACCTACTGCCATTTGCTGAGCTTCTAGGGGGTCCTCAGTGGGAATTTCAGCAAGACAATGCTTCAATTCACACTGCAAAACATTCAAAATCTTGGTTTAATTCCCATAATATAAGAGATCTCGACTGGCCAGCATGTAGCCCAGATCTTAACCCTATAGAAAACCTTTGGAGCATCATGTGTCGCAAAGTTTATAGCAACGCTAGACAATACTCTTCTGAAAAGGAACTTAAGACATCTATTGAGAATGCATGGTACGATATCGATCCACAAACTATGCAAGATTTAGTTTCTTCCATGCAATCTCGTGTATATGACGTAATACATAAGCATGGATGCGCAACCAGGTTTTAAAAATTGTTTATTTCGATTTTATTTAATTTGTGTCTAAACTTTTGAGACAGCAGTTTATTTTTGTTACCATTTAATTTATTGCAATATGCACAATTCCACTTTTCTTTGTTATAAATATTGTTTATATGTACAGCACATTAATTTCAAGCAGTGATTTGAAAATTGAATAAATATTTTTTCAAAGTATGTAAGAATTTCTTCATTGTCTAAACTTTTGCGTCATAGTGTAGCATTTTGAATTTCTATTGTGGCTGACATTTTAAAACGACTTGATTTTTGTCACGCGATAACAAGCGTATTTATGAACCGATTTGGATGTACCTTGGTGTGTACATAGTACATACCAATGTCTCGACCGAGTTCGTTGGCCAACTTCATTCGCCATCTTGTTTCAAAAGGGTTGCCATTTAAAAAAAAAATTAAATTTAAAATTTAAAATGAGGTATTAAAAAATTGGAAAATGAAAAAGATTTTGTTATGTGTTTGGCCTTGATACAAAGATTCCGGAGCAGATTTTGTTTCTGAAAATTTGTTATTTTGTTTATATCTTAAAAAATGGTCGAATTATAGCACTTTGAATTTCTAGTATGGCTAACATTTTGAAACGATTTGGTATTTGTCACGCGATAACACAAGTATTCGCCTATTTCCATGTAAGAAGGCATGTGGATTAGTATATATCAACATCTCAGCCAAATATAAGTTACTTTAAATCAAAGCAGCTTGGGTAAAGCTGACTAATTTCGCGAAATTCTCATTCATAATGATTTAGTATTGATAAAAATTAGTATTGAATCTCCTATATTCGGTTTCCACTAAATTGAGCTTCGTGTATTTGAATAATATAAGTTGGCTTTTTTAAAATAAGGAATTTGAAAGCTACCTCTTCCTCCAGGCACTGGCCGGAAGGACTTTTTTAACTTTAAAGATCAAATAACCTTAACAACGTCAAGAGCTACGTTGTCCGTTTCAGTTACCTGACCAGTTAATCTAAATAAAAGGCGAACAGTTTTCGGTTTAGAGTTTGAAGTGGACTACGCATTTAGGAGAACTTGTTTTCAACCTGTGCCTAATAGCGACATACATATTGCTGTAAATTCGGCGAAACATTTAGAAGATTAACGAGGAAATTTGTATGGGATTTTTTATATAGTGTGTTAAAATGATATTTAAATAAACTTTTATGTTTAATTAAGCTGTGCGGAGTCAGCATAACCATCCATTAATATTTTTCTTTAACCAGGTGTTTAAATATGGGTTTTAGACGATCAAAAAAGAAAAATACGTTTCTTTAAAATTTTTAATAAAGAAAAAGGTGTAAGAAACGCAATGTCTATTTCAATAACATAATATAGACATATGATTCAGGAATTTGCAATAATATTACATAATTTTACCTAATGAAAATTCTGTAAAATCTTGTGTAGATTGAAAACAATTTATGTTTATTTTACTGCAGGTAAGTAATTTAATTTTACCAACAATATACCATTCGGTAGCTTAAATGCTGTCTCCGATTAAAACGTGATGCAATTGAGGTATTCCCTAGTTTAGGAATCATAATTTTTGTCAGCACTTTTATAAAATCTAATATTTTAATTCTGTTTTCACTTTTTATTCATTATAATCGACCTTTTCTAGTCTTAAATTAGTAAAAGATAAAAAATAAATGAAATTATGTTTATCTAAATAAATATTTGTTTCCATATACGTATTTTTAAGTACAGAAAATGTTAATTTTTTTAAGTGCAAGAAAAATGAAGAGGGGGGGGGGGTGCAACAAAATATCAGGCACAGAGCTTCTCTTTGCTTAATCAGAATTATTAGAAATATTGTGCGATTTTATCTATTTCTAAGGCTGATATATTTATCATGTGACTTTTTATAATAAAGTTATATGTAATAAACAGTCTCGTTAACAATATTATAAATATCTTTTAAATACTCTTTTAACCTGTAATCACAACACTGTGAATTCGTACCGACCGAAATGTCGGCGTCTTTAATTAATTCGCATTTTTCATTTGCAAAATAAGAATTTTGATAAAATCAAATACTTCATTTGGATTCCTTATTAAATTTTGTATATGGATCATGTAGTTATATTTCCTTATCACCAGATTGACAGCAAAATTATGCGGAGTTGAAGTTACGGAAATCCAAATCGCACTGGTGATCATGGCAATCATCGGTTAATATTGATATGCGAATTTCGAGAATTTTAAACGATGTTTTCTGCGACAATCATTTAATTGTAGTAATAGCTATAGCTCTTTGGCAAAAAGGGATGAGTGTTTTTTTATATTAGGAACGCATTTATTTATTTGAGGGTTATTTATATTAAGCATTATACGCAGCATTCAAATAACTTTTGCATATTAGCAGTGTAAAATTCACAAACAACACGGTGCTGTGCCGTGATAAACATTTCAAGAATAATATTGAAAAGTTTAATTATAATAGTCCTGTACTTAAATTTTAGTACAGAAACAGTACCCTGTGAGTTAATAGAGACTTTCATTCATCTTTTAATCAAGTGGTCTCGGAGACCGCTCACAGTAGTTATGCAACAATTCCTGTCACAGCAGTTAAGGTTTAATTAATTCAAAAAATAATTAGAGTTAACCGTAATCTGCTGTTAAAGCTGCTTTTTTTAAATTTTCACAGTTTAACTTGCAATTTCCTGTTTAACTATCGATACAGCGAAATTTTGCTTCATTTGGAGCCTAGTACTATTATTAGAAATGTTTGAAAAATCGAAATTTTATTAGAAATAGTACTGTACAAACAATTTAGTGTAAAAACACTATTTTATGAGTTAATCGCACATTTTATTCATCCTTCAATCGAATGGTTCCGCAGACCGCTCACAGTTGTAATGTGGCAATTTTCTGTCACAGCAGTTAATCGTTAAATGAACTTTTTCAGATGAATTGTCATGTATAAAATGCATTATAACATTTAGGACTATGAACCTCTCATTTAGGTTTTAGATGCCATAAATGCGACAATCCTATATTGTGGTTTTATACTACAGATAATTATTAAATTCCTACAAAACAAGTTAGTTTTGAACTAAAGGTACAGTATTCAGTAATTTGTTGCTTAATAAAATATATATTTATATAATAAAATCCCAAATATACCCTAAATGCGACAAAACTACGGGGAATCGTGTCTCATTTAGGCAGACTGACCTTATAGCCTGATACGCTTCACTTACAAAAATGCAGACTGAAAGCATAAGAAAGTAGGCCAACGGCGTAGTAAAGTCATGATCAATACTATGAAGGAGTACAGCAGTGGGGAATACTGTGCATTGGTTCTGATTATTCGTGTAACTTAAAGCACTGGTACACTGTAAAAACAAATCTGTCAAGTTACTAAAGTTTTTCTAGGAAATTGGGATTCCAAGAAATTTTCATGTAACGGTAACAAGAAAAATTCCTGTAACAGACGCCGTTACAGGAATTTTTCTTGTTGCCGTTACATGAAAATTTCTTGGAATCCCAGTTTCCTCGAAAAAGTTTAGTAACTTTACAGATTTTTTTTTACAGTGTACAGATTGTTATTTTTTATTAAAAAAATAACTTTGCACTCAAAGTTAAATGCTTTATAAAATATTAAAATATATTAAATTATTCAACGAAATTCATTAAATTTTCTTACAGACTTTCAATCACTTAATTTTCAGAAATTCTTTAAAATGTATTAATTAAAGTTGTTTTAATAAATTTAAACATGCGTCATAAGTGAATGTGTTTTTCACTAAAAATTGTATTCATCAAATAATTATTTATTGTCTATGCTACCATTAAAAGTACGCTAGGATTCATATATATATATAAATGAAACATATAAAATGGAAAGTCATTTCTTAAATCTTTATTTGGATGAAAAGCGAAATGCACATCTTCCATTAGATAGATGTCCTTTAATTTTGACATTCTAAAGTCTTCTTAGAATTCTAAATTCTTTCAAACTTTTACGTTTTTTACATCCTATGAATATAAAAATTCCTGTAATTCATGAAATTTCGAAAAAAAGTGCTTAAGAACAAGGAGAATTTCAATACCTTAACAAGTGTAATGTTTCCTTTCAAAAAATAAATCAATAGCTTTTAAACTATGCGTAATTTTTCATTTTCTCTCTGAAGATTTTTCATAAAGATGCATATATATTGAATTAGAATAAAATATTTTCATGTTTATATTTTTATAAAAAGATTTTAGTGCAACTTTATCGATAATGGGCTGTCAAAACTTGTGGACAATTTAGAGATAAAAAAAATAATAAATAAACAGAGTTTTTCTTTTATTATTATTTTTTAATTACATTTAACGAGAAGTATATTAATTCTTATTTTTTCTTGCAGAATATTGTTCCAAGGTTAAAAAAAAAATGAGATTGAAAATTTCATATTTAATTTCATCGTGGATCGGAAGAAATTTCTTTTTATGTAAGAAACAAAATTATATTGCGACATAAATCTAAAATTAGAACACTGTGATTTTGACGGTGAAAGAAAGTAAAAGAGAATGCAATGACTGATATTTTATTTTTTAAACGATAAAACAGGTCATTTTGATACAAAAAACTAAACACGATTTCAAGTCACTGTTTCTTAAAAAAAGACTTGTTTGTAACTGTTCTAAAAACTTATCTTATTAACATGAGGATATTTTTTAATTTGCATATTGAGCCTTAGATGGCATATTTTTGAGATAGTTATTTGGTACGAGATTATTTTTTACTACACTTACTGTTCTACATAACTTACGCCGGTGTTACTTGAGTGTCTTTATAAAAATAGAGTCGGGGTATACGGACATGGTGCATAATAAGATTGGACGTTTTTGTCCAAACTTTTGCAACCCATATTCCACAACATGGAAATACTGACCTGGACAAGTTCTAGTAAACAAGTGATACAAGCTAACAAAAATTAGTTTTGTGATAACGGCAGGCTAGTCAACTTGATGGCCAAAATTTCGCGAACAATCAAATTGTATTACTTGCATTTGGACACTTTGTTATTTATAAACGCACTTTAGTTATCACCATTCAAAATTTTTCTTCAATGTTTTTTTGTCCAAACAAAGTCAATTTCTCGTATACTTCTCACCTCTTTTATATTTAGAAAGGTAGTCTATTTCTCATCGCTCAGTGTTAAAACGCAGTAAACAGTACAGTCATATATTAAAATATTTTACGCGCCGCTGGAAAAAACACTATACACGATACGATGAATCCTTTAAGTTTAAAATATTTCCAGCATTACTAGAATTGTAGTATAAATGTGTATTAAAATCCGTTATGAGGTTTTTACGAAAATTATGTACATGCACACATACATACATAATAAACAAAAATTGAAGCCTTTTTTAATGAAGTCGCTTAGAGACATAAATAAAACGATTGGTTGTAGAAGCCTTGAATCTCTCTAAGCATCTAAAAGTAGCACAGTGTAGTCTTCTGAAACTGCAGTCCACTTTTAGGTGGATTTCGTATGAAATACTACCTATTACATTCTCTCCTATGTTGGAATTTCTGAAAAAAACTCGCAGATCTACACCGATCATGACCCCTAGAACCCAAAACCACCCTCAGTAAAAAAACTTTATCTATCTATCTATCTATCTATCTCTATATATATCACTTTCTTCTGGACACGATAACTTTCGTAATTCTGCACAAATCTCTTCCAAACTGATATATAAAATCAAGGGGCATAAAATCTCGGTCAAGTTCGTTAACGGGCAAAATTGGACCAAGGGGATGGAAATAGGTAGGGATTTCGTGAAAACCGAAAAAAACCCACAACTTCTCAATTTTAGTACATATCAAATCAATTTAAAGTTTTTATTATTTCTAAAAATAGGGCCAAAAATTTATGTATCACAGATTTTTGATCAAATTAAAAATGGGCTCAAGGGGCGCAAAAAATAGGGTTTTTGGAAGAAAAAAATTTATAACTTCGTCAATTCTCAAGCCATCAAATCCAATTAATTTTATTATAAATCTCCTTAATATTATCTACAACTATTATATTCACAAGTTTTTGATAGGACCAATTCGTACCGCAAAAAAAAAATTAAAAACTAAAAGAAAAAAAGGGGGAGGGGTTGAAGAAGAAAAAAATCCACAACTCCTTCAATTCACAAGATATAAAATCCCCATGAATTTATCATATATCTTCTTAATATTGTCTACAACATTTATACAGACAAGTTTTTGATAGGACCAATTCTTACAGCAAAAACAAATTAAAAATACTTAGCGGTTGAAGAAAAAAATTATCTTAATAAGGGTGTATTCAAATCCAAACTGCTTATTTCTTACTCGTTTTTCAATTCATTTTTGCTGTCAAACGCACTCAATTGGTAGATTCTCTTATTCAGAAACTATATAATGCACCGTTATAATCGATTTTTTGATAGAGGCAGAATATATTTCAAAAAATGATGTCAAAGTGGGCATTTTGAACAGAATTTCCCGAAGCGATTGTGTTAGAAACGAAAAATATTATCCTACTGAGAAAATAATTGTTCATATGTTTTAATTAATTGAACGAAAAATAAAAACACAGGTCGCTTATAAATCTCTTCAAAAACCACGTCAGCAAATTCATAATTTTTCTATTAAAAATGAATCTGATGTGACAGAAAATTTCGAGTTCTTGAGCATGGAAAAGTATTTTTTGAATACCTCCTTAACATGATTCTGATAAAACCAGCTGTTATATAAAAATGAAATAAAAACTCGTCAAAAGCGGCCAGATAAAATTGTTAAAGTGGATAAATCTCTAATCATGATTTAGTTTTTATTGGTGAAATTAGTATATTTAACTTCGAAATCTACCTCCGCCTGTAGGTCGAGCCGGCAGGGATTTTTTATATGTAAATTTTATCTATAAATAGACATACATTTTTAATTTTGGAGTGTGTTTTGCATGCCATACGCTCTAACAACTGCAGTCCAATTTCTTTTTGTCTGCTTTTAACCTGCAGGTATTAAAACGATGCACATTTATATTCTTCTTTGTAAGGATACACATAATGATATAATCGTTGCATATTTTGGCATCTATAAGAGTTGTAATTAGCTTTACTGAATTAGAGACTTTTAGGTCTGATACACTATCATTTGCATTTCATTTTGCTTCTTATAGTTTTTGTTTCACTTTTGCAAATAAGAAGACCATGCATTCATGCAAAATTTTTTAAGTGTACAGCTATCGGTTAGATTGCTTAACGCTTTGTCACCTATTGTTGGCGCCAGTACATTTTTTGATGTCGTATACACAAATAACTTCAGTACATTTTCTTTGAAGCAGCTCTTTATAGAGGTAGTCTAGTTTTTGATCGCAAGCATTTTGTCCGATGCTTTGATGCGTCTGTGAAAGCGTCACCTATTAGCTATTTTACATTAATTTTCTCAAAACTAACTGTGGCAGCGTTCACCTGACCAATGGTACGCAAACTATGTCTGCTTTTGTAAATAACTTTGGAATTTGTGTGATTATAATATATTCATAACTGTTAATCTTTTCATTTAAAAAAATCTATGTACACGAAGCTAAAGTGACAGGGTCCTATTGCCAGCAAAAATCTGGGCATAGGCGCCGTTTGTTTTTGAGATCGACACTAGAACTTGAATAGTTTTATTTTTTTTTAATACGATTTCTAGCTATATTTTAACATGCAAAACTATATTTCCCAAAATTTCGATACACGATTTTTTAGAATAAATTCAATTATTTTTAAAACCAAAGATACTATAAAGTAGATTTCGCATGAAATACTACCTATTGCAATCTCCCCTATGTTGGAATTTCTGAACATTTTTTACAGATCTACCCCGAGCATGACCCTTAGAAGCCAAAACTACCCCTAGTAAAAATTTTATCTATTTATCTATCTATCTATCCATATATATATATATATATATAAATATATATATATACCACTTTTTATGTACACGATAACTTCTGCAATTCTGCACAAATCTCTTCCAAACTGATACATAAAATTAAGGAGTAGAAAATCTCGGTCAAGTTCGTTAATGGGCAAAAGTGGACGAAAGGGGTGAAAATAGAGAAGGGTTTTGTGAAAACCGAAAAAATCCCATAACATCTTAATTGTTATACATATCAAATCAGTTTAAAGTTATTATTTCGTACAGGAAAAGGGCCAAAAATTTATGTATCACAGTTTTTTGTTAAAATTAAAAATGGGCTCAAAGGGCCAAAAATAGGGTTTTTAGGAGAAAAAAATTCATAACTTCGTCAATTCTCAAGATATCAAATTCACTTAAACTTATTACAAATCTTCTTAATATTATCTACAACTTTTATATTGACAAGTTTTTGATAAGATCAACTGTTACTGAAAAAATGGAGGGCGGGGGTGGTTGAAGAAGAAAAAAAGGAGGTGGGTTGATAAGGGCTACTTTTAGCCCATCATACAGGCGAAAATATGTTTCGGTTTCCGAATTTTTTCAATGCTTTTGTATACTTAAAGATATTTTTTTTTTATTTACGTGCTAAATAAAATAGTTAGTCACATAAATTATAGCCCGAAAATAGAGTGTTTCAGCTTTTTCCTACATTTTTGTCATTTTTTTTTCATCTTTGAATTATTTTTTCTTTAAGAAGCGTTCCATGAACCAAATTAATTTTGATTTGCAATGATAATACTCTTTATAAGCTTTCATATGAGCATTATTCTATTTTGGTTCTGTGTGTGCTTCTACCTGTTAGAGAAAAATATATTTCGTGCGAGTATCATAGTTTTCTCAATTTGAGTATCAGTTGCACTGCTATCGGAGCGTGTTCAGATTTTTTTTGCTGCGCTCAAAAAGTATTTACATAGTTCAGATGTCAATGTTGTGTTCTAAAACTGTTATAAATGTTTCTTGAAAAATTATAAAGAAATAATTTCTGGAAGCCAGTGTGATTGTTGTTAAACGTGGCGAAAAACAAATAGTGATTTTCGTATCTTTTCTAACACAAAAGTTATGTCGATACTTAAAAGTTCTAAAAACTGCGATCTACAGAATGGTTCTGAGTTGTGATCTAAATGCAGATCATATGCATTTCGTGTGCTTCGGGCTCGAAATATTCCTATTTTTTCTTCTGTGGTAACAGTAAGAGATCGTGCGTCAACGACTACTGCCGACGAAACCACAAATAAGCAACCTAATATAAATTTATATTAGGTCACTTACATCACTACCTCGTTGCCACGACTCTAACACATATTTTGTAGTATATAAGTGTAAGAACTTCCTCGTGACTGTATCAAAAGCAGTTCAAACTCACGCTTTTGTAGAAACAGAAATATATATTTCGTCGGGAAAACGATTCTCTAAAACTCATATTACGGGATTGGTATTCAGCGAGTTGGCCCTGGAAGTTTTACGCCCTGTAAGTGAGTGCATTATTGTATTAAAAATATATTGAAAGTTTTTTAAACAATATCTGAATAGTAGCAAAGAAAAGAGTTTCCGCTTATGACACACCGTAACAGCTTTCCGTGTCCGATTATTATACTCTCATGGGTATATCCATGTGTGATTTTAACTATATTTTTGAACTAGTAAAGTTCAAAATGCGTTCCTCGAAAAAGTGGTCATCCCGACTTGCTAGGCAGTTTTACTTGTAAAGCTTAGAACTGGTCTCTCTAATGGTGTTCTCTCCACATAATTCAATGTAAGAAAAATATTAATAACATCTTATGTGCAATGTGCAAGCAGAAGGATATCTGGACTAGACTAACTGATACAGATCTTCAAGATTTCCCGGAATATACCAACTTAAACAAAGCCAATCTTACATCCAAGAGCACTTGAATTAAGACGTTATTTGCTCTCTTTACATACATCTTGAAGATAATTCTGTCCTTCGATTTCTGTTACGATCACGACACACAAATGCGAAAAACTATTGTATAAAAACAGAGTGAAGCAACATCACGCAATAGTACTGTGAATGTAAAGTAGGCGTAAAGGTCGTCGAATGATGTGCGCGTGTTGCTTCCGTATCATTGTTTCTGGTTTATTGGCCGCCACGACCGAAGTTAAAAAACGAAGTCTTGAATATGCTCATGCCCTACAAGACGCCGACGATGGATGGTCCAGTAGTGATTTGGATGAAGAAAGCAAAGAGGAAGACTAATCTAAAACACGTTGCCAAAAGTGCCTGAAACTGTCCTTATTTTCTGTTATTGATTATTTTCGATATTTCATATATTGAAATAATAGTCGTAATAAGTTACATTCATCTTAATTTTGAATTTAGTGTTGTATTTACTATTGAGTATAGGGATTAAAACTAATGACAATAGTGTTTATGTTCATAATATTTACTTAATATATATTTATATTTTCCCCACCAATTATAGAATTTTCATTCAAAATAATATTTTTTCTTCGCGAGACTAAAATCAGAAGTTAATACTTATTATAATAGTTTAATTCACTTAGAAAAATTATTTGTTGAAGTGCCCATTGCTAAACTATAAAGATTTGTCCAATATTTTTTTAAATGGGTAGGTTTTTTAAATGTAGCTTCACTTGAGCGTCTCTTAAACCTGTCAACATCAGAATGATTGAAAAAGAAATATTCAGTTGCCATTTTTGTGAATAAGTAATGAATTCAATGCAATAATTACTTACCTTTTAAATAAATATTTTTATTCATTATCCAAGGAGTGCTGAATAACGATAATTCTCTTCTTCAAATGGAAAGAAGGAGATAATTAGATTTAAGCTTAATACTTCATTCTAAGTTGACTTATCAAATCACATTTCAATTCAAACATTTAACGAATCAGTTGCCAAATCTTAAAGCATTTGCGAAAGTGAGATTAATTGATTAAGGTATTCTCACATTGATTAGAAAGTCCTAGAATTTCTTTAAGTAAAAAGATAAATTCAAAGTAGATAAACCGTTATATTGATCGAAATATTTATTATTGTAGAGAAGGGGTAGGTGGATTATTATATGCCTATACCAGGGTCGGCGAACCTATGGCACGCGTGCCACTTTTGGCACGCAAAAGAATATCTTTGGCACGCAAAAGAATATCTTTGGCACGGCACTGCTATGGCTCTAAATCAAAATAAAGAGAGATTACACAAAATCGTGACTGATCTTTTCTAAATTCGATTAAATGTAAATTGAAAAAATCGAATTGCGGCATATTATATTCCAATCTAATTAATTATGGTCTCAAAAATTATTCGAACAAATACGATATATGAAAACTAGAATTGGTTATTAGACATTACTAAATTCCGATGGTGAAGTTGTGGCAACTTAGAATTTATTTCGCAGCTTTTCAAAGAAACTGGCATTTGCTATTTTAACTTTTTCTGTCTTTCTATTCTTTCGAGTCATTGTTTTCACAAATGAATAATATCAAAACTGAAAGCACTTGTCATATAAATTCGGTTCGGTTTGCATTAAAATTAACTTGATATTAAGATGCAGCAATAGAAATCAAATTACATCGCATCAAATTTTTAAAATTATTTTTAAAAATATATTTGTTTCCATAATTATTATAGTGTAATACCTACATATACGTTCCTCATATTTTTTAAATCTTAATACAGAATTTTAAGTAATTTTAAACCATTATTTTTCCACCTACTAAATTTGCTTTTTAGTTTTTTAGTTGGCACGTCATAGTCACATAAAATATTTTTTGATCGAATTTGGCACGCGGCAACAAAAAGGTTCGCCAACCCTGGCCTATACTATAACCAAGAATCTTCTTTACATTTTTAAGTTTATTTTTACATGTTCGAAATATCTGCAAATAGGGGTGATCTGACTTTAAATAACTGCACAAATAATAATGAACTGAGTAATATTTTATTAACACCTGAACTACCGTGAACCGTCCTTTTGACGACTACCATATGAATATGTTTCGGTTCAAACCAGAAATTTGATTATAAAATAACTTTAAAAGGTACAAAGAAGAAAAACGTTAAATAATAAAGTTAACCTGTTTTAAATCAAATTTCTGGTGTGAAACTACAACTTTTATAAAACTTGACTCAAATTTTCGGTAGTTCTAATAAGGGTAGTTCTAAGTTCGGTAGTTAATGCAGAAAAAAAAGTTAAAATTAAAAACTCAAATTTAAATTTAATTTGGTTTTAAGCAGATTACATTCTTATTAGGACGTTTTCATCTGCTGTGCGCATTTTTTGCATATATCTTTCTGGGTTTTTTGTATAGCGTACATAAAACTTTGTGTGTATGATTTTTTTTTTTTTTTTTTTACATTCTTACTAAAGAGTTTTAACTGCAGTAGGTATATTTCATTTTTTTTCTAATATATCTGTACTTAATAAATTTTCTCTTTATTTTTGAGAATTTTTGCAATTTGAAAATTGAACAGCATATAAGAAATTTTGTAAAGGAGAACTTTTAAAGTAAACAATCACGACATACTTATCTGATCCTTTGCTTTGATTCCTTCCGGGTTCTAATAGTGAAGTAAACATTTCTCCAAGCATTCTAAAAGTATTAAAACAATAATAAAAGAATGAAGGAGAACATAATGCCGGCAAACGTTGTTAGATCAATTGCGAATTTTTTTGTCGAGAACACTGACTTGGCTTTTAGTCTACGGGGAATCAGGTTATAAATTTAAATTTTCCTTACAAGTACATAAATTTGTTTTTCTAAGGATTATCAATAAAAGAAATTTCGAATTAGTACTCAATTTTGTTACAATAACATAAAAAGTATAAACGAAGCAAAATAGAAAAGTTTGTTTTCTTAAATTATTTTAGTTATTTTCGAAGTACTTGGATAGACGTATATTTAGTCATACAAAATAAGAAATAAGATTAGCTAAAAGAATTATGACTACTGTATTTGTACACATATAAACTTATTCATACCTTTGCTCATTATGTTGACTATGTATTTAGCTCATGAGATATAAGATAATCTAAATTTGTGTTACAAAAATTAATATTGTTTTCTAATTCTTATACATATTTTTTTCGTTTTCGTAAAATTATCTTATTTTACCTTAGTGCTATATTTTTTGTTTTTATTATGTTTTTTATTTTTATTTTTTACCGATTTGTTTGTTTTTTATCATTTTTTAAATTATTTTTTCTTTTGTGTATGCTTTTTTAATCTTTTTTGTTTCATCGGATTTTATTCTAATTTCATATTTGCTTCTCCATTGTTTTTTACTCGCTGTGCCATTATCTGAATGATTGCTTGTGTATTGGCAGCGCTGCTCCTTCTTTTTTCTGTGTCTATTTTGTTAGTATCTCAAATCCTGCCCTGAAAAGTCTATCCTTTCATTTTGTGAAAAAGGGAAAAATAAGGTTGCCGTAGATGGAGCTTGTGTCTATTTAAAGGATTATAATAAAAATAAATCCATTCATTATCACCACAGATGAGAAAAAAAAAATCATAAAATATGGCTCAATGTATCTAAAGAAAGTTTTAGAAAAGGGTTTATGATTGTTTCTGGATTTGCATATGATGGCAAATTAAAAATAGAGAGAGTGCAGTAAATTGTTAAGATTATCTGCACATACAAAACAAATAATGTGTTGCTATCCAACGTACTATATATTCACAAATTAAAAGATGTAAAAAGCATATGAAAAATATAAATCTCTACGTTTCGGTTTAATTTTTAAAACCTTCGCCACGAGAAAAAATTTCTAAAATACAAATCTACAAAAACTCGTTACATGCTACATTTTAAAAACAATTCAAAATACAAATCAGTCTAACGGAAACTTTTAAATTCCAAATAACAGTTCGCGCCATCTTTTAACCAAAGAAAACAACGATGAAAGAAGTGCTGAAAAAAATTAGGAAGTTTCCGTTAGACTGCTTTGTATTTTGAATTGTTTTTAAAGCATGTAACGAGTTTTTGTTCATTTATATTTTAGAAAATTTTTCTACTGACGAAGGTTTTAAAGATTAAACCGAAACGTAGAGATTTATGTTATTCATATGTTTTTTACGTCTTTTAATTTGTGAATATATAGTACGTTGGATAGTAACACCTTATTTGTTTTGTATCGATATTACAACGTAAAGTCCTTAATTATTATTAACTGCACATACTAACAGAAACATATTTTACTCCGAATCTTCAAACATGATATACCATCTCTTTACACCCGGTACCATCAATATTTTGAACTGTATCAGGATAAAACAAGCAGCCACACATCACAATCCATTGTTTATTTCCTGAAAAAAATGAAATGCGAAACGTGTATCAGAGCTATACCCTTCGCTTATATACTTTCTAAATCTTCTCATGTCAACTCTTGAGAAAATAATTACACTGATTTTAATTTTAAACAGGCCAAAAAGCACAATGTGCATCGTCTTTCTCCACGATATAGAGATTAGCATGGCACACGATGCAGAATTCTGTATGAGAAGCATTTATCGAGAGAAAAATAGAAAAATGTTGTTGCAGTAGATAAATCTTGTGTCATTTAAAGTATTATTCTAAAAAGAGATCCATTTATATCAACATAAAGGAGAAAAAATCGTAAAACATGGTTCAATGTATCTAAAGAATGTTTTAGAAAAAGTTTTATTATTGTTGCTGGACCTCATGCACTCATGCATTTTTGAGCTTTTGAACTTTTAAAAAGCGCATCTAAACGTCAGCCTACAAACCTTTCATGGACTTTAAAAAGCTTTTCAAGAGGAATGGGCCAAAATACTTCTTAAAAACTTCAAAAAGTATTATTTTCATGGAAATTACGCTGTAGAAAGGTAGTTAAGAATCAAGGTTAACAAATTATACATTCAAAGCACTAAATATGTTATGTAACATAGTTCTGTAAGTACCATGAATGCAATCTAAAAAATGTGCGAACAACCTTTGTATTGAGCACGTAGATGCAATCGTTTATTTACAAATGCTCTCAAAATAATTCGGTTGAAGGACTGACTCTGAATGGGATGCGAGGTTTCAGTTGTGATATGCATTTTAAAACTTGAAGGGTCTCAGGACTCTTAAATTGGAAAAATGAAATACAAAGAAAATCGCCCAGTTAAACTGATGGCATTGAGCTTACAAGCTATTCACACTAATTGTATATTATATTCTTATTTCAAAGAACAATGCCCCTTGAAAAATAAATGAAGGGATTAGCCCCCGTTTCCCCCCTTTATACTTAACTAAAGAACCTCCAAATCTAATCAGGGAAGCTCCTTAACATAATAAACTGATATACCAAATTGAAGCAAATCAGATAATTGCTTGAAAAAACCATTTCGCTAAATTAAGGGGGGTATTAGTTCCCCAATTTCTCCCTTTATGCTGAACCAATGAACCTTCAAATCTAATCAGAAAATCTCCTTATCAGATTGAACCTAGAAAAAAATTAAACTAAATTAGATAATTCTGCATGAAAACCCATTTATCTAAATTAAGGGGAGGGGACACTTGCCCCTTACTTACTTTGATACTTAACCAATGAACCTCCAAATTAAATGAAGGAAGCCGTATCGGAATAAACTGGTATATCAAATTTGAGGCAAATCCAATAATTCTGAATGAAAAACACATTTATTCTAATTAAGGGGGGGGGGGCACTAGCCTCCGTCCTACCTTTATACATAAGTAATGGACTTCCAAATCTAATCAGGGAAGCTGCTTAAAATAATTAACCGATATACCAAATTTGGAGCGAATCGAATATTTCTGCATGAAAAAGCCATTTATCTAAATTAAGAGGGAGTTAGCCCCCTTTCTCCCCTTTATATGTAACTAATAAACCTCCAAATCAAATCAAGGGGGCTCCTTAACATAATAAACCGGTATACCAAATTTGGAGCAAATCGAATAATTCTATATGAAAAACCCATTTATCTAAATTAAGGGGGGGTAGCCACCCCCTTTCCTCCCATTATACTTAAGTAATGAGCTTCCAAACCTAATCAGGGAAGCTCCTTAACATAATAAATCGGTATACCAAATTTGGAGCAAATCTAATAATTCTACATGAAAAACGCATTTATCTAAATTAAGGGGGGTAGACCCCTTTCCCCACTTTATACATAATTAATGAACTTCCAAATGTAATCAGGGAAGCTGCTTAACATAATTAACCGATATACCAAATTTGGAACAAATGAAATATTTCTGCATGAAAAACCCATTTATCTAAATTAAGGGGGGGGGGTAGCCCCTTTCCTCCCTTTATATGTAAGTAATGAACCTCCAAATCAAATCAACGCAGCTCCTTAACATAATAAACCGGTATACCAAATTTGGAGCAAATTGAATAATTCTACATGAAAAACCCATTTATCTAAATTAAGGGGGTGTTAGCCCCCTTTCCCCTCTTTATACTTAAGTAATAAGCTTCCAAATCTAATCAGGGATGCTCCTTAACATAATAAACCGGTATACCAAATTTGGAGCAAATCGAATGTTTCTGCATGAAAAACCCATTTATCTATATTAAGGAGGGTGGGGGGGGGGCACTAGCCCCCCTTTTCCCCCTTTATCCTTAACTAATGAACCCCAAAAACTAATCAGGGAAGCGCCTTATCAGAATGAATCTAGAGAAAAAAATTGAATGAAAATCTGATATTTCTATCAAGAGTTATCGCATTACGTACGTACATACAGAACCGGCGGGCACATAAGCTCTCAGACTTTGATAGTCTGTGAGCTAAAAAAGGACTATTTTCAATATTTGATATCTTAAAATGTATCTGATTTTAAAACAAAATTTTTAGGGGGATGAAAGATATAAGTATGTTCTTTCATTTCATGTATTTAAAAAATTGCCACAATTAGCATTTAAAGGGGGGTCCAAACTGTCAGACATTTGATGAGCAGAAAATTGGTATAACAGCTTACGCGCAGGATTACAAAATAAATTTTGCAACTAGAATGGAAATTTTGGTGCCTATTTATACTTCAGATTGTCCCTGAACCTAAATAAATTTGTATTTGGATAAAATTGTATTTTTATTTTTATATTTTTAATACAAAGTTGTATTTAGCTAATGCAAAATTCTGAAAATTTCAACAGTATAATCATCTAAAAAAATATTTTTTTGAACAATAAAAAATATTTTTTTTTCAGATTATACAAACTAACATGAATCATATGCTTGGAAATTTCATTAAAAAATATTTAAAAGTTTTTGAGATATCGTTCGCGTTACGCCCAAAAACGACATTTGAAGTAAAATGATTTCAAAGTTTAGCAAATGCCGCTTCAGCATATCAGTGGATTTAGGCCGTAAGTGGATCTAAAAGCTGTAACTTCTGTTCTAATGGGAATTACAAGGAAACAATTATATCAAAACGTTCAGAAAAAGATAGTGGTTTAGCATTGAAAAAAAATGAAAATTTTCGAAATTTTGAAGCTTTAAGAGCTCTGAGACCCCTTAAGTAATTTTTATTGCATTACGAGGAGCGTAAATCATAGAGGAGCCTGTACAAATGAATTCGCACACATTACTATCTATGAAAAACAATTGCTGGAAATGAATTTTCTTTTGCTGTCTTTTTTTTAATGTTTAATTTAGATATCTCATTTCACTGTATGAATAGAAATTACATTTCTTATCGATATTCCGATATTGTTGGAAAATGTTTTATAATCATAGACTTAATGCATGATTCTACTTTTTCTTTATTTTTTAATTTAACATTCAAGTTAGTAAAATCTGCAATACGTTAAAATGATATTTAAAAAAAATTATCTTAATCGATCTGTAATTAAGAACTCAAAAATTTCTTTTTTTCTATAGTTTTTTTTTTTCGATTTATTATTTGTATAATACAGCAGTATATTATTTTCTGAAAAATGTAAATGAAACAATATTAATAAAATATTACTTTAAACAGTAAACAAACATCGAAAATTCGTGTTATCTTTTGCTTTGAATCCTTTAGGGTTCTGAGAGTGAAGCAAAAATTAATCGATGCACGCTAAAAGTAGCGAAATAATAATGAAAGAAAGACGGAGAACATAATACCAGGAAATGTTATCAGATCTTTTGTTGAAAACCGTCACTTCGTTTCTAACCTACGGGGAATCGGATTGTAAATCCAAATTTCCCTTGCAACTAATTTAACCTGTTTTTCAATGAACTAAATTACGGATAAGTATTAGATCTTCTTGCAGCAGACTAAATCAAACTAAATGAAATATCAATAACAATCTTGAATGAAATAATTTTGCTTTCGAAAGTTGCTTTATTTACTTTCAAACTAATCAGACTTATTTTTTGTTGAAAATAAGCTTATACATTTGACAAACAAAATGATGATTTGTGAACTTGTATGTACGTACTGAAAATAACGACACAACTTGTAAAAAGAACTCAGGAATTTAAATAATATATTGAAGACATCACTTATTTATTATGGACCTTTCTTTTTACAAAAAAGATAAAGAAACAAATTGGTTCAAGAGCTAATAGAATATCTTAGGCCGCGGTCTTATGTCTTTATCTCGTCATATTACTCCCGAAACCATTTTTTGAAACAACTACAAGCCCGTTCCACTTTTACGTCTCACACCTTTTAGGTTGATTTCGTATGAAATACTACCTATCGCATTCTCCCCTAGGTTGGAATTCGTGGAACATTTTTGTAGATCTACATCGATCATAACCCCTAGAATCCAAAACCACTCTCAGTAAAAAAAAAATATATATATATACATATATTTTTTCACTTCTTTTGGATATGATAACTTCCATAATTCTGCACAAATCTGTTCCAAACTGATACATAGAATCAAGGAGCATAAAATATCGGTCAAGTTCGTTAATGGGCAAAATAGGTCCAAGGGGGTGGAAATAGGGAAGGGTTTTGTGAAAACCAAAAAAAAAAAAAAAAAAAAAAAGCGCATAACGCATTATAATACATACCGAATCAGTTTAAAATTATTATTACTTCTAAAAAAAGGACCAACAATTTATGTATGACAGATTTTTTATAAAATTAAAAAATGGTCTCAAGGGGCGAAAAAAATAGGGTTTTGAGGAGAACAAATTCATAACTTCGTCAATTCTCAAGATATCAAATTCAATTAAATTTATTATAAATCTTCTTAATATTATCTACATATTTTACATTGACAAATTTTTGATAGGACCAGCTCGTACAGCAAAAAATAAAATAAAATAAAATAAAATAAAAAATAATAAAAATAAAAATAAAATAAAAACGAAAAACGAAAACAAAATGGCGCCGTTGAAGAAGAACTTTCAAAAGAACTCGCACGTTACAACTTTTTAAAATCTTTTAATATAGTCTTGATATTTTAAGGCATCTCGTACTTTATCAAATTAAAAAGAGATTATTACTTATTGTTATTAATTAGAGATGTAGGGATGCTATCCCCTATAAATTATTTTAAGTGAATATTTCATGCTTGACCCCAAAAACAAGTAATTTAGATTTTCAAAATCGCAAGTTTGAATTTTATAAAACCCTTTAATACTTGCAGATCACTTAATTACTTACTGGTATTACTTAGATATGTAGAGATGTTATCCCCTAAAAAAATTTTAAAGTTAGTATTCCATGCTCTTCGTCAAAAACAAATAATTCTAATTTTCCAATCCGATTTCATAAACTAGAAACATAATAAGTTTGCCTATTTGAGCATTTCTAATGCAACTGTGGAAAGATTATTTGAATATAGGAGTATATAGAATTAACATAGTCCCGCTTATTTATAAAGTAATCGCATGTTTGGACTTTTTTAAATCATTCCGTCCTTATTGATCACATAATTACTAACTGATATTACATAGAGATGTGGAGATGTATAAAGTAATTGCACGTTTGAACTTTTTAAAATAATTTAATATAGTCTTGATGTTTTAAGGTATGTCTTATTTTATCAAATAATAGAGATTATTCTTTATTTGTAATAAAAAGATTATTACTTACGAATATTAATTAGAGATGTCGAGACGTTATCTCTTATAAATTAAGTTAGAATGAATATTTCATGTTTTACTAAAAAAATAATTAATTCTGATTTTCAAATCCAAATTCATAAACTAGAAATATTATATATTTTGCTTATTTGAGGATTTCTAATGCAACGGTAGAAATATTATTTGAGTATATGAGTATATTTGCTTGTAATAATAAGAAAATAATTCGCGATCATTTGAAATTTCTAGAATTTTGAAATGGGGACAGATTTCTCAGACCTTCTCTAATAAACTGAAAAATGGTAAATTTTTTTGTGCTGCTATAGAGATATATGAAGAATGGGGACTAAGGGATTTCTAAGTATTCATCTTTTTCTTCTACGTTTTCGCAATAAAAAAACTAGAACTATGGAATTTAATTTAGTTGAAAAGACAAAATGAAACATTCCAAAATGTTCCGGGAAACGCCGATAAATAACTGCGATTTTCCTGATATAAATTCCCGAATGGAAAAAAAAAGCAAAGCAAAGCTAAAAATCTGAAAATATATCTTTATAATATATTGATAAAAAGGAATAATTGTATTACAAAGGAATATTTGTCACAGAAAAATGCTTCCATTATTAATTTTGTTATATGTTTTGTATAACTTTTAATTTACTTTCGAAGATTTTTACACCAAGGATTCCTTTTTTTTGTGCAATTATTTATTTAGATTTTTAGATGTAGGTTGGTGAAAAAAACATAATTTAGGTATATGTATTAGGTAATTCAAAAAAGTTTGTTTAAACGTTAAGAAGTATCATCGTTTAATTAATCAACTAAGGATCCAAAGATGGCCCAAAATTTTCAAGGGTTGCCATTAGTCGCACGCAGTTTTGAGCAGGTAACCCTATGTGTTTTAATTAAGAATTGTAAGATATTCATATTAGCAATTATTACATTAATTAATTAATGAAAAAGTAAACGACAGAAAACCATATTTGGCGTGAGCTTATGTTTCGTCTTCGTACCAGTTTTGCTTTGCTTTTTCTATGACAAATACTATGATTTTTTTATATTGCATCTTTTAATGAATGAGTCAGGCTTTTTTTTTCCCCTTGCAAATTCCGTTTGGATTACAAAAGATATTTTCAGAATATAAATAAATTAGACAGCTTTGCAAGGAACTGTATACGTTGCCGTCTATGGATGTTGATTGCAGGAAGTGCGCTTTTAGTTGTGTTATGAATTTTGCCTGTACTAAATTTTAGAAATATAGAACATATATAAATATAAAATTGGGTTGAATAAATGGATTCGACTACTTTTCCGATTATCGACGTTACTTACACAAATTAGGTTTTAAAATGTGTTCTTAGCTGTATAAATCGTTTATTAACGTATCCTCAATTGCCGTATTTAAAGGTAAACTTCTGGATATGTTGAAAAGTGTTTCATAATCCTCGTTTGATGCATGATTTTTCTGTCTTTTTTTTACTCTCCCAAAAGATTTTGCGGCTTTGCTTGCGTAATAGGTGAAATATGCCAATTTATATTTGTATGTCCAATTTTTATTAGAAGAAATTATACTTTTAGGAATAATGCAAAAATTACTAATTTAGCCACAGTTTGACTAAACTTCATTATACTGCATTAGGCAGAAATGAGACTTAAATTAAGAAGAAGAACTAAAATTAATTCTAAATAAATGGTAATTTAGAAAGTATTTTGAATTTCTTATGCTCATTTCAGTATTCATTTGATGTTTAGATTTTTTTAGAAACCATCTTCTTAAAGCGCATTTACATCTTAAAATTAACCATCATGTCAAATTCCAAGCTTATTGTCTAACGGTCAACCACCTCTCTAGTGGTAGTCGCACAACATAAAATGCCTATGTTTTAACAGGGACTGTCAACATTAATTTACCAACATTTATTTTGAAATCGGTTTAGTATTCCCTAATATTCCATAGAAAACATAATTTAGAAAGTTTTTAAAGACATTTTTAGAACTTTTTTTTTCGGCATAAAATATAGCCTCTGTAGGATCAGAGACTGTCACTATTGATTCGTAACCATTACTTTTGGCATCGGTTCGCTATTTCCTGAGATTGCACAGAAATCATAACTTAGGACTTTCTTAGAACGCTTTTCACTCCTTCCCTTCGCTTTTACCCTTTTAAATTTCGAAATTGTTTTCAACGGTTCGTAGGGGAATTTATATTTTATATGTAACTACCATGCCATATTTCAAGTTGCTAGCCTCTTCAGTATCACAGAAATCGCAATTTAGAACTTTTTTGCTCTTGCAACCGTCTAGTGGTAGTGGCACGCTTGATTGTTGGTTGATTTTTGACGGCCAATTATCTTCTCGAGGGATATAGGCCCAGGAAGGAAGTGCCCTTCGTGGGGGTCTTTCTAAGGGTACCTAACCCACATTAACGCTTGGAAATCCAAGGTTCGAAGAAAACCACGAAAACTCCGAACAATTAGGCCGACGGGCGCGATTGGTATCGAACCCAGCACCTCCCGTCTACCAGCTTCGAGAGCAGAACCTCTCGGCCACTGGTGGGACGGTAGTGGCACGGACATAAAATATAGCTTATGTTTGAGCAGGTTCTATCACCACAATTTACAACTATTATTTTTTAAAACGGTTTGGTATTTAGTAAGATTGCATAAAAATCATAATTTATAACGTCTTTAGAACATTTTTCGTTCACTTCATCCTGTTACATTTCGAATTTTCTTTCAATGATTCTTAGAAAGCATTTGCATCTTTTAAGTGCCAAATTTCAAAATCTTAGAACCCGCAGTATCACAAACAACGCAATTTAGAACATTTTTTTTCTCCTGCAACCCGTAGGCGGTAGTGACAACAGCAAAAAGTACAGCCTATGTTGGAGTAAGGACTACCACCATCAATTTGCAACCATTATATTTGATGCATGCGATATCGTCAGATCCTACCAGATGAGTGTGTGATAGCGTGTAAGTACGTTAAAAGGCACCGTTCTCATTATGGATGCCGCCAAATTATGTCAACGAGCGGTCGTGCAACTTTTAATAGCGGAAAATGTGATTGCTAGTGAAATCTGTCGTCGAATGCAACATGTGTATGGTACGGAGTGTATGTCACGCAGATCGCTGTTTCGATGGTGTTGGAATTTCTGTACTGGAAGAAGTAGTACTGATGACAGGTTACGACTTGGTCATGCGCATGTGCTCTTCTTCCACTACGAAAATCCCTACAATATCGGAATACCGATCTCTGCGACATACACTCTGTGCCATACACATTTTGCATTCGACAATAGACTTCACTGGTACTAAAAATTACACAAACTGCTGTTAAAAATTACACAACCGCGCGTTAACACGATTTGGAGGCATCCATGGTGCGAACAATGCCTTTTAACATGCTTCCACACTATCACACACGCATCTGGCGGGCTCTGACGATATTACATGCATTCTCAGCATTCTGCGCCTTCTGTAGGAGCATTCGCAATCCTCTTTCTCTTCAAATGGCGGAGTTATTACAGCAACGGGTCATTTGAGTGAACCATATATATGTGTGTGTATATATATATATATATATCACTTTTTTATGGACACGATAGCTTCCAGAATTCTGTTCAAATTTCTTCCAAAATAAATCAAGGGCATAAAATCTCGGTGAAGTTCGTTAATGGGCAAAATCGTACCAAGGGAGTGGGAATGGGAATGGTTTTTGTGAAAACAGAAAAAACTCCATAACTTATTAATTTTGATACATATAAAATCAGTTTAAAGTTATTATTACTTCTAGAAAAAGGGCCAATTATTTATGTATGACAGATTTTTGATATTACTAAAAAAGTGTGGTTCAAGGGGCGGAAAATATAGTGTTTAAAAAAGAAAAAAAATCATTACTTCGTCAATTCACATTTATTATCATATCAAATCTACTTAAATTTATTATAATTTTTTTTAATATTATCTGCAACTTTTATACTGAGAAGTTTTGATACGACTAACTCTTACAGCAAAAAAAGAAAGGAGGGGGATTGAAGAAGAAAAAAATCATAACTCCGTCAATTCACAAGATATCAAATCCACTTAAACTTATTATAAATCTTCTTAATATTATCTACAACTTTTATATTGACAAGTTTTTGATATGACCAACTCTTACAGCAAGACAAAAAAGGGGGAGGAGTGTAGAAGAAAAAAAATCCCATCTCTATTAATCCGCCACTGAGGCGATAAAAAAGTATCATTTGCGTTATGAAAACTTTTAACAACCCTCAGAGATGCTGTACATGGTGTTGCATTATTAAACGTGCATGTGTCTTAATGAAAAGATTTTCAGAATTTAAAATATAGTGTGTGGTTCATTTAATGAAACAATCTCCGCACGGTTTAAATTTATGATATAAATCTTCTTAATATTATCTATTACTTTTGTAGTAACAATTTTTTGATAAGATGAACTTTACTAATGTATGATAATACTAAAAATATTCTGAAAGGATGAAAAAAATTGGGGTTGAAGAAAAAAAAAATATCGTATTAACATGATTCTGATAAAAACAACTCTTACAAAAGAATGAAATTAAAAACTCGTCAAATGCGGAAAGATAAAATTGTTAAATTGTGTTTATCTTTAATCTGTATTTATTTTATGTTCGTGAAATTAGTAGTTAAGGTGGCTGGTCGTTCAACGTCGGAATTTTCCTCCGCAATGTTAAGTCTATGGGCTTTTGATGCATTCGTTTATTTAAAATATCTTCCCGGGATATTCATATTTTTAACATATTTTTTCTGTGTATTCTTCTTAAGTCTATTCTTCTCTTTTTTTCTTAGTTTTCAAAATATTTCTAAAATCTATGCTGAATTTATATTTTATCTGCTAAAAGCGGGCGAACTGTGAGTAAGATTTTAACCCTTAAATGCCGGGTGTTGCTTTTCGGCAACATACACAATTTAGGCTCTAAAATACTATTAGAATAATATTGAAGCTATAATGTCTAATGTTGCCAATAAAATACATTCTGAAAATATTATTAAATTGATTTTCAACATGTAGATGGAACACTTGTGCTGTTTAAGAATAAAGATAGATTTATTTTTTTTCAATTGCTGCTACTTGTTCTTTTTGTTTTGTTTGGAAGCTTGCGAAATACCCTATTTTGTTCTGCAGTGCGCAAGTAAAATTTATTTCTTATTTTAGTTCCTAAAATTCTTGTGTGTTTCATGTTATAGAATTTTATCAAGGAAAATTATTTTTCCAATTAAAGGCCAGTATTGCCGATTAGTAACAAACTGTTTTTTAGCCGTAAATCATACTTAAAACAAAATTTGATTTTTTTTAAGTATTTTTCCCATGATTTATTTAAAAAATGAAAGCTGAAAAACATTATTACAATTATTTTTGAAAAATCAGGCATTTAAGGGTTAACATTTCATATAAAATTAAGTCTATACTTTAGAAATATTTTGAGAACTAAGAAAAATAGAGACATCTTTTAGGAAGTGTACACAAAAGATAGAAGTTTAAAATATTAATTTCCGGAGGAGATATTTCAAATATGGGAATGCATCCAATGCCCATAGACTTTACATGAGTGATGGGAAATCGGAAGCTGAGTGACCAGACCCCTTAACTTCGAAATCTACCATTACCTGTAGACCGAACCGGCAGGGATTTTTTTTAACACGGTAACATTTAAATTTGTAGATATCCGCAAGAAGTTTCTTGTTTTCTATTCCTAGTTATATATAAAACAGGAAATTTAAGGGGGTTCGGGACACAAAAATCTTCAATTTTTCATTTTTTTTTATATTATTAGATTAAAAAATTTTCTGCAGTTATCTGATTAAAATGATGTTTAAATTATGTTTCTATCTTAATTAGAACAGGAAATATTAATTTTTTCGTTTTGGTTTGTTTTCAAAATCTGCCTTTCAAGCTATGGTTGTCAAGGAAACGAGTTCTTGTGAAATTGCGTTTTTCTTCATGATAGGTTTTTTCACCATTTCTCATATTTAAATTCTTATAACTCGAGAACCGTTAAAGATACAGGGTTGAAACTCGGAACATATCTTTTTCAATTATTTTACTTTACTTTTGAGCCAGCATATTTGAAAAAAATATTCACTTTTGAAAATATGATTTTTATAAAAAGAGTTGCACCAATTTTTTTGTAATTTTTTTCGTTAATTAATAAATATTTTTAATTTTTTTTTAATTAATATTTTTAACATGCTGGCTCTAAATTAAAATTTATATATTTTTGTTTATTTAAATGAAAAAAATCAAATTCTATAAATAATATTTCGAGTTATAACGATTTTAATCTACCCCACCTTTTTAACAAAATTTAAAATTTAAATTAAAAAAAAATATGAGAAGTTTTATCATGCGATTTTGTTTACAAATGATATGGTTAACCATCACAAAAAGTTTCAAAATTTTAACTCAATAAATAATTTTTTTTTTTGAAAATGTGTCCCGGACCTTATTTTATTTTTGTAAGTAGTTTTTAGAATGTTGGTATTATTTTACAATACAGGCTTCTTTAATAAAAACTTTCTTAAATGCTTTAATACCAAGCGTTGCTCAGATTTAAATTTAAAATTTAAAACTTGAAAGATATCTTAAATATATAATGAATATGCAACTTTCACGCCATTAAATGTACATTTATTTTTTAAATTCTTTCAAAAATTATTAATGCACAACTAAATTTAACTACGCCCTGCTATACTTTTCACATAATAAAACTAATTTTTATTTTATAATGCCCCTAACAAAGATTAATGTTTATACTAAGATACTACACCTTTTAACAAAAAGGCAAAACGTAAAACGCATTATTCTAAATTAAATAAAAAAGCTTCGAGGAATTTAATGCTACGATGGGTGCTAAATCTTTCTAAAAATGTTAAGGTATTTTAAAATGTTCGAAATGAATTTATTATTTAAGAGGAGTTTCATAAATTATGAGAGAACATGTATAGGGAAAATACATGGTAAAATTGTGGAAACAGGATTATTTAAAAATGAAATTTATAAAGACTGTAAAGTGCTGTATTCCACCAGCAGATTATATTCCACGTTTTGTAATAAAGTTTTTTTTTTTTAAGCTGACATTAAAATTTGATTAAGCGAAGTTTAAATTTCTGTGAGAACTTGTATTTGTGTTTGCTGGGCTCTTTTTCCAAATTTCGTAGAGGTTACTTAGAAATATAACTTCCGAAAAATTATTTGCCTTATTTAATTGCAGAATTCTAGTTTAAACGAGACAAAATTATTATTCGGAAATAGTGTTGCTCATATTTAGGCACTTCTATGCACCCTGTTTAAAAATCTTTAAACTTATTTTATTTAGCTTCAATTATACACGTACAAGCCCTCATTAAAATAACTATAGATTACCGTTGTTACTTATAAAAGAAAGATATTATCAAAAGTTGCCATTTATCTTTAATCAAGCAGCCTAAGATCACACAGATTTGATTTTATTACACAAAAAATTTGCAAATTATGATATTTTACATTTCGCAATTGCTTTTTGTCTAATGCATATATAGTCAAGCCTAATTTTTTGTGGTTTATAGGGACCGCACAAAAAACACACGCACGCGCACACACACACAGAGAGAAATAAATGTTCCTAAACATCACAATTACCTATAATAAATATTTCGCAGCATATACAAAACAATATGTAGTGAAATAACCGCATAAAAAAATCTGACATATAAAATATGTCAAAGTCTCAGGATATAGCGAGAAATAGATTCTCATAACAAAGAAAAATAACTTATATATACATGAGAACATTTTTAAATGTTTTATTTACTTATTTTCGATCTGTCAAAAATTCAAAATGTGCGTATTTAAATATAATTCTTTGTAGTGAAGAACATGTTTAAAATTGCTTTCGTCACTTGAATATTTCCGAAACAAAAATTAGATTTGAAGAAATTTGATTTGAAAGTTTTTGTTGTCAATTTTAATGATTTATTTTCTGTTTGATACCATGTGTTTAAAATATTAACAGATGTGGTACTCAACTCTATAAAAAAAACTTATTCATATTTAATTTTTAAATATTAAAAAATATTAATATTATTTACATTATTAAATAATAAATATTAAATATTAATGAATAATGTCTTAAATCTTCAAGGCTAAATAGAATTTTGGTATTTTAGCTTTACCATGTGATAGAATACCTGATAACGCCTTCGTACAACAGATAAAATAATTTTTAATAAAATGTAGCATAACATGTTCTTGCACTCAGCTCTTCAATTGACTTTTTAATAATTTTACCTTTATTAAGCTAAAAAGATTCTTCAATCATATACACCCCCCCCTCACCCATAACCAGACTAGCTTTGTTCTGTTACCATTGCAAAGAGTAGCACTCAAATTTTATATTTTTACAGATATTTTATAATATACTGCAGTGAAAATTTCTCACAGAAAACCGTAGAAAATATGCTTGATTGTGCATCCGATTAACGTTATTTTCTAGTAAAAGCGAAATCTTATAGCACAAAAAATCTGGTTGTGTACGAGAAAAATTTTTAACTAATGACTAAGAAATGGCAGGATCTCTCTGGTAAAAAGGTGAAGAAACGAGCAAATATTTTATTTATCGAGATTATGTTTAAATCGTCAATTTTTGCCGACTAATATCTTTTCTCTTCTGATCTCCGAATACCTGATTTCTACCCGACAGCCAAGAAGGGTTGTGTGTTTCACGAGTGTCTGGGTATGTGGATTTCTTTATACCCTCGAAACATCCCAAAGGCTGGATGGATTTTAATGAATGAGGTCTCTATATATTCGTTTTAACCGTCGGATGGTTATAGGATAGGTGTTTTTTTAAATTCAAAATGGCGGCCGTAAAATACAAAATGGGGGTAGAGACGAAAAAAAATTTTACGCAACATATTGAGTGACATATCATTGGCTAGGTCTTTCAAAATGGAGACGGTGTTTCATTGACTATTTTACAGTCAGAAGCTTTGTTTAAATATCACACAACCTGAAAGTTGTGTAGGTAGGATCTCTAGCTTTACTGTAGCTCTAGCCTTCATAGACATCTATAGGCCTCATCAAAACAGTGTTTATAGATTGGAACTAACAATTAAACACAACTTAAAAGTCATCAAAACAAGTACATAAAAAATAGGTAAGTAACATAAAAAATTCTTTCCGGCCAGTGCTGGGAGGAAGAGGTAGCTTTCATATTCCTTATTTTTAAAAAGCTAGATTATGTTATTCAAACACACGAATCTCAATTTAGTGGAAACCGATTATAGAAGATTCAATACTAATTTTTATCAATACTAAATCATTATGAATGAAAATTTCGCAAAATTAGTCAGCTTCATCCAAGCTGCTTTTATTTAAAGTAACTTATATTTGGTTGCCAAATTCGGCGATATCTTGAAGTGCCTGCCATTTTAAGACAACATGGTGGATGAGTCTAACCAGTGAACTTGGTCGAGACCTTAGTAATTCCTGTGCACATGCTCACTCTCTTCGAAATCGGTTGATATATACGAGTGCTGTCACAGGCAACAAATCAGATTTTTCAAAAGATAATTACAAATCAAGAAATGCTCCGGAATCCTTATATCAAGATCAAATACTTAAGAAAGAAACCTTTTTGAATTTCTAATTTTTTTTAACCTCACTTTAAATATAATTTTTTTTTTATTTAATGGCCGCCATTTTGAAACAAGATGGCGGATGAGGTTGGCCAGCGAACTTGGTCGAGACATTGCTATACACTATCCCCATGCCTTCTTACATCCAAATTGGTTAATAAATACGTGTGTTATAGCGAGACAAATATCAGATCGTTTCAAAATGTCAGCCATGCTAGAAATTCAAAGTGCTATAACTCAACCATTTTTTAAGATATAGACGAAACAAAAACTTCTCCGGAATCTTTGTATCAAGGTCAAACACATAAAAAAAAATCTTTTTCATTTCCCATTTTTTTTATACCTCATTTTAAATTTAAATAAAAAAAAGTTAAATGTTCCCTTTTGAAACAAGATGGCGAATGAAGCTGGCTAACAAACTCGGTCGAGGCATTGGTATGTAGTATATGCACACCAGGTTACATCCAAATCGGTTCATAAATACGCCTGTTGTCGCATGACAAAAATTAGGTCATTTCAAAATGTCAGCCACAATAGAAATTCAAAATGCTATAACTCAGCCATTTTTTTAGATATAGACGAAACAAAAACTTGTCCGGAATCTTTGTATTAAGGTCAAACACATAAGAAAAAATCTTTTTCATTTTCCAATTTTTTAGTACCTTATTTTAAATTTAAAATTTTTAAAAATTCTTTAAATAGCCGCCATATAGAAACAAGCTGGCGGATGAAGCTGGCCAACGAACTCGGTCGAGACATTGGAATGGACTATGGACACACCAAGGCACATCCATATCGGTTCATAAATACGCCTGTTATCGTGTGACAAAAATCAGGACGTTTCAAAATGTTAGCTAATCTAGAAATTCAAAGTGCTATAACTCAGCCATTTTTTAAGATATAGACGAAACAAAACTGCTCAGGAATCTTTGCATCAAGGTCAAACACATAAGAAAAAAATATTTTCCATTTTCAATTTTTTGGTACCACATTTCAAATTTCAAATTTCAAATTTTTTTTAATTATTTTGAAACAAGAAGGCAGATGAAGCTGGCGAACGAACTCGGTCGAGACATTGGTATGCACTATGTACACACCGAGTTACATCCAAATCGGTTCATAAATACGTGAGTTACAGTGTGACAAAGATCAGATATATCAAATTTATTATATATATATATATATATATATATATATATCAACATTTGAACGGAAGGTGGTTTCAGGGTCTGGGGGTCATGATCGATGAAAATATACCAAAATGTTTTGAAATCGCTTTCCTCCGAACGGCTGCAATAGGCAGATTTTTGTAACGAAAGCTACCTAAAATAATTTCACATTGATGAGAAATAATTGATTAGTTCGCTTTTTAAGTAGTCGTGTTTTTTGATTTTTTAAATTTAATTTTTACTTGTTTTAGAGTTGAGACTTACACAGTAGTGTAGTCAGGGTGAGAGCTCCACAGGCTCAAAATACCATTATTTTAAAGAAATATTCTTCGTAAAAGTTTCAGGAACTTAAGAATGCAATAATATCTCAAGGAAATTACTGGTATCGAAATCATCTGTACTCTGAACTGGCTGGACCCACTAGACATACAAAATTCTCTTTACTAATTTTTTAAATATGTTTTATTAGTTTTAAATTAAATTAAACCTTTATGTACTGAAATATGAATTCATAAAATTTAATCTTTTAAGGCATTTTTCGTGAATTTTTGAAAATACATTAGAAGATTTACATAATCCTTTAATAAATTTTAGATGGATTTTAGAAAGATTGAATGATTTAAGGATTAATTAAATTTGAATTTATAGGGATTTTGTGCAATATTTATAACCCCACTCAAATCTTTTATTTTAAATATTTTCTTAGTATTTTGTAGAATTAGGAAATATACAAATATAATATTCTTACAATAAAAATATAGAAATATTTCCAAATTAAAAAATTATCCCCCACCCCCTCTCGAACACGAAGAAAGCTGAAAAGATGCAAAGGCAAAAGAAATCATCTTTTAACAAAATATTTTAGAATTGTGTAACGAATAATGCTTTTAAAACAAGATGAAGTAATGTAGCTATTGCCCATTCTAAACTGTATTACAAAAAATCAATGCGTTAAATAAATTTTATAACAAGTTATTTTAATGGTACTTATAAGTACCGTCAGTAGATAAAGGGTTAATGAGGGTGGCATTCTTTTTGTAAATTTCTGATAAATACATAAATACACAGAAATTTGTTGAGTCTGCTATTAATTAATTCAAAAGTGGAATTGAGATAAAAGAGAAATGTGAAATTAATCTGAAAACAACACACTCTTCCAATGATTAATACTTTAGCATTATTTTCGTGCTTTGTTCTTCTCCACAGTTCATTTACCATTTTTTATATAGGTATTGTTTAGAGTAATCGGTGCAACATAAATTTCACATTACACTCGATTGAATCTAATCGAACCGGATTCACTTAGATATATGGATATTTTAACGCATAAGTACCTGAGATTAATTCGGCGGCAACGAGAGTGTAAACTCGTGACGGTTTCTGCATTTAAATATTTTTAACTGCCCAAATTGGGAATTTTGAAGAGGAATGACGATGTTATTGGAAATTCAAGCGGTGGTTTCAAATTTTTGCACCGTTTGAATTTGGTTTTAAGAAATTATTTTAAAACTAAATGTTTCTGCCTCTGCGAGCAAACTTGGTAAACGTTACATGCAATAGTTTTTGCAAAATAAACCAACAAATAAAAAAAAGACACGGTCAAATGAAATCCATCTGCTGCAGCGTTAATAACATTTTATTTACAATAGAGAAATACATTCATCTCCTTTCAAAGAAAAATGAAGTTCTGTCCATAAAGATATTGAAACTGTGTGTCTTTTTGTATAGCCCTTTTCCCTTTAGGGAACTAAAACTGGGTATAAATGGATTTATTGCTAAAAATAGGATAGTGCCGAATTACCTTCTCTCGCCCTATTATCTTTAAATAATGCGTTTTCAGAAATTTTAAATTTCACATTGAAATTCAAAAGCAAAAACCAGTGTCCTTTTTCAAACTTAAAAACCGCAGATGGCACGAATATGTACGTTTTTTTTATAGTTTCAACTTCAACGCAACCACCAACATTTTAGTTTGAAATAAGCATCAAGGTTCTCAGTTACCTTACTATTTTCTGTAAATATCCCTGTACACAGAAAAATGAAGGATACTCTATATTTTTTATGTTATAAAACGTACTTTAAAACTTTCAATATTTTACTATAGACAGATTATTCAATTCAGAATTATAGACAGAATATTCAGATTGGCCGGATAATTTAACACAAAAATTATTATTATTAAGAAAACAAATACTCAATCTGAAGACTAACATCTATCCTTACTTCAGTACTTCAAGCTTCTTTCTTGTTATTTTAATGCATTTTATTGTGTAAATATTACTTTGTTTAACCTGTACGTTATGAATTCCATATTACATTCAACTGGATTTAATAGAACCTGCTTCATACCAATATAAATATTTTAGTATATGATTTGTACTGTAAATATCACTGTACACTATATAATAAATTTAAAAACATCCATAGCATGCACGTCAGAAAATGATATTACATCTGCGGATTAAATTTTTTGTTTTTCCAAATATAAAAAATCAAATTACACATTTACGACAATTCCATTGCCGATCTTCCATTGCAGTAGTAGGAAATTCAATCTGATTGTAGTTAACTTTAAAAATTATTTATGGGATTTTTCATCTAATGTGACTCTTTCATGATATATTGCTTTTAAAAGAGAGAATTACAAATTGCAATGTCTATTTCTGGGAACTTAAAAAAAAAAAATTTGTAATTAATGTAAATTTGTATTCAGTTTCTGGAGATAAAAACGTTCTATTTGGGAATATGGTGCGAAAAAGTTCGATTTAACGTTGTTCTGTTAAAATAAAGGGGATTTTCATTTAAACTATCATACAAATTACCACAAGTAATTTAAAATGAACAACATGCTAAACTAATATATATATGTGTGTGAGGGATATTCAAACATTCTGGTGGCCATACATCTGTTTATTTTAGAATGAAGTTTTGCGAAAAAAAGTACAATACATTCAATATCATACAGAATATCTTCTGACAAATGTTTAGAATTTTTTTGGAAAATACAGAAGATCTTTATTTTGAAGATTTAAAGAAAATCAGGAAAAAAATTGTGAACACAGACATTCCTACAACAAAACGAAAGAAAGAACACACACGCAGTTATTTGAATGTGAAAGTAAGCTGAATTTTTCAATAAATGAAGATAGTATATATATATATATAAATTTTCCTTGATTTAGAATAATAAATTTTATAAGTATTTACACAATATTCATTATTTTTTACATGCATGATCGATGAGAAACCCGAATATTTATTTATGCATTTTTTTTATTATCTGAATCTGGATGCATAAATTTAATTTTTTAGGAAAACAATATGCAAAACAAGGCTAATGCGTGTAGCATAGTATCAAGTTTGTGTTGAACTTCCGAAAACGTATGTGCCTACATCAGAGAAAATTTTAGTAGAAATTTATATACCAGAAAAAACAACAAATTTTATAATATAAGATATTTTGTACATACCAAAGAGCAAAGTTAACCAAGTACATCATTTCAACACACAAGTTATGCCTTATACATGCAAAAAAAAAAACTTCGAAGGAAACATGTGCATTATCATTAAAATAGTGGAAGGAACAATGAAAATAAATATGGAACTACCAGTTAATTTAAATTAAAAGTAAAGCAAATTAAATGAATATATATTTTAATATTTTGGTTGTCTCTTCCTGTAGGAGCAACGCTTTGGGACCCCCCCCCCATCTGTTTTTGACGACCACGAACATGGACGAATGTCCGGGAGTTAATCATATTCGTAACACCATTCGTTCAGGATATTACAATATGTGAAAAATAAGTTTCTGCACTTAAAAAGTACTTTGAAAATTTTTATAAATTCACAAAGATGAACTGACAAAAATTAAAAAAAGGAAAATAAAATAAAATTAATCGTATATTTTTTTAATACTTATTTACTGCGAAATTGCATGCTATTTCACTGATTCTTTGATATTTAAGAAAAAAAAATTGTTTTAATTATGTAGCGTAGTTTAAATATTTGTGTTAAAAAAGAGAACATTAATTCTAAAGTAATTTTACTGTTCATAAACGTTAAATAACACTGTGTACTATCTATAAGTTCTAGCTTATTAAAATTATTTTCCAACATTCTTGTTTGCCATTTTTAAAAATAAAATTTCTATGTAAATAAATAGGCTAATCCTAAAGTTATTTTACATTCACTGTACTCTCCCGAAACGAACAATGCAATAAAATACAAAATCATTTTATGTTTATTTGATATAGTTAAACTAAAAGTAAACGAATAACGTTTCTGAAGTATTGACAATTTCTTTTTTGTTGTTCGTTTTGTTTTCAAACAAATGCGGGAAGTAGCTCAATTTATGAGCGAAATAAAAACTACATTTTCCTGTCGCTTGTTAAAAAAAAAAAAAAAAAAAAAAAAAAAAAAAAAAAAAAAATCTTTGTTTATGTGTTCACTACTCTCATGAATAATTCAGAAGTATTTTTGATTCAAAATATTGGTATTTGTTTTTAATAAGAAATGCACACTTTTAAAATTATGCTTATTTTACGACAGTTTAATATTTTTCTGAAAAGTACTTTAAAATAATTATGTACAAAAAATAAAAAACATTTTTATGGAAAATAATGTTTCGTAACTATTTCAACGGTATAATGAAGAAAATCGCCTTTAGCTAATTTGATTTTTATTTTGGAATATGGTGTTACGAAAAGCTATACGAAACTTCTTATGACAAAACAGAATAATCTCTCTATTTGAAAAAAAGCAAGTAATGCTGTCACCGCCGCCGGTTTTGAATTTTTTGTGACCGGAGGTCTTTCTTCGTTAGTATTAAAAAAAATATTGCAAACAAAAATGTAAAAATTGGTTGCATTCTAGAAAAATATTTGATAAACAAGCTAATGCAGACAGTTTTCAAATCGAAGAATTATTTTAAGAGATATTTAATGCTAAAGTTGGTCGAAATCGTTCCATTAAAAAAGTTTTATAGGAGCAAAATCTATACATAGGAATTTAATCATTTTTAGATCATTTTATACATTAGAAGTTCCTGGTGTGCCGACTGCATTTATTTTTTTAATTTGACTCATTTTTTAAGGTTTTATTTCTATTTTAAATTCAAATTTTCAGCATTTCGAGAGATATTTTTTACAAATTTTAGAAATGTGTATTATTTTAAATTGTTGCCAATTTGTAAAAACAGCGTCAAGAATAATTATCAGTGACATGACTGACTCAATACGTGAGTGCAAATGATAAAACAAACAATGCATATATGACTAGACTTTGAAGTCAATTTTTACATACTCATTGAAAGCTGCAGGCCTAACAGTAATGGAATTTTTTTAGTTTGAAACCGCAGAAGTGTTTTGAATTCTCTTTGAGAAAGTTCTAGTATAACAGATGCTCATTTACAAAAATCATTATAAAAGATAAATCAAGGTATGTATACCTAAAACACTTTTTATTTAGAAGTTATTTGTATAATTAGAAAATCCTACCGTGTATTTGATGAATTAACGGCGCTTTATTTTATATAAAAATAAAAAGTTTTTGTCAGAGGTACAGAGTGCCAACTTGTACCTCTATTATATTACCTCACACCTATAATTAATTAATAATTATGTATATATAACAAACACGTATAATTAATAAATAATTATATATATATATATATATATATATATATATATATATATATATATATATATATACATATACATATATTTATTACTTTAAATTAGGATTACCAACATTTGGTTTCGGTCATAAGATCCTGTTTCATCAATCCTTACTTATCAGCAATACTTATTGGATATTTATGAAACGTATTGAACATTATCTATTAATAGGAATTATTCCACTTTATTATTTTTAACTCGCTTACACTGATTGATAAATTTGTCACACGAACTGAATTTTTCCAACTGAGTGAAAAAATGTTCAGGCCAGGAGTAGAACCCAAGATGAAATTAACTGAAATTGTCAGTAATAGCGTTGACAATTTTAGTCATTGACAATAGGTATAGACCTATTGAGCTACCCGGGACGAAAAGCGATGGAAACATTTCAGTCACAGTGTAGGTCTCCTTAAGGTCCATACTCAGAATATTTTGAAAAAAAAATGTCAATGAAACTAAGCATGTAATAAAGGATCACTCAAATTAACGGAGAAATTACAGTAAAAAATCTGCAAAAAAAAAAAAAAATGCTTTCGAATATTTGGCGAGCGAAAAGACAACGCGCCACGCGATTTGGCGAGGAACACTTTTCCTCACCAAACTCAAACTATTTTAATGAATCTGTAAATTGCTTCTTAAATGATTATTAGACTGAACAGCACTTAATGAATTTAATCTTAAACAAATAAATATTTTATTATTTTTTCGATAAGCTTATATAATATATAAAAGTTGCGTGTTGCTGGAGTTATTTAATTTTACATTGTTTCACTGGCTGGATATTTTTAAGTGTATTTTAAAAATAGCTGCTCGATTAAGAACGCTCTTGTTATGCATTTCAACATTGAATAAGTCGTTGTTTCCATGGCAACAGTACTTTTCTCTTATTGTCTCCGACGCTTACGTTATCGAACTATTATGGGCAGTGCTCAGAATCGGACCTGAATTTTGTGTTTGAAACAATTTTTACGAATTTAAATTTTTGTCTAAACTGTCGTTAAACGATCGTTCAATTTCATTATATATAATATTTGTATATATATATATATACAGGGTGATTGATAAATATCGAAACAATAGGCTATTTCCTTAAATATTGCCCCTAGACCCATACTTCCAATTGCAAGGTTTCATAAAAAAGGTACAAAATTTAATGACATAAGTTGCAACTGCATGGGGGATTTTTTTCTTATTTGAAAAAATATGAAAATTAAATTTTTATACGGCCCCCGTAGAGTAAAATTTCCAATTAGCAAATCTTTCCTTATCCGTTCCTGAATTAAACACAAAAAATTGCATCTTCATATCTGAAAAACTCGCAGTTATGGCCGTCTAAATAATTCATCAGGTTCTAAGGGATTAGACACAAATTGAAATGCATGTAATCCAAGAAAACAATGTTACTTTAAGAGTTTTAGGAAACATGTAAAAAATATATTTGTTGGGTTACAATTTATTTATTTTTTCTTTTTTTGTGATGGTTAACCATATAATTTGCAAACAAAATCACATCTTAATATTTCTCATAAAGTTTTTTAAAAATTTAAATGATTAGTATTTTTTAAGCGGATTTAATTTAAAATCTTTATAACTAGAAACATTATTGATTGGATTTCAAATTTTTTTCATTTAATTAAAGAGGAAAGTATAATTTTAGTTTGTTTCAGGATTTTTTTAAATATTAATTTTAAAAATATTAAAAATATTTATTTAAAAAATTATGTAACTTTAAAAAAAAAAAAGTCATATTTTCAAAAGTAATTTTTTTTTTATTTGCCGAAACAAATCGAATATAAAATAATCAAAAAAGACATGTTCCAAGTTTGTACTTTTTTTATTTACGATTCTTCACTTATAATAATTTAAGGACAAGAAATGGTAAAAAAAAAAAAGAAAAAAAAAAAACATGCAGAAAAACGCATTTAAAGTTTTAAACATTGATTGGCTCCTAATAAAGTGTTTAAATGCTTTTTAAAAAATTGCACTTGAAAAAACCTAATCCGTGCAAAAATAACTAAAATTTGGCTCAGCCTAAAAACTTTTACAACAAATGTATACATTTTTAAATGGCCATTATTTTACAATAAAACTTTAAAATTCATATTTTTAAAGGATAGTAGATTTTAAGGCAAAAAAATTAAAATACAGTAAAACTAGTGAAAAAAATCTGCCTATGATGGAATCTTTTCATAAATGGAAAAACCTGTTGATCCATGGAAAATTAATATAATAATACCTGAGAAAAAATAGACTACATTTACAACTCCTAAGAAGGGAACTTGTCTATAACGCTTTTTTTTTCTTTCCTATGTGATTCCATCTTAAAAGAATTTACTGTATAGCATTTTTCATTGTCTCCAACACATGGAATACGGATTAACGATATTAAAGGAGAAGTGAATCATTTACATATAAACAGAGATTCATTAATAAAACAAATAATCACAGCTACTGGCGCTTCTTTAAAAATACTACTTATAAACATGAAAAAAGAAAAGATATAAGTATTTTTGGTCAGAACTCCACCATACGAAACAACTTTTAAACATATCTCTGTAAAAAACTATGTAGAAATTCAGTCAGGCCGGGCCAGGCTACGATTTTAACTTTTTTCCAGGCAGGGCCGAACTTTTGTTCCTATGGGTTGTTTCGGGACCGGACCTAGATATTTCGACCCGTGCAGACCTCTAGTGCAGACCACCAGCATGCTTTGAATACAGGCTAAACGTAAAATCTATGTGCTGCCTATTTTATGTCCAAAGGAGAGGCACTGTCTTATATCGACTTTTAATAATGTACAATTTGTGGATGATCCCTATCTTGCATTCAAAATGAGTCAAAAACTGGTCGCTCAGAGGCATGGATAAATGGTGTAAGTCACGAATTTTGGATTTTGATATCTCTGCGAATTTTGAAGATATCGAGATGAATTTTTTTATGTTTAATTCAGGAATGGATAAGGAAAAAACTCCTAATTGGGAATTTTACTCTACGGGAGCCGTATAAAAATTTAATTTTTGTATTTTCTCATATAGACCCCTCATGGAATTGAAACTTAACTCATCAAATTTTGCACCTTTTGTTATGAAATTTTGCAATTGGAAGTATGTTCCTAGGGGCAATATTTAAGGAGATGGCCTATTGTTTCGATATTTATGAATCACCCTGTATAAATGTATATAACAAAATCATACTTAGAAATGTGTTATATTTTAAGGGAAAGTTACTTAGATTTGTTCACTTTGATGAGTAGTAGAAAAAGTTGTTCCTTAAAATGTGTATTTATCTTAAAAGCGCATTAAAAAAAGTTTCATCGTGTCGCCAACCAGCAATAATAGGCAAAACACACACACACACACACATACACACACACACACACACACATATATATATATATATATATATATATATATATATATATTAACGAACGTTCTGTTGAGGTTCCGTCGATTTTTTTATATAAACATATGTATCATCATGACAAGAACATTTTGTAATGTTTTCAATATTTTCTAAGTATGCGCTTATAGAGATATTCCCTATCAGATGGCTCATGCGATATTTTTACCATTCAGTACGATTGAGTTAAAATAATAAAGTGCATTAATGTATCCATCGTGTAATGCAGTTCCATTACCTGCGGTATATTTTGATGATGTGCCTACATGGCAGACCAGATGCCACTAAAGTTTTATGAGTGAAATGTGTCTGCCGGCTGTCCGCCAAGGTAGCTGAATAAGTAGAACTTTGGCAATTTAAGTCTAAAGTCTTGGATTCAAAACCCGTTTTGGGCAGTTTTTCACTCTCAAGGGGCCCACCAAACATGGTGCCCACCGATTTTGATGTATTTAACGTATATTGTAGAGTCCTTATCCCTAATCACTCTGGTGAAAGGGTTTCTTGAAATGGACTTTAGATTTTGAGAAATTGGAGGTCAAAGTTCAGCATAAGTTTCAAATACTCATTAGTTTGCAGTATGCAACGACTATTGCGTGGCGTGGCGACAGAGTTCTCTCCCGCATGCCGGAGGGCCCGAGTTCGATGCTAGCTCCCGACTTTTTTATTATTTTTAGGGTTCCGTACTTAAAACGTACAAACGGAACCATTATAAGATCACTCCTGTGTCTATCTGTCTGTCTGTCACAACCATTTTACTCGTAAACTATGGAAGGTGGAAAGTTCAAATTGGGGGAAGTAATGAAGACTATTGACCCACATATATTCAGATTATTAAACATTTATAAATATATTTAGTAAAAATGTATAGGGGCTAATTAGGCTACTTGAAAAAAAAAAAAAACTCTTCTCTCTGTATATCGTGTGGGGGTATCATCTGAAAGCTTTCGCAACGTTGAAATCCTTTTAGTTTTAGGTATATTTTCAAAGATATCGTTGAAAATGTAGCGCAAAAATATGCCCCCCCACCCCCCAGTCTAATTTCGAATCTACTGAAACTAAAATTATGAAAAAATTAGAGCTAGTAAACGTTAAGTTGAAACTTGCAGGAAAATTATAGCGATTACACTAGGTCACATAGTTTTTGAGAAAAACGCATTTTTCCGTTACACACAAATTTCGATTTGTAGGCATTCAGCAAACGTGTTGAGGAGCGTTGCAGGTACCTATCTTAGCAGAACTATAAAAGCATTGTTGATAATGATTTTCGAAAAAAATCGTTAATAATTAACCGCGATATTAATCCTTAAAGATACGGACAGTTTGGGTATACACAATGACAGGGGCGGCAAACTCTATGCGTAGTTAAGAATGTTTAATGATACTATTGGGCTCGGCCCCCTACGAGCTACGCTTGCCAACCCCCGTTCACACACCGCAGTCTCTAAAAGCATGCTAATTTGATCGGCTTTAAAAAGATTTTGAAAGATTGAATTATAATTTAAAAAACAGTGGTGATCTCCCTATAAACGGATTTCTATTTATTTCTTTTTGATTGGGGAAATTTAAGGAAAAATCAGCTGCTGTTAAAAGATACAATGGCTGTTTTCGCCTTTGATTAAATAAAATCAGTTAAACATTTCAAAATAAGCTAATATAAAATGAATTAAGTAAGCAGAGTATTTCTCCCGGTATTTTTTAACAAAGCGAAAAGAAAGTTCTTTTAAATAAGACTTTAAATGTATCGTTTTTAATCTGACGTAATATTCACGTGAAAATACTTTTGTTGGAAATTAAATATTATTTGCGCTCTCCTAACAAAAATAGTTGAAAAGATCATATCAAATAAATGTCTCGGGCAATTTTTAAATTTAAACTGCTTTGCAATATTATTTTTTGTTCATTTTACGTAATAAGTGTAATGTGACGTAAATGTGACGTAATTTCTCCTATTTAAGACTTCTAACGCATGTTAATGAATTTATTATTTTACAATATCCTTTCTCTTTTAAAATTCTCGTGTAAATATAGTTTTTATGAAGTAATTTTCAATCAGTTCCTGCTTTTTATACGTAATTATTTAATTCTAATTTGAAAGTTTTTTTTTCTGTTTATAATAGTCACGTGTAAATAAATTTTTAATTTGAAGTAAACATTATTTTTTGCGCTGTTTATACAGTTGGCAACAGTTTAAATTAATACCATTTTCAAAAATAAGTAAAAAATATCTCCCGAAATGCTGAAAATTTGAATTTAAAATAGAAATAAAACCTCAAAAATTGAATCAAATTAAAACAATAAATGCAGTCTGCACACCGGGAAATTCTAACGTATAAAAGGATCTGAAAATGAATTAATTCCCATATATAGTTTTTGCTCCTAAAAAACTTTTATAATGGAACTATTTTGTCCAAATTTAGCATTAAATATCTCTTAAAATAATTCTTCGATTTGAAAACTGTCTGCATCAGCGTATTTATCAAACATTTCTCTATAATACCGCCGATGTTCATATTTTTGTATGCAATATTTTTCTTAATATTAACGGAGAAAGACCTCCGGTCTCAAAAAATTCAAAACCGGTGGCGGCGGTGATAGCTTAAGTTACTTTTTTTTAGAATATAGAGATATATGTGTAATGTAATGCCCAGTAGCAGTATAAAAGCAATAAACGTCTAATTGTTAAAATTAGACTAATTTAAAGGGGTCTCGGGACTCTTAAAATTTGAAAAAAAATGAAAAAAAAGACCATTTTCAACATTTAATGTCTTAAAATGTATAAGATTTCAAAACACATTTTTTATTGGGATAAAAGATATAAGTGTGTTCGTTCATTTCATGCATTTAAAAAATTGCGAGATGCAGAATTAGTATTTATAGGGGGCTCGAAACTGTTAGACATTTCTCGATTAGAAAATTGGCATAACAGCTTACGCGCAGGATTACAAAATAAATATTGCAACTGGAATGAAAATTTTGGTACCTACTTATATTTCAGATTATAATAATTAACCTGAATCTACATAAATTTATATTTAAAGCATTTACATATTTTTAATTCAAAGTTGTATTTAGCTAATACAAAATTTGAAAATTTTAACAGTATAATGACCTAAAAAACATTTTTTTAATAATAAAAAGGGCCTTTTACGCTCAGTTTATACAGACTAACATGAAATATATGTTTTGAAAATTTCATGAAAAAATATTCAGAAGTTTTTGAGGTATACTGCGTGTTATGTCCAAAAATGTATTTTGGAGAAAAATGACTTCAAAGTTTTGGAAACGTTGCTTCAGCTATCGTGCGGGTATAATTCTAAAAGCTATAACTTCTTTTTTAATGGGAATTTCAAGGAAACAATTATATCAAAATGTTCAGAAAAGATAGGAGTTTGACATCTAAAAGAATTAAAATTTCTAAAGTTTTCAAGCTTTAAGAGTCCTGAGATCACTTAATTAGAATGAATCACATAAATATTATGGGATTTGTGACTAGTTTGCATTGCATGGATCTCTAAACATGCCTCGAGTGACTTTAAAATTTATTTAAAAACCTATCTGGAAAAAAGCGGCACGGAGGACCAAGGTGGCGTTATAAATTTGTGACCTCCTTTCGAAGTGCACTTAGCACAATGCCAAATTTAAACTTTGAACAAAGGTTTTGTTTTAGCTATACTGTAAAAAGAAAGATTATTACTATGCTGAATTTAGTTTCATGAAATGCCAAATGAAGTTTAAATATGCACTTCTTTTATTGTCAGTACCGATTTAAGTTCATCAAATACAGATTAGGATAATATTAAAAAATGAGTTATACAGAATAGCTGTATTTGATATTATTTAGGTTCCATATCTCTTTGAACTTTTGTGGTATATCCATTAACACTTTTCTAGTATAAACAGTTATACCCAACCTTACGATGTATAATTTTTAACAAAGACTTAGTATTCTTTCAGCAACGGTTTTTTTTAATAATACAATTACAAATTCATATATTTATTCTATGGAACCCTCTGTGCTTGGGTAATACTTGCACTTGACCGTTTATTTAAAAATTAATTTCATACTTTTGACACTTTATAAATTTTAACCAAAGTTACGAATTTCTACAGCTTTAAAATTTTGATATTTTCCTAAAAAAATCGATTTTTGATTTTTCAAGGAAGCATCTATTTTTTCTCTCATTTTTAAATTAACATTTCTGCTGGCAGAATTACAAATTAATTTGGGTTTAATTTGTGCTGAAAATTTCTTTTCATAAAATTAGTATTATTTACCTTTTTATATTTTAAATACAAGTCTCAAATAATGCATAGTATTTTATTAGAAAAATAAATGGTCAAGTGCGAGTATTACTCGCGCGCAGAGGGTTCCGTAGAATAAATATATAAGTTAGTAATTGTATTATTAAAAAAAACCTGTTGCTAAAAGAATACTAAGACTTTGTAAGAAACTCTACAACGTCAGGTTTTGTATAACTGTACATACTAAAAAAAGTGTGAATGGGTGTACAATGAAAGTTCAAAGAGATATGGAACCTAAATAATATGAAATATAGCTATTCTGTGACAACTCATTATTTTAATATTATCCTAATATGTTTTAAATCGGTACTGACAATAAAAGAAGTGTATATTTAAACTTCACTTGGCATTTCATAAAACCAAATTCAGCGTAATAATAACCTTTCTTTCTACAGTGTAGCTAAAATAATACCTTTGTTCAAAGTTTAAATTTGGCATTGCGATAAGCACGCTACGATAGGAGGTCGCAAATATGCAACGGCGCCTTGGTCGTGCCGCATTTTTCCTGATAGGTTTTTAATTAAATTTTAAAGTTACTCGAGGCGTATTGAGAGATCCACTTAATGCAAACTAGTCGCGAATTTCATAGTATTTATATGATTCATTCTAATTAAATTAGTCTGTTTTTAACATTTTGACGTTTATTGCTTTTTTTACTGCTACTGGGCATTGCATTACACATATATATCATTAAAAATTGTTAACTAGGCTTTAAAAGAGGATGGTACATAGAATACGACACCCCTGTCATTATGTATGTCCAAACCATCCGTATCTTTAAGGGTTAATATCTCGGCTAATTACGGACGATTTTTTTCGAAAATAATTATCAACAATGCATTTATGCTTTTGCTACGATAGGCACCTCCAGTGCTACTCAATACTTTTGCTGAATGCCCGTAACTCGAAATTTATGTGTAACGGAAAAATGCGATTGTCTCGAATACTATGTGACCTATGGTAATCGCTATAATTTTCCTGCAAAGCTTGAATTAACGTCTACTACCTATAATTTTTTCATAGTTTTAGTGTCAGTAGATTCATAATTAGATGGGAGGAACATATTTTTGTACATTTTCGACGATACCTTTGAAAATATAATACCTAAAATTAAAAGAAATCTATTTTTTAGTTCAGCGTGACGAAAGCTTTCATACGATACCCTACACAATATACAAAGAAAAGAGTCTTTTTCTTCAAGTAACTCAATTAGAACCTCTACATTTTTACTAAATATATTTATGAATGTTTAATAATCTGAAAATATGTGGGTCAATAGTCTTTATTACATCCCCCAATTTCAAATTTCCATTTCCATGTTCCATAGTTTACGAGTAAAATGGCTATGACAGACAGACAGACAGACACAGGAGTGATCTTATAATGGTTCCGTTTTTACTTTTTAAGTACGGAACTCTAAAAATTAACAAAACAAATATCTTTTTAATATTGGATTTGTTTAAAATATATTAAAATAGGTTAAATGATAAAATATAAAAGATTTTAATATTACTGACATCTATATATTTAAAACGCTAAGCGTTTTCTTTCGACAGTCCGTGAGAAGAAACTACTGTATCAAATTGCACCAATCTTTTTCAAAATGAAAGATATTTGGCCACAGATTTGTTATCGTCCATTCGTTTATTCAAATGTTTTATTAATTAGCCGTAATTTTGAATTAAAATTCTACAGCTGCTCATGCGCAGTACATAAGTACAAGTCTGCCTTTGGAGTGACGCGCTGCACTTTTAAGTTCGTCTGCTATTCGATCTTACTGTAAACAAGCTTTTCTTTCTTTCACAAAGTTAATATTATTTGGCTCTTTCAGCATTATTAATGAAAAAAATTATTGTACTTATATTAAGAGCTAGATACAGTTTATATCGGGGTTGTCATATAGTTTTGGTCATATTACACACAGAAGATAAACTCTGTGATTTGAGGTCAAAAGTTATGGACTCTGTGATCCGTCTTATGAATTGCCAATAGTTAGACACGAAGGAAACTAGCCATATTAAATTGTAGCTACTTCTTTGAAAAAATAAGGCATAAATTATTAAAACGCGAAACTATTTCTGTGAGATCAGAACTCAAATTCGAGACATTCGTATGCGTCAACTGTATTTCGAACCTCTTCAATTTAGAAGGAAGTTAAACGAGTAACCGCTAGAGTAGCGGGTTTACGAGGCTCTTTACAGCTCTGAATTTTTGTACAAGACGCAGGTTCGAACCCAAGCATAGCAAACTGTGATATTTGTCGGTAATCCATTTTAATAATGACATATTTTATTAGGAAGATAAGTTATAGGATTTTTATTTTATTATTATTATTATTTGAATGCTTTATAATTAAATAAAATTTAACACTCAATAATATTTTTTAAAAGTAATGATTTTATATTTAAAATATTTAAGCTAAAATATTTTGCATGTAATTATCAATTAAATAAATTGAGCTGATCTAAAATTTTCGTTATATTTTCTGACCATTATCAATAATATGTGTGTGTGCCAGAAAGAAAAATTTTTCATTCATTTGCGTAAAAAAATAAAATGGAAAGAAGAAAAAATATTCACATAAGAGCTATAAAAGAAATTATCTTGATATCCAGATTTAATATTTAAAATAATTATAAAAATGTAAAATAAAATTCAAGTAATAAAATATATATTATAAATCGTTAGCTGCATCAAGTTTCAAATTTACGTTTTTAGAGCGGGAGATAGATAAAAATAAAATTCATTGCAGCTTTTAATGCCCGTGTAGTTTTAATAAATAAATAAATAAATGAAAATAAATATTGTTATTAAAAAAATGAGGTCGTAATAAATAAAAATAAATTCTCTACCCGGTGTTTTTAGGTAAATTTCTGATAAAAAGCAAGCATAATTAGTTGAAAATTATAAACTTAAAATTCTTTCACTTCGTTGAATAGGTTAGACTGGCAGCACCATCTACCGACTTAAAGAAATAAGAATCACTTATGCAATATAAATATTCGTCACATAATTCATCATTCAATAATTAATTTAAAAGCAGCTAATTAAAAATTAAAGAATTTTTTTTCTGATGAAACATTCAAGTTATTTACCGTCAAATCTTGACGGGCACTAACTACTTTATATTTAAGTTTAGTAAATATACAATTAATCGAGTTACATATTAGTGATGGGCGATTCTCGAAATTTTACCAATCGAGAAAAATCGTCATCGTAAAAAAATACAATCGATACAGTCATCGATTACTTCCAGGAATCTACAATCGAGACAATCGAGATGTTTTTACAATCGATTATTGATTATTATTTTACAGGCTTATAGAGTAATTTTTAAGTTTTTAGTAAATACGTGGCAACTAAAGATAGATGGAGTAAAACAACATACCAAGAAATCGATGTAAATTTAACACTGAGATGCTCTGAAAAAAGATCTTCCTTTGAAGCTAAATGAAAGGTTGTGAAAAAACAGAAGCAGTAATGTAGTTTGCTGCTATCGTTTTCATTAACTCTTTCATTCAACTTCAATTGATGGAGGGGCACCTGATATGAAGCCTTTAGAAAGCTGTATTCTAACATTTGTTAATAATCTTAATACAACTTGTTATGTAATACATCTTATCAGTTTTTAAGCCTTCTGAAAGAAATGTTAATCCCTAAACCTATCCCCTTTTCTGTACTAATGGTTTATGACAATTAATAAATTGTTAGAAATGCGTTTAAGAAATTAACTTTAATGTTACAACATCTCCGCTATAGTATTTATCTTTCGAATATTATGTGCCATTCTATATTTTAATACAGGCCAATAAACTCTAAATGTTTAAGGGTGTATTCGAAAAATTATTTTTCCACCCTTAACAGCTCGAAATTTTCTGAGACATTTTCAGACTCATTTTTAAAAGTAAAAACATGAAACTTGCTGGGGTGATTTCTGAAGACATGTTTAACATGCCGTGTGATTTCATTTCCAGCTCAATTAATTAGAATTTGATTTTTAAACAATTATTTTCTCAGTATGACCATTTTTTTCATTCCCAGATCGCCCGCTTCGGAAAATTCGGTTCAAAATACCAACTTTGACAGCGTTTTTTACAGTATTTTCTGCATTTATCAACAAATTAAGAAGCACCGCACATTATATAGTTTCTAAATAAAAGAATTTCCAAGTTTGATGCGTTTGAGAGCAAAAATGAATCAGAAAATAAGCAGTTTGGATTGGAATACACCCTTAATATCTTTAAGATATGTTCCGTATAAATTTCTTTAATAAAGTGTGCATACTAATGTTTCGATAAAACGCTGTAAAACATTTTAAGTTTGTAATGTTTGAGCATATTAATAATAAGTATCATGGATTTTCATATCAAATTTTATTTTATGTATGGCAATGTGTATTATGTATGCAAGTCTAGTAAATTGAGAGTACTACAGATGAACAGGATGCCAGCAAAATGAGTTGAACACGTTAATCCCAACCCCTCAGAATTTTTCAAAACACTCTTTTCAAACAAGTTTTTCAAATATAAGATCAATATGTTATCAAGAAATATGTTCAAAGTTTTAATGGTAAGAACAACGCTATTTTGGAATGCTAAATAACTTAAGAAAATACTTTCAGTTCATTTACCTACTTTTAAAAATATTATTTAAATTATTCAAGGATTGTAATATCTTTTTGCTAATTTTGTTTTGTTATAAGTTCCCTTTTAATTTTAATGAAAGTGCGATGTCTAAATCGCGTAATTATGGCGCATTCGATAGAATTGAATAGCTTTTTCACATTTTCGATAAAGGCAAAAATTTGATACAAGTTAAAGTTCCCCTAAATATCTAATGCTGTAAGATTTCCCGTTGATCGAAAAAAAAAAGAGCTTTATCGAAAAAGGGGAAGAAAAACCAGACAGATATACTTGCTAAAAAGGGAACCTGTGTAAACCGGAAACTGCTTACCACTCCCTATCGATGCCAAAATGATTCTTTAAATTTGCATTCCAATTAAAAATAGTTACTTTCTGACACATTAACGAACTTATTTTTATTCTCAAGCATATTAGCTAGGATCGAATTTTTTCCTTTTTCGCTAAAGGCAAATGTTTCAAATTTTCGTAAATGCGAGACTAATATTGGGGAATTTCACCATTAATCGAAAACAAAAGAACTTTACCAAAAAACAGAAGGATAACCGGACTCATATACCAGCTAAGTGGGAACCTACCTAAGACGGAAACCGGTTTCCATTCCCTAATGATTCCAAAATATTTTTTTCTGTTTGTACTTGTACTTAAATCCAAAGTAGTTACTTTTTGATTCATTTAAAAACTCAATTTTATTCTCAGGTGCATTGTATCCAAAAATGGAAGGATAACCGCATAAAGATACCAGCTAAGAGGGAAACTGTCTAAAACGGAATTGGTCTTTGGTCCCTAGCGATTGAAACATAACTCTTCGTTGTCTGTACCCAAATCTAAAGTAGCGCCTTTCTAACTCATTTTTATTCTCAGGTGCATTAGCTAGAATCGATTTGCATTTTCACATTTTCGATAAAAGTAAGAGGTTTGATTGAGGAAAAGTTCCTAAATGTTGAATGCGTGTCTAATTCTGTGGAATTTTCTGGTTGGTCAAAAGAAAAAGAGCTTTATCAAAAAATAGGAGGATAAGTAGACAAACCAGCTAAGACGGAATCTGTCTAAAACGGAATTGATTTCCAGGTTCTAAATGGGCCTCTAACATGACTGTTGCCCATCTGTACCTAAATCCAAAGTAGTATCTTTGTGAGACATTCACGAACTCATTAGAATCGAACAGCATTTTCCTTTTTTCGGTAAAGCAAACGATTTAATACAAATCAAAGTTACCCTAAATGTCTAATGCTGTAGAATTTCAAAGTTGATCGAAAACAAAAGAGCTTTATCGGAAAGGGAACCAGACAAATATATTTGCTAAGAGTGAACCTGTCTAACAAGGAATTGGTTCCAATCTCTAGCAATAGCTAATGAAGTTTGATTAAATTCCGTGCATTAGTTTTTGAAATATAGCAGCGTTACCTGTTGGGCTATTTGCACAACAAACAAATCAACACTATTTTACATCTAGGTCTAACTGAATATGAAGTATTATTAAATTTTGCGTATTACTTCTTGAGATAGAGCGTTATCAAAATTTTTGTCACATAAAAGACAGATATTTTCTAAAAACTGACCAATTTATCATGAATCCAATACTTCCTTCTTGTAAAGATAGATGAACGTAAAAATGGAAAAATGCCCCACACAAACTGAATTAAACCCTTTTCAACTTAAATATATGTAACAAAATCACACGCCTCCTAATCTGTATCCTTTTTTGAGAAACTATGACTTAAACCAAAAACGCACCAAGTGTCAATCTGACTGTGAAAGCTAAATAAATACCCAAAGAACTTCTAACTCATAAGAAAGGGCTCCATTACTGTTTTTCTAAGCTGGGATTTACATCACATTCATTTCGGTGACTTCCCTCCTTTACGCTAGCCAACCCAGCCTACGTAATCATGACGTAGATGGAATATGCTCATTCATTTCTCTCTCGCTCTCTCTCTCTCTCGCACCTCAACTAAAGTCTGCTCGATGCAAACCTTTCGTTTATCTCGAGAGATACCTCTCCTCCATGAAAACCTCTTGCTTACCTCGAGAGATACCTCTCCTCGATGAAAACCTCTCGCTTACCTCGAGATATGTCTTCTCGGTTCTAACTAAGGCCGAGAATGGGAAATCACTTTTCTTCCATTCTCGACATGTTACTCTCGATGATTGTCAAGAAAACTGATTTCTCGTTCTCGGTCAAGAAGGGCCGAGAAGAGATATCGAGGGCAGAGCTGGAAAGAGAGATAGGTATGACAATGAGCAGAGAAATGATGGAGCCTTCCGATAAATATTATGTATTAAATAAAAAAAATTCAAAGACAGAGATTGGTGAGTTTCGGGGGGCGCAAGAGTGGACACACGGGGGGGGGGGAATTTTCAAATTTTTACCGAACACGTCATGTGATACATCATCGGAATTTGACAACCCTTTCATATTATGAACCTTTCTCACATTCACAGTTGAATTTCAGGATGCGGGGGGGTGAGGGTGTGCGCGGACAAATCTAGCGATATCTAGAATAATTATCATTTAAATGGGTTTTTGTCGGAGCCTTCAGAAAAATAATGCTTATTAAATATAAAAATATTAAGAGTTGGGGGAATTCCGGGAGTATTCAAGGGGCGTGAGAGTGGACCCACAGGGGTGCAATTTTCAAACTTTTATGAAACCTCTCATGTGATATATCTTCGGAAATTTTTCTGACTACTCTTTCATATTATGAATCTTTCTTCCCCCAAAATTGAATTTTGGGGGTGGGAAGGGACGAACAAATTTTTAAAACCGTAGCGATTTCTATGATAAATAGCATTTTAGATGTGAATTTTTTTTATGGGGTCTTCCGGTATTTATTATTTATTAAACATAAAAATTTTGAAAGTGGGGGCTGCATCAATTCCGGGGCGAAAGAGTGGACCCATTGGGGAGAGGGGTCGGGGAAGCAATTTTCAGACATTTTTTGAACCCGTCATGTGACATATCATAGGAAAGCTCTTGGATAACTCTTTCATATTATGAGACTTTCATCTCCCCCTCCCCAATTTTGCTCTCACTGTGAGGGGGGGGGGGTCGTTTTCAAACTTTTTTGCATTCTCATCATTTTAGATCGGATTTTTTTACGGAGCCACCCGGTATTATTTATAATACATGAAATTTCAAAAAGTTGGGTTGTATTCCGGGGAGTGCGGTAGTTGGCCCCTTGGGGTGGGGGGGGGGAGCACTTTCCTAACTTTTGTTGACACTCTTCATGTGATACATCATTAGAAAATCCACTTATTCATATTATGCACCTACCTGCCCTTTTCCCCACTTTGCCACCGGGGCATTTTTAGGGTTTCGTTCATCTGACGAAACCCTATTCGTCTCGCTCCTCTGTCGGTCTGTCCGTCCGTCCGTCTGTCTGTCTGTCACAGAGCCCGTTCTCAGAAACTATACATGTTGGAGACTTGAAATTTTGCATACTTATAGATGAACACCACACATCATACGACAAATCGTAAAATTTTGAAAAAGTCGTACATTTAACCCTTTGGGCTCCCACATGTATATTTTAAACAGTTCTTTCTATGTAAGCCTCTAATTAGATTGGAGGCGTGAAATTTTGCATATAGCTGAATACCTCACATCAAACGACAAATCATAAAATTTTGAAAAAGTCGTACATTTAACCTTTTGGGCTCCCACATGTGTATTTTAAAAAATTCTTTCTAAGTGAGCCCCTATTTAGATTGGAGGCGTGAAATTTTGCATACTTATAGCTCATCTTCCCAGATTACGCGTCAAATAATAAATTTTGAAAAAGTTTTATGTTTAACCCTTTCAACTCCAGCTCGTGTATTTTAAGCAATTCTTTCTAACTGAGCCCCCAATTAAATTGGAGATTTTAAATTTTGCATACTTATAGCAGAACACCTGAGGCCAAGCGACAAATCATAAAATCTTGAAAAAGTCTTACGTTTAACCCTTTGAGCTACCATACATGTATTTGAAGCAATTCTTTCTAAGAGAGTCCCTAATTAAGTTGGAGACATGAAATTTTACATACGTATAGTTGAATACCTCAGACTACACGACAAATCATAAAATCTTTAAAAAGTTTTATATAATAATTAACCCCTCCGGGCTCTAACTTGTGTATTTTAAGTAATTTTTCTAACCTCCGCCCTTTTAACCCGGGGAGAAATTTTCCAACTTTTGCCGACACTTGAACCTTCTTTCATATTATGCACCATAGCCTTACATATTTTAGTTCCATTTTTTACTGCCAGGTGCGCCTACTGATCTCGGGTGCTATGGGCCCATTCCCCTCGACTAATATATCTACGGATAGTATGTAAAACGGGTTTTCGTTCGGATAGATGTTTGTTTAGAATCGAGTGTGCCCCCTGGTTGCGAAATGTGGAACTAACAGATTTTTCAAAAAGAAAAAGTGTTTTGAAAGGAATATTAAACGAAACCCTTTGTGCGATCTGTGATCACACTTACCCACTTGTTCTAAATTTTGCTGACACTCCTCATGTTACATATTGGAAAGGCCTGTGACCACTTATTCATGTTATGCACCCCCCCCCCACACACACACACACACACTTTGCCCCCCACGGGGAACTTTTCTAAATTTAGCCAAGACCCCTCATGTGACATATCGTTGGAAAGGTCTGTGACTACTTACTACTTATTGATATTATGCACCTCCGGTGTCCACCCTCCCCATTTTGCCCCCACGGGTGTACTTTTCTATATTTAGCCAAGACCCGTCATGGGACATATCGTTGAAAAGGTCTGAGACTACTTATTGATGTTATGCACCGCCGGTAACCGCCCCCCAACCCCCCACACTTTGCCTCCATGGGGATATTTTTCTAAATTTAGCCGAGACCCCTCATGTGACATATTGTTGGAAAGGTCTGTGACCACTTACTCATTTTATGCACCTCCCGCGGTCCTCTCCCCCCAACTTTTGTCCCACGGGGGCCATTTTTATAAATTTAGCCGGGAACTTTCATGTGACTTTTCTAAATTTACCAGAGACCCCCTTGTCATATATTGTCGGAAAAGTCTGCGACCACTTACCCATGTTATGCACCTCCCGCGCCCCTCCCCCCACTTTGCCCCCACTGGGAGGGCATTTTTATAAATTCAGATCGAGATCCCTCATGTGCCATGTGACATATAGTTGGAAAGTCCTAATGCCCCATGACGACTTATTCCTATTATGCTGCTGCTGTGCTCCTCCCCTCACCTTGACCCCCCCCAGGGATCCGGTTCGAGATTATTTTTTTTTTACAACATTTTATAGTCCGTGCACACCACGCCTGCTATACAGTGCCTTATATAGCGGGAAGTCAGTTCGAGATGTCATATTGCAAGATTACGTATAAATTAGAGGCCCCGACTAAAGGAAGGGCCCGCTAGCGGGCGAAACCACTTAGTCCTTATTAACGCCGATTCATTCCAGTTTACGTGCAGACGATTCTTGATAAATTTATGAAGTATAAAAGCAGTTGGCAAACTGGAGTCATCGAGAAAATATTTACACAATCGAAAACTATCGAGATGTCCATACAATCGAGAGAATCGAGAAAAACATCTCGTTATCGCCCATCACTATTACATATATCGTAAATATATTCAAAACGGAAAATTTTCCTATATAGAGAATATTATCTTACCTAGTACTTGTCTTCAAAATAAGATAAAAAATATCAGTTAAAAAAATTGATTTATTTAGATTCCATTATGAAAGTCTAGCTGACGATTTCTTAAAATATATGTTTCATAAGTTATATCTTATTTGGAATTCGCACACGACTTTTACATTTCCAGTTGACAGTTTTTCTTTATTATCATTAATTGTTAGAACGAAAAATATTTTGAAATATGATTTGTCCATTTTTATTCATCTAACGATAAACACATTTGAACATTTGACATAAATTTTATTATTAATTTACACGAAATAATAAATTTTTACTTAAAAATCTATAAAGTAAACAAATATGTATAATGTATTATTTCTAAACTTTGCTTAAAACATAAAAATATATAAAGGTAAATAATAATTTAAAAAATATATACAGAGACATAAAGTAATTTGGATTTTCGCCAGTAGAGATAAATATATATAAAATATAAATTTTCATGAAAAAAAAATCATAAGCGTAATTGTATATTTTTTAGGAAAATATAAAAAAATTCAAAGTTGCAGCAACTCATAACCATACTAAAACATTGTAACGAATCAAAATATAAAATTAATTGAAAAGAATCAGGAGGTAGCATCGAACCCGAACCTTCCGGTTGGCAAGCGAGCACTCTGCGTCAACGCCACGGATGACTCGTTGAAACGTTCAAACTAACAGGTATTTGAAACATGTGCTGAACTGTGACTCCTAATTTCACAAAATCTAAGGCCCATTTGAAGAAATCCCATCACACGTGGAGACTCGTGTTCGCGGTCTGGTTGGTACTCGTGGAGACTCGTGATCACTCTAGCATGCAGCAAGAGTTCGTATTAGAATAGTGCTGTATGGCGTTATGGCCGACGAGGAGGTCGAATTGATTTATACTGCCACTGCTCTTCAAGAGCTTGAATCTAACTGCCATGATGATCTCAAGCCGCTTTCCACCTGGCTCAGTAAATTCCTTACTGCATCTGAGTCCACCATTGGTGACGAGCTTAAGATGGAGGTAATTGGTATTGTTCTTAACACTAACAGAATTTATAAGAGATGCAATGATTTGCTCAAAAAAATCTTATTTTTAAACTCAATTCTACTTGGCCCATTATGAACCAAGTTATTGAAAACCCTGATGAAGATTCTACCCGTAAAATATTGTCCTTACTAACTTCAAGCTATAACTTAACTCTAGCATTTGGTAATCCTGCCATGATCACTCCTTCTGCTAATGATAAACGAGTTTTTCCGCCCATTGTGAATAAGGAAGCTGATGAAACTATGGAACAAGACGAGAAAAATTCGTCTGAAATTATTTCTTCCGATGCGCTAATTTCACTTTTCCCACCTACCATGAAATACCTTAAGGATTTTTTCGAAAAATATCTAACTAAACTCCCCATAAAAGGTGCGGAAAAACATCATACTCAGCTTATTCAACTGCTAGAAGAGCATATCAACAGTGCTAAAGACAGCAGTCAAAATCATGTTATACTAGAACAGAAAGTCTTTGATACTTTTCTGAAAAGTTGCGAACATTAGAAAAATATGTTCGGAGATAAAATCTAAACATGCTTCGCTATTGCCCAATCAATCTGAGCCTTTTACTAATCCTGCCAAAAGGCAAAAACGAAATCTCACTTTTAATTCTTTTCCTACTAATATTAATGAAAATGAGAGTGGTACTCGTAAAATTGCGACCAAATCTTCTGAAGCTAAGTATACTGAGCATATTTCTGATATTTTAAATCCTAAAACTAACGATAAAATTACCCTAAAGGACCCTGCTATGAAAACTTCTCTTATTCCGGAATCATCCGATAATAAAGTTTCTAATATGGATATTGGTTCAGAGAGGGCGCCACAGACCCAGTCTGCTGGCACTTCTCGTAGCAACAATGACAGACCGGAACCCATCTCAATCAAATTAACTAGCAATTGGCGTGCAATTATTGCTAAAATTAATGAAATATCTACCCAAATTCCTGACAAAAAAATTGTTAATGATTATATTAAGTTAATGCCTAAAAATATTACTGACTATCGCGCTATTCAAAATTATCTTGAGGAAAACAGTATTGAATTCTTCGATCTCCAGCTAAAATCTGAGAGGCCCAGGAAAGTTGTTATTAAGGGGCTTCCGCGGAACACTCCTGTTGAAGAAGTTAAACTTGAGCTTGCTAATTATATTGCTGTGCTATAGTGTTCACACTGTTGCCCAGCTCAAAGATTTCAGGACTAAACAACCTATTTCTGTTTTTCTCGTTAACCTTTTTGTTAATGACGAATTTGCTTCTATTTTTAGTATTAGGGAATTCCTAGGATTCCTTGTAAAAATTGAAACTTATAAATTTAAAGGAGTGAAAAGTGTTACCGCTGTCAAAAATATAATCATTCAAGTTTTAACTGCCGGTTTGACCAGGTGTGTGTTAAATGCTCTGGCAAGCACGACAGTAGACAATGTCAAATTACAGATAGTTCTCAACTCTGCTGCTCAAATTGATTAGGACGGCATACGGCAAATTATTCTGGTTGCCCTAAAAACCCAAGGAATATTAAAGCTAATCGTACTAATCAAAATTCTACTAAATTTTCTACTGGTAAAACCGTCGCGGAAGTTGCTAATGATTCCGGAACTTCCCCTATTATTCCTACTACCCAGGATTTTCCTGAACTTCCAACTCAGTCTAATTCTATTAAAAATCTAAATTCCAATGATAATTCTACTAATGCAACAGCCAGTGTACTTGGCTTTGCTAAAAATAACTTTCCTGCCATTTTCGAAAATTTAGATCCTTTTATTGAAAAATTTAAACTTATAATTTCTATGCTCGAAAAAATTTATGATCTTTGTAAAAAAAAACAGGCATTCCTATCTCTAACTTTCTCCAGACAAACAGTGACACATTTGTGTCGCATGTTTCGTCTGGTTAATTCACTTTCCTTTTAAAATCTTTAATTTTTCCACTCGGTGGCCATTCACGTTCGTGATTGGTCGGTTCCCGGAGTTGTCATTTCAATCCGCAGTAAGCCTGAACTTGCACTTTCAATCCTTCTTTCCTCTGAACTTGTTCTTTCAATCCGCTGTCCCTCCGGGGGCGTGGCCTATCCTGTTACTTTTTTCCTGCTCATTTTGATTGGTCCGAACTTTGACTGCTGTAGTTTTCATCATGTAAAAGTGATTTTTATCAAGTTTCTGCTAATTCTCATGACATTTCAAGTTTTTTATGAACTTTGCTTTCTTTTACGGACATTACTGAACTGTTTATTATTTTTCTACTGTATGGCGCCTGAAATGGGCCTTTTTGTTATGGGGAGGAGGATTGCCTTCATCTTATGAGTCCTGTAGTCTTCTGTAAAGTTATGTTCTGCTCATCTTTCTACTGTAGATGGGGGGGGCCTTCGGCCCCAGGTGCTACGTTATTTGTACGTTCCAAGTTCCAATCCCGTCACAGGAATAATTAGGGATAAAGACTCTACAATATGCCTTAAATTCATCAAAATTGGTGAGCACCATGTTTGGTGGTTCCCTTGTCAGTTAAAAAAAATTCAGTTCGTAAGAATTATTTCATCTGCGTCGGCGATTTGATAAAAATTTGCAAAACTTTTAATTAAGTTATTTACCAAAATTTTCTTTTCATTGCATTTTTGTGAAAGTTCAATGCTTGGAAAATATTATAATTTTTATATATTTTTTAATTCAATGTAGCTTTGAAGTTTTGTGCAGCAATAAAAATAACTGTATAAGTCGGAGTATAGGCTGCTGTTTTATACTCGTCAATCATAGCCATCCCCCTCTGGTTGACATTAGAAGCAAACCCTGGAAATCACAAAATTGGGCATGCGCACCTGCAGTCTTGACGAGCTTAGAAACAACCGCCATCTAATGGCTAATCCTAAAAAAATAACATGCTGAATGATTATTATTATTTTAAGAATCTTCATAGATAACAAGTAATATAAAAATTTTGTTTTTAAAGTCAATTCCTACTTAGGCCATCAAAGAAAAAATTAATATAATCGCTTAAGATAATATTAGTTTTTGTTGCATTAAAATATCTCAATTTGTTGATTTTCTATAAGCAAGTTGGTTTACAATGGAACTGTATGGGAATTTTGCGAAATATTAGAGATATCACCAAGTTGGCGACAGAACAGAGTCCCCCCTATGGTAACGCCTTATTGAAAATACTTTCATTGATCTTCAATAACCAATGGCCGCCATTTTGTTTTCCATGCAAAACTAAAATTAATTAATTAAAATTTAATTAATTAATATTTGAAAAAAACTGTATTAACATCAATTTCAGCTTGATAGGATGAATTATGAGTATTTTATTAACGATTGAAAATTTGAACAAGATAAATCTATAAATAAATAAATATAGGGAGAGTGTGAGCTAATAGTAGGTATTGAAAAAGAAAAATGAAATGCAAAATTAATTTAAAGAACCTTTCAGGATGTTATTTTTAGGATTAGTTAGTAGATGGCGGTCGTTTCTAGTGTTGGATAGAGAACCTACAATGGATAAGTTGGAGTTTCTCTAGTGTTGGAGGAGCCTTCAGTTTGTTTTGGATCTGAAGCAGACGAAGTCAAGACTGCAAGCACGCATGCGCTAATTTTGTGATTTCCAGGGTTTGCGTCTAATGTCTACCTTCCCCTTTAGACTTATCACTTACAGCAATTACGTCGATTCACCACAAAGTGGTATGATTTTTTAAATTAAATAGGGGTAAAAAAGAAAGGGTCTTTAATAGCGAAACTGCGTTTTTTTGCTCGTTACAGACAAGATTTACTCGATTTAGTCTTTCCTTACTTTTACTAATTTTATTGTAATGTATCTTTATATAGAACCAACCCTTTGCACAACCATTTCTGGTTAAAAAAAAGTTTTTGATGCATCCCAGCTCGAGTTTGTTTTTAGCAGTAATATTTTGTTTGAAAACAACTAACAACAACAAAAAAAAAAAAAAATACATCACTTGCACAGCAAATATTAATACCAAATTTACTCTTTTATTTGTATTTATCATTTAAATATTTTAACTTTTAAGGAGCTTTTTTTTTAATTTGTAACTTTTATCTTCTTTATAACTAATTTATTATATGAATAGCGTTAAGTACTGAAATCGCATTTTATATTAATTTATCTACAATTATTAACTCAAAATTTTAATTTTGATAAAATATGTTTCCATGAGAATCACATACTAAAAAGCCGAGTTGTCTTCGAAGTAAAGAAAATAATTAAAGCATAATGAAATCCAATTTTAAGGTAAACAAACATCATATATTCATCTTATCCGGTGTTTTGTGTCCGTCGGGATACAAAGAATGCGGCAAACGTTAATCAGTGCACGCTAGATAGGGAAAAAAAAGAAAACGAAATAGGAAATAAAAGAGAATAAAAAAACGAGCAAATGTTCTTAGGCTGATTAAGAATTTTTTTAGCTGAGATCCTTGCGATTGATTTTGGCCCGCGGGAATTGTGTTATAAATCTAAATTTGTCTTCCAAGTCAAAAAATATGTTTCTGTGAGTATGTTTTCAATATTATAAATAAAGGATTAGTAACAAATATCATAGTCCAGGGGAAATGTACATTTTACCTTGCAAAAGGTCGGATAGAAGATTTTATTTTTTTAATTTGTTTATACTGAGGCAAGCATGGAAAAACAAAGTTTTCTTACAAAATTTCTTAAGGCTAAATTTTCTGTGGCCAAAAAACAACAAAATTTTGGGTCTTTTTTTATTTTTTTTAAATATCTCGAGACCTGTTGCCGTAGCATAGTATTTGTCGGTTATAATATTAAAGAAGACAAAATTCTCTACAACTTTCATATTTACAACTTTTTTATGCACTCAATAGAAAGCGCAGTCCGCCATTTCAAAAATAAGACAATTTTTTCAATTTTCTTAAAATCCGTGAAAACGTAGTTTTGCCCCGATTATTCAAATGTTCCCGACGGATTTAATCGTGCATGTCGACTTCTAAAAATTGGTAGCACTAGATTATCTATTTGCACACCCATGTCTTTATTTTCATCTCAACAGATATTTTATATTCAATAAATTTATATAATTTTTAAAGTAGTGCAGAATGCAGATGAATAAGGCAATTTTCATATTTAGTCAGTAACTTTAACTGTATACAATGTTAATTTAAAAGCATTGTTTAAAAGACTAATTCAATATTTAGTAACTTATTGGCACGATAGTTCCAATTAAGTAAGAGTTCTTGTTTAATTTTAATAATTTAATAATTTTTATAATGCATTGTATATTTTTCCAGGCATCAATGGGATAGGCATGAAAGTTTGTGAAAAACATATTCTATTCCACGCTACAATAGTATATTTTATAACCAATTATTCATAACATGTGTTTTAATGTTTTACTGTTTTAAAGAGAGCAAACATTGGATTATATTAAAATAGCAATTAAAGCCTTTGTGCAGGAATATTAAAAAGCAGTAAACCAACGTTTAAAATGCACAAATAATGCGTGAAAAGCAGCAAACAACTGTTTCGAATCTACAGCGAGATTCTTCTTCAGTGCAAGATAGGGAAAAAAGAACAGCGTGTTAGAAAAAGGAAGGCTGAGCAAAATGATAGGAACAATGGGAGCAGCTGAATGAATTACCTAGTTGCGTTGCAACTTTACATGCAGTGGATTGGTGATTGTGTTGCAAGGGCATTAGGGAGCCTTAAAAAAATAATGTTTAGACGTGGCTGGTAGCCACAAAAGTTAAATTTACTTTTAAGAAAAATAAAAGACTAACAAAAAATAACAAAGTACATAAGTACTAGTATAACATATGTGAAAAAGAAAAAAAAAACAAAGAAAAGAAAAAAAATAATTAAAAAAGAAAGAAAATTCCATTAGTTCCAAAAAAAGAAGGAAAAGACGAAAAAGCCACCTGGGAGTGCCCCATAAAAAAAGACTCTTTTCAGAGACCATACATTAGTTTGAAAATATATAATGAATGCTAAAGAACTAGCAGAAAAACAATTTTTTTTTATACTATAGACAGGACAGAACAAACAGAAAGGTTAAGTATAGCAAAAGGTGAGGGAAACTCAGTCTTCATCGTTAAGCAAAAGCGAGTATTTAGGGCGTTTTCTGTTAGTGGGGTCGGATACCTCGTAGTCGGGTAGTTCCGCTATAATTTGGTTAGGGAGGTTGTATACAGATTTATAAAAAATTTTAGCAAGTTTATTAATGCGCTGTTTTAAGGAAGTGGTTTTCAAATCCCTGTGGATAGTGGTGTTACGAAGAAAAAGATGATCATTACGGATATAGCGTAAGTTTTTGTTATGAGCACCGTAAAGATACTCCATACTGGTTTTGCAAGCGAATCCCCAGATCGGACAAGCATAAGTTAAGATTGATCTAATACATGCTTTATACAAGATTAGTTTATTATGAATAGAAAGAGTATTGCTTTTGAGAAGAGGAGAGAGGGCCTGGGAGATACCAGCAACTTTGCCTCGGATATTAATAAAATGCTTTTTCCAGGTAAGTCTTCTATCAAGGGTAACCCCCAGATACTTGGTGTCATTAAAATGATAGACAGAGACGCGCTGCCTTATATACCCTATGCGGGTAGCGAAAGCGCCAGAAATAACCAATGAGAGAAAAGCAGTGGAAACGACTGGGTGGACAAGTAGCGACATCTATCGGAGAAAGAGACAAAAAGAAACCAAAAAAGAGGAAATTAAATTAATGTTTTCCAAATACTTGGAAAATCTGGAGTACTAGATAAGTCATTGACTAAAGAGTGAGAATTTTTAATGATGTGGTAAGCTTCCCAAAAATCAAAATCAAGGTTAGAAGAACATTTTTGGATAATGGTGGCTGAGGAAAAATCGAACCTATGTTGCGAAGACCAAGAATGTTGAGCAATAGAAGAACGTTTGAGCTCCTGATTTTTAACATAACCTTCATGCTCTTTTACACGAAATCTAAGAGCACGTTTAGTCTGGCCAATATAAGAAAGGCCACACTGTCAAGAGATTTGGTAAATACCCCAGTTATCTAGGCGATCAACGGGGTGTTTGAGATTTGAAAAGGTGATTTTATTAACAGGAGAAAAAATAACATTAAAATCAAACCTTCTTAAGATTTTAGCAACTTGCTGACTGATTTTAGGAAAAAATGGTAACACAACTGAAGTATTAGAGTTGGAATTAGAATGCTTTTCAGAATGGACGGGTTTCGACAATTTCTTATAAATAGAATCAATAATATTAGAGGAATAACCACGATCAACAGCAATAGCTTTGAGGTAATTAAGTTCAGCACTAAGTAACTGAGGAGTGGAACAAATATTGGTAGTCCGAAAAACAAAAGTATTGAAAGCAGCGAATTTCTGGTTAGGGGGATGGGAAGAATTGGATTATAGTTCCATATAAAAAGAGGGGGGGGGGGGTTCAAAAAATAAATATCTTTTATGTAAGAAATACTTTTACCTTATAAAATAGCTACAATAAAAATGAGAACAGATTATTTCACTGACTAATGTTATGTATTTATCTCTAGTAAAATTTAAAAATTCATTTCCCCTGGACTATCAGGTTGTAACGAAAGTTTCCCGCCATAGCTAATATCGTCTTTTCAAACAGTTCTCGTGTTCGTATTTGCTCATATTTTGTCAAACGATTTTTGGCATTTGAAAGAAAGAAATTTGCTTTGAAAACATTGTGTTGTGAAATTTGTAAAAAAATATCGTTAACATTAAATACAGGGTGTCTGAAATGGAACTATCACGCTACCAGATTAGAACCAGCATTTACTTCCTTACTTACTGTTGCAAAAAGTCAGCTACAGAATGTCACCGAATCATGTGTACAGCTTTAGGCACTACAGTTGAATCATATGAGACTGTAAGTTTTGGTACCGAAAGTTCAAAAACAAGGACTATGACATTCAAGAAGCAGGGCGCTCTGGTCGGCCTACTGATGTTGATGAGGCCCGCCTGCGAGAACTTGTGGAAGAATATCAGTATTCAACCACTCAAGAGCTAGCTAAGCAGTTAGACGTTAGTGCCATGTCCATTAGCCGCGCTATGCATTGCATAAACTTGACGTATAAATTCAATCGCTGGGTGTCGCATGAGCTGACTCAAGCAGATAAGTGCAGACGTGTTCAGGCCTGCACTAATCTGCTCGAATATGAACGCAAGGACAAAATTCTGGACCCTTTCGTCACTTGTGACGAAAAGTGGATTCACTTCAACAACAGAAGCCGAAAAAGGGGTTGCTCTACGCCCGGTGAGCAGGTCGGCAGCGTCGCAAAGCGCAATTTGACTAACAAAAAGATAATGCTTTGTATCTGGTGGGATTGCCGTGATATTATCCACAAAGAGTATCTGGAAAAAGGTAAAACCATGGACAGTAAGGTGTACAGCAAGATGCTAGTCCGTGTTGACTCTGCTATCAAGGTAAAATGTCAAAATGAGTTCCGGCGCAAGAAGATAATGTTTCATCAAGATAATGCTAGATCACATATGTCTGCATTCAACAGCTGGACTCTGTATGGACTCAAATGGGATCTCTTGCCACATCCACCATATAGCCCCGACATCACTTCTTCGGACTACGACCTTTTCCACACTTGCAGCTACATCTTGCTGGTGCTATCTTTAATTATGCACAGGACGCCCGCAATGAGGTTGATCTGTTCTTGGAACTGCGGAACCCAAGTTTCTGGGCCGAAAGCTTTGAAAATCTACCAAAACCATGGCAAAAAATCATAGATTCGGGGGGTGATTACTATCCTCACTAAAGGCACTGCTTTTATGCTTTTTTTTTTCTAACTTTATTAAGAACATTTTTTGGCGGAAAACATTCGTTACAACCTGATATATTTAGAACAAAATAAATAAAATTAGGCAGAAACTAAAAAAAAAAACAAAAAAACAACAACAACAACAAAAAAACATTGTGTGTAGTATGTAACTTAATGAGTTTATGATAAACATATTTAGTATAAGAAAATGTTGAAATAAAATTGTTATAAATAATTATGACGCATAAATAATACGTATATAGGGCTCGCAGCGTTCCTAAAATTTTCACATATTTTTCCCAGTGTTGTAGTCGTAAAAAAAAAAAAAACAAAAAAAAAACAGGGGGTATATGCTAAAGTTATGAACGTCATGCCTAGGGTATACGCTATAGCTTTATTTGAGAAACAGAGGGTATACGGAGCTTCTTTAAAAAATCCAGAAGGTATACGGCGTATACCTGCGTATACCCTCCACTACACCCCTGCTTTTTCCATTATTTTAAAACGATAATTTTTATTGTAAACTTATATTTTAGAAGTTAAAGAGATCTACCACGAAGATTTTTGATTTGAAATAGTTGTGGGAAATGTAGAAAAAGTTAGGAACGCTGTGAGCCCAAGGGTGGATCCAGCTCACCATTTAGAGGCGGGTCATGGATTTCCTTTTCTTTTGGGTGGGAGGGGTTCACATTTCTTTATGAGTATTTTTTATATTGAAAGCTATTCTCAAATACAAACTAACTACTTTTCTGATAGTTTCGCGAAGTCATTTTCATTCGTAAATCAAAAAAAAAAAAAAAAAAAAAAAAAAAAAAAATTAATATTCATAAAAATATAAAATTTACCGATTTTGTTCAGATACCAAGAGTTTCCCGTTTTCTTAAAAAGGTACAGATTAATTCAGAAAATGTTGTCAAAGTTACCATTTTTTGCCAAGTTTTACGAGTTTACAGCCACAGAAATGTCATCATAAGGGAACAATTGGCTGTCACTTCCGGAAATTCATTTTAAAAAGTCTAACAATTGTCATTGATTAAATATGGCAAAAATTTGCATTAAATTATAGAGGTAAGAAAATTGTAAACATTGGCAGCTGTGTGATTCTATTAATGTCATGAAAATTACAGGTGTAGCCTTTTCTTTCTGCTGAAAGTAATTAAATAGTTTTTTCAATCGAACTTATACCTCTGGAATGGAGCATTTTCTTCTCATGGACTGATGGCTTCCATTATTATGAAACAGTCATTATAAATGAAGTGTTAGGTGAAGATAAAAGAGCAGCCGTAAAAAGTTAGAACTCTGATTTTTTGGTCAGAAAGGGGAAGAGGGGATGGCCAAAATTAAAAGAAAAAAAATGATGGCCATCCCCCCCCCCCTCCGCATTCTGACCAGAAAATCAGAGTTCTAACTTTTTACGACTGCTCTTTCATCTTCACCTAACACTTCAATTATAATGGCTGTTTCATAATAATGAAGCCATTAGTCCATCAGAAGAAAATGACTCGGTTAAAGCAGAAACTCGGTTAAGCGGGACTCGAATAATCGGGACTCTACTGTATGAAAAATGATCTTTAGAATATTTTTGCTGGTGTTCAGAGGAAGGGGGGTGGCATGATCCCCGTGACCTCCCCCTTGGATCCGCCATTGTGCGAGCCCTGCATATACACAAGAATTCATGTCTTTGCTGAAATTCCTAAACTTAGTTTTTGATTGCAGAATTCAGATAACACAAGATATATATCGTTATATATTAACTACTATTTCGATTTGTGGCATTTTGTTATTTAGCAAAATAAATTTTATATGTATTTCTAAACAGTTTTCTCATACGAAAATGCTTCTTTTTAAAAGTAAGTTATTTCTATAAAAAAAATTAATAAATGATGTATTTAAAGAATTTTTTTATTGGATACTGTATATATATGTTTCCTGTGATAATCTAATACCACACATTATAAAATAACAAATGAGATGATTCTCCAACCAAGAATTCTGTAATAAAGCTTCACAATATGAAAGTTTTCGTCTGAGATGTAAAAACAAATTATGTTGGATGAACTTTCGACATTTCAGTGTTTTATTTAAAACAATTTATGATAATTTAAATGTATGCTCACGTCTAACAAGACAACGAGTGGGAGTTTAAATATAATGATAAATGAGACATTTTAATATGTTAGAGGTTATATGAAGATGAATAAGGGGAATTTGTATTATATAAATTTCAATACAGAAAAATACAATATGTACAATGTATTTTTAATATGGACAATTTAATATTTTTTAAAGTGTTGAAACTACATTTAAGAAGATACCTTTGCTAAATATTAACCATCAATACTGCATAAGAAAGTTAAAATGCACAGTAAATTTTATTTACAATAATTATAGTAAGATATACATTATTATTTTATATTATGTGATGCTTTTATCTAATGCAAACAAGAAATAAATTTCTTTTAAGATACTCCCATAAGTTCTTGAGATAATCTGATACAACAAATATTTAAAATTAACGAATGAGATAATTCCAAAACGATGAATTCTCAGAGTAAAAATGTACAAAAATTAAAAAAAAAATCCATTTGTAGGTTTAAAGAAATGACCGTATTTAGTTACGTAATTTACACCCGGAAGTATTTTATGCACTCCATAAATTTTGAAAGAAATTTTGGGTAAAAAGAAAAGATGTGCATAATTTTTAAATCAAGATTGTGACATAATTTCGAATAATAAAACCTCATATATCCTGATAGTTTTCTTTTTGCAATATTTCAGTTCACTTATTTAGAATAATTTTTTCCCTAGAGGCATGTTTCCTTCAGTTGCATCACAGCTGAATGCAGATTGTATTATAAGTGATAAAACAATATTCACAAATACTATGAATATTTTAAGAGTCGATTTGTTTGCAATAAAAATTTAATATTCATGGTAGAGAGTGTTGTTGAATAATAGTAGTAAATGGAAAACGGAGGGGAATTCGGGGTGAATGAAACACTTATTTTATTTAAGGATTGTTTTTGTAATTTGCAGGATAGCCGCTTTTAACGAACACAAGCATTTATTACACTGCAAATGAAAATGTCTGAAATTCAGACATTTAAGTGTCTGAAACGCAGTGTTCAATTTTCAGACGTTTTAAAATGTCTTAAAATTTTCAGACACTTCTTGCGTCTGAATTTCAGACACTTAAGTGTCTGAAACAGGAGTGTTCAATTTTAAGACGTTTTAAAGTGTCTTAAATTTTTCAGACACTTCTTACGTCTGAATTTCAGACATTTCAAATGTCTTAATTGCGGCCATCTTTGAGCCTTTTTTTTTTTTTTTTTTTTTTTTTTTTTTTCTAGCCAATACGAAGCCATCTTTGACCACTTTTCTTTCTAAGCCATATACGCAGCCATGTTTGACCACATTGAATCCTTTTTTATAAATGGGAATAATTTGTTACTTTACAGCAGAGCTGATTGCAGCGTGGGAAAACTGGGGTGCTTCTCTGCCCCCTGATTTTAGGATACCCCAAATTGGGTATGAAATTTTCATAAAGCTGATATTTTAAATCAGTTTTGACCTTATGAGGATTGTAATCAGTATTTTGTAGTTTTAGAATAGGATAATATATTTTTTTTTTCACCTAAATATGTATTTATGTGTTATCATATATGCCCTACGGCATCAAAAATGTTTATTACTTTTAGTGAGAACTTCAAATTGCTGCTAGTCCAAAGACCTAGAATTCATTCACCCCCTCCCCCCATTGCCTACATATACTGTTACAAAAAAAATTAAGCCTATTCTATGCCGTCAAATACATATTTGGATAAATATACCATTTTCTTTAGCCTAATCATGTTCTAAAAGTGCAAAATATTTATTAAAATAAGTGTAAGATCAAACCAAATTTAAAATATCAGCTTTATGGAAATTTCGTACCAAATTTAGGGGCCCGTACAGCTAAAGGCCCATAGAAACAGCCCAGTTTGCCCATGCTGCAATCAGCTCTGCTTTATGGTAACAAATTACTCCATTTATAAAAAATGATTCACTTCTTCAGAAAGAATCCCATCCCTGCTATGTTATGCAATTTTTTCCCATTTAAATAAGATATTCCCAGTAAATTAGTTTAAGCATTTTTATTTCTGTGTTAAATAAAATCTAACACTGGATTCCCCCATATTTACAGTATATGAGTATTATATTGTAATATTTATTAATCAATATTTATTATTAACCAATATTATGAATTTCTAGAGTAGAATAAGGTTAAAAACAAAATATATTTGTCTTAATACAGTAAAACCTGTCAATAGCGGGTACCTCGGAACCGTGGAATTTGTCGACGTTCGGAGGTGTCTGCTTTTCTGAGGTATAAGTGTATAAAAATTTTGCATATTTTCAATAAAAAAATGTGTTTCCTAAATAGTGGCGTCCTTTATTTAGGAGTGTCCGGAGTTAGTTATGGAGATTTTACTGCAAAGCCTTCATACGAACAGTTGTCTTTACCGAACACTCACCTTTATCAATATACAGTAAAACCTCCCTAAAGCGACCACTTCCGTTCCAATAAAAATTGGTCGCTCCGAAAGGTGGTCTCTTAATGGAGGTCATATTAAAATCTAGATTTTAATTGTTGAAAAAATGTAACAATTAATGTTACTAAAATTATATTTTTGAAATTAAGAAAACATATGAAAATTTAAGTATCAAAACAAAAGTTAATTACATAAGTTAATTACTGCAGAGTTTAAAAAATGAATACATTGGCGTTTTCTTCGCTTTTATGGTTTTATCTACTATAAATTTTATTTCCAAGTTCTTTCGAAATTCAGTAAATAAATTCTTTTTTTTTTTTTTTTTTTTTTTTTGGTCTGGAACAAATTAAGACGATTTCATTACTTTATCTGTTCCTTTGAGCGTTTCCTGACAGAATAGGGCAGGGGAGTTTATTGACCGTCATCCTTAATTTGTCATCAGAGTTAAATTCATTGCCTAAAAAGGAACAAAGCGGTTTAAACACTTAAAAGTTACCGGAATAAATAAAAATTCTAAACTTAGTTTAGAAGTTTTATAAATAATGCGCTCTCCGGAATTATTATTCTAATAAAACCTTTTTCAAGCGACCCGAAAAAAACGGAATTTGTTTCATTTTCTTCAAAGAAATGGGTCGTTCATGGAGGGAGTTCAACTGGGGTGGTCTCTGAATAGAGGTAAAATTAGTATTGAACCTATGGGAATAAATTTCGTTCCATGAAAAAATGGTCGTTCAGGGAGGTGGTCGCACAGGGAGGTTTCACTGTATATAGACAACCTCATAAAAGCTAACACAATCGAATAGCAGACAGATTCAGCGTTCTGAAGGTGCCCGCGATTAAGAGTTTTTATTGTATTTAAAATTTTTTGTACTTAACTTTTAATCTTATTCTACTTTTTAAGTTCAAAATACTGATTATAACCAATATACAATGTCCAAACATATTTAACGTATAAGCTTTAAAAAAATTGCATATCGAATTTGGGGCAGCAAAAATCGTAGGTGATGGTGGTGGGGGCGGGGGTGGGGGACATGCCAAAGTTTACCCGTGCTTTCATCAAGTCCTTCTAGAAAAATCCCAAATCTGCATTGTGATTCGGTAAATATAGAATAATTCAGCTTTAAGTGCAAAATCTAGTAGTTATGCTCAAGTAAATATAGTATAAAATTCTATCTTTTTACTGATATTCATTTTAAATTTCAGATTTCTTTTTTACTAAAAATAATCAAAAAATCAATATTATAATTGATTTCAAATGAAATATAGCTGTATATATTTACCGTATTTTTACAATTATGTTAACAGCACATAATTACATGAGTTTAAGAATCTACAAATAATCATGACTAATACAGAGATAAGGCGAGAACATTTTCTAAATCGTTAAATAAAAAGATTTATTGGCGACGCCAACAAAATTTTCTCCCCTTCTACGTCTACAGATTTCAGACGATTTCTGATGAGTCTTCAAATTGTGGTGTGAATCACCGGGCTTGAAAATGAAAACATCTGAAGTTGACTACTTTCAATATAGCAAATAGAATAGTTCTAAAATGCTCGGAAACAACAAAAGTATATAGCAGAAGGAAAAAACAGATTCCATGACCGGATTTAATGAGTTTTATCAGTCAAAACAGTTTAAAATAAATAAATGAACACAAGTAATTCGCTGTATGTATGCGGGAATTAATGATATGGGTAAATGGAAGGATTTTCGAACTATATTCTTTTAAATAACTTAAAATTTATCGCGGTGTATAAAATATGACACGCAAGAAAACGTCATCAGACATGAAAAGCATACATAATAAATAAAAGCATACATAATAAATAAAAATTAAATAAGGATGTTTACTATAAAGAGTTGGAATTTCAGTACATATCACATATTAAACCTATGGGAAATGTAAAACCGATGTGAATGTTACAAATGCTGTCGCATTAAATGCTTATAAAAATATTGTATTCATAAATAAAACCCATATAAAAGGTACTCCGGTGTAATAATTACTCTAAAAAAAACACTGTTAAGATAGTCTTGATGGTAGTTAAGAAATTATGAGCCAATCAACAGGTGCTGTCACTGCTATTTTTAAAGTAATGGCGTGCGAGTATACAGAGAAAGAAGGCTTAGGATGGTGTATCTCAGTAGATTCAGTAACCACTAATGCACCATGCAGACACGCCAAAACTTATTTTAAGGATAACATTGGATGGAAAATAATGCAGAAACATGATTGCAGATGATTTGAATAGTAGATATTTAAATTTTAGCAAAATAAAATTTTAACATGGAAATACCATAGGCAAAATGATTTGAACATATTTTGGCATAACTCAGGAACTAATAAAGCTATAGACTCGTGTGAGGTATCCATTTAAAGATAAAACATTTACAGAGAGTTTTAAATACATAGTTAAGACCCCACTTACCTGGGAAAAGGTCTGATTATTCCAAACGCACATTCGCCCAGAGGACGTCCGGATTGGAGGCTACGTTAGTATCCGTTAGTTAGGCAGAGTTTGATGTTTAAAAAATAAAATCCCCTTGCACATCCGGCTAGCTCTGTTAAAAGAACGGAAAATTTCCATCCTGAAAACATAGCCCGCCAGACAACAGTTCTCTTTACAAATTTGACGAGATGAAGAACACTATATTAGTGTTATAGATAAATATTAATACGGAGTACCACTATGTCGATAGAAATTAAATCCCGGAACTTCACATTCCGCAAAAAACAATCAAGTCAAAATAAATTATTAGTTAAAATGTACGCGTACATAAAAACAAACATTCAGTTTGAATTACAAACGAACATCGAGTTCGAAAGGAAGACGCATGCGCAACTGAGAGTGCACCCTAGTGAATGCGGAGCGGAGTTACAAAGTGTCTTAAAATTAGACACTTGCAGATTTTTTAGACACATTTCTCAGTTCGTTTACACAATGATCATAGTAAGACACTTATATGTTTTAAATTAAGACATCTATCATGACTGAATTTTCAGATTCAGATACTTAAGTGTCTTAAATTCCTTTTCAGTCACATATATGTCTTAATTTAAGATGCCTCTATTTGCAGCGTAAGAATGACACAGCAATAGAAAATATGATTAAATTCACAGATGAAATGTACACTGATTTTTTGAAGAACTTAAGTCCATAAGTTCTTGCCCGCAGAACTCCGTTCTACGTGTGAGTTTTTTGGTCTGAGTACAAACCGTACTCTCCTTTAATATCTCAAATTGAGATGTCCATCGAGTTTTTGTCACTCGAAAACCTGCCGTTAAGACTGGACATAAAAAGAATAGATCCACATCAAGCGCGATCGAAGTTAAAATTACGGAGAGGCCTTAAGAGCGATTGGATATACTCGGAAGTGAATTGCTTTGATGTATACCACTCCAAAGGGGCATAACGAGTGCTCAGAAACATATTATATCCGGGCTGTCAGAGTTATTCTCTTGGTTTAAATTATATCTTTTGTACTGTCAAATGGAGAGCCTGGAGTGGAATTTATTTCAAGTTATGTAGTGTATTAAAGAGTTTTATGAGATTCAGGGGCATCAGCTTTACTGTTTGAAGCGAATTATTTATGTTAACATTTTTGTCTATTGACGCATTTTTATGTAAGGGGAGGCAAGATTTTACAGTCCTGCGCTCTTAGAAAGACATTTTTTAAAGGGAAAATACACATAACTGGGTTTAGCCAATCCAAAAATCTCTTGAGTCAATCTGTAGTTACTTAGCAATCACCCAATTTAAAGTTAAATTAAATTAAATTATATATTAAGTTGTAGACAACTCACGTACTCATAAGGAAAATTTGTCACACGAGATACAATATGTACACATTTAAAAGTTATATCTCAATATAAACGTTTCGGTAAGTTTCATGTAATTTCAAAACATTTCTAATTCTACTACAAATTTTGCAACAATAAAAAAAACGCACAAATATGTACTAGTTGTATGAACATTCTTAAACATCAGTAGAACCAGTAGAAATTTACTAAACAATGTTTTCTACTAAAAAGGTGGAGAACATAATTGTTTCACTCTTTTTTACTCTCTAATCTCCGCTCTGCTCAAACCATCTGCATTTGTGTTGTTTTTACCGCTCTATGAATTATTTCAAATTCCTAGGATTGCAAGGCTAAGGTCCATCTCATAACCCTAAGATTGAAACTGAAATTTGTTCTCGGCCACGTTAAGGGATTATGGTCGGTGATTGAACTTCCTACCGTCTAGATCATTTCTTTATTGCAAAAACCTCACTCGCGCACTTGCATTCAGTAGTTGATGGACATAAATCAAGCTAAATTACTGTGCTAATGATAATTTTTTCAGTTACATAAATAATACGTCGTTTCAACTCAGTCATAAATCTCTTCAAATGTATTTAACCTTGAAAATCCTTTGATAAAGATAATGACTTGTTGAGTGACTGCATTAAGACTCATAGACTGAATTAAACTGATTTATTATTATTATTATGATATTATTATTACAATAATTATTACTGATTTATTATCTTATAATGTAAACATCTTATTCATTCTCAACATGTAGTTTATCCAGAGAAGAGGCATGAAAAATGCTCTATCTTTTACAATTTAAACAATGTGAATTAAATAGCTTAAAGTGTTACCGCTGCTTATTCATTTGATATAACAAGTATTCTACGATCTTTTTTGTCAAAGGAGGTTATAAAGAGTGGTTGATTAAAATTAAGATAACTAATATATTTGGGATCAAAACAAAGTGTGGATTTACACCAAAATGGATAAGTATCCTGAAGAAGGGTAAGTCCCAATTTACAATTTATCTCTTACTCACGCCTTTTTATTGGGATTCAAATCCCATCAAGATTATGATTACTGATCACTGAATAAAAATAAATAAATTAAATAGCCTCCACTGAAATCTGAAATATCAGATATTTGATAAATAAACTTTTAAACTTTCAAAAAGAAAAGTTGGAAAAACTTTTTACGGTAACACGTAAGTAATCAAAAGTTAAGAAAATGGCAGCTTCTAAAGATAATTTAGCTATCGAAAAACTCACAGCTACGAACTATTCGGTTTGGAAATTTAAGGCAGAAATGATGTTAACTAAAGATGACTCATTTCATGTAATAACGGAAGAACCGCCTAATCCAATTACGGACGCTTGGTCCAAAAGTGATAAGAAAGCCCGTGCACTAATTAATCTAACAATTGATGATAATCAAATTACTCATGTTAAAAATTTACAAAGAGTCAGACAAACTTGGCAAGCTTTGCGTGAAATCCATGAGCGACATAATTTGTCTAGCAGACTTTATCTATTAAGAAAACTTTACGGGATTAAATTAGCCGAAGGTGGCAACGTTGTTAATCATATTACAAAAATAATGGAATTACTAGACAAATTAGCGGCCATAGGAGAAGTTATAAATGATAATAACATTTCTGCACTGTTATTATGCTCCCTACCCCAATCTTATCTTATGATACTCTCATCACTGCCCTCGAATCGAGAGAAGAATATCAACTTACACCGTCATTTATTAAGTCTAAACTTATTGACGAATATAACCGACTATATGATAATGATGAGAGAACAGAAAATCCTGCCAGAACATTTAAAGCACAGAAAAATTACAACAACAAAACAAGTGATAAATACTGTTCCAATTGTCGGATGAGAAACCAATATACACAGGAATGTTGGCATAACAAAGCCAAAACACAAAATACACCACAAAATCAACACATTAGACCAAACAAAAAACATTACTCTACATCACTAATTTTTCAAAAGAGCGAAAACAATTTTAGAAGTGAACAAACACCGGAATCAAACCGTAGGTACAGTCACTCTGAAAATGAAAACAATGCATAGAGGGGGAGCGAAAATAAAAATTACGCCTTTATAACGCAAGGAATGGAAAACAAAACATTTATAGTAGACAGTGGCAGATCAAGCCATATTGTATGTTCAGAATCAATGTTTACAGAAATAAAATCACGCGAAAAAACAAATGTAACCATCGCAAATGGAAGAAACTTATCAGTTACGGGTCAGGTAACGTAAATATAAACACGCGAACATCAGACAACAAAGTTCATGAAATAACACTTAAAGATGTATTACTAGTACCTGAAATCGAAACAAATTTATTATCAGTTAGCAAAGCGACGCAAAATGGATGTGAAATTATATTCAGAAATGACAGATGTATGTTCAAACTTAATGGAGAAGTATGTTTAGAAGCGCGAAAAGTAAATAACCTATACGAAGTTCAGTTAGCATTCGAAAACTATGCAAACGTAGCACAAAGCTGCAACAACAAAAATTGCCTAGAATTGTGGCATCGTAGGTTAGGACATAGAAAACTAACATCAATTAAAGAAATTACGCAAAAGGAATTAGCTAGAGGAATCCAAATAAACAACTGTAAGCATAACATAGATTGCGAACCGTGCATTAAGGCAAAATTGACTGATGAACCCTATCCAAAAATTGCAGAGTATAGAGCAACTAAAAGACTCCAGCTCATTCACTCCGACGTGTGCGAATCTTTTCAAACACCGACAATAGGGGGGAAATCATACTTTTTGAGTTTTATGATGACTACTCACGATTTACGATCATATACCTATTGTCTAGAAAAAGTGAAGTTTGCGAAAAACTTAAAGAATTCATCGCGTTAATTAGCAACAAATTTGGAGAAAAACCGAAAGCAATTAGAACAGATAACGGAGGGGAATTCACATCTGATGAAATAGAAAATTACCTCAGGGCTAATGGGATAAAACATCAACACACAGTCCCATATTGCGCAAGCCAGAACGGTGTCGCAGAGAGAAAAAATAGATCGTTAGTTCAAATGGCAAGGACAATGTTAAGTGAATCAAATTTACCATTAAAGTTCTGGGGGGAAGCAATTTGAACAGCAAATCATTTGCAAAACAGACTACCGACAAAAGCAAATGAAAAAACACCATACGAGTTATTGACAGACAGCCAAACTTAAGTTACGTTAGGGTATTTGGCTGCAAAGCCTTCGCATATATCAGTAAAGCCAGAATACAAAAATTAGACGATAAAGCTATAGAGGGAATTTTCGTCGGATATGATAATGAATCCAAAGGATACAGAATATATGTAGGAGGAAATGAAATAAAGATCGCGAGAAACGTTAAATTTCTCGAAAACAAATTTAAATATAGAAACGAGAAAGTAGAAAACAAACCAAAACAAGATGAAAATCGGGTTAATGAAAACCTTGTAGAAATAGAAATTTCAAATAGCAATGAGACACCATCCACGTCCAATCAACCAGTAGCAGAACCTAGACGATCAGAAAGAATTAATAAAGGTGTACCTCCTGATAGGTTAATATACATGGTTAAGAACGAAAATGCTACTGAACCAAAAAATTATGAGGAAATCGAAAACATGGAAAATTTTAAGGATAAACAAAATTGGATAGATGCAATGAAAAGCGAAATGAACTCCCTTATGAAAAATAAAACTTGGTCAATTGACCTCCACCAAATAGAAGAATAATAGGTTGCAAATGGACCTACAAACTAAAACGCGACAACACAGGAAAAATCCAAAAATATAAAGCGCGTTTAGTTGCAAAAGGATATTCACAAATATTCGGGGAGGATTATGATGAAACTTATGCATTAATCGTGTCATATACAACAATAAGAGCATTATTAATAGCAGCATTGCATCAAAATTTAAATGTAAAACATATTGATATTAACACCGCGTTCTTACATGGAGAGCTTGAGGAGGAGATATCTATGTCACAACCAAAAGGTTTCGCTGAACCAAATGAGGAAAATAAAGTATGTAGGCTAAACAAAGCCATATACGGACTTAAACAAGCCACGAGAGCGTGGCATAATAAAATTACAGAAACACTAGAAAAGGTGAATTTCAGTCAGAGCAAATTTGACTCATGCTTTATTACGCGAAAAAGGGGCGATAACACAACATACATAATAACATACGTAGACGACATTTTAATTGCCGGAAAAGACGAAATAATAGAGGAAGTAATCGCGAGCTTAAATAAAGAATACGAGCTAAAGAATTTAGGTGATATCAGTAACTACCTATCTATGAACATTAAAAAAGTAAATAAAAGCTACATGATAAATCAAACTCAGAAAATAGAGGAATTAATCAATAAATTTAATTTGCAAGACGCAAAACCGTGTAGCACACCCATGGAAACAAATTACGCACGCTTTAATGATGAGGATAACATTTTACCAAACAACACATATTACAGACAAGCCATAGGAGCACATCTATATCTAGGAACTATAAGCAGACCTGACATCTGTGCAGCAGTAAACATTCTTAGCAGAAGAAATGAATCACCAAGAATGAAAGACTGGAATGCAGTAAAAAGAGTGATACGATATTTAAAAGCTACAAAAAATTATAGTCTAGCTCTAAGCGGAGAAAAGAAGCTTATACTTGGTGTTTATGCTGATGCAGATTGGGGAGGAGATGTAGATTCACGAAAATCAACGATTGGGATCATATATCTGGTAGGGGGAAATCCCATACAATGGTCGACCAAGAAACAATCCTGCATTGCATTATCATCGGCAGAGGCCGAGTATGTGTCAGCAGCAAATGCAGCAATTGAAAAAAAGTGGCTAGTCAATCTATTGGAGGAATTAAACCTAAAGCAAACCTTACCTATAGACCTATATGAAGACAACCAATCCACGATCAAGATGATAGAATTAGAAAAGTACTCAAGTAGGACTAAACATATTGATATTAGGTTCCACCTGATAAAACAACTAAATCAAGAAGGGACTATCAACCTAAAGTACTGCCCAACAAAATTGATGATAGCAGACCTGTTTTCGAAACCAGTTCCCAAACTTGTTTTTCAAACCCATAGAAGGAACTTAAATTTGTGTGACAATGAAACTTCAGAAATTAAGGAGGAGTTGATGGACATAAATCAAGCTAAATTACTGTGCTAAAGATAATTTTTTCAGTTACATAAATAATACGTCGTTTCAACTCAGCCATAAATCTCTTCAAATGTATTTAACCTTGAAAATCCTTTGATAAAGATAATGACTTGTTGAGTGACTGCATTAAGACTCATAGACTGAATTAAACTGATTTATTATTATTATTATGATATTATTATTACAATAATTATTACTGATTTATTATCTTATAATGTAAACATCTTATTCATTCTCAACATGTAGTTTATCCAGAGAAGAGGCATGAAAAATGCTCTCTCTTTTACAATTTAAACAATGTGAATTAAATAGCTTAAAGTGTTACCGCTGCTTATTCATTTGATATAACAAGTATTCTACAATCTTTTTTGTCAAAGGAGGTTATAAAGAGTGGTTGATTAAAATTAAGATAACTAATATATATGGGATCAAAACAAAGTGTGGATTTACACCAAAATGCATAAGTATCCTGAAGAAGGGTATGTCCCATTTTACAATTTATCACTTACTCACGCCTTTTTATTGGGATTCAAATCCCATCAGTAATGCTATACCGTTTTTTCATTTCTGAAAACTTCTTGGCTAGAAAAAGAATCGGATGTTCTTCTCCTGTTTTACTCTTATTATCCTCCTGACTTAATACAATGCCCATGCCTGTGTTTGATGCAACTATTTGAAGTAGGAATTTATTAGGTAGATTTCGTATGAAATACTACCTATTGGGATCGTTCCTATGTTGGAATTTCTATAAAATTTTTGCAGATCTACACCGATCATGACCCCTAGAACCCAAAACCACCCTCAGTAAAAAAACTTTATCTATCTATCTATCTATCTATCTATCTATCTATCTATATATATATATCACTTTCTTCTGGACACGATAACTTTCGTAATTCTGCACCAATCTCTTCCAAACTGATACATAAAATCAATGGGCATAAAATCTCGCTCAAGTTCGTTAATGGGCAAAATCGGACCAAGGGGATGGAAATAGGGAGGGGTTTTGCGAAAACCGAAAACCCCCCATAACTGCTTAATTTTTGTACATATCAAATCAGTTTAAAGTTTTTATTACTTCTAAAAATAGGGCCAAAATTTTATGAATCACAAATTTTTGATAAAGTTAAAAATGGGCTCAAGGCGCGCAAACAATAGGGTTTTTGGGAGAAAAAATTCACAACTTCGTCAATTCTCAAGAAATCAAATCCAATTATTTTTATTATAAATCTCCTTAATATTATCTACAACTATTATATTCGCAAGTTTTTAATAGGATCAATTCGTACCGCAAAAAAAATTAAAAACGAAAACAAAAAGGGCGTTTGCAGAAGAAAAAAATCCATAACTCCGTCAATTCAAAAGATATAAAATCCAGATGAATTTATCATATATCCTCTTAATATTGTCTACAACATCTATATAGAGAAGTTTTGGATAGGACCAATTCTTACAGCAAAAACAAATTAAAAATACATAGCGGTTGAAGAAAAAAATCATCTAAGTAAGGGTGTATTCAAATCCAAACTGCTTATTTTCTGACTCATTTTACAATTCATTTTTGCTCTCAAAGGCTTCCAATTGTCACGTTTTCTTACTCAGAAACTATATAATGTACCGAAATGGTCGAGTTTTTGATAGAGGCAGAATATATTTTAAAAAAATGCTGTGAAAGTGGACCGAATTTCCCGAAGCTGATTGTGTTGGAAAAATTGCATTAAAGATGCACTCAAATCCGAACTGCTTATTTTCGTACTCATTTTTAAATTAATTTTTACCCTCAAACGCATCCAATTGCTAGATTCTCTTATTCAGAATCTATATAATGTAAAGTAATGATCGATTTTTTGATAGAGGCAGAATATGTTTCAAAAAATGATGTCGAAATGGATATTTTGAACAGAATTTCCCGAAGCGATTGTGTTAGAAACGAAAAATATTGCCCTACTGAGAAAATAATTTTGTATTAATCAAGTTCTAATTGATTGAAAGAAAAATAAAAACACAGGTCGCCTATAAATCTTTTCAAAAATCACGTCAGCATGTTTCTTTTTTTTTTTTTTTTTTTCGTTTGTTTAAGGTAGATTTCGTATGAAATACCAGCTATTGGGATCATTCCTATGTTGGAATTTCTGAAAAGTTTTTGCAGATCTACACTGATCATGACCCCTAGAGCCCAAAACCACACGCAGTAAAAAACTTTATCTATCTATCTATCTATCTATATATATATATATAAAACTTTCTTCTGGACACGATAACTTTCGTAATTCTGCACCAATCTCTTCCAAACTGATACATAAAATCAAGGGGCATAAAATCTCGGTCAAGTTCGTTAATGGGCAAAATCGGACCAAGGGGATGGAAATAGGGAGGGGTTTTGTGAAAACCGAAAAAAACCCATAACTTCTTAAATTTTGGACGTATCGAATCAGTTTAAAGTTTTTATTACTTCTAAAAATAGGGCCAAAAATTCATGTATCACAGATTTTTGATAAAGTTAAAAATTGGCTCAAAGGGCGCAAAAAATAGGGTTTTTGGGAGGAAAAAATTCATAACTTCGTCAATTCTCAAGATATCAAATCCAATTAATTTTATCATGAATCTACTTAACATTATCTACAACTTTTATATTCACAAGTTTTTGATATGACCAATTCGTTCCACAAAAAAAAAATAAAAACGAAAACAAAAAGGGCATTTGAAGAAGAAAAAAAATCCATAATTCCGTCAATTCAAAAGATATAAAATCCCCATGAATTTATCATATATCCTATTAATATTGTCTACAACATCTATATAGACAAGTTTTGGATAGGACCAATTCTTACAGCAAAAACAAATTAAAAATACATAGCGGTTGACGAAAAAATATCATCTTAGTAAGGGTGTATTCAAATCCAAACTGCTTATTTTCTGACTCATTTTACAATTCATTTTTACTCTCAAAGGTTTCCAACTGGTACCTTTTCTTACTCAGAAACTATATAATGCACCGTAATGGTCAATGTTTTGATAGAGGCAAAATATATTTTAAAACATGCTGTCAAAATGGACCTTTTGAACCGAATTTCCCGAAGTGGATTGTGTTGGGAAAATCATCAATTGACTATTCAAATCCAAGCTGCTTATTTTCTGACTCATTTTTAAATTCATTTTTGCTCTCAAACGCATCCAATTGGTATTGGGATTTTTTTTAAAGTTCGGCGAATGTAAACATTTGTTATCTGTTAACTTTTTTCAATACACGGAATGTTTCCTCACATTCAGCTGTCCAAGTGATTTTGCCAATTTCTGTTTTTCATATTAGTACAGTCGGGTAAGGGCGCAGCTATTATGCAATCATTTTGGATATTACCTGCCATAATATCCTGCCGAACCTAAACAAGCGCGTATGTGCGCATTCGTTTTAGAGGTCGGAAAGTTTTTTACACTCCCTACTTTTGCATCCGCATGTGACCTTGTACCGATACTTCCGATACTCATAACTTGTTCCGAATACTGGACATGGTTTTGCGCAAACTTGCAATTTGAAAGTTTGATTTTCAAATTTGCTTTCTCAATCGGATGATCGGATGAAGTATTTGAAAATATGGCTACATCGTCTAAGTATGGAACTGCGAATTCTGGGAATTCGCTCAATAATTCCGACATGAGTTTGCTGAAGGAATATGGATAGTCCAAGAGCTGTTAAACATTTTAGGGAAGGTATTTGAGGCACCCTCAAACACTTCTTTGTAATGGCTGAATACAAAATCGAATGTCTGGCTGAAGGATCGTGGCCCAAAACCTGTGCCAGACATGTGTCAAGTGCCATTTTTTGACTACCCAAAAAAGGTATTTGAGGCACGCTGAGATTGAGACAGAATAATATTTATACTTAGAAAAAAATATTTTGAAAATGACAGACACTTTAGTCGGCCTAAAAACTGTGCCAGACACGTGTCAAGTGCCATTTTTTCACTACCCAAAAGAGGTATTTGAGGCACGCTGAGATTGAGACAGAATAATATTTATGCTTAGAAAAAAAATATTTTGAAAATGACAGACACTTTAGTCGGCCCAAAACCTGTGTGAGACACGTCGGGTAGTCACGAGGGTAGTCAAAAAATGGCACTTGACACATGTCTGGCACAGGTTTTGGGCCACGATCCTTCAGCAAGACATTCGATTTTGTATTCAGGCATTACAAAAGGAGTGTTGCACAGATTTTCAGGGTGCCTCAATTACCTACTAAAAAATGTTCCACAGCTCTCCTACTAGGAGCATTTCTCAGTCTGAAACTCATTCTTAACCTTTTCAGGAAATAACGGTGTTTCCGAATGTTGAATTCACAACCGAATTTTTGCAAAATTAGAGTTGAAAATAAGCAAATGTAATTTTAAAACTTTTTTTTCACCAGAGTCAGAAAAGGAAAATTTAATTTAAATATTCTGTTGCAAAATTTGACTAAAGTTAAGTGGGATATAATACATCCCGACGCTCCTCAAGGAGGTAAGCATGCAAACTAGTGCTGCACAACCTTTTAGAGAGAAAATTGTTTGCCACCACAAAAAATTTAAAAGTAACATTTCAATTATTTAATAGCAAAATTTCTTCCAATTAACTAGGAATTTCTTTCTGGATAAAAATACTGGTCACGTGGTGGCCCGCGGGCAACAGGTTGTGCACCACTAATGTAAACGAACCGAAAGTTGTACAAATAGCAGCGTATCGCTGGGCTCTTTGATTCAAGGGAATCTGCCAATTACTGTTTGCTTGATCTAGGACAGTTATAAATATTAGCTGATGTTTCTTTCTTAACACTTTCTTCTATATTCGGAAGAGGAAAATATTCTGTTCTAATGATTTGTTTTAAGCATCGATAGTCAATGCATTGTCGGGCATCTTTTCCGGGAGTCTGTAACAATATAATAGGAGATGTGCAATCTAACTGACCTACCTCTATAATGCCTAACTTTGACATGCTCTTTAAGGTTTAACCTAATTGGCGTATTGCTCACAAGAGTGATATTGCGCTGAACTAAGTATGTTAGACCAGTGTTGTTTGAAAATTATTTTACAAATCTATTTAACGCCTCATTCATTTGAAATCTTACATAACACTCCTGCAAGAATTTTTTTAATGTCTGTCACTGTTTGCAAGTTATTGAATTTTAAACTCATCGGTAATTTTTGGGACACCAGGTAAATGGCTATATTGGATTTGTATTGTGAAAATTGCAATAAAGGAAAAGTAATACAGACAATCAAATTTTAAATTGCCATTTTCTGGACAAAAACATTCTTAAAAATATTTTTGCAACTAAAAAATTTGCATTTATTATTCAGTCTTTAAAAACATTTTTATTCAGACATTCTGATTGCTATTAATAATGCGATAATTTTAAGTATTTTTACAGAGCATATAAAATTACCATTAAGGAAAAATTAAAAGATTTTAATTACTTTATTTAAATAAACAAATATCAATTATCCCTATTTCTAATTTCAATACAGAATATTCCCAAAAATTGTACTAGATGTTTGTGAAGCTAAAAGGATTACCCTCACAGTTGGACAATTACGCGATTACGTTATATTTTCAAAAATGCTTCTTCTGTACAATCAAATGTTTTTTCAAGATTTTAAGTACACCTGTGACACCTTAATGTGTAAAATGAAGCAAATTTCATTCAAAATTTAAAAGAAAGTATTTCATAAAAACTGTAAACTTTACACTTATATAGCTATTATACTTATATATAAAACTTAAAACTGTTACTTCTCAATGAAGACATGTTCTAATGTATATATATATATATGCTGGGTGTTACCGATTTCGACCGACAAATTCAAAGGAGTGATAATAGACATCAAGGGGATGCAAAAGTACCACAGAAAATGGTATTGCAAACCACTTATTTCGTCACCAATTCAGGATGTTTTACCCTAACTGATCTCGGGTTAGCGGTGATAATTATAAGAAAAATAAAATACTGCAATGAAATTGTAACGATATCTAACTCGTTTGGTGTGAAATGTGATAACATCAGGTAATTTTTTGAGAAAATAGTGTGCTCATGCAATCCATGATACAGTATGCACTGATAATCGCAGTCCAAAACGACAAGTGTCAAGCGCATCATACTGCTGGCTCGTATAATGTAGCCTTCTACCCCTCTTCTGTTGATGTTATTACATTTAAAAAAGTAAGCATGTCTATTAAAAGTTTTATTATAATATACTCCACCTTTTTGAATGTTTTTACCGCTACTCAAGTTGAGTTAGAGTAGAACATCCTGAATATTTGATTAAATAGGTGTTTTGCGACACCATGTAACATTGTAATTTTTGATCCTCTTGACGTCTGCTATCAACCCCATGATGTGTCTGTCGAATTCGACAACACCCTATATATATATATATCATGAAAAATAATTATTATCCACATATGTTTATTAAGTACAGTTGATTAACTTCTACTTGCCACTGACTAATTAATTTTCATGCTGAATCCGTTTGGTAAACTTTAATAAAAAACTACAAAATATCTCAGTCCGAATTTTAATGGTTCTTAGAAGTATGCGATTTAATAAAAATAGGGAAAAGATTAGCTATCAGAACAATTATAATGGCTGTTTCATAATAATGGAAGCCATTAGTCCATCAGAAGAAAATGACTCGGTTAAAGCAGAAACTCGGTTAAGCGGGACTCGAATAATCGGGACTCTACTGTATGAAAAATGATCTTTAGAATATTTTTGCTGGTGTTCAGAGGGAGGGGTGGCATGATCCCCGTGACCTCCCCCTTGGATCCGCCATTGTGCGAGCCCTGCATATACACAAGAATTCAGGTCTTTGCTGAAATTCCTAAACTTAGTTTTTGATTGCAGAATTCAGATAACACAAGATATATATCGTTATATATTAAATACTATTTCGATTTGTGGCATTTTGTTATTTAGCAAAATAAATTTTATATGTATTTCTAAACAGTTTTCTCATACGAAAATGTTTCTTTTTAAAAGTAAGTTATTTCTATAAAAAATTTAATAAATGATGTATTTAAAGAATTTTTTTATTGGATACTGTATATATATGTTTCCTGTGATAATCTAATACCACACATTATAAAATAACAAATGAGATGATTCTCCAACCAAGAATTCTGTAATAAAGCTTCACAAGATGAAAGTTTTCGTCTGGGATGTAAAAACAAATTATGTTGGATGAACTTTCGACATTTCAGTGTTTTATTTAATACAATTTATGATAATTTAAATGTATGCTCACGTCTAACATGACAACGAGTGGGAGTTTAAATATAATGATAAATGAGACATTTTAATATGTTAGAGGTTATATGAAGATGAATAAGGTGAATTTGTATTATATAAATTTCAATACAGAAAAATACAATATGTACAATGTATTTTTGATATGGACAATTTAATATTTTTTAAAGTGTTGAAACTATATTTAAGAAGATACCTTTGCTAAATATTAACCATCAATACTGCATAAGAAAGTTAAAATGCACAGTAAATTTTATTTACAATAATTATAGTAAGATATACATTATTATTTTATATTATGTGATGCTTTTATCTAATGCAAACAAGAAATAAATTTCTTTTAAGATACTCCCATAAGTTCTTGAGATAATCTGATACAACAAATATTTAAAATTAACGAATGAGATAATTCCAAAACGATGAATTCTCAGAGTAAAAATGTACAAAAATTAAAAAAAAAATCCATTTGTAGGTTTAAAGAAATGACCGTATTTAGTTACGTAATTTACACCCGGAAGTATTTTATGCACTCCATAAATTTTGAAAGAAATTTTGGGTAAAAAGAAAAGATGTGCATAATTTTTAAATCAAGATTGTGACATAATTTCGAATAATAAAACCTCATATATCCTGATAGTTTTCTTTTTGCAATATTTCAGTTCACTTATTTAGAATAATTTTTTCCCTAGAGGCATGTTTCCTTCAGTTGCATCACAACTGAATGCATATTGTATTATAAGTGATAAAACAATATTCACAAATACTATGAATATTTTAAGAGTCGATTTGTTTGCAATAAAAATTTAATATTCATGGTAGAGAGTGTTGTTGAATAATAGTAGTAAATGGCAAAACGGAGGGGAATTCGGGGTGAATGAAACACTTATTTTATTTAAGGATTGTTTTTGTAATTTGCAGGATAGCCGCTTTTAACGAACACAAGCATTTATTAAGAATGACACAGCAATAGAAAATATGATTAAATACACAGATGAAATATACACTGATTTTTTGAAGAACTTAAGTCCATAAGTTCTTGACGCAGAACTCCGTTCTACGTGTGAGTTTTTTGGTCTGAGTACAAACCGTACTCTCCTTTAATATCTCAAATTGAGATGTCCATCGAGCTTTTGTCACTCGAAAACCTGCCGTTAAGACTGGACATAAAAAGAATAGATCCACTTTAAGCGCGATCGAAGTTAAAATTACGGAGAGGCCTTAAGAGCGATTGGATATACTCGGAAGTGAATTGCTTTGATGTATACCACTCCAAAGGGGCATAACGAGTGCTCAGAAACATATTATATCCGGGCTGTCAGAGTTATTCTCTTGGTTTAAATTATATCTTTTGTACTGTCAAATGGAGAGCCTGGAGTGGAATTTATTTCAAGTTATGTAGTGTATTAAAGAGTTTTATGAGATTCAGAGGCATCAGCTTTACTGTTTGAAGCGAATTATTTATGTTAACATTTTTGTCTATTGACGCATTTTTATGTAAGGGGAGGCAAGATTTTACAGTCCTGCGCTCTTAGAAAGACATTTTTTAAAGGGAAAATACACATAACTGGGTTTAGCCAATCCAAAAATCTCTTGAGTCAATCTGTAGTTACTTAGCAATCACCCAATTTAAAGTTAAATTAAATTAAATTATATATTAAGTTGTAGACAACTCACGTACTCATAAGAAAAATTTGTCACACGAGATACAATATGTACACATTTAAAAGTTATATCTCAATATAAACGTTTCGGTAAGTTTCATGTAATTTCAAAACATTTCTAATTCTACTACATTAACAATTTTGCAACAATAAAAAAAACGCACAAATATGTACTAGTTGTATGAACATTCTTAAACATCAGTAGAACCAGTAGAAATTTACTAAACAATGTCTTCTACTAAAAAGGTGGAGAACATAATTGTTTCACTCTTTTTTATTCTCTAATCTCCGCTCTGCTCAAACCATCTGCATTTGTGTTGTTTTTACCGCTCTATGAATTATTTCAAATTCCTAGGATTGCAAGGCTAAGGTCCATCTCATAACCCTAAGATTGAAACTGAAATTTGTTCTCGGCCACGTTAAGGGATTATGGTCGGTGATTGAACTTCCTACCGTCTAGATCATTTCTTTATTGCAAAAACCTCACTCGCGCACTTGCATTCAGTAGTTGATGGACATAAATCAAGCTAAATTACTGTGCTAATGATAATTTTTTCAGTTACATAAATAATACGTCGTTTCAACTCAGCCATAAATCTCTTCAAATGTATTTAACCTTGAAAATCCTTTGATAAAGATAATGACTTGTTCAGTGACTGCATTAAGACTCATAGACTACATTAAACTGATTTATTATTATTATTATGATATTATTATTACAATTATTATTAATGATTTATTATCTTATAATGTAAACATCTTATTCATTCTCAACATGTAGTTTATCCAGAGAAGAGGCATGAAAAATGCTCTCTCTTTTACAATTTAAACAATGTGAATTAAATAGCTTAAAGTGTTACCGCTGCTTATTCATTTGATATAACAAGTATTCTACGATCTTTTTTGTCAAAGGAGGTTATAAAGAATGGTTGATTAAAATTAAGATAACTAATATATATGGGATCAAAACAAAGTGTGGATTTACACCAAAATGGATAAGTATCCTGAAGAAGGGTAAGTCCCAATTTACAATTTAACTCTTACTCACGCCTTTTTATTGGGATTCAAATCCCATCAAGATTACGATTACTGATCACTGAATAAAAATAAATAAATTAAATAGCCTCCACTGAAATCTGAAATATCAGATATTTGATAAATAAACTTTTAAACTTTCAAAAAGAAAAGTTGGAAAAACTTTTTACGGTAACACGTAAGTAATCAAAAGTTAAGAAAATGGCAGCTTCTAAACATAATTTAGCTATCGAAAAACTCACAGCTACGAACAATTCGGTTTGGAAATTTAAGGCAGAAATGATGTTAACTAAAGAAGACTCATTTCATGTAATAACGGAAGAACCGCCTAATCCAATTACGGACGCTTGGTCCAAAAGTGATAAGAAAGCCCGTGCACTAATTAATCTAACAATTGATGATAATCAAATTACTCATGTTAAAAATTTACAAAGAGTCAGACAAACTTGGCAAGCTTTGCGTGAAATCCATGAGCGACATAATTTGTCTAGCAGACTTTATCTATTAAGAAAACTTTACGGGATTAAATTAGCGGAAGGTGGCAACGTTGTTAATCATATTACAAAAATAATGGAATTACTAGACAAATTAGCGGCCATAGGAGAAGTTATAAATGTTAATACCATTTCTGCACTGTTATTATGCTCCCTACCCCAATCTTATAATACTCTCATCACTGTCCTTGAATCGAGAGAAGAAAATCAACTTACACCGTCATTTATTAAGTCTAAACTTATTGACGAATATAACCGACGATATGATAATGATGAGAGAACAGAAAATCCTGCCAGAACATTTAAAGCACAGAAAAATTACAACAACAAAACAAGTAATAAATACTGCTCCAATTGTCGGATGAGAAACCATTATACACAGGAATGTTGGCATAACAAAGCCAAAACACAAAATACACCACAAAATCAACACATTAGACCAAACAAAAAACATTACTCTACATCACTAATTTTTCAAAAGAGCGAAAACAATTTTAGAAGTGAACAAACACCGGAATCAAACCGTAGGTACAGTCACTCTGAAAATGAAAACAATGCATAGAGGGCGAGCGAAAATAAAAATTACGCCTTTATAACGCAAGGAATGGAAAACAAAACATTTATAGTAGACAGTGGCAGATCAAGCCATATTGTATGTTCAGAATCAATGTTTACAGAAATAAAATCACGCGAAAAAACAAATGTAACCATCGCAAATGGAAAAAACTTATCAGTTACGGCTCAGGTAACGTAAATATGAACACGCGAAAATCAGACAACAAAGTTCATGAAATAACACTTAAAGATGTATTACTAGTACCTGAAATTGAAACAAATTTAGTATCGGTTAGCAAAGCGACGCAAAATGGATGTGAAATTATATTCAGAAATGACAGATGTATGTTCAAACTTAATGGAGAAATATGTTTAGAAGCGCGAAAAGTAAATAACCTATACGAAGTTCAGTTAGCATTCGAAAACTTTGCAAACGTAGCACAAAGCTGCAACAACAAAAATTGCCTAGAATTGTGGCATCGTAGGTTAGGACATAGAAATCTAACATCAATTAAAGAAATTACGCAAAAGGAATTAGCTAGAGGAATCCAAATAAACAACTGTAAGCATAACATAGATTGCGAACCATGCATTAAGGCAAAATTGACTGATGAACCCTATCCAAAAATTGCAGAGTATAGAGCAACTAAAAGACTCCAGCTCATTCACTCCGACGTGTGCGAATCTTTTCAAACACCGACAATAGGGGGGAAATCATACTTTTTGAGTTTTATGATGACTACTCACGATTTACGATCATATACCTAGTGTCTAGAAAAAGTGAAGTTTGCGAAAAACTTAAAGAATTCATCGCGTTAATTAGCAACAAATTTGGAGAAAAACCGAAAGCAATTAGAACAGATAACGGAGGGGAATTCACATCTGATGAAATAGAAAATTACCTCAGGGTTAATGGGATAAAACATCAACACACAGTCCCATATTGCGCAAGCCAGAACGGTGTCGCAGAGAGAAAAAATAGATCGTTAGTTCAAATGGCAAGGACAATGTTAAGTGAATCAAATTTACCATTAAAGTTCTGGGGGGAAGCAATTTGAACAGCAAATCATTTGCAAAACAGACTACCGACAAAAGCAAATGAAAAAAACACCATACGAGTTATTGACAGACAGCCAAACTTAAGTTACGTTAGGGTATTTGGCTGCAAAGCCTTCGCATATATCAGTAAAGCCAGAATACAAAAATTAGAGGATAAAGCTATAGAGGGAATTTTTGTCGGATATGATAATGAATCCAAAGGATACAGAATATATGTAGGAGGAAATGAAATAACGATCGCGAGAAACGTTAAATTTCTCGAAAACAAACTTAAATATAGACACGAGAAAGTAGAAAACAAACCAAAACAAGATGAAAATCGGGTTAATGAAAACCTTGTAGAAATAGAAATTTCAAATAGCAATGAGACACCATCCACGTCCAATCAACCAGTAGCAGAACCTAGACGATCAGAAAGAATTAATAAAGGTGTACCTCCTGATAGGTTAATATACATGGTTAAGAACGAAAATGCTACTGAACCAAAAAATTATGAGGAAATCGAAAACATGGAAAATTTTAAGGATAAACAAAATTGGATAGATGCAATGAAAAGCGAAATGAACTCCCTTATGAAAAATAAAACTTGGTCAATTAACCTCCACCAAATAGAAGAATAATAGGTTGCAAATGGACCTACAAACTAAAACGCGACAACACAGGAAAAATCCAAAAATGTAAAGCGCGTTTAGTTGCAAAAGGATATTCACAAATATTCGGGGAGGATCATGATGAAACTTATGCATTAATCGTGTCATATACAACAATAAGAGCATTATTAATAGCAGCATTGCATCAAAATTTAAATGTAAAACATATTGATATTAACACCGCGTTCTTACATGGAGAGCTTGAGGAGGAGATATCTATGTCACAACCAAAAGGTTTCGCTGAACCAAATGAGGAAAATAAAGTATGTAGGCTAAACAAAGCCATATACGGACTTAAACAAGCCACGAGAGCGTGGCATAATAAAATTACAGAAACACTAGAAAAGGTGAATTTCAGTCAGAGCAAATTTGACTCATGCCTTTTTACGCGAAAAAGGGGCGATAACACAACATACATAATAACATACGTAGACGACATTTTAATTGCCGGAAAAGACGAAATAATAGAGGAAGTAATCGCGAGCTTAAATAAAGAATACGAGCTAAAGAATTTAGGTGATATCAGTAACTACCTATTTATGAACATTAAAAAAGTAAATAAAAGCTACATGATAAATCAAACTCAGAAAATAGAGGAATTAATCAATAAATTTAATTTGCAAGACGCAAAACCGTGTAGCACACCCATGGAAACAAATTACGCACGCTTTAATGATGAGGATAACATTTTACCAAACAACACATATTACAGACAAGCCATAGGAGCACTTCTATATCTAGCAACTATAAGCAGACCTGACATCTGTGCAGCAGTAAACATTCTTAGCAGAAGAAATGAATCACCAAGAATGAAAGACTGGAATGCAGTAAAAAGAGTGATACGATATTTAAAGATTACAAAAAATTATAGTCTAGTTCTAAGCGGAGAAAAGAAGCCTATACTTGGTGTTTATGCTGATGTAGATTGGGGAGGAGATGTAGATTCACGAAAATCAACGAGTGGGAACATATATCTGGTAGGGGGAAATCCCATACAATGGTCGACCAAGAAACAATCCTGCATTGCATTATCATCGGCAGAGGCCGAGTATGTGTCAGCAGCAAATGGAGCAATTGAAAAAAAGCGGCTAGTCAATCTATTGGAGGAATTAAACCTAAAGCAAACCTTACCTATAGACCTATATGAAGACAACCAATCCACGATCAAGATGATAGAATTAGAAAAGCACTCAAGTAGGACTAAACATATTGATATTAGGTTCCACCTGATAAAACAACTAAATCAAGAAGGGACTATCAACCTAAAGTACTGCCCAACAAAATTGATGATAGCAGACCTGTTTACGAAACCAGTTCCCAAACTTGTTTTTCAAACCCATAGAAGGAACTTAAATTTATGTGACAATGAAACTTCAGAAATTAAGGAGGAGTTGATGGACATAAATCAAGCTAAATTACTGTGCTAAAGATAATTTTTTCAGTTACATAAATAATACGTCGTTTCAACTCAGCCATAAATCTCTTCAAATGTATTTAACATTGAAAATCCTTTGATAAAGATAATGACTTGTTGAGTGACTGCATTAAGACTCATAGACTGCATTAAACTGATTTATTATTATTATTATGATATTATTATTACAATTATTATTACTGATTTATTATCTTATAATGTAAACATCTTATTCATTCTCAACATGTAGTTTATCCAGAGAAGAGGCATGAAAAATGCTCTCTCTTTTACAATTTAAACAATGTGAATTAAATAGCTTAAAGTGTTACCGCTGCTTATTCATTTGATATAACAAGTATTCTACAATCTTTTTTGTCAAAGGAGGTTATAAAGAGTGGTTGATTAAAATTAAGATTACTAATATATATGGGATCAAAACAAAGTGTGGATTTACACCAAAATGCATAAGTATCCTGAAGAAGGGTAAGTCCCATTTTACAATTTATCACTTACTCACGCCTTTTTATTGGGATTCAAATCCCATCAGTAATGCTATACCGTTTTTTCATTTCTGAAAACTTCTTGGCTAGATAAAGAATCGGATGTTCTTCTCCTGTTTTACTCGTATTATCCTCCTGACTTAATACAATGCCCATGCCTGTGTTTGATCCAACTATTTGAAGTAGGAATTTATTAGGTAGATTTCGTATGAAATACTACCTATTGGGATCGTTCCTATGTTGGAATTTCTATAAAATTTTTGCAGATCTACACCGATCATGACCCCTAGAAACCAAAACCACCCTCAGTAAAAAAAACTTTATCTATCTATCTATCTATCTATCTATCTATCTATCTATGTATATCACTTTCTTCTGTACACGATAACTTTCGTAATTCTGCACCAATCTCTTCCAAACTGATACATAAAATCAACGGGCATAAAATCTCGCTCAAGTTCGTTAATGGGCAAAATCGGACCAAGGGGATGGAAATAGAGAGGGGGTTTGCGAAAACCGAAAACCCCCCATAACTGCTTAATTTTTGTACATATCAAATCAGTTTAAAGTTTTTATTACTTCTAAAAATAGCGCCAAAATTTTATGTATCACAAATTTTTGATAAAGTTAAAAATGGGCTCAAGGCGCGCAAACAATAGGGTTTTTGGGAGAAAAAATTCATAACTTCGTCAATTCTCAAGATATCAATTCCAATTAATTTTATTATAAATCTCCTTAATATTATCTACAACTTTTATATTCACAAGTTTTTGATAGGATCAATTCGTACCGCAAAAAATATTAAAAACGAAGACAAAAAGAGCGTTTGCAGAAGAAAAAAATCCATAACTCCGTCAATTCAAAAGATATAAAATCCCCATGAATTTATCATATATCCTCTTAATATTGTCTACAACATCTATATAGACAAGTTTTGGATAGGACCAATTCTTACAGCAAAAACAAATTAAAAATACATAGCGGTTGAAGAAAAAATCATCTAAGTAAGAGTGTATTCAAATCCAAACTGCTTATTTTCTGACTCATTTTACAATTCATTTTTGCTCTCAAAGGCTTCCAATTGTCACGTTTTCTTACTCAGAAACTATATAATGTACCGAAATGGTCGAGTTTTTGATAGAGGCAGAATATATTTTAAAAAAATGCTGTGAAAGTGGACCGAATTTCCCGAAGCGGATTGTGTTGGAAAAATTGCATTAAGGATGCACTCAAATCCGAACTGCTTGTTTTCTTACTCATTTTTAAATTAATTTTTGCCCTCAAACGCATCCAATTGCTAGATTCTCTTATTCAGAATCTATATAATGTAAAGTAATGATAGATTTTTTGATAGAAGCAGAATATGTTTCAAAAAATGATGTCGAAATGGGTATTTTGAACAGAATTTACCGAAGCGATTGTGTTAGAAACGAAAAATATTGCCCTACTGAGAAAATAATTTTTTATTAATCAAGTTTTAATTGATTGAAAGAAAAATAAAAACACAGGTCGCTTATAAATCTTTTCAAAAATCACGTCAGCATGTTTCTTTTTTTTTTTTTTTTTCTTTTGTTTAAGGTAGATTTCGTATGAAATACTAGCTATTGGGATCATTCCTATGTTGGTATTTCTGAAAAGTTTTTGCAGATCTACACTGATCATGACCCCTAGAGCCCAAAACCACACTCAGTAAAAAACTTTATCTATCTATCTATCTATCTATCTATCTATCTATCTATCTATCTATATATATATCACTTTCTTCTGGACACGATAACTTTCGTAATTCTGCACCAATCTCTTCCAAACTGATACATAAAATCAAGGGGCATAAAATCTCGGTCAAGTTCGTTAATGGGCAAAATCGGACCAAGGGGATGGAAATAGGGAGGGGTTTTGTGAAAACCGAAAAAAACCCATAACTTCTTAAATTTTGTACGTATCGAATCATTTTAAAGTTTTTATTACTTCTAAAAATAGGGCCAAAAATTCATGTATCACAGATTTTTGATAAAGTTAAAAATGGGCTCAAAGGGCGCAAAAATAGGGTTTTTGGGAGGAAAAAATTCATAACTTCGTCAATTCTCAAGATATCAAATCCAATTAATTTTATCATGAATCTACTTAACATTATCTACAACTTTTATATTCACAAGTTTTTGATATGACCAATTCGTTCCACAAAAAAAAATTAAAAACGAAAACAAAAAGGGCATTTGAAGAAGAAAAAAAATCCATAACTCCGTGAATTCAAAAGATATAAAATCCCCATGAATTTATCATATATCCTATTAATATTGTCTACAACATCTATATAGACAAGTTTTGGATAGGACCAATTCTTACAGCAAAAACAAATTAAAAATACATAGCGGTTGACGAAAAAATATCATCTTAGTAAGGGTGTATTCAAATCCAAACTGCTTATTTTCTGACTCATTTTACAATTCATTTTTACTCTCAAATGTTTCCAACTGGTACCTTTTCTTACTCAGAAACTATATAATGCACCGTAATGGTCAATGTTTTGATAGAGGCAAAATATATTTTAAAACATGCTGTCAAAATGGACCTTTTGAACCGAATTTCCCGAAGCGGATTGTGTTGGGAAAATCATCAATTGACTATTCAAATCCAAGCTGCTTATTTTCAGACTCATTTTTAAATTCATTTTTGCTCTCAAACGCATCCAATTGGTATTGGGATTTTTTTTTAAGTTCGGCGAATGTAAACATTTGTTATCTGTTAACTTTTTTCAATACACGGAATGCTTCCTCACATTCAGCTGTCCAAGTGATTTTGCCAATTTCTGTTTTTCATATTAGTACAGTCGGGTAAGGGCGCAGCTATTATGCAATCATTTTGGATATTACCTGCCATAATATCCTGCCAAACCTAAACAAGCGCGTATGTGCGCATTCGTTTTAGAGGTCGGAAAGTTTTTTACACTCCCTATTTTTGCATCCGCATGTGACCTTGTACCGATAATTCCGATACTCATAACTTGTTCCGAATACTGGACATGGTTTTGCGCAAACTTGCACTTTGAAAGTTTGATTTTCAAATTTGCTTTCTCAATCGGATGATCGGATGAAGTATTTGAAAATATGGCTACATCGTCTAAGTATGGAACTGCGAATTCTGGGAATTCGCTCAATAATTCCGACATGAGTTTGCTGAAGGAATATGGATAGTCCAAGAGCTGTTAAACATTTTAGGGAAGGTATTTGAGGCACCCTGAAAATTTGTGCAACACTTCTTTTGTAATGGCTGAATACAAAATCGAATGACTGGCTGAAGGATCGTGGCCCAAAACCTGTGCCAGACATGTGTCAAGTGCCATTTTTTGACTACCCAAAAAAGGTATTTGAGGCACGCTGAGATTGAGACAGAATAATATTTATACTTAGAAAAAAATATTTTGAAAATGACAGACACTTTAGTCGGCCCAAAAACTGTGCCAGACACGTGTCAAGTGCCATTTTTTCACTACCCAAAAAATGTATTTGAGGCACGCTGAGATTGAGACAGAATAATATTTATGCTTAGAAAAAAATATTTTGAAAATGACAGACACTTTAGTCGGCCCAAAACCTGTGTCAGACACGTCGGGTATTCACGAGGGTAGTCAAAAAATGGCACTTGACACGTGTCTGGCACAGGTTTTGGGCCACGATCCTTCAGCCAGACATTCGAGTTTGTATTCAGGCATTACAAAAGAAGTGTTGCACAGATTTTCAGGGTGCCTCAATTAACTACTAAAAAATGTTCCACAGCTCTCCTACTAGGAGCATTTCTCAGTCTGAAACTCATTCTTAACCTTTTCAGGAAATAACGGTGTTTCCGAATGTTGATTCACAACCGAATTTTTGTAAAATTAGAGTTGAAAATAAGCAAATGTAATCTGGGAGCACGGCAGTGCGTCCGCCAAGTTCGCACAAGCCGTAAGCTACCTTTTCCTGAACCATTTCGGCATACTTTTCACCCCCTCATAACGTCGTTTTAGGGAGAGATATAGAAATTTTTCTTTTATACACATGTTCGTATGGTCAAACTGAACTAAGGTTTCACGATTTCATGTTTCTGTATTTAGTAGTTTTCGAAATATTAAATTCCGAAAAAGCGCTTTTTTGTCACTGACTCACTTCGCATCATCAAATAACTAAGGTACTTCTAAAAGTCGTAGAATCATGAAATTTCACAAGTAAGTCGGGTTTGTAGCACAATTAACCAGAAAAATCTGAAAACACAGAATTTCCGCCTCTAAACCCTTCATACAGGCGGTGTTCATTTGGCCGTAAATAGTTCCTACGCATTCAATTGTGCCAATGTTGGTCGCCAAAACTCGATTACAGAGCTTTGACGGCGGTCACGTGATTTCAAGCAGAATAACATTTTATATATATGCTTTTCCAAAGATGTTTGTTAAATAGAAAAAATGAATATACCTAAAAAGTTTAATCAGTATAGGTTATGATATATTTACGATATTAAAACAATAAAACATTTAACAAAATATAACCGCAATTCGGTACGTTTCCGATATAAGTAGCCTTGGCGAAATACAGAAAATAGGCTTGACGAGAAAAGAAATTTGATAATAACGTATTTTCTGGCAACCTATTTACTGAGTCATATACACAAGCAATTTTTTCCATATGTATACAATTTATTTAATGTAAGGAACCCGTTTATTTATTTTTATATACCAACGTAAATAATCTGTATATAAAAAATAATATTTTATATATGTATAAATAAAATGTTTATATGTATATAAATACATATAAATAACATAAAAGTGCATCAGGTTTGTTTTCTTAGTTGTTTATATCATTTGACAACATATCTCAGTTTCTGAAGTCCGAACTGCGCCAAGATTTTTAAAAAATGCCAAGGTCCCTATAGTGGAAAAATATCCTACTTCCATATGAAAGTTTAAAAATCTCCTGTTAATTAAATGAAATGTGTAACTAATAAACTATCTTTAACGATGTGCGACAGATGTGGCGTCCGAAGTCCGCTGCTAATGTTATTATATTGTATTATTAGCCTACTTACTGTTAATTTATTGTTAATTTTAAATCTGTAAAAGAAAGATTATAGTTATAGAAGAGATATGTTGGTCGCCAAAAGCCGATTACAGAAAATTAGCCTGAGTTATAAAGGTGTTACAAGATTTCAAGCTGAATGAATTTTTATATGCTTTTACAAAAATCTTAATAAGGCAAATCTTTCAGTTTATCTGTCCATCTTTCTATCTTTTACTTCCCTAAAACAAATTTTATTTAAGACCGGGAGGCGTCTGCACAGATCATCACCTCATCGAGTTGACGGCTGAAATTTTAGGATTAGTTAAATATCGATTAGCGTATTGAAATGTAACTGGTCTGCCAAGTCATATCTTTGTGGAAACCACCTACAGACCTGATTTTACGGGTTAATTGGTGGATTTTCCATTGTGTTCTCCTGCACCCATTCCTCCATGTTTCCAAACTTTTGGATGCAGGAAAATACAATAGTAAACATATCAGTTAACCACTAAAATTAGGTCTTCAGGTGGTTTCTACCAAGATATGACTTAACAGACCAGTTGCATTTAAATATGCTAATCTAGTTTTAAGTAATCCTAAAATTTCAGCTGTAAACTCGATGAGGTGATGGTGTGTACAGACGTCTATTATAAATGTCGGTATTCTAATCTCAATAGCACTATGGTCAATCTGGCAATTATCCCTACTATTTATGAAACACTATTCCTTTAAGTGCGTTTTAGTGATGTTAATGAACTTATGCATATGCATCATACATATTATTCATATGCATATAATACGTAATACATTTGCATCATACATATTATAGGTATGTGTATAATACATAATACATATGATTCATTATGACGTCAGAATAAACAAAACATTTTTTTGTCGCCAAATTTGAGAATTGAAATGATATATTACCAAATTTGGCGAAACTTTGCTAAATGTCGCCAAGATTGGCGAATATTTGACGCTAGTGGCTATTTTTCAATGAGTTAATTATTAATGCGAGCCATCTATTTTTATTTTTCCGCATATCATCTGAATAGATGATATAACGTACTAATATTTCCAAAGTGATAATAGTTTCGTCACTGCCCAAAACCCCTGCTATTGTTATTATATTGTACTGTTATTATACTTACTGTGACTATGTTGTTAACCTTTACACCGCTAAAACTTCTGTATTATATAAAGAGAATTTACGGAAACTATTAAAGCATTGAAACTGCCAGTTCTCCTTATGATTATTATAATTCTATAATTTATAACCTGTTAATCAATATGTACGTTAGAATGAATCTTCTATAATCCGGTTCCTCGCATTTTAGTTTTCGGGTTTCGAGTAAAATTAGCTAAAATCTTAAAACCATGGCACATTGACTAATTCTTCAACACGATCAGATGAGAAGAATGATAGATTTTCAAATGGATCATGGCAGTGAGCCGGTAGACCTTCTATTTTTCCGTAATCGAGCCTATTGAAAAGGTTAACGTTAAACAAAAAGATATTAGCATCAATATGGTTTAATGCAAATACAGATATTGTCAAATGATTTCATAAGAACCATTTCACTTGTACCCAGTCGTATCAGTTAAAATACAACAATTGGCAGTGAGCCCAATTAGAAAAGATTACTGAAATTATGAATCACAGTAACATGGTGCAACGTTTAACATGGAAGTAATACGGTAAATACTGCTTGCTAGAGGCGGCTAGTACTTTAATATAAAAAGAAATAAAGTATAAATTCGTAAAGCTCAATAAAATAAATTTAGGTATTTTTATGTTAGCCGGGCGCAAGTGGCAAATCGCCAAATACTGTTCCCAACTCCATTGTTCATATTGCATTCATTTCATTTAAAGATATATACTTTTCAGTCATCTCATTTAAAATAGATGCATTTCCCTCATTTTATTTAATAGAATATTTAACATAGAAATAAATAAATAAATAAATAAATAAATAAATAATAACATAAACCAAAATATTTTATTTGAAAATCAAAGCATTGTTCCTAATTTACACATGTGAAAAATGAAAACTGCTATTGGCGAAAAAACAAAAGGCTAATGAGGAGATTTGCTCCCGACTAACATAAAAGTACCGAAATTTAAGTTTTTTCATATTAATATAGTTTAGAATAACAAACTTGAAAAAACATACAAAAAGTAGTGATATCCAAACAAAAAGTTTTCCGTAAAAAAAAAAGCGCTAAGTTCTTAATGTTTCGGCCAGAAAAAGTAGTGATATCTGATGTTCGCACAAGTTAAAAGCCAAACATCCCAAATCTTTCATTGAAAATGGCTTCCTGCGACTTGGCCGTTAATGCCTTCGTGAGAGTTTTTCAAATTTTAAAATATGTACAAATGAGCTACATGCCAACTACATTTTTTGATTATTTTAGGCATTTTGTGACACAGAATACAGAAATAAAATACACATTTGAAAAAAGCATTTAAACAACTTCAGTCTATTTAAATGCTTAGAAGTTAAAAATAACAAAATACTTGTATTCAGGAGATAATATCCCTAATTTCGAAAACATAATTAATATCAACTTTTAACAGTTTATAAATCGAATACCTCTTAATGTTTGGAAACAAACTATAATAAATGTTCAAACGAAAAAAATCTCTTTCGTCAATACACAAGATTTCAATATTATACAATAAAATATAATGTAACATATTGTGAGATATGAAGTAAGTAAATTTTGTTTTATTTCTTGGGTTTTACGTTAATGACTTTAGCTTTTGACCGTACAAAATGGCAATTAAACCGCAAGTGGACTAAATGATCTGTAATGAAATCTAATGTTTCTTGAAACTGAATGGAAGTTATCAGAAATATTTTACTTATAATGTCTTTATGTGAATTTGCCTCTTTGCATTCTAATATTACTTTTAATATTTAAATAATTCATAAATGCGTAATTTCTAATAATTAATTTTGAAATGCTGTAGAAGGCATTAACGGCCAAGTCGCAGGAAGCCATTTTCAATGAAAGATTTGGGATGTTTGGCTTTTAACTTGTGCGAACATCAGATATCACTACTTTTTCTGGCCGAAACATTAAGAACTTAGTGCTTTTTTTTTACGGAAAACTTTTTGTTTGGATTTTAAAACTTTTTTTTCACCAGAGTCAGAAAAGGAAAATTTAATTTAAATATTCTGTTGCAAAATTTGACTAAAATTAAGTGGGATATAATACATCCCAACGCTCCTCAAGGAGGTAAGCGTGCAAACTAGTGCTTCACAACCTTTTTGCCAGAAACTTGTTTGCCACCACAAAAAATTTAAAAGTAACATTTCAATTATTTAATAGCAAAATTTCTTCCAATTAACTAGGAATTTCTTTCTGGATAAAAATACTGGTCACGTGGTGGCCCGCGGGCAACAGGTTGTGCACCACTAACGTAAACGAATCGAAAGTTGTACAAATAGCAGCGTATCGCTGGGCTCTTTGATTCAAGGGAATCTGCCAATTACTGTTTGCTTGATCTAGGACAGTTATAAATATTAGCTGATGTTTCTTTCTTAACACTTTCATCTATATTCGGAAGAGGAAAATATTCTGTTCTAATGATTTGTTTTAAGCATCGATAGTCAATGCATTGTCGGGCATCTTTTCCGGGAGTCTGTAATAATATAATAGGAGATGTGCAATCTAACTGACCTACCTCTATAATGCCTAACTTTGACATGCTCTATAAGGTTTAACCTAATTGGCGTATTGCTCACAAGAGTGATATTGCGCTGAACTAAGTATGTTAGACCAGTGTTGTTTGAAAATTATTTTACAAATCTATTTAACGCCTCATTCATTTGAAATCTTACATAACACTCCTGCAAGAATTTTTTTAATGTCTGTCACTGTTTGCAAGTTATTGAATTTTAAACTCATCGGTAATTTTTGGGACACCAGGTAAATGGCTATATTGGATTTGTATTGTGAAAATTGCAATAAAGGAAAAGTAATACAGACAATCAAATTTTAAATTGCCATTTTCTGGACAAAAACATTCTTAAAAATATTTTTGCAACTAAAAAATTTGCATTTATTATTCAGTCTTTACAAAATATTTTTATTCAGACATTCTGATTGCTATTAATAATGCGATAATTTTAAGTATTTTTACAGAGCATATAAAATTACCATTAAGGAAAAATTAAAAGATTTTAATTACTTTATTTAAATAAACAAATATCAATTATCCCTATTTCTAATTTCAATACAGAATATTCCCAAAAATTGTACTAGATGTTTGTGAAGCTAAAAGGATTACCCTCACAGTTGGACAATTACGCGATTACGTTATATTTTCAAAAATGCTTCTTCTGTACAATCAAATTTTTTTTCAAGATTTTAAGTACACCTGTGACACCTTAACCCCCTCACTGACAAGACCGTGTTAATACGTTCACTAAGCTCCAGGTTTCACTGCAATGTAAGCAATATTTAAAGTAATATTATTCTATTGATTTAATGTATTTTTAATACATTTAACAATGATTAGTACTTCCAAGGATTGCATTCATCTTCGTTATTAAGTTTTTTATAAAATGTTCAAAGAATCATTTTTTTAAGCATTTAAAACAAAATGCAGAGAAAACAACATTACAATTTTGCCCTTTTCCAAGACAGTCGGAGGGTTAATGTGTAAAATGAAGCAAATTTCATTCAAAATTTAAAAGAAAGTATTTCATAAAAACTGTAAACTTTACACTTATATAGCTATTATACTTATATATAAAACTTAAAACTGTTACTTCTCAATGAAGACATGTTCTAATGTATATATATATATATGCAGGGTGTTACCGATTTCGACCGACAAATTCAAAGGAGTGATAATAGACATCAAGGGGATGCAAAAGTACCACAGAAAATGGTATTGCAAACCACTTATTTCGTCACCAATTCAGGATGTTTTACCCTAACTGATCTCGGGTTAGCGGTGATAATTATAAGAAAAATAAAATACTGCAATGAAATTGTAACGATATCTAACTCGTTTGGTGTGAAATGTGATAACATCAGGTAATTTTTTGAGAAAATAGTGTGCTCATGCAATCCATGATACAGTATGCACTGATAATCGCAGTCCAAAAGGACAAGTGTCAAGCGCATCATACTGCTGGCTCGTATAATGTAGCCTTCTACCCCTGTTCTGTTGATGTTATTACATTTAAAAAAAGTAAGCATGTCTATTAAAAGTTTTACTATAATATACTCCACCTTTTTGAATGTTTTTACCGCTACTCAAGTTGAGTTAGAGTAGAACATCCTGAATTTTTGATTAAATAGGTGTTTTGCGACACCATGTAACATTGTAATTTTTGATCCTTTTGACGCCTGCTATCAACCCTATGATGTGTCTGTCGAATTCGACAACACCCTATATATATATATATCATGAAAAATAATTATTATTCACATATGTTTATTAAGTACAGTTGATTAACTTCTACTTGCCACTGACTAATTAATTTTCATGCTGAATCCGTTTGGTAAACTTTAATAAAAAACTACAAAATATGTCAGTCCGAATTTTTATGGTTCTTAGAAGTATGCGATTTAATAAAAATAGGGAAAAGATTAGCTATCAGAACATTAATATAAAAATTATAAAATAATATATTATGTAATTTTTCATTATTGTCAAATATTTTGAATAAAAATATTTTAATCGTTATTAAACAAAACTTAAACAGTTTTGTGTTATTTATTAAAGGTATGTTTCTAATGAAATAAAAAAATTGAAAGTGATAGGTTTTGTAGTTTTTCTGTAAAGTGTTCCATATAGACACAGTATAGGGATCAAAGAAGTTAATCTACTGTATAAATTAGGTGATTATATGTAACGATTATTTATTATTTACATTACAGTATGCCCTTATAATAAATTCCGTTTAACTCATTGAACGTTATGTAGCATTTTAAAATAAACATTCTTAAATTAAATGCTTTATAATTAGCTTCCTAGAATGAAATAAAATTTATGGTTTTCCTAGAAATTATGTTTCATTCAAATTATTATCATTATTATTATTATTATTATTATTATTATTTTATAAAATACAAAACTATTTGTTATTTCCTTGTGACGTAAATATATATTTTTTATATCAGCAAATGCACTGGATTTTTTAACAGTGTATAATTAATTTTTAGCTCTTAAAATTAACACTGTATCATCGAATTATCAAACTTATTGTAAATGTCAATTGTAATGCTGTTAAACATCTGAATCTTCTGTGTTTATTTAGACACTTTAGTTACGTAAAGTCTTAAAAATTCATTTAAGAAGATTTCTTTCATAAGAGTTATTCATCTATCAACTGAATATGAAAATTATACTTCTTTTGCATATAGAATATTTAATTCAAGATAGAGTATTATTTAAAATATTACCTACCCTATTAAAATCCGTGCGCGTATTTTTATAACCACAAAAACTCGGAAACTAAAGGGCGTGGGGCTACGAAATTTAGCATATGGGTTGCTGTTAGGGGCCAATGAACGATTGGGGCAAAAAATTCGAAAATTTTAAATAGATTTTTTTATTTTATTGTACGATTTTACGAATTTTTTATGTTAAATCTGTAATCGCGCGAGTTCTAACTAATTCTAAATGTTTACTGCAATGTGAGATATACATATTACGTACGCCACGCCGCAATACTAAGAAGATGTAGCGACTATTATGATAATTCTTTTACCTCGCATGCAAATAATTAAAGATTATTTAATTCCTCTTAATTATTACTTTCTTTTTAAAATAAAGAAAAACATTTTATCACAAACATAAACAAAAGTTTTTGTTCTATTTATTCCCTTATTCCAAAGATATCGTTTTAACATCTGCTGTCATAGCAACATAATAAATTAAATTTCATTAAAAAGAATGCTCATTAGTAGAAAAATATTTTTCGAGATATACATATTACGTACGCCACGCTGCAATACTAAAAAGTTGTAGCGGGGTTTTACGATTATTCTTTTACACCGCGTGCAAATAATTAGAGATTACTTAATTGCGCTTAATTATTACCTTTAAAAAACAATAAAGAAAAATATTTTATCACAAATATAAGCAAAACTTTTTATTCTGTTTATGTTCTTATTCGAAAGATATCGTTTTATCGTCTACTGCCATAGCAAAGGATAAATTAAATTTCATTTAAAAATGCACAGTAGTAGAAAAATATTTTTCTAAATCGAATAGTTATTGAAAAACTCAATACTTTAACAGGGGAATTCTTATTTTTTATTTAGATATTTTAAAGTTGTTTCTTGTCATTGCGTTTAATGTTATTTTTCGTTTCATATTCGATTATTATTATGGTTATTTGATGTGAATTTTGTACATACTATTACGCTTTACTACGGATTTTCATTTTTAAAAAATTGTGAAAAAGGGATCTTTTAGATATTTTGTTACTTTTGAAAACAGTTGCAAACCGCTCACGGACTGTTACATATTTCTTTATTTAATATTTACATATTTTGTAATATTTGATCATAACTTTGAATTTGAAGTTTTAAAAATAAGATGCCTAAGCAAAAAAAAAAAGTCTGTTAATTCCTCAGGAAAACAGAGGGCTATAAGGCAGCGTGAAAAAGGCGAGCTAATGAGACAGATAAAGAAACTGCTGCAAGAAGACTCGCCGTGGCAGAAATAGACAGGGAAAGGCAAATGACACAAACGGAACAAGAAGCTGCTTCAAGAAGATATGAGGATGCACAGCGAGCTCAACAAAGACGTCACGATGAGGGTACCCAACCACTGGCTGTGAGGGAAAATCCCTTACAAGCCATTGCTCGACATCGAACAATGAATAGTACAAATAATGTCGGAAGATGCGGTTTACATTTAACGGTTGAAGAACAATAATGTGGTAATCTGGAAAATGTTTGCATCAAGTGTAGTGCATTTTTTTCAATGCAGAGAAGAATACAGGAGGAATTTATACTCATTGTTGTCACAACGCAAAGCAATTTTGGAACCTCTTCAACCATATCCAGATCAGATGAGACAGCATATAGGTGCAAGTGATAGATCGTCAGCTCACTTTAAGGAACATATAAGGTCATATAACAGTGCGTTGTCTTTTGCCTCTATGGGTGCTGAAATTACACCACCCCCGGGACAATACGAGGGGTACCCCTGGTACTGGCCTGTATTGTTTTATAATCCATGGACAAATTTATCATAATACTTCACATCTTCATCCATCTGAAGTAGGACAGGAAAAATATGTTCAATTGTATGTATTGGATTCTCATGTAGCACAGCGGCAGCATATGAACAGTAGAGGAAATTAAAAATGTAAAGAAGAAATCATGAGCAAGCTTGACGATGTTATCAGGCGTGTTAACCCTTATGCACAAGCATTTCAAATGTTTTATGAGATGGAAGAACGAGTCACCACAGAACGAGTACCTGGAGTAGCAGAAAGAATGTGTATGTATATATGCGATAAAAAAAATTCAGTGAACCAGCATCGAAACAGATACAATGCACCAAAGTCAAATGAAATAGCCAAGGTTTTCCATAGTTCGGATGGTGCACCACCTACCAATAGGGATACCTGCATATATCCGAAGAGGAATCAACTGTGTAGAATAAACGACCTGAATCCTAATTGTGACCCCATAGCTTATGTTTTATTTTTCCCACATGGCGAAAAGGGTTGGAGTGTGGATGCTGGATGTTCTGAAATTCAATTTTACAGTCATAGGTTGTCAGTGAGAAGGAATGCTTTCAATCCCATGCTTTATGGTGGAAAACTCTTGCAGCAGTATTGCGTCGATGCTTATGTCAAGATTGAAGGAAACCGCTTGAATTATATCCGCTCTAACCAGAAAACATTAAGTGTAGAATCTTACTTAGGGTTAGCTGATCATTTTAATGCTCTAGCAGAACAATCAGGTTTGAAACCAGTTGTAATGGTTATTTTGCAATCTACATTCATAGGAAGTCCCAGAGCCATGCAGAAAATTATCAAGATGCGATGAAAATCGTTAAAGAATTTGGTAAGCCTGATCTTTTTGTCACCCTAACGTGCAATCCAAATTAGCGAGAAATCCAAGGGAACCTTTTCCCAGGGCAAAAGCCTCATGACCGTCAGAATTAGTGGCACGCGTGTTCGATATGAAGAAGAAAGAAATATTGGACGACGGCATTTTGGGATACACAGTCTCAGACATATATATTATTGAATTCCAAAAGAGAGGATTGCCACTCATGCACCTTTAACTCATTTTAACTGATGATGACAAGATAAGAGATCCAGCCACTATTGACATCATCGTCTGTGCTGAATTACCTGATCCCACCATTGAAAATAGATTGCACGAAATCGTTAAGGCTACGATGGTTCATGAACCTTGGGGCGTCATAAATCCAAACTCATATTGCATAGAAAAAGGTGCTTGCTCAAAGGGTTATCCAAAGGAGTTCAGAAATGAAACGGCTTAGAATGTTGATGGTTACTCAATGTACAGACAGTGTGATGGTGGGAATAATATAATGATATAGAGAAATGTCGTAGAAAATCGTTGGGATGTTCCTTATAACCCATACCTCACAAAGAAATACAATGCCCATCTTAATGTCGAAATATGCTGCTCTGTTAAATCCATTAAGTACATTTTTAAGTATGTACACTGTAAAAAAACGACATTTTTACAGTATGAAGTACAGTTCATCTCGCGTGCAAACTCGATCACAGTGAATGTGCCGTATCTTTCTTTCGTTTCCTGACAATATTAACATGGACAACACAGTGGTTGCGTAAAATTAACAGCACAATGTGCTGGCAATTTGGACGCCAGCAGTTTGTGCTGTAAAAAAACGCGTCCAAATTGCCAGCACATTGTGCTGTTAATTTTACGCAACTACTGTATTTTCCATGTTAACATAGTCAGGAAACCAAAGAAAGATACAACACATTCACTGTGATCGAGTTTGTTCTGGCAATTCTACAATGGGTTTTTTACAGTGTATACAAGGTTCATGATTATGCAAAAGTTGTTTTTGAAAATAATTGTGAGGGAACTGTAGTGTCGGATGAGGTGAAGATTTATTTAAATGCATGATATGTTTCGGCACCAGCGGCAATGATGTCTCATTTGGGGGCAAAGTGTTTATTCTTGGCGGTGACTGGATAGCATATTTTACCTGTGGTCATACATGCAAACAAAACACTCATTTTTGAAAGTTGTATCAAAATTCTTCTCTCTGGCTTACTTTTCGACAGTTCAGTCTAGTTACAAATATACGAACGGTGCCGGAGGAACTTGATTTCGTGGAATGGCTCATTCGCCTGGGGGATGGTCGGTTGACTAATGATTATGAACTCGGAAAAGAGATTGTTGAAATACCTTCAGAATGTTTAGTGCAAAATTCTATAGTGGATGATATTTTTGGTTCGTCTGAAATTGATCTTGATCATCATTCGGAAAGAGCCTTTTTGTGTCCCAAGAATGAGGATTCTTTGAGATTGAATGAGGAGGGTTTGCGAAAAGAATTTGGCAAAGTCAAGTCTTATTTTAGTGCTGATACAATATTTTATGATGAAAGAGAAGAACTAAACAATTTGCAGATGGACTTCATCAATAGTTTAACACCTTCTGGAATGCCACCACATCAGTTAAATTGTTGCCGTTATTGTTATGTTGCTTAGGAACATGAATCCGTGCAGTGGCCTCTGTAATAGAACACGTTTAATAATCAAAAGTTTGTCGCAAAATGTTATAGATGCAGAAGTTTTGACAGGACATAGGAGAGGAACCCGTGTTTTCATACCGAGGATCCTCTTTACTACATCGGATACTAGTTTACCTTTCCAGTTACGCCGCCGTCATTTTCCGCTTAGGGTCGCTTTTGCTATGACTATCAATAAATCTCAGGGTCGAAGTTTTGAAAAAGGTTGGATTCCATTTCCCCCAACCAGTTTGTTTCACATGGGATGTTGTATGTAGTCTTTTCAAGAGCAACTTTTAGAGGATGTGTACGTGTTTGGGCCAAGGACGGACAAAAACAAGGAAAACTTTTGTCACAGACTGTTAAGGTATTTACGCAAAACATTATCTTCCGTGAATTTTTATCCTAAGTCGTAACTATTTTTCTTTCACGTAAGAAAGAAAGAAACAAACAAAAACGAGTCTCCTGCACTTTACCTCATGGATGACGTGGAAAACAATGCTAAGATTTATTTTAAAAGAATTTTTTAAGTGTTTTTTTCAATGACGATGTACATTTCATTCTTTCTTACAAATCTTTGTTTGGTTGTGTAAATTTTGACTTTATAACTGATTTCTTAAACTTTATTTTGGCTGTGTAAATACTCCCTAAAATACGAGTCTACGGCAATTTACCTCATTGGTGCCGTGGAAAATAGTGCAAAGATTTTTCATGTTAAAAGACTTTTTTTCATTTATAAATTTTAGTTTGATTGTATTAGAATTCAATTCATGAACTCCCGTACGTAGAACGGGTTAAACAACTAGTTTTTCATTAATTGATGAACTTTCATCAATTTTCATCAAAGAGAATATACTAACGTACAAAAAAGAAAATCCAAAATCTTTCAATATAATACTCACATTTTCAGGAGGTATTTTAATGTACTAAATCTTTAAATTAGCAAATAAGAGAATTATATTACTAAGAATTCACGGAGAAATGCAATAAAAATTTCTGTCTGGGTTCTAAAAAAATGAAGTTGAGTACGTATCACACATTTGAGCATTTTTATTGAAAATTGTAAGTAATTTAAACGAATGCTAAAATATAACTAGGAATGAATTTGCTACAATTTTGCACTTCGTGGGAAATAAAAGACATAGAAGTTTCTCATTTTTCCTTGAAAAAAAATCACAAGGACCGAATATACTACTTTACAAACTCTTTTACAACAGTCTGGAAGAATCCAAAAGAAATACATTTTTGAGCGTTTCATTTCGTTTATTTCTTTATATTTTTCTTAAAATTGCAAACATATGTGTTTCAGTCTAGCTGAAAAAAATAAATGAGACGTTATAAAATGTTTCATTACAGATGAAACATTGAAACATAATATGATTTCATGTATATATGAATAGCATATAATATGGTGTATAACATGCCCCAGAGGATAAAGCGCACATAAGGCTTGACACTGTTATTTTCTATTAATTAATCTTTTTTTTTTAGTTAGTCATGAAAATATATATCGTGGATATGGTGTTGGGGACCGCAAAATCGGATGAATAGTGTCCCTTTTTCAGATGTTTGGAACCGATCTCGGCAACATCAGTCATGGAGACATGGTTAATTTAACTTTCATTTTGCGATAATATGAACTTCGAGATCGCAACCATCGCTATCTCGAAAGTTGACGATTGATTCTCTCTTAATTAAAGGTTTGTTACATATTTGGAGGTCAGATTGCATAAAATTGTTAACAATAAAGTCGCTGCATCCCGGACTATTTCTTTCTGTCATTCATTATTTACGACTACGTTGTCAATTTTAACCGAATTTCAAAAGAGATTATACAATTCCTTTGTATCATTTTTTTATGTGTATTTACAAGTAATCCGATAAGCAACCTGATTATCCAAATAAAACACCGATTCGCCCTTTGGGTCAAATCTGCAATAATTTGTTTCGTTGCGGGTTGGGTTGACTCTGACTGTTTCAATTTCGAGTCAATTTTAGCTCGTTCAGGTCGGGTTTGGTAATCCGTTTTTAAAATAATATCTATAATACTGTTTAAGATTAAAAAAAACTATATATTTGAATATAAATTAGTACATATTTCTGTTAATTTTTAACATAACTAATAAAACTGATATTAGAAATACTGAACGCGAAATAATTATGGCCCTTTTGCTAATTTTAAGGAAACACAAAAAATATAGTTACAATTTAATAAAGATATATGGAATATAAAAGATTATACTCTACATTATGTACAGTGAAAATTCAAATCTCATGCGTTAAAAAAAGGATATATGCAGGCTTTTGAAATGTTTAAATGATTCATAAAATTCAAACTAATTATAACCTCATTTAGTTTAAAGTCCTCTAAATTAATTGTTCAAACAAGAAATCTTTAATATTTGGTTCACCCGCTTTTAGCATTGTAGCAAGCTTCCATTCGACGTGTAAAACTTTTATAAAAGCCTAGAATATATTTTATGTCAATAAAGTTCCATGTTTCAAGAATAGCTGTTTTCAAATTGTCCTTGGACATAGAATAACCTTTCTATAGAATATTATTTTTATAGAGTTTATAGGAGCTATATAGAATATGTTTTCTAAAGAAAATGTTTCTATAGAATTCATAGAACTTGTATAGAATTTGTTTTTCTATAGGAAATTTTATATAGAGTGCATAAATCTTATAGAATTTGTATACACTAATGATTCTATAGTTTTTTTAAAAATATATAAACATACATACATATATACATACAAACACACACATAAGGGTCCTTCCGGGTAAAATACATTAAAAATGAAATAATACAGCAATGACAAAAACTGAGATTGGTGCATTCCCATCCACGAATCGTTTAAAAGACCAATACGAAATATAAGTAAAATAGTCTTAATTTCGTCTATTATTAACTATACCATGATAATATATATTCCAAACAAATGTCACCACATATATTAAAGTACAATTATTTGCTTAAAAGGCGTCATTTCAATAAAAAAAACACATTAAAAATATAAAAAATTTACATGTTTCGACTCTTTCATTGAGTCATATTCAGAATATACAAAAAAAAAAAAAAAAATTACAATCAAAATACCAATTGAGACATTATACTGATGATGGCAATGACCTAACCCACAAATTTTGCCTTTACTGAAATTTTTCTTAACTTATGAACATCGTACAATTTCGTTTTTCACAATGTCGAATGGAAAAAAGTTATTTCAATTCGAAAATTGTATCTCAATTTTTTCATTTGAATGGATTTTAAAGTAATTTTCAATCATGGATATTTTTTAATTTGCATGCAGCCAGGGATGAGATTTTCGTGTTTTTGTACACCAGTATTTTTCAGAGAAAATTATATTTCATTTAATCGGAACACTCTTGCGATTTAACAGAAACGCGGAAATCTCATCCCTACATGCAACTCAATTACGAGAAATATACCCGTTTGCTCTTAATGCAGTATTATAAAGTAAGGACATTGCTGTGAGTAACTCTAGCATCATATTGTTGGTGGCAACAACCTAACCCAACTATAAATTTAACTTTTACTGTAATTTGACCTTTAAATATCGCACATTTGATTATTCGGATATACAAATACATAGAATACAAAAAGTACTTTCAGTAATATTTGTTTGAAAAGCTTATCTCAATTTACAGATTGTTTACCCATTTTAAATTAATTTTCAATCACGGAGATATTTTTAAATATACCTGCAACCCGATTAAGAAAGATATATCCGTTTGCTATTGATGCAATATTATGAAGAAAAGACATGTCTGTGAGTAACACCTAGCATCATATTGTTGGTGGCAACAACCTAACCGTACCATAAATTACGCTTTTACTTCAATTTGATCTCTAAACATCATGCATCCGATTGTTTCAACGTCTAACAGAAAACAAAAAGCATTTTCCGTAATTTGTTTGAAAAGTTTATACCAATTTACAGATTTTTTATGTTTTTTAAAGTAATTTTCAAGTTTGATTTCTTTTTAATTATGCCTGCAACCCAGTTACAAAAGATTAAATTAATTGTTCAAAAACATTGTAAATAATTAGTTAAATAATTATAATAAATCAGTATCTGTTTGTTTTCGTGTGGGGATCTCATTCCTATTGCTTATAACTTGGGTTCAATTGAAATAATTTTAATTCAACTTGCAATATTAGTTTTCAGCTAAGGTTTTGGTGTGTAACATTGTTATACGCTGATTAGTCGTAGAATTATAGGGAAAATTCCATAATCATGGGGAACCCGATTATGAAAGATTAGCCTTTTTAAAAATTCTGAATGGATTTCATTGGAACTTGTATTTTTTGTTAGATAATTTTACACGGATATTTTTAAAATACTGGATATAGTTTTACGTCAATTTGTTATAAAATTATAGAAGAAAGTTCAATAGTCAGGTGAGGACCATTATAAAAGATTAGTCTTTTTGAAAAGTTCTACTGGACAGATTTTGATGAAATTTGCACTATTAAATTGCACCCAAATTTCTGGAATAGTGTTAGTATATAACATTTTGTTGTACATGCTTTGTTATAGAATTAGTTGAAATGTTCTATAATCAGGCGAAACCAATTTTGAATGATTAGCCTTTAAAAAAAAATAGATAATTTTTGAGGAAAAGTTTTAGTATATTGCATATCCGTCTGTCATTCTTAGACCAAATCCTACTGTAAATGATCAAATAAAAAATTAGGCCCTTTACGGCCGAAATTTTATCTTACACATTAGCAAATATAATAGCGCAGTGATGATCGTATTATTTTCAGCCATACGGAAGGACTTTTGATATAAAGATACATATTGCTTTAAAATGGAAGATGAAATTCACCCATATATTTCCTTTAATTCAAGAGGATTTGTTCGGAGAATTTGTCCGCAGCGGGAGAAATGTGCTACTCAGATAAATAAGTGATCGCTAAAACGAAAATACCAAAAATACTTTTCCCCGTAGTTGTTGAGAAATCTAACAAATATACCAAGGGTTAAAAATATATTCGTGTTTCAAATTAAAAACAATTTTTATTTATGTCCTATTAATGGGCAGTATATCAGGCATCTTTAACACAATGATTTATTGCCGATAATCTTTAAAATGAAATTCATATTTCGATTCATAAAATCCAAATCCGCAGCCGTGTTCCATCGCAATGTCAGTCATGAAATTTTGTTTAAAAAAGAAAAAGCGTATCCTAAAAAAACGGTAGCTATGTTATAATTTCTATTTAATATAAATTGTAGAAAAATCGTTTTTTATGTAACCGTATTCGATATAAACCGTCTATTTAATATAAATAGTAGAAAAATCGTATGTTATATAACCGTATTCGATATAAGTCGTCTATTAAATATAAATAGCAGAAATATCGTATTTTCTATAACCATATTCGATATAAATCGTATAACGTTATCACTGCATTTCAGGTATTAAAACATTTATCTAAATGATATAATTAAAGATACACCATTACAAAGAAATAGAAAATAAATTGTAGCAGCCGGTTTTTAGAACCAGTTTGAAATCATATTGGCAATATTGACGTCATATCTAGCAAATGATTTTTTTCTTCATTATTTTTCTTCTGAATTGATTTCTTGATATTGAAACGACTTCATTAAATTAGATTTTTTTAACTTCAGAAACATTCAACTAAGGTACTACGTCATTTTAAAACATGCTTAGTTAAAGTTTTTACATAAATATATAAAAAAATGTGTATTTTCTTCTTTGAATGACATCAATTTCAAAAACAGCAAAAATATAGTGAGACAATCCGAATTTCTATCCGCTTATAAAGCAAAGTTCTCGACTTATCATTTTTTTTAAATTATTGAGCAGTTTTTTAGATGTGTGGCAACAGGAAAGAAACGATAGAATTTGAAAATTTAAAATGATATGTTTCTATAATGTTAAATTATGAAAGGTAGTAGAAAAAGGTGTAAAAAGGGCTCTGATGATTTTTTAAGTAGACAGCGATCTTTTCCACGTTCTAAAACGTATGTATAACAAGTTTCGTGCAAATTGGTCAAAAATTGAAGATTTGTATAAAGGACATACACTCAGAGAACAGCTTATATTATATATATATATATAACCATTATATAATTACAAATCACCATCTATTTCCAATTACTATAATTAAATTAATAAATTTAGCAACAAACATAACTCTGACATTATATAAAATAAAGATGGAACCTTTATCTAGTAATACAAAATCAAGCACAATCCACTAATTCAATAGCACATTGCGGACGAATAATCTATATAAAACATATGAAAAACCACCAAATTTTGAAAAAATTACCTATTAAAGACAAAAGAAACAAGTAACATATATACAGTATGATTCATAAATATCGAAACAATAGGGTATTTCCTTAAATATTGTCTCCAGACATATACTTCCAATTTGAAAGTTTCATAAAAAAAGTTGCAAATTAATGACATAAGTTGGAACTCCACAGGGGGTTTATTTGAGAAAATACAAAAACTAAATTTTTATACGTTCTCCGTAGGGTAAAAATCTCAGTTAGGAAAATTTTCCTTATCCATTCCTGAATTAAACACAAAAAAATTCATCTGGATATCTTCAAAATTCGCAGAGATATAAAAATGCAATATTCGTGACTTACACCATTTATCCATGCTTCTAAGTGACGAGTCTTTGACTCAATTGAATGCAAAAAAAAGGATCATCCACAAATTGTATATTATTGAAAGTCGATTTAAGACAGTGCCTCTCCTTTGGCCATGAAATAGCAGCGTATAGATTTTACGTTAAACCTGCTTTGAAAATATGCTGGTGGTCTGCACTAGAGGTCTGCTCAGGTCTGCACATATCGAAATATCTCGGTCTGGTCCCGAACCGACACATAGAAAGAAAAAGTTCGGCCCGGCCTAGAAAAAATTTCAAATCTTATCCCGGCCCGGCCTGACTGAATTTCTACATAGTTTTTTACATCGGTATGGTTAATAATTGTTTCGTATAGAGGAGCTCTGACCAAAAATACTTACTATAGCTTTTCTTTTTTTTATGTTTATAATTATTATTTTTAAAGAAGTGCCAAAAGCTGTGGTTATTTGTTTTATTAATGAATCTTTATTTGTATATAAATTTTTCGCTTATCCTTTAATATCGCTAATCCATATTCCATGTGCTGGGGACTTTGAAAAATGCTATGCAGTAAAATTTTTAAGACGGAATCACATAGGGAAGAAATAAAATGCGTTATAGACAAGTTCTATTCTTAGGAGTTGTAAATGTAGTCTATTTTTTTCTCAAGTACAGTCAAACCTCGTTATGCCGACACTCTAAGGACCAGAACAAGGTGTCGTCATAAGCGGGGTGTCGCGGTAACCGGAGTTGGAGAAAAATGTTTATAAAAAGCTGTATTTTTAACTAATGTAAAACCATTTGAAATTCATAACTGGTCTTGCAGTTTTAAGAAATAAAACATTATTATTAAACAAAATAAACACAAAAACAATATTGAAAAGAATAAAAATCATATTTATGGTGACTTGTTTTTTTATTGTTACATGAAATATTAATGAATTAAGGTTTGCTTATCCCTAGATGTGCATCCTACAATTCTTTTTTCAATATTATACAATGAATTGTAATCAATATTCGTTGTTTCAGAAATGGATGTTAGATAATTTCTGATCGTTTAAATGCAATGCAATTCTTCGGTTTTAGTCGGATGAAAAATGCCTCTTAACCAAAAGAAAGCGCCACCTGACCAGAACAAAAAGACCGCGAGTAGACTGATACGGCTATCTGGAGCTTAAGTGGGTCATTCATTCAGATAAAGGATTGAAGTAAAATTTCTGATTTGTCTCAATGGGTATTTTAGACACTTTTGTGAAAAGTTTGGTTAAGATATTTCTTACCGCTTAATTTCCGTGCTTATAAGATGGATTATGAAAAATGGACAATTTTTCTAAACCGTCGGGATATCCGGAGTTGAACATTATACAACGACGTAAAATCCGGTGTTTATTTACATTAAAATCATATACGGAAAATCGGGACTTTGAAAAACTGACGTAATAAATGGAGTGACGTGAAAACCGTGTGTCGGGATAACGAGGTCCGACTCTATTATTACATTTTGCATAGATCAACAGATTTTACCGTTTAAGAAATGATTCTGTCATAGGCAGGCTCTTGTTCACTAGCTGTACTGCATTTAAATTTTTTTGCCTTAGAATCTACTATCCTTTTAAAAAAATGAATTTTAAAGTTTTATTGTAAAATAATAGCCATTTAAAAATATATGCATTTTTTTTTGTAGAAGTTTTTGGGCTGAGCGAAATTTTACTTATTTTTTGCACGGATTAGGTCAGTCAGAGACGATGATCTTAATACTGATTGTCTCGAGACCGGGACTGAAAATTTGCCCCGTGCAGACCTAGGAAGAAGAAAGTCAGTTCCGGTTCTATATGAAAAAATACGTTAGGTGCTGCCTGGCCGAGTCTTCAGAAAAAAGTCGTTTTTTTAATATTTTTAAAGTTAATATTTAAAAAAATCCTGACACAAAACTAAAATTATACTTTCCTCTTTATTTAATTAAATGAAAAATATTTGAAATCCAATGGATAATGTTTCAAATTATAACGATTTTGAATAACCCCACTTAAAAAAATATTAATCTTAAAAAAAAAAAAAATTAAACTTTACGAGAAATTTTAGGATGTGATTTTGTTCGGAAATTATATGGTTAACCATCAGAAAAAAGAAACAAAATCGAAATTCTAACTCAATAAATATATTTTTTTCCATATTTTTTTACTAGAACTCTTAAAGTAACATTGTTTCTTGAATTGCAGGCATTTCAATTTGTGTCTAATCCCTTAAAACCTAATGAATTATTTAAACGACCATAACTCTGCGAGTTTTGCAGATATGAAGATGCAATTTTTTGTTTTTAATTCAGAAACGGATAAGGAAAGTTTTTCTAATTGTAATTTTTACCCTACAGGTCCGTATAAAAATTTAATTTTGGTATTTTTTCAAATAGACCTCCCCATGGAATTGCAACTTATGTCATCATATTTTGCACTTTTTTTAATGAAACTTCGCAATTGGAAGTATGGGTCTAGGGGCAATAGTTAAGTATATAGCCTATTGTTTCGATATTTATGAATCACATTGTATATATTGGTCTTTTAAAAATTGTGTGTACTAATTTATTTGCACCTATATATTAAACAATTCAAAAAATAATTAATTTTGTAATACATTTCTTTAGTATAGTAGAATTCCATAGATTTAAAATGATTATAATTTAATTCAGTTCAAACAATTTGTGATTAAATTTTTAATGTAATAATATATTAGTCGAGCTACTGATTTAAATGATGGCTAGTTTGTTTATGATTCATTAATTTTTTTAAACACCGCCAAAAAATAAATAAGTAAATCAATAAACAAATAAATAAATAATTTTTTTTATTTTAACGGACTATTTTTCAATCCTTAAATCTGTTTTTCTAAGTTATACAAATGATTTCGGTTTTCTAATTCATACAGTTTGAGAATCTTTGTAAATTTCATGCCGGTTTAATAATTGGGAACGCAAATCACAAATGAAACAGAGTTGAAAGAGTATAATAAGAGTCGTCTAACTGTTAACGGACATACATACCAAGCTGAAAGTATCCGTTCAAGGTCAGTAACTTATGTAAAAGCAGCATGGAGCGCGGTTAGTACTTGTGAGGGGTGACCAACTGAAAATAGCTGCCGATATTTGAATATTTTTATAGAATACGTTTATAGACTATATTCAAATATTTTTTATAGAAACTCTATATAATTTCTATAGATATTTTTATAGAAGCTCCACAGACATTTTTATTGAACTTATACAAATATTTCTATAATTTTTAATTAAACTAGCTTATAGAAAAAAGGGCCATAATTCTATATGATTCTATAAGACTTTTTCTATAATTTTTATTTTTAGAATTCTATAGAAAATTTTTTTAAGGGTAGTGTGGCTTAATGCTCTTTCCCTCTGGGTTTCGGGATGAAGGCATTCAGGTTCGTGTCAAGTTAGTGATGAAGTGCTTTGTATTTGGCTTTAGTTTTGGGGTGCATTCTAATGATATTTTTAGCTTCGTATCGTTATAACCTGATCCATTAGTATTATAGTGTGGGAAGCAATACATAACCCTTACGAAAATAGTTCATACAGTTGTATTGAACTCTATATATTTCTTTACAAGTTCTATAAATAGCCTTTCCATAGAATATTACTTCTATAGTGTTTTGAAGAGCGCTATAGACTACTTTTTCTAAAGAAAATGTTTCTGTAGAATAGACATTCTATAGAATATTATTTCTATAGAGATTTCAGGAGTTGTATCGAATAGTTTTTCTAAAGAAAATGTTTCTATAGAATTCATAGAACTTCTGTAGAATTTATTTTATATAAAAAAATTTATATAGAGTAATAAACCTTATGTAATTTGTATAGACTAATAATTCTATAGTTTTTCAAAAATATATACATACATAAATACATAATACATACATACCAAATGTAAACAGCTGGCGATATTCGAATATTTGTATGGAATATATCGGAATATTTTTTATAGAAACTCTACATAGTTTCTATAGATATTTTTATAGAAGCTCTACAGATATTTCTATTGAACTTCTACAGATATTTCTATGACTTTTAGTTAAACAAGCTTGTAGAATAACGGGCTATAATTCTATAGCAATCTATAATTTTCTATACTTTCTATACTTTTTCTATAATTTTTATTTTTAGAATTCTATAGGAAATTTTTGTAAGGGAACAAACACAAGAACTAGATAATATGAAACAGCTCCACGAAGTCAGTTTTATTTTATTTAAAAATTACTTGTATTTCAAATCGATCACAGTGAATAACTTTCATTTTGGAAGAGTGTGGTTTATTCTTACAAAAAAATTAAAATAAGACAGTTTAGAACATTTAAAGAGACGCTTATGAAAATATAAATATTTCTTGGGATCTTTTATAGTAAAAAAAAATTCTAAAATCTGAAACGAAAGAAAAATCCTTTCAGTTCTTTTTGAAAAATGAATAATACAGCTTTGTTATTCACGGTTTCTGCGATATATGTTTCTCTTTTCATTACAAACTGGAAAAAATACGATTTTTACTGTACTCTGCACAATTTAAAAGTAATAAAATTTTAAGTATTCTTTTCTTTTTCTTTTTTGCGTAAAAATGACAAAGTATTCGTCAGTGCAATTGAAGTAAGTGAGTGTAATTGAAACAGCAAAAACAAAACGACCCAAAATGTTTGAAAACATACATTTAAATATATGAAATACATTACTAAGATTAGTTAGCTCCTCTATTTCCACACTCTTCACTATTTCGCCGTTAGCCATAAGCTACTTTCGTTTTCTCTTTTCATATATTTTGATGCTTTTTTGACTTTGCACTGAATACTGAGTTTAAGAAACTCAAAAAAAAAAAAAAAAAAAAAAAAAAAAAAAAAAAAAAAAAACCTGCTTTCTACATTTAAAATTATTTGTTTCTTTTTATCACGCTGTTTTTTTTTTTAATATGAATTTCGCATTAAATAGATTGTCAGAATTATAAACTCATCTTCAGTCATTAAAAAAAATGCTTTTGAAGTAAATGACTAATACATAATATATGTGATAACTTTTAATATTTTTTGTAATTTAAAATATTTTTCTAAATGACGTACTGAAGTAGTTTTCTTTAGTGGTATAACTATCTGTTTTCAACTGAACATGAAAGGAAAATTAATGAATTATGTATAGAAAAAAATTCATATTTTATGTGCATGCTTCTATCGTGGATGTTGATTAATAAAATGTGAAATAATTATTAAAATCCATTTAAGTGAATAAATTTTAGATCAGAAGTTAGATCCAAGACATCTAGCTTAAAAGTCTCTAATCGAATCATACAGCATTTGCAAGCTAATGTAAACTAATCAAAACGTTCTACTACACATTTCTCGCTTGTATTTCAATATTTTTCAAAAACTCTTTTCAGAGTTTGTAGCTGTATACCTATTTACTCTTTATAAAAGCATCCTGGTGGTCGAATGAGTTTCGTTCATGGGATCGAGTTGTCTTGCGTAGTCAACATTGTGCGCAAATCTGAGTCTTATCATGTATTTCTTTAAGTTTTATTAAAGTGAAAGAGTCCCATGAATTTGGTAATCATTTGTACTTTTCAAATTTATGTTAAATAGACTATTGTGGTAGTCTGGCAACGGACTACATCTCTTATTGGATAATAAGCCACTCCTACAACTTTGTTTGGAGAAAATTCATTCTTAAGAGTCTTTGAAATCATTTCTGCTGTAAGTTGCTGTCCGTTTGTAACAAACTAAACTTTCAGAGGGCCATGAATTCTAATCCAGCTCTGCTACCTTCCTTACAGGTTTTGAAGAATACTCTCTCCTTATTTAATACCACATCTATTCCTTTCGAAGTCAGATCTTGACAAGGCTTTGGTGAGGAAATCCGCTACCATTTCGTTACTTTAGCAATACTATAAGTCTGTAGCATACTTTCTTTAAGATGTCTTATACAAGAGCATTTGATATTTGTATGTTTAGTTCTTGTCTTAAATATTTCTTATTGAATTATTTTAACAGTAGTTGTCTTCATACATGCATTCTGGTAGTTTCTGCTCTAAGTCCAGATAATTTATGAGACACTGATACAATATGTCGGACTAATTAAAAAATTATCACTTCACCAGTATTATTTATTTAATATTTGTTTCCAAGTTCTTTGATCACTTCATTAACATTTTCCTATTTTTCAGCTATTAGAAGAGCATCGACATATGAGTATACTATAATGTAAAATATATTTCGAGTATTTTTCTTTCTTATACACACATAAATCCATTTTATTTTGGACAAAGCCACATTTTGTCAATGATTCTCCGAGTTTTATATACCATGATGCTGCACCTGTTTTTAAACCATAAATAGATTTATTAACCTTACTTACCTTGCTTTTTACGCCTGCTTTTGCGCAAACGTCTGGTTGAGACATATATACTAAGAAATTTGCTTGAAACTAAAATATTTTCAAGTGGTGTTGCGAGAAACGATCTTATGTTCATGTGAATAACAATAGGAGTATACTTTAAATTGTAGTCAATTCCAAATTTGTGTGATAAACCATTAGCTACAAAACTCGCTTTATAACGTTCTTTATTTTCTTTGCAATTGCATTTTGCTTGCCAGTGGGGGTCTGTTTAACTGCTAGCTTTTATTCTCAGACATGGACTTACTTTCTTCCTTAGTTGATTATATCCATTTCTGTTTTTGTGTGGGTTATTTATTCCTTTAACAACTTTCCAACTTATAGGCTTATCGATTCTATTAGGATTGCCTAGAATGAGAACCTATAACATAAGAGGTATTTCTTCAGTCATTCTTTTCAATCTTCAAAGTTGATGAGATTCAATGTCTTTATCTTCACTTTCTTCTTCTTCATTCTTCGGTTCTTCTTACGCTAATAGATCATTTTGATAGGATTTCTTATTCTGGATATGGAAAACATATTCTTTTTTCCAATATTTTAGTAAGGATTTTGCTGTTCTAAAAATGATAACTTTATTGTCTTTAGGGTGAATTTTGTAGCCTATATCTTTTATCGCTGTCTTATCCAGTTTACTTTGTCTCTGGTTATTTTACATATGTGTAAGATTTATAAATAACAAAATTTAAGTGATATAATTTAGGTTTTCTGTAACTGCGCAATTCATGGGGAGTTTTGTCATTAGCTTTAGTTGACGTTCCTATGCTCTTGTCAAGTTCCTATTGCTGTGTTTTGTTCGATAATGTAGAGTATTTGGTTATTTTCAATTGAGAAATTTATAACGTTCAAGCTTTTTGGTCTTTCTATTCGCTAGTTATTTCAGTGGCGGGATTATTAATAATAAATTCAAAAAGATTGTCTTTGATAAGTAAAATTCAGTTAAGGCATTGTTTTAAGAAGTATTTATTCTAATGTTTTGCATAAACAAGATATATTAAAGCGCAATAACCTATATAGTAATTTATCTACATTAAAAATAGTCAGTCGCATATGTTCAACAATACGCTTCTGGATAGAGATACAAGCGCGAGGCTGTGCACTGTAAAAAACCAACTCCAGTATAAAAACGGAAAATTTTCTGGCAGCAGAGTTGCCGTATCTTTTCCGTTAAATCACAGAAATTCAGTTACATGACTTTTCCGTATTGTAGACTACAAAGTTTCGTTTTGTAGACTGCAAAGTTCCGTTTTGGAGACTGAAATGCTCCGTTTTGGAGACTGAAATGCTCCGTTTTGGAGACTGAAATGCTCCGTTTTGGAGACTGAAATGCTCCGTTTTGGAGCCTGAAATGCTGCGTTTTGGAGCATGAAATGCTGCGTTTTGGAGCCTGAAATGCTGCGTTTTGGAGACTGAAATGTTCCGTTTTTGAGACTAAAATGCTCCGTTTTTGAGTCTGAAATACTTCGGTTTGGAAACAAATATTGTTTTTCAGAATGAAATTTTTCATTTCTGAAACAAATTTTAGATTTAAGCACGGTTATTTTCCACTTTACAAACTGACATTTTGAAATTTGTCATTTCTGATCGAAACCTGTTGACACATAATAGATTCGTATTTATGTCGTTAAATAACTATTTGTAACCAATTTTTTCTGTGTACTTTTCTTAAAGAATGTTTGTCAAAATATTTCTAAAATGTATAGCATGTGTTAAAATATCAAATTAAAGTAATTCTCAAATAAAATTATATATTTGAAATATTTAAACAACAAAAAGAAAAAAAAGCTATTCAAGAAAAAGGGCAGAGAAAAAAAGTTGAAAATATTATTTTAATTAGAATGTATACATTACACATTCATTGGTTTAACATTAGATGTAAAATAGAGATGTCACCAACATTGCATCTGATATTTATATTACATATTTACTCAATAACTAATTATTTTACTTATTTTTGCCAATATAATGTGCACTATTTAGATTGGGAGAAAAAAGATACATACATGTCAACTGTTTTTCATTGTCACAAATTCTGTTGCCCCTGTTGATTTTGGTCTGAATTCAACACTGTAGAAACGCAATTACTTGTCCTGAAAGGATTAAATATGTTAATTGTTGCCTTTTCTTATGTTTATGTATAATTTACTGAAGTGCATACAAGCATTTTCTTTGATTATTTATGTGTATATAAATATATTTAAAAAATAAAAATGTTTTAACACATGTGCTACAAGTGTAATAGAATAACTGACGATTTTAATTTCTTTTCATATTTAGAGAAATATTTTGAAAAATTATTAAAACTTTACATTTTAATTGCATATAAAAGTAGTTTTAGTGTAAATATTTTAAAGTATTTTGATTAACTGTCTACAATTCACTTTGAATTTACTTACATAAACAGAACACTTTGTAAAGAGGGGGGAGGGAGATAGCATAATTGCTCTAATAATGAATAAACCGTTTTAACATTTGCCCTTTAAAAAAACCATAGCTTGAAAAATTATCGCTTTTTTATGTTTAATACATTTTCTAAGCTTTAAATATGAAATCTGACTGTATAAGTTTAACTGTCTTTCTTTTTTTTTTGGCAAACTTCTCCATAACAGAAACTTGAATGATTCAGACATATACACCAATGAGAATATGCTGCAATAACTACAGAAGGTATGCAGTTACCCATATTTATGCTATATATTCAGTAGAGAAATGCATTTTACTTCCTATAAGAGAGTAGATTTTCTTACACAGTGTATTTTTAGGTAATCCTTGAAAAACTTCATGTTGTATGCCGAAAACTTTTATTTATTAGTTATATTTTGCAACTTTAAATTACCGCAATATAAACATGTCACCAAGTTCTATCCTATAGTAAGCTTTCTTAAAAATTATAAAAATGCATTGCAGTAAGTGATTATTATTTTTTGAATAATTTTCAACCGTGTTCTTGCTAGCTGCAATAAATTGAGAGGCGGCTGCACGAACCATCACCTCATAAAGTTCTTGGTTCAAACTACCTAGATTAGCATATTAAAATGCCACTGGTCTGCCAAATCATATCTCAGTGAAAAACACCCTCATTCTCGATTTTAGCATTAGGTAAATAGGATTATCATAGTATTTTTCTGAAGCCAACGGTATGAAAACATGGAAAAATGGGAGCAGGAAACACAAAAGTAAACTTACCAGCAACCCCTAAAATTAGGTTTTCAGGTGTTTTCCATCCACATGACTTGACAGACCAGTTGAATATTAAACTTTGTGTAAATTATAACTTTTCTGACGGCCTTTCCTCAAATCCAAAGGGTCTAAGATATGACATTTTTTCATTCATTTGTGTTATTAAAAAACTCATTTTCTGGGAATAAACTTAAAGGATTTTTACATTTGTTTATAACTCAATAGATAATTTAATTATAAAAAAGAAGAAAAAAAACTCATTTTGATTTCTGTTAATTTTAAATGAGTCGAAACATTTTGTCGACTTTTATGGATATGAAGAACTGCCTTAAAAATATAATAGATCCTAATCATTTTAATTAAATGAAAGCAAATTTTATTTAAAAAAATGTTTCATTTTAAAAAGCAGCATTTTTTTTATTACAGTCAATTCTGAACTTTACAACAGTTTCCTTAATCATTTACAACTAATTTTATCTTTGCATGTTGAAAGGTTCAGGTTGAAATTCACATTATAGACCATGGGACGAGTGGCGAAATTGTTCAAGTCCGTTTACCAACTCCGGGAACTAAGAAATTTTGCATTTAATACAATTATACTGTACTTATTAACTAAAAAACGCAAAGTTCACCAAAAAATATTTGCACATTAATTTTCTATACCAATTTAAAGTGGTACCCTAAAGCTGACATTATAAAGGTAATATTCAGTGTTTTGGTTAGTATATTCACTTTTAAATAAGAATGAAGATAAAATTTATTGAATTGTCATCATTTAGTAATAAATATTAAATACTGACAATAAAATATTATCTTTAATATTAGTATTGTACTTAATATTTGCTGTTTAAGAAGTTGAATGTTTCTGAATATATTTTATAGGAATGTAGCTTAAATAATAGATTAAATGAAACTTGAAAGTTAAAATAATAGAATTAAAATACTCTGTACTTTCAGAATGTATATTTTAACCTTAATGAAGTAATAAATATAAAATTTAAGGATTTGCCCTCATAAGTCGACACCTATATCAATTGTTGAAAAGAGCAATTTTGACTCTTAAACTCGGTATCCCCTTTAACTATTACATTTTTGAGGTAAAAACATTTCTAATACAATTTTTTTTAGTACTTCTAATAAAATAATAAAAGGTTTAAGTAACACAAGGCTCTTTTTAACATAAAATTAAACATTCAAAAATTGCTCAACAAAAGCTGCTACCTTTTCTGATACTAACAGACAGCTTAATCCAAAAACTAAATTGGAAACTGGGATCTTGAAAGATACAACCAACATTCTTGCTCGCATAATTGTAATGGGGCAAACATCATAACCTGATATAAAAGATGTCATGTCATATAATTTAACTGCCTATCCCCCACCTATAGCAAACCCTGATGGTTCTATCCTAAAAACAAATAAGGCAGGATTGACTCATTTTGTGCTGAAATTAGTGGATCAGTATTAAATTCCAAGTGAGATTCCTGAAAATAATGCCTTGATTTTGGACGGTATGGGGGTTTTGCAACAAATGCAGAATATTCCAAATACTTTTGGAGATTTTGCTTTACAAGTACTGAAATATATTATTGGTATGGGTGTTAGCTACAAATCTAAAGTCCTTCACTTTGTAACTGACACATATCCTATTATCAACATTAAGTGCAGCGGGTGACAAAGGAGGGCTACAGGAGGTGAAACTGTTATAAAATTTCTAGCTAACTTGTGTATAAAATTTCTAGCAAATGGGTCAAATAAGGCAGCTTTGGTTGAATTTCTTTTTAAAGAATGGTCCTCAGTAGATCCCCCAATTCTGAAAAGTGTATTGTTGATTGTTACACATGGGGTAAAGTGTCATATCATAAGCGGTGAAGATAGTCATCTGATAGTAAGGTATATGTCCGAACTGCATTCTGATCACGAAGAAGCAGATACAAGAATGCTGTTGCATGTAGAAATGCTTCGATATGTTTCAAACATGTTATTATTTAAAGTTCGGACACATATGTTTTCATCCTCTCACTTTGTATGAGTAGATTTTGAACAACAGAAGTATATTTGCTTCTGGGTGCTGCGAGTAATTTAGAATTTAATAATGTTTTATCTAGCGGTACTATTTTAGGTCAAGACATTTGTGATAGTTTAATAGGCCTTCACATTTTTACAGGTTGAGACAGTTGTAGTCCCTTTAAAGACAAGGGCAGAATTAAAGCATTGACTATAATGAAAAATAAAATTGACTATAATGAAAAGCAAAATTATTTATATTGATGCATTTAAAGGGTTTGGAACTTCTTAGACTTTATCAAGTGCTCTTATTCAAACTCTTGAACTATTTGTTTGCGAACTTTATGGCCAACCTACTAAAACCTCAGTAAATGATGCAATATACACATTGTTCAAACTGAAGTTTAAAATTGATGTTGCTTTACCACCAAATTATGATGCTTTAGTATGCCATATTAAAAGGGCAAACTATCAAGCATGTATTCATCGTCGGTGTTTCCAGAACATAATGCGTGTCCCTAATCCTGTTGAACATGTATGGATCATTAATGGGATAAATATAAGCATTTGTTGGAACACAATTCTTTGTATTCCATATAGTTTACTAAAAAACATTTTGTGCAAGTGCCAGAAGACTGTTTGTTTATCAGATAAACGTTCATGCAAATCAAATGGAATTTCTTGCTACGAATTATGTTCATGTACTAAATGGAAAATTCCAATGAACAAAATGAATTTTGCAGTGATGCTTTTGAAGTTGATTCAGACATATGAAGATATTGATAGTTTGCATAATGTAGATGATTTTTTCTAAAAAATGTACCAAAATAAATAATATTATACATAAAACATGCCTAAAGTAAAGTTTTTATTTAAGACAAGTATTTAAGTATGAAACAATGAGATCTTGTTGGTGGACTTCCTAGTTGCGTGGCAACTTAACATCCAGTTGGGAGGTGATCGTGTTGCAAGGGCATTAGGAAGCCTTAAAAAATTAATGTTTAAACGTGGCTGGTAGCCACAATGAGAGAAATCACTAGAAAAGTTAAGAAAAGAATAACTTGAAGTACTAAAAGTTTAACAATGTAAGAGAAAAAAGAAAATTTAGTTTAAAAAAAAGAAAGAAATTCCATTAGTACCAAAAAGGACAGGCGAAAAAGCTACCGGGGGATATCCCATCTAAAAAAAAGGACTTTTTTCAGAGACCACACATTAAGTTTAAGTTCGTTAAAAATGCTATTTATATACCAGATAAGCAGTATAATATTTAAGCATTACCAATTTTCTAAAATTTAGATATTGTTTGTCTAATTTTTCCTGTAACTTTTTAAGCATTTTATTAAGAGGTAAGTGCATTATATCAAAGTCTCTTTACTGTTATTATGTTGCTTAATGTTATGTTAAAAAGAACCTTGTGTTACTTAAACCTTTCATTTATTAATTAGAAGTATTCGAAAAAAAATTGTTAGTTGTATTAGAAATGTTTTTACCTCAAAAGTTCAATAGTTAACGGGAATGTCAAGTTTAAGAGTCAAAATTGCTCTTTTCAACCATTGATACAGGTGTCGACATATGAGGGCAAATCCTTAAATTTTATATTCATTACTTCATTAGGGTTAAAATATACATTCTGAAAGTATAGAGTATTTTAATTCTATTATTTTAACTTTCAAGTTTCATTTAATCTATCATTTAAGCTACATTCCTGTAAAATATATTCAGAAATATTCAACTTCTTAAACAGCAAATATTAAATACTATACTAATATTAAAGATAATATTTTATTGTCAGTATTTAATATCTATTAGTAAATGATGACAATTCAATAAATTTTATCTTCATTCTTATTTAAAAGTGAAAATATTAACCAAAACACTGAACATTACCTTTATAATGTCAGCTTTAGGGCACCACTTTAAATTGGTATAAAAAATTAATGTGCAAATATTTTTTGGTGAACTTTGCGTTTTTTAGTTAATAAGTACTGTATAATTGTATTGCATGCAAAATTTCTTAGTTGCCGGAGTTGGCAAACGAAAACTGGTTTTTAGCCACTTTTGATGTTTCGTCCCATGGCCTATTATCAGAAAGTTAATATGTGAATATATATATATAGTAAAGCCTTTTAATTTTATTTTAAAATATCACTATTATTTGTATCACTACTATTTGCAACTTTAGAATCAATATCACATACAGACAGCCAATTCAAGTGGAGAAATAACATCGATTTCTCTGCTGCTAAAACTGCCTGGTTTTCAAATTAACTTTTGAAGAACCCTGGTAAATGCCGACTTTATTATCAAGTAATGAAAGTTTTCTAAATCTTTAAAAATGTAAACAAAGAATTTTAAAATTGTTCTATCTTAAATATTCATCCACACACAAAATAATTTTTCCTGAAGACAATGTTTCTTAAATGCAATATTACATTTTCATTTGGTACATCTTAAATTTATGAAAACTCTAGATTACTTAATTATACACTTATCAAGACAGTGCTTGTAACAAAAAACATAATAGCTGAATGTATACATATTAATATACAAATGAAAATGCAACTATTTCAAAATACAAAATTTAGACTTCTTGTATCACCGTACAAGATGACAAATATCCTGATAAATTCACAGTAATTTCTTAACTTCCTTACTTCTTAACAATGGCATTTGTGAGAAACAAGATCATAGTCATAGTTACCCTGGTGAGACTAAATTACATTGAAAATATGAGATAAATATAAAATTAGCAGTAAAGAAAACACTAAATAAAACAAAAAATAAAACAAAAACTTTATTGATTGTTGCATCACAAATTAAAATATTCAAAGTCTCCAAGTCCATTCACAAGATTTATAACTGCCTTGGCAACCATATTATTTCTTTTCCCTTTCACACTAGGTGCTTTGCTACCTTTATCCGGATTAATATCGGCAAAGATTCTGAAAAATGAGAATAGGAAAGTTTGTAATAAAAGACACTGATAAAGTAAGTAACATAACATAGATAAACATGTAAAAAGATATATAATACACAATTACCACAACAGAGTTCCCCCCAGGCAGTTTCAGGAGGGTGTTGCACCCAATCTACCTTTTGATTTACAAAATAGCACACCTCTTGCTCCTCATCCAAAGAATTAGCACCCTTCCTGCCTCTTCATTAAAAAAAGTGCCTTTTTTTTCTTTTTTGCATTAAAAAATTTGCTTACATAGTAAAATATGACTTAATGTTGTTTTGATAAGAGATATCTAAGTTTTAAATATTAAAAGTGACTTTAAAAATCAAAAAAGTGCTCTTAAGAATCCAAAACATGCCCTTAAGAATAAAAAACGTCCCTTTTTCACCGGCAGCACACTGCCCTTTTTTAAACCAACGGGAAATTCTGCCACTTTTATACCTTTTATTTTACTTTCAGCAGCCTTTTGCCATATAAGAAAAGCTTCGGGAAATATAACAGACCCACCCCCCTCCCTAAAAAACTTAAAAGATGACTTACAATAACTTATATTCTCACATATAAGGATTAGAATACACACCATTATATAAAATTTAATTTCGGAAAATAAAAATGTTTACTTAATGATCAAGCTCAGGATTCGATGCAGCTTTTATTCTTCAGGCCCATTTGTGAAAACTAGAGTTTACTTTTTGTGACTTTTATTAAACATTTTGTAACAGTAGATGAAATCCAATTACTCAAATTCGAACCAAAAATTTATTAACAAAAACTTCTTTACATCCCCTTTCTAAAGTTTTTGCTTTTCACTCGTTTTATTTACAAAATTACGCATTCTAAAACAGTTTTTATGAAAAATAACTTTACGAAGGGAGCCTATTTTATTAAAAGGAATGTTGTGAAGGGGTCTGTTTTATTAAGTTCATATTTGTGAAGGGACTCATTTTATAAAATTTATTTTTGTGAAGGGGCCCATTTTATTAAATTGTTTTTTATGAAGGGGCCCATTTTATTGAATAGATTTTTGTGAAAGGGTCCTAAATTTTGCCTGGATCGACCCCTGAAGCTGCACTGCATTTATAAAGAAATTGATCTACCATTTGGGACGGGTATTTTCAGATATTCAACATGATTCTTTGATGATTATTACAATACATAACCACTCTTTTTACATTTAAATTCTTATCTTTCACTTTCTACATTTCACACACACATATACAGTCAATATCGGATATATGGTCACCCTTGCGGTCCTGAAAAATATGACCATATAAGGGGGTGACCTTATATGCGGTGTAAACAGGAATTACAGTTTAGACAATGAAATATTATTGTGTTAGTTGTATTAGTAAAATAATGTACAAAGAAAATATGAAAATATAATTTATAAAAAAAGAGGTATTAACAAGAATTTCTTTACACTTAAATTTTCGAATTAGTTGTAATTGCTTGATATTTAGTATTTTAAACTAGATCCATCTACATAACTAACATATCAATTATTGATATTCTAATTGTTAAATATATTGTAAAATAATTTTACTAGTGTTATTAAATTTTGGTAATAAATACAATCATAAGAACAATTCGGTAGTACTTTTCATTGGGTGTTCCATTACTGTAATTTTGATGTATTTCTCAAAATGTATGTATTTGATGTATTAATGGAAAATGAACTATGTGAATGGCTAAATATTGATAGATTAATATAATATAGAAAAACTGGAATATGATAATTATAACAGTAATTAAAAAATAGTTGTTAAAAATTCAATAAACTTAAGCGATTAAAGTAAAAAGTTTTATTTATTTTTCAGAAAAAATTACGGGAAAAAAAGCTTTTACGGGAAGGAAAAAAAATGTTCTCTTATAAAACATGAAAACACATGTTCCACTTTACATTAATCATGCTATTACACAAGATTCGTAGTCTAATACTATTAAAATATATATATATATTGCAAGTAAATAAAGTTAAAATGGTTAAGTAAAAATAATTCTCAGTGAAACTTTCATCGAAACAAGATTAAACGTTTTCTGCTTCCTGGCTGGTAAAGATTGTTAACGATAACCCAAATTAGAAAACATGCATGAGAGAATCTTTTATACTAGTGTTAACATTTTTTTATATGTGTAGAGAAAACAAAAATTACTTCTCCCTCCCAAGAATGAAAACATTATACCCGCCGATCTTGGATAGCATGTAAGCCTAACGTGCAATCGCAGAAATAAGCAAGGTTTTATGTAAATCAAACATTTATTTAAAATAAATACAACGTTCATTATAAAAAATAATTGCAAAATAAAGCTGAATAACATACCTTTTTTTCACAATTATAACGGAAACATGGAGTAATAATAAAAAAAAATAATAATAATCAGGAAATCAGTGTAAACAAAACAACATGTTGATCGCAGGAAGGCAAAGGCAAACTACTTTCAAGGTCGGTATGAAGACATTTTCAGTTCTCTCCTTCTCTCGAACTATCAACGTTGTTTATTATTAGTGTGGTTTTTTGCTGCAGCTAAAAGTCAGTATGACCTCAACTGATCGTAGAAATCCATTCTAAACGTAGCCCGATCATTGATAACCGATGATAACATAAAATCAACATGGCTGTCGCCGGAGTTCTTGTACGGAGATATTCCGTTTTTGGTGCGTCTACCCCCGGATACGGAAACTCTGAGAGTTCAAGGCCAACAGAAAACGGAACATTTCCTGGAATTCCAGGAAAAGTAACAGTTTTATCTAAAACGGAATTTTTCAGTTAAAAAAGGGAAAACTCACAGAATAACACCTGTGAATTTCAGGATATTTTTTTACAGTGTAGACGCTTAGCGGTTTCAGAAGGTACTGGACCTTCCCAACATTTTAGAACAATATTGCAAAATTATCTTTAATTATAATAAAAATTAATATTACAGCTATGTTTACAAGTCTTACCGGAAGTAAACATTAACTACATTTTCTGTTTCAAGGGTCATTAACCCGAGAGTAGTCGCGACATTTTTTAGAACGTTAGTAGTCGCGTTCGGTCCATTTGCCGCCGTTACCAGCAGGCCGAAAACGAAGGGGAAACTTGCCGGTGTTATCAGATGATCGAAAACGGATAACGTAGGGTGAAAATATTGACCGAATTTTAAAAGATTACAGCAATTATTCATTTTACAACTTTTTACAGCAATTATTTATTTCACAACCTTTTACAGCAATTATTTATTTCGCTTAAGTATATATTCAGTTGGCATCTAGATAAGTGTTTTTAATAACTCTTTCTTCGTTTTGCATAAATACTTAAAAGTAAATAGTAAATGATTTGATTGAATTTCTGATGTTACTATGAATCAATAATTAGTAGGAAAACATTTACGAATATGAATCTAAATTCGTGATAGGGTTTTTTTTTTAATTTATTTATTTTTATTTATTTTTTTTTTATTTTTATTTTTTGGAAGGACATAATCAGAGTCAGGTAGATTTTTATGATACTCCGGCACTCTATATCCATTTAATAAAATAAAACTAATAAATTTAGCATCAATATATTACACTGACATTAAATTGAACAATTAAACTGAAAATGAAAATGGAACCTATGACATGCAACACAAAAACCAAATACAATACCACTAATTTACCAGCATATTATATATATATATATATATATATATATATATATATATATATATATATAATAAAGAAAAAGGTAAAAAATGCTTAACTTCGAAATTATAAATGTAAATGTTGTAACTACGTTTTATTTATTTATTTTGTGGGGTGTCTGTGTGTGTATGAGGGGGGAGAGGAGGGGGGGGGGCTCTCGAGATTTTGTGATTAAATCCATTTTTCAAATGAAAATGCACGATTTGTAGTTTTTGTACTTATTTCAGGGTGGGAGCAGCGCCCTTGAATAAAAACGCTGGATACGAACTTCGCTTATATAAAGTAAATAATAAATAAGTTATTGAAATTATATATTTAATTTAAATACATTTGCAATTGTAGATTTAAATCCTAAGATGGATAAATTATTTTAATTAATAGAATCATTGAAAGATTCATCTTAATAGGGATGTATTTTACAGCAACTATTTAATTAAAATAAATATTCAATTGTACATTTCATAATAAGGTATTAATATTATAATTTATTGTTTTATAATAACATTCATTAAAATAATAAGAACAATAAGAAAATTTTCTCCGAAATTATAAATATGCAGCAATAATTTAATTTAAATGAATTTTCTCTCATATTCTGGAAAACATTATTCTGAAAAATAGTTTGAACAATTGATGAAGGACAACAAATTTAAATTGGTTAGATACCGCCCCCAAGCCTCTATTGGATTTCAATAATAATAATAGTAATAAAAACATTTTCTGAGGCATTGTTTAAAAAAAAAAAATGTGTTTTTACTTACAGTATGAAAATTTAAAAATAGATAAATTTTAGAAAAATATTTAAAATATTTTTTTAAATCATAGTATAAACATTCACTGAATTATCCAAAAGAGATTTTTATTTCGTAATTTCTAACCTACATTATAAAATTCTCATTATTTTTCTTATTGTACAAATAAATTATATGTATGTTCTTCACAGATATACATACTACTGAGAAAATTGTTTTATCTTTCGAATTTGTTTTATTGTACAAAAACGATACTTTTCAGATGTTGGAGATACAGCAATTTTTTTACTGATTCCCACAAAATTGTCTTCTCTCTTTTTTAATGGTTTGGCAGTGTTATTGTCTGTTTTCTTTCATTTATATGTTCCGGTAATAAATGGAAAGCAAGTTCTTTGAAATAATGATGACGAATTTCCCTTTTTTCCCATATTTAAACGATTGTCAATTTGAGAATTTATTCCCGCAATATTTGACAATGGAAAAAAAAAAAAAATGTAAGTGACCATCCATCAGTTTTTTGTGCGAACTGACTTCACAAATAATATAATAAAACAATTTTAAGTCACATTCTAAAAGTAAAAGAAAGTATTCTATGAATGGGTAAAATAGGAGATAGAAAGACGAAATAACAACAGGCAGAGAGTCCGGACTTCGAAAAAACTTTCTCCCTCAGATTTCGCGGAAATGGGAAAGGATGAAAACGAGGGGAAAATTCAACTAACGCAAGTGGTCGCGACGCGGTCATTTAGACCGATTGAAACTTAAGAATGCGATAAAATGCTAAGAAATAGCAGGAATGAGTTGCAATTTTACTACACAAGAGTGTGAACACTCAAGGTCAGCTACACGGAATTTGGCTATCGTAACTTTAATGGGAAATGAGTAAAGGAAGATAACGAATTTCGGGAGGGGTAAAGACCAACGCGCGACTATTAACGGGTTAATCAATTTCAAAGTTAATTCATTGTATTATTTATTTCAACTTGTTTACGAATATCTTTAAAATACTATCTTTTTGAGAATTGATATTATTTGCAATATTGTCGTCTCAGCATATCTGAGATCCCAGTAGCAGAAAATGCGAGACGGAAGATAAGCGCTGTATATTTTCTTAAACATTGTGTATAATAATTTCTAAAGAACCTTTTTAAAAAATCTATATAGCTCATCTTACTTTATCGAGTCTTCTTATTTTATTCATTCTTCCTTTTTTTTTCTTTCCTTGTAATTCTTATTATGTTTTTGTTTTATGGAAGATTTTTAAATTCAAATGCATACTTATTATCATGCAAGAGTTATTTCTTTTAGTTGTCTTTTTCTTTAGCAAAACATACAACAATTCCAGTATATTGTATAATGGATATTATATAAGACATTCTCCGCTTAATGTTCCCACACACATTTCAGTTTATTTTATGCATTTTTGATTAAATTTCGTTCTTAAATTCAATGTCATATGAATCTGTATATTTTACCTATTTCAATTTTACTTAAAACTTATTTTCATGCATTCAAGGATTCCATGATGAGCAAGAAAAAAAATAATAACAATAGCTATCCTAAAAAAAATATTTTGTAGAATTTCTGTTTACGATTAGAAAAAAATATCTTTACAATACTCAAGTTACAAGAAATTCTCAACGAAACTGCTATAGTATTTCATATGTTTTCTTCTTTTATATTTATTTTTTGTAGACGACAAAAGTAGCGCAATTTAAACATCAGCATCAGGTTGAAAAGGAAATCAGACACTGAGATAACAAATAAATAAATAGAAATACAAAATGTAAGCCATTTTTGCTTTAAAGCATTTCTTATGTTTGGATAAGCTTTATTTTGCGTTTCGTAGAGACGGATATTTTTTCATTTCGCGAAGAAATTGTCAAATAAAATGTTTTTATTTGTTTACATTTTGTAAACGTCTTCAAAATTTATGTATCATCGTAAATTATTAGATTTAACACAAGAAATGCACAAAATCCTTAAGTAGAAAGATGTACATGAATGCAAACATATTATTTTCTTGGAGCTAAAAAGGATTTTTGCTGTTTTAAAAAATACTTCCCTATAAAAATATATGTATGTATAATACACATGTAGTGTAAACGTGTATATTTAATTGTACCAAAAATGAAAATAAGTTTTAGAAAATAGTTATTATAAGAATACATTGATGGTTATTTCAGTATTATCTATTTATTTAGGTTTTATAGAAATTCTTAGAAATAACTAATTTCTTAAACTGTTTTTTAGAAATTTAAATAAATTCTATACAGTTTAATAAATAGCTTACGAAATATTGTACATTTAAGGTTTTGAAAAAGATTTTCATTTCTAAAACAAGCCTTTTATTTATTTATATCACAATATTAATGCTTTTGTTTATGAAAATTGGAGCTGTAACGAAAATTGGAGCTGTGCCAAACATTATATTTAAATTAGTATTTAACATATTTTTATGTGTGAAAAATAATAACAGTCCTATTACCCCTAACTTATTTTTAGTTGACTAAAATTAATATCTTTCTTGTTATCTTTACGTTTTACGTTCATTTTTTATCCATTCCCATTATTACTTGAAAGCGTACCTTTTTTATAAAAAAAGCAGAAAGGAAAGAGATTATTTGTATTTCCTTGCTCCAAAAATTCATCAACTTTATTATACGTGGAGATGCATTTCATCGTACGTACTTTCTTTTAGGCTCTAAAGCACAGATTTCTAATTGTCATTTATAAATATATTTTTATTTCTCGGAACTGATAATTACAATTCAATGCAGCTGCGTGCAGTTTTATTCCTCTGAAAAAATGTCTTTGCGTTTTTTGACTGGTGCTGAAAAATCATCACGTGTGTGTCCGTGTTTAATGTAAACTTTTCCATTTTTTATAATTTTCCCCCTTTTTGTTGTTTTTCCTTCCTTTTCATTTCTCTTTTTAATTATCTAATATTTTTCTTAAGATCAAATGGTCAGTCAGATCTCAATTTTTATTCTAGAGCGTTAATCCTGCAGGGTCTTCAGTAAAGTAATATTTAAAACTTTTCCCCTTGCATAATCGTCTCAAAGATGTCTTTTTTAGTTGACAAAATTATGTTTAAGAATATGATGCATTTTATTTAAAACGTGACAAGCTTACTCACAACTGGTGATCTTTGGAAAGACTTTAACATATAAAACATTTAATGAAGCTTACAATTTAAAAACATTTTGTCAACTAGATAAAATTAAAATAGGAAGGGGAAAGGAAAATCCGAACCGCAGCTCCAAGCTGTAAGCCTGATGGAGTGTTTGCGGACGGTCGAAACCCATTTGTTAGTCCTTTCTTTTGACAGCATTAAAGTTTTAAAAAGATTGGTCATCGTTTATATTTATACTTTAGTAACTCAAAAAGATTCTCAATATAGCTGCCTGGTTTAAAACATGACAATTTATAATAAATACAAAATATTAGTAACAAAAACACTACTAGTTATAACTATAATACCATTAAATAATAATAATAATAATAATAATTAATGAATATATATGAAAATTATTTACAATGGAAACAAAGAAGATAACATATATATATATATATATATATAAGAAAATCATAAATCATCGTCTGAAGAAGTGTCCGAGAGGTATGGATAATTATTTCTAAAAAGGACTTCATTTTTATCTATAAATCTTATTAGTGCTGATATTCTGTTCATGAGAAAAGGACTTTCACTAATATAATTAATCCATATGGAATCGCCATACTTCTGTGTTTTTTAACGTGGTAATATGTTGTCAGAGTACAATCCAGTACATAGTGCAGTTAGGTGGAGGGGAGACCACATACATAAAGAGGGATTCAAGTTTACCTATGTCGTAGAGGTATTTCTGGAAATAATACAGTCAGATCCGGTTAACACGCTCATGTTTAATACGCGATTCCGCTTAATACGCGAGTTTTTTCCGATGCCTTGAAATTCGCCCATAAGGCTAATGCAGAAATTTCACGTTTAATACGTGAACGGTTATTAGACGATCCCCCTTAATACGCGTCAGAATTTCGGTCCTTTGAAGAAAAATTCACGCTGACGTGAATTCGTAGATCAAGAGGCGAATTCCTTCTCTCTTATCCAGTGTTGCATATTTAGTGTTTTTATGCAGATAAAACACTGTTTCCGAATAGTAATATTTATTTTATTTAACAAAAGATTAATTAAGGTGAACATTACTAATCGGATATACTGGTAGATATTTGAATAAAAAAAATATTCGCTAAATTAGTAACACTGTACTTCTACTTTGCTTTCCGCGTTCTAGTATTTTTTTGTCTCGTGCATATTTTTACTATAGTATAAAGAGATAGAATAATTCGAGATCACCGTCCCATGAATACTAGGCCTGAGCGCTGACACAAAAATGGCGGCTACTGAAGGTGGATTTTTTTTTTCTTACGTATGTGTGGTCACCTAAATTTTACACACTAGTATTTTATAAAAGACTTCTCTGCGTTGTTTAATCTCAGAAAAATAAAGCGGAAAAAACTTAAAAAAATTATTGATGCTGCAGTTAAAGGGTCTTTACACACACTGAAAAATATCCCCCTTCGGCAGCCGCCATTTTCGTGTCAGCGTTCAGGCCTAGTATTCAGGGCGCGGTGTTCGGGATGATCAGATACGTCATCAAAATTATTATATTTAGAGATGATTACACACGTTGTTAGTGATGCTTTAAATGTATGTTATATCACTATGTTTTATATTGTGTATTATAAAAAAAAATGAAACTTCAAAAGGTGATAGTAATACGACTGCGGTTGTATATATATTTTTTATGTTTCCTCTGTTTTCGCTATGCTAACAATATGTTTTATAGAAAGATTAATAAGGATAGCTTTTTGTTATTATATTAAATCTGAAAGACAGTTTATAGTGGTACTCATTATCACAAGTTTTAAATATGGTTTCAATAACTGGATTGTTCTTCAAAGATTTTTTTTTTTTTTTTTTTTTTTTTTAACAACACGCATTTTTGAAAACAAAAATAAGTTTAGAAGTAAAATAATTTTTTTTGTTTTACTTTTGTTTGTAACACATTAGCAATAAAAACATTTTTGAATCCACATAAATTTTCAGTTATTATTACATTAGGTCCTATAAAAAGAAACAATGAGTTAAAGTGGAATACAATTACATATAATCTAAATATACGCAAAGAACACAATTTTAGAGCGTCAACATATAAATGAAAGCTCTAAAGTTCATTTAGATTCTAAGATGTATAAATATTCCCAGTTTCAGAAGCATTATGCAAATCACATTTAATACGCGATCCCGCTTAATACGTGACTTTTGTCCACTCCTTTGAAACGCGTCTTAAGCGGGTTCGACTGTATCATTTCCTGCAGGTGGTAGAGGAATTCCTTGCTGGGTGTTCAGTCCTATAGGCTGCCAGATGCAATCTCGGGGGCGATGATGTGATGCACTGTTAAAAATTTGCAGCATTCTGGCAGGTCATTTGACCGTTTTTTCCGAAAACGGTTAAAACAACCGTAATTTAACACTATTCTGACCCTATTATTGGCCATTTTATGGTCAGAATATAGTCAAATTATGGTTATGAAACCGTTTTTTCAAAAAACGGTCGAATGACCTGCCAGAATGCTGCAAAATTTTTAACAGTGTGGCCTACCTAGCGGATCGGACCTGCACCAACCCCTCTCATTGTATCGAGTCGGTTCCTATCGCAACTTCCGAAATCGGTTAACAACCCTGCGATGTCCAGTATTGGATACGGGCGGTAACTATTTGGCCTTACATGCAAAAAACAAATTATGCTAAATAAAAGAGTAAAAGAATGAGACATCCGCCAAAAAGAGTAAAAAGAAAAAGATATCCTTCAAAAAGAGTATGAAAAAAAAAGAAGTTAAAAATTGTAATTTTCTCAGGTGAGATTTTAAAAATATGAAACCATTCCATGCTCGTGAGTTTAACATCGGAGAACTGACTTTGACAGCTCACTGACCAACAGCCGTAACAATATATTTTGGAAAATATTTTAACGATGGTTTCTCAAACTGAAAATGAACAATGCAAAATAAAAGTATTCTTCTGGACTTTAAACTATGTATGTTAAGTAAGATTTCGTGTAGAACACTTTACTTGATGCTGAAAAAAAGAATATTTAAATGCATGCTCACGAATAACGAGAAAAGAATTTGCTTTTATTTCGCATTTCTTCAAGCAAAAATGCGAGAAAATTTTCTCAACATTTGTCTGATAAAATCCCAAAGCTGGGTCCAAAAAAAAAAAAAAAAAAAAAAAAAAGTATGTGTATTTTTGTCCATTATTTGGAGAAAGTAAAAGGAGTGGAATTGTAAATGTTCCGTTTTTTCCTCTTTTTGCAGTAAAAAAAAAATATAAAAAAAGAATGTCTTCATATGATAAAGCAGACTATTTCAGAATGATTTGGGATATGCCGACTAACTAAGTTTGCCAAGGATAAAATTCAGGAGAAAAAATAATATAAATAAATGAAAGTTTCATATTGCAATAAATAAAATCATAAATATATTTTAAGTAATAAATAGTTTCATTACTGGTTTTAAAAAGGCATGTATTTTTAAAGCAATTTGTGGAAATTTATTAATATTTTATTTAATGGTATTGTTAAACCGTTTTAAAAATATTTAATTTTGTTTATAAAATGGTGGTTTATATTTTTTATCATACATTTGAGAATATGATAAATATAAAATTATGGTTTAAACTGCAAATTTAAGAAGCAATTTGCTCAATTTTATATGGGAGAAAATGGGAACATATATGAACATTAAAATGTCTCAAATATGCAATAAAATCTACTAGAAAAGTATTGGATTTTTGATAAAAACGTTAAATTAAAATGCTGTTCAACGCCGTCCATTGAGTAAGAAATGATACCTCATTTGCATGAAAAACCTAAACCGGACACGAAATGATAGTTTTATTCTCATCGATACTGAAGTGTTTATTTCGTTACAGAGAAAAATGATGCAAGACGATAATCTTGGATCTTCAATCAAACAACATAATTCAGACAGACAAGACAAAAAAAAAAAAAAAAATCTCGATGGTCGATTTGGTTACTATTTATAGGAAAAAGTTTGTTTTTGTCGGAATAATGCCTCAACATAAACGCGGAATTGCCGTAATCGAAACGTGGAATTGCCGCAAAACATACGCTGAATTGCCGCAAACGACTCAGAAATGCCGCTTGCATGCGTTTGCATTTTTCGCTTTCCGTTTATAATATTAATGTCCATGAAGCACCATTTTTATCTAAATTGATAATGCTCGACATCTTCTTAATAGGCTTTTAATTTATTTTTCCTGTAGGCTTCGAAATAGGATCGCTAATTTCAGTATTTTACCCCTATAGGCGTGTCACTGAGAGTGATATCATGGTGTAGCATATACTCACTTAATACTATAATCGAAAAGGCGGTCATTTTGACCGTTTCGAAACTTTCATTCCGTACCAGTTTGTTTCTATTTAGAGTGTAACTTTCAGTTTCAGTAACTTTTTCTACAATTCAAAAAGCTATGATATGCTAGTGATAAATTTTCCAGTCAGCCAAAATTTGTGAAGTTTTGCAGTAGAATACCTAGAACCGCTGAAACTGTCAAAATGACCGCCGACAATTTTAATGCCCATTTTATCTAGTAGATGTCGCAACAGTCATACTTCATACAACCATACTTAAACAAAGGTTACAACATTACCACAGATAGCTTCTTTACTTCACCCCCCTTACAGAAAAGCTGAAGACTCTAAAAACATACATTGTTGGCACTGTCAATCGCGGACGAAAACAAAATTCCACAGACCATAAAAATCTGAAAAAAAGTCTTTGTACAAATTCTTGCCAAATATGATATTATGTTGATTTTATCAAGGGAAAAAAATAAATATATTTTAATTCTAATTTCCCGAGATCAATCAATTACATTTGAAACTGGTGATAAACACTTACTTGAAACTGTAAAGTTCTCTAACTCTACAAAATTTGAAGTCGACGTGCTCGACAAAATGGCACGCCAGTATTCTAGAAAAGCTAGTTCTACACGATGACCTCTACAAGTGTTTTATAATTTTCTTGATCTAGCAGGCATCAATTCTGAAAAACACGGTCAAAAAATGTGTTAAATACCAGCATTTTGTTAAGGAGAAATCCGCTTTCTTTAATCCCTTTATATTATTGGTAGTATTTTCTAGAAGAAAATACTGGTACTTTCCTCTTTTTTTGACTGTGTGTCACCCTGAATATTGTATAGCTCAGGAGATAAATATAAATGCTTGTTTTATCCAAGTTTATTCTTGTTTTTAGCAATTTCGATTTCTCATGAAAAATATTTTTTACTATAAAAATATTCTATTAATAAAAAATATAAATAATATACATATATATATCTGAATATAATATAATTATAACACAATAAAATATAAAAAAATATAACAGAAATTATGAAATATATATTATTATATGGGTAATGATGGTAATAATAGTAATAAACGATACTAAGAATAAAAAATGGCAAGTAAACAATAGTTGAGCATGGTATTCCACATCGGTCAAAAAGACTGCTTTGGCGGTTATAGATATACGTTTTTTTCGGCGATTCTAGTGTTAAATATGTCTAGACACCACTTTAATAACGGCGGATAAATCTGTTCACAAATTAAATGGGAGTGTTACTGAAAAGCTTTCCATCCTATGTAAGAGCATATAAAGTCTATAAATTTGATAATTCGTTTTACATTACTTGAGATCCGCAATTTAGCACTGTTTTGATAAGATACATTAAAACATTTGTAGAGTCTGACTTTGGCATCGCCAGTTATTTAATATTGAAACTGAAGGTAACTGGAGTTACTATGATTATTATCACTTGACAGTTCATAGTCCCGAAGTAGAAATTAAATTCTTTTACATTCGAACTGATACTTGCTATCAAAAATCAAACCATAATAATTTAAAAGAAACTTTTGTCCATGCCTGAATATGTATACTTTTCAATTTTACACTTCTAGAGTTGCGAGCTTTCTAATACTTTTCGGGAGTCAGACCTAAGTCTAAGAAACATGCTTTATACTATAAAATTTATTTTTTAAAACTTATATTCCGTCTATTTGGTACTCCTGTGTGGAATTCGTTTGTTAAATATTTTTTCTTGTACAAAACATATTTATCTCATTTCAGTCAGATTTCGGAAGAATATCAGAAAATTGAAGACTTTGTACTTATATGTAAAAGAAACATGTACAGTTTTTAAAATATTGTGAACACTTTTTGTGCAAAAATAGCTGAAATAAGTTTTTTCTGAGGATTTGTCAAATTGAAGTTCAAACTAAATAAAAGTTTCCGCCTGAGCATTAAAACCTGTAAAATGAGTAGATCTCATACTATCATCCATTTCAGTTGATGATGTAAAAAAATAAAATAAATATATGGTCACAAATAAGAAAAAATATAAACTTTTACTTCGTATTTTTAAGGTCATAAAATGGAGAATGTTTTATCAATTTTTATCCAGTAAAATCCTAAAATGGAGAGAGAAAATTTTAAGTTTTTTGCCATTTAGTTACAAAACGTAAAATGGATTAGTATTTCAACGGCTTCACTTCGATGCTTTTCGAAGCTGTACTGTACTGACTTGTTGACTTTCCTTTGAAAGGGATAGGAAGGGAACGGGACATTTGTGGACATTTTCTCTTCCTTTTATGAAATGAAATTTGTCCCTCTTTGAAAAGCGAGCATTTTATTGGAGATTCAGATATTTCGCATCTTTCGCTGATAAACTTCATTTTGACAAGTTAAAATAACATTTACTTTGTTCTGATTTGTCTAAAAAATAAGTCCAGTGTTCTTTTTTATAAAACACTAAATGTATCATTCAATATATAACAAATATTGTTCATTCATTATATTCAAATGAACTAATGAACAGGCAACTTCAAAACTGAAAATTTCGGGTGTAGTGATTGCATGAGACGGTTGGTAACATAATTGTTAGATACTGTTCCTGCTAAAAGAAAAAAAAAACAGGAATTCAGCTTTTTCAGAATTTAGTGTCGCTGCGATGAGGAAAAAAAATCTTTCTTATATTTTTTTTTCAAAATAGCACATATTTTAATTACTTTTTTTTTCAGTTGTTATGAGAAAATGGCAAAAAAAAATATAGTAATTGTTAGAAAATGCTCTTTTGCTTTCAAGAACATCCACCAGATGGCAGCATCAGACAATCTTTTTTATTTGATCTACTGTGACAGACACTCAGTTCAGTGAGTGTTGCTTCTTCCCTTATAGCAATTGGCAGCAAAATGCTGCTTGATTAAAAAATCCAATAATATTCCAAAGGAATATAATATGAAAAAAAAAACTGCAACAAGCCATAGTTCAAAGGATTTCTTTGTGTTTGTAAATAGTCTTATACATCTGTTTTGTTTTTATTGTGAAGTGTGATCTGTACTGTGACCAGCATATATATTATTCTAGTGTATTCAATCTTCTAATAAATGTTTTTTGTTCATCCAAAGAAGAGTATATTTCCATTGAAACACATCAAAACATAAAGGTAAAACTTTTAACTTTTTTTATTGTTTACCTATTGAGGAATTTCGTATTCATGCCTTCCATATGGAATAACATTCTAACAGTCGATTATGAGACTGAACTTATCTCAATTTTAAATATAGTAATATAAAAGAAGAAAATATAATATAATTAAATTCAAAGAAATAATTATTTTCTGAATGTTGGTATTTTTCACAAGTGAATGATATAAAAGAAAATTCAAAGAATTGTTCTTATTTTGAAACCAAAAGTATTATGTATTGATAAGAAAAGAAATTATTTTGATTTTTATTTTGCCAGTTTCTTATTGAAATTTTATTATATAAGTTGCAAATGTAAATTTATGTTTTAAACAAAGAATTGAACATTTAAGAACAGTTTTTCTGAAATCAAAAGTAACTTCAAAAATTGTTCTCAAGAATTTTATTTTGTTCTTATTTCATCATTAGCATTATATTTGAGTTTATAATTGTTGTTTTGATGTATTAATAAGAGAAAAAGTTTTATTTTCTGTGAAATAAGCAAATATTATTATATCATAATGTCTAGTATTAAAGAATCTCATTATGTTGATAAATTAACTGATGACAACTATTCAGTTTGGAAGTTCAAAATAGAACAATTGTTAATCAAAGAAGGTCTGTATGACGTTGTATTTGAACCTAAAAAGGAAAATGATGATAATTGGGTAAAAAATGATAGAAATGCTAGGGCATTAATTTGTTTAAATATCTCAGATTCACAAATTGTTCATGTCAGACATGCTAAAAGTGCTAAAGAAACATATGATCAATTGAAATCTGTTCATGAAAGAGTAAATTTAACAAATAAACTTTATCTTCTTAGGAAGCTGTATTCCATTAAATATAATGAAAGTATTAAAATGCAGGATCATATTAATTCTGTCTTAGAATTAGCAGAAAAATTAAGAAGTATAGGTGAAGTAATACAAGATGATAATTTAATAGCTATTTTGCTCTGTTCCTTACCAAATTCTTATAGTACCTTTATAACTGCTATTGAAAGTAAATATGAAACAGATTTATCATTAAAATATGTTCAAAACAAATTAATTGATGAGTATCTTAGAAGAGTTGAAACTAAACAAATTTCAACAAAATTTGAATCTATTGCTTTAAAGGGTAATAGGGATAAACCAAAGCATTTGAATAAGCAAAAATTCTGTTCTCATTGCAAAAAGAATAATCACAACCGTGAAGATTGTTTTCACTTAAAGGGTAATAATACTAACAAAACAAAACCAAATTTCATCCAAGATAGATCACGTCAACAGTTTAAAAAACCAAACAATTTCTCTGCCTCTACTGCTAGTCAAAATGAAAATCTATCAGATTCTCAAAACTATCATGAATTAATGGAAGAATCAAATTCTTTGAATTTTGTTATGAAATCTCAACAAAATGGAAATAAAAACAAAAATTTGTCTTTTGTTATTGATTCAGGTGCGTCTGTTCATTTAGCTAATTCCTTGGAACTGTTCTCAGAATTAAAAAGTTCGAATAAAGATACAATTACAATTGCTAATGGAACTAAATTAACTGCAAAGGGAAAGGGTAAATGTACTTTTAATATTGAAACACTTAATGGTCAAACAAATAGAGTTACATTAGATCATGTGCTTTATGTTCCCGAGTTGGATAGTAATTTATTATCTGTCCAGTCTTGTACTGAGAAAGGTTTTGTTGTGACATTTAAAGATGATATATGTTTAATTAAAAAGGGCAACATCTTAGTTGCAGATGCAAAAGCTGATGAGGGGTTATACAGATTAAAAATAATACCTACAAATGAAAAGGTATATAGTGCTTCAGAAATATTACCCGTTTGTTCTAATGTTAACTGCATTCTAAAATGGCACCAAAGGCTGGGCCATAGAAATTTGGAATCCATCAAGAAAATTCAAAAGGATGATTTAGCTTTAGGTATTACTGTGAATAATTGTTCTCATAATACTGAATGTTCAAGTTGCATAAAAGCTAAGTTAACAGAAAAATCATTTCCAAAAGAAACGCAATACAGAAGTAAAAAACCACTTGATTTGATATACAGCGACGTATGCGGTCCTGCAGAAACGAAAAGTATGGGATCAAAAAGATATTTTGTTACATTTATTGATGATTACTCTCGTTATACACAAGTATATTTTATTTCTTCTAAAGATGAAGTATTTGATAAATTAAAAGAGTATGTTGCATCAACAACAAATAAATTTAGATTGCAGATTAAATCCTTGCGTAGTGACAATGGAACAGAATATTGCAACGAATCTGTCAAAGACTACCTTAAAAACTTAGGAATAAATCATGAAACAACGACGCCATATTCACCATCCCAAAATGGAGTCGCAGAAAGAAAGAATCGCTCGCTTATTGAAATGAGTAAAGCCATGCTTATAAATGCTAAATTGCCAAAAACATTCTGGGCAGAAGCCATAGCTACAGCAGCCTACTTACAAAATAGATTACCCACAAAATCAACTGAAAAGACACCATATGAACTGTGGAATGGGCATAAGCCAAATTTGAGTCACCTTAAAGTATTTGGATGCAAAGCATATGTGTATGTTCATAAACAGAAGAGACAAAAATTTGACGAAAAGGCCACTGAAGGAGTCTTTGTTGGTTACGATTTAAGAAGCAAAGGATATCGAATTTATATAGGTGGTAGAAAAATAGTGATAAGCAGAACAGTGAAGTTTTTTGAAAATATGAACTGTGAAAATGTCTTTCAAGAAAATCCTGAAGAGCGAATCTCAGATTTAATGCATTTAAATTTTTCAGAAGAAAATCTTGAAAATGATAGTGATGCTATCCAAATAGAAAATACTGCAGAAGAAATAAATACGGATGAAAAATCAGTAGATAGCCCAACAACTGAAGAAAGTGAAGATAATTTCCAGAGAAGAATATCTAACAGAGAGACTAAAGGAATTCCACCAGAAAGATATTCTTACAAAACTGAAGACAGTTGTTCCAAAAATCAAGATCCTGAAACTTTTAAAGATGTTTTACAATTACCAGTAAAAGATCAACAGAAATGGTTTCAAGCTATGAAGGAAGAATTTAACTCTTTAAAGGAAAATGAAGTGTTTGAGCTTGTTACTTTACCCAAAGGCAAGCACGCCATTGGCTGTAAATGGGTTTACAAAACAAAACATAATGAAAATGGAGAAGCAATAAAATGCAAAGCACGATTAGTTGCCAAAGGTTTCGCTCAAAAATTAGGCACTGATTATGATGAAACCTTCTCTCCTGTCGTCAAACATACAACTATTAGAGCTTTTTTGACCTGGGCAGCTTATCATAAAGCCAGAGTATTCCAAGTAGATGTTAAAACAGCCTTTCTACATGGTAAACTAGATAATGAAGAATTATACATGCATCAACCAGAAGGCTTTCATGATGAAGAAAATAAAGACAAAGTCTATAAATTAAAAAAGGCTATATACGGTCTTAAACAAGCCGCCAAGTGCTGGAATGAAGAAATAGAGAATACTTTAAAGGCATATGGATTTAAACAAAGTGAAGCTGATCCATGTTTGTTCATAAAAGAAAAATCAAAGAAGACAATTCATCCCATACTGTATGTAGATGATATGCTGATGAGCTCAGAAGATGAAAATGAAGTTAATGAAGTAATAAATTACTTAAAGAAATCTTATCCCATAACATCACTAGGAGAAGCAAAATACTTCTTAGGTATAGAAATTTGTAGAAAAGAAGATGGAAGTTATTTACTTTCACAAAGAAGTAAAATAACTCAATTAGTTAAGGATTTTCAGCTTGAAGAAGCCAAACCAACTTATACCCCAATGGAAACTAACTATTATAGTTTAGATAAAGAAGAAAATCTTTTATCATCAAATGATAATTATAGACAAGCTATAGGAAGTCTTTTATATATTTCCTCATGCACAAGACCTGATATTACCGCTCCTACACACATACTAAGTCGAAGATGCAATAATCCAAGACAAAAGGACTGGAATGCTGTTAAGAGGGTAATAAGATACTTAAAAACAACGAAAGACCTTGATCTCTACATTTCTTCAAAAGAATATCCTAATATAGTTGCATACTCGGATGCAGACTGGGGACAAGATGCTACAGACAGAAAATCCACCTCAGGAAATGTAATCTTCTTAGGCAATAGCTGCATTTCTTGGTTCTCGCGAAAACAAACATGTGTGACATTATCGTCAGCAGAAGCTGAATATGTGGCACTGTCACAAGGAACTCAAGAGGTGCTATGGATCTTAAAATTGTGTAACGATCTCAACTTACAACAACATTTTCCTATTAGAATTTTTGAGGATAACCAATCTACAATTAAATTGGTTGAAAGTGAAAAATTTAAATCTCGTACTAAGCATATTGATACAAAGTATCATTACATACGAGATTTAAAAACTAAAAATGTTATAGATGTCAAATATATATCAACAAATGAAATGATAGCAGATATAATGACGAAGCCACTGCCAAAGGCCAAATTTGAACTTTGTAGAAACCTTATCCACCTGGTGTCAGATTCTATCACAAAACGGGAGAGATGTTAGAAAATGCTCTTTTGCTTTCAAGAACATCCACCAGATGGCAGCATCAGACAATCTTTTTTATTTGATCTACTGTGACAGACACTCAGTTCAGTGAGTGTTGCTTCTTCCCTTATAGCAATTGGCAGCAAAATGCTGCTTGATTAAAAAAATCCAATAATATTCCAAAGGAATATAATATGAAAAAAAAAACTGCAACAAGCCATAGTTCAAAGGATTTCTTTGTGTTTGTAAATAGTCTTATACATCTGTTTTGTTTTTATTGTGAAGTGTGATCTGTACTGTGACCAGCATATATATTATTCTAGTGTATTCAATCTTCTAATAAATGTTTTTTGTTCATCCAAAGAAGAGTATATTTCCATTGAAACACATCAAAACATAAAGGTAAAACTTTTAACTTTTTTTATTGTTTACCTATTGAGGAATTTCGTATTCATGCCTTCCATATGGAATAACATTCTAACAATAATCAACTATTTTCCTTTTATTTTTTATAGAAATTGACTACTTCAAGTAGAATAAAGATAATTTAATTTTAAATAACGATAATTTGAAAATGTTATTCAGTATTTTTTCATAATCCTTTAGATAGTTTGAAAGTTTTATTATCGAACAGCAGATATATCTAAAACATTGACATTATTAACGCGCACATGTAATTGAGTTAAGTAATAAATTTTGATTTGTGCTTTTCAAATATTTTGTAACTATGTATCTTATTCCCTCATAAAAATTAAAAATACCAGATTGACTGATTCAGAAAGTATTTTCACATAATTAAAATTATGTTATCGGCCAAACCCGATTTTAGGCCAAACTAGTTTATCTTAACGCTCATCAGGAAAACTAGATTTTCCTAGGCCAAACACGTTTATCCTAACGCCCATAGAATAAACTAGTTTTTCCTAGGCCAAACTAGTTTATCCTGATGCCCATAGGATAAACTAGTTTTTCCTAGGCCAAACTAGTTTGGCCTAACGCTCATAGGATAAACTAGTTTAGCCTACTATTCAGTGGTCTGAACTAGTTTATCCTAGGCCGATCTAGTTTATCCTAGTCCAATTCAATTTGGCGTTCTTTTATTGATCCCAAAGACCGATTCGGCGCCAACCTTCTAGTTTAACATAGGCCAATCTATAGTTCTCCTCTTTCTCTCCTAAATTTTATAATAACCTCTCATCCCATTCTTTGGTCCTCCAGCATACAATTTGTCACGTGGAACATATTTTGTAACTAACAGCGGCGGGGAAATGGAGAAGATTCACACAGTATCCCACTTCCAATCGGAAAAAAATATAATACAGGGGTGACGGCAATACTAACTTGCCACAAGGCTTTCGTCGGAGCAGTAGTTGGGATCATTAAAAGCACATGAAACTGTATTAGACAAGGATAAAATCGGCTTAGGATAAACTAGAAGGTTGGCGCCGGGGCGGTCTTTGGAATCAATAAAATCAAGCCAAATTGAATTAGCCTAGGATTAACTAGATCGGCCTAGGATAAACTAGTTCAGACCAACGAATAGAAGGCTAAACTAGTTTATCCTATGAGTGTTAGGCCAAACTAGTCTGGCCTAGGAAAAACTAGTTTGTTCTATGGGTGTTAGGATAAACTAGTTCGGCCTAGGAAAAAATAGTTTATCCTATGGGCGTTTACCAGTTTGGCCTAGGCCAATCTAATTTGGTCTAAAATCGGGTTTGGCCTGTAACATATACATATAAATAAATACATTTGTTTCTTGGTGGTTTTTATATCTGCTAAAAAGTTAAAAAAACTAAAATACTTTCCAAATAGTATTAAATTCAGACATTTTTCTCCAGAAAGGTGTGTGTGTCTGAATATTAAAAAAAACTGCAAAAATTATTTTTCCTATATTAAGGAGTATAAAAAATTTAATTTGATTTAATATAAGAATCTCTTGAAATTGTTTCAATTATACATTAAGTTATTAACTATCTGTCATATTTATTTTTTATTATGTTCAAAATATCGTGTTTAAGACTAGATACTTCTTTTTTCTTTTGAGAAATGATGCAGATTAAAACCATTAAAAATTTGCTGCTTAATGTGTTACAGAATAATACAAAATTATTCTCTAATTAGCAAAATAATTTGTAAGTTGCAAAATTAATATCGAGTACAGAATAATGTATAAAAATAGTCTTCTATTGAGTAATATGAGTATGTAAAATATTTTTTAACAATTTTTATAGAATCAAACGTAAGTTTCCTATAATATATAAATTTATCGTTATAAACGCACTTTCATCTTACCCTGTTCCATGCTGTAATATTTAATATCTGTGATGCAATTCTAATATTTTTCAGTTCAAATTTCTGTATTTTAAATATGATTTTAAATTGTAGTTTACATAATCTCCTTGTTGTAGCCATAAAAAGATCAGATGATAATGCCTTTTTTGATTAACAAAATTAAAAAAATCATAAAAAGATGCACAATTTTCTTTTTTAACTTTTAGTGACAAAGATTAGTGATTTTTTTTTTAATGCACAAATTTTATGATTAAATCCTACTCGAAAATTTTGCTATTTGGATAGATATTTATGTTTTTTGCTATGGATTTAAATTTAAAAAGAAAAAACAAAACCTATATCTTTATCAACCAGCTGTTTTTCCTATTTTCATTCATATTTTTTGTAATTATGGCAGAATTTTTCGAAACTCAAAAAGAAAATAATAAAATATTCTATGGCAGTTGATGCTGAAATCTATAATCGAAAATTGAAACTGCATCCAATCGATCACGTGACCCGCAGGCTGGAAGCACTAGCGCCATGCACCGGGTACTATTTTCGCGGTTAAATTCTGTGATGAAAATCCTATCATCGTTGTTCTGTTCTCTTCATGTAGTAAACATGACAAGTATAATTCCGAAGGTGGCTTCACTAATAATATATTATATGTGCTTAGGCAGAAGAATGGGAATGCCTAATGCTGGGATATTCCATATTTTGGGATAAAATGATTTTATAATTAATTTAATGATTTTAATAATAATTTTGTATTTCCCCAAATAAGTTAGCAGACTATTTTGGTGTAAAGAAAAATTTAATAAAAAAAAAGTAAATTTTGGTTGGATCAAAAATTATAACGATATCAAATGTCAACCCCCCTAGAGATATTTTACAATATCAAGTGTTACCCCCTCCTCCCACCCAAAGTGATAATGTTATATATGTACAGCACCTATGTTATGTTTTTGTATGGTTTACAAATTATCTGCTAAAGAAACATTCGAAGTTTCATATAAATAAATAGAGGAAATGGCAGTGTAAATAAATTTTCTTTCAAATAATATTACAAGCTCTTCACACAGCTTTTATTCTGATAAAGAAAAAATTTACATTCTAGAAAATTATTTTATAGAACGACTAAAACTTCAATAAAATGTTGCACTAGACTTTTATGATAATTTTTTTCCTATTTTTATAAGCTGTTTTTGTCGAAGAGTGAATGAATAGCTAAATTTATGAACTGGAACTAAGTAGATGAGTTTCTTTATGTTTTGTTAAAAGCAAGCGAAAAAGTTTCAAGCAAAACAATGATTTTCTAAACGGGTCAGTGCTTTGGTATTTGCTTGAAAAGTTTGTTTTCGCAGTTTAAGAGATTTTAACACATCAGTTTAATAGATCGTACAAAATGCATCTTGTCCGAAAAAACTTTAGTTTTTTAGATACGTGCTTAAAAAACTAAAATTTTACTTTAGAAGTATCTAATTTATATAATGTACGTTATAGATATTCTTAATAAAAACCTATTTTCGAACAAAATTCAATTTCTTTCTACAGAAATGGGACTTTTTATTGTTGTCCACGGCAATGTTTTTTGCATGATATTGAAAACATAACATACATTATTATGACAAAAAAAAGAGAATTTTTAACTTTATGGTGCTTTGACATGATTTTTTATTCGTTTAGATTTAAAAGAAATTTGTGTTGCACCGTGAATATTTGTTTTTATGATTAATTTTGATTTAACACGATCACGCCAATTTCCAAAAAAAAAAAATACGATAAAAAATAAACGCTTAAAAAAATGAAGATTAAATATGAAGTTTGTACGATTGTAATTTGGCTGTCCTTTACACAGATAAAATTACTATACATACCGCATATTCCGGCTTATGATGCACTGCGGCACAAAGCGCACACGGCGATTTGAGACTATATTTTATTTGCTTTAGATATATGCGCCGTATTACGCGTACCTCTTTTTTTGTCAAGAAATTTCCATGATATACGTAGCATGAGTATAAAATAAAGTACAGTAATACCTTGTATAAGTAAATTGAATATAAATGTAAACTAGTAAAAAGTAATTTTTAAAAATAAAAAAAAAACCCGACCGCGTAAAATGAACTAATTAATTATTTCTCATCAATTCGAAACTATTTTTTATATTACTTACTTATTTTTTTTATTTACTTGTATTGATTGACGACTTTTAATTTGAGTTTAATTGTTAGTTCTATAAACCCTGTTTTCATGAGGCCTATAGATGTCTATGATGGTTAGAGTTGCAGTAAAACTAGAGATCCTACTTACAGATCTTCCAGGTTGTGTAATATTTAAACGGAGCTCCTGACTGTAAAATAGTCAATGAAACATCGTCTTCATTTTGTAAGATCTATCCAACGATATGTCACTCAATATGGTGCGTAAAATGTTTTTTAGTCTCTACCGCCACTTTGTATCTTACAGGCCCCATTTTGAATTTATAAAAACAAAACCTAGCCTATAACCATTGGACGTAAAAGACGAATCGATAGAGGCCTTGTTCAATAAAATACATCCAACCGTTGGGATGTTTCGAGTGTATAAAGAAATCCACATACCCAGATACGTGTGAAACACATAACCCTTCTTGTCAGTCGGGTAAAAAGAAGATAAAACACGCTTTCATTAAAATTCCCAAAAAGTAATATATATATATGTTAAATGCACTAAAAGTAGAAAATTGTTAAATATAAAATTTACATATCTTTCTCCATAGAATTCGAATCTGCAATGAAAATGGTACTTTTAATTTAAGATTCCAAAGTTGGACTCCCTCTGAGCCTCAGGGGTTTGGGGTCGGAATAACTTTGGTATCACCAAATAGCTTTTTTAAAAATATGTAACACGTATTTTTCAGTTTTTCAATTCAGTCAATTTTCAGTCTGCTTTACCTCAAAAGAACGACTTGGTCGTAGTAGTTTCCTATTCCATCTAGTATGTTTTAACACGAGAGTAGTCGCGTCTTTTTTTCAGAACGTTATTAGTCGCGCTCGGTCTTTTTTCCAACCCCCCTCCCCACACACACATACAGAAAATGTAAAATAAGAAACATTTTTCAGTAGATATTGGAATATTACATTTTAACGAAGTTATAAATTTAGAATTTACTTAAATTATACGTTTTATTAATAAGATTTGGAATAATGGGAAAAAGCAAAAATTAAGTGACATTAGTGATCGTTGCGCAGACTTTACCACCAATTTCAACTTTGCTTATAAAAATGTACCTGAAGGATAAACAGAGATGTCTTGTTACTTTACTATGGTGGTAGCGAAACATTTAAAATCGGCTACATAGCTGTTCTTCATTGTATTTGTAAGGGGATATAAGTTAAGAGATGATAATTTATATGCGCGGGGAAAAGATCGACTCGTGACTAATGCCGTGTTAATACCATGAGTACCTTTGCTTCTCCCGATTCGGGGTGCGGTTTAACGCCGCATTTTGCTCGATCACCTCGTCATCTATGATGATCCAAAAAAAAAATTGTTAAATACAAAATTTATATAAATTTTTCCATAGAATTCGAATCTGCAATGAAAAGTAATAAATCTGCAATCTTATTCAAGATTTCAAAGTAGGACTCTCTGTGACTCTCAAGGGTTTAGGGTGGGGATAACTTTGGTATCCCCGAATAGCTTTTTTTAAAATATGTAACACGCATTTTTCAGTTTTTCAATTCAGTCAATTTTCAGTCAGCATTACCTAAGAAGAACGACTTGGTCGTAGTAGTTTCCTGTTCCATCCACTATTTTTTAATACCATGAGTAACCTTGCCTCTCCTAATTCTGGATGCTTTTAACGCTGCATTTTGCTAGATTACCTCGTATTTACGGTGATCCAAAAAAAAAATATTAAATACAAAATTTAGATATAAATATTAACATTAAAATCGCAGACAATACATTAAACAATTAAAATTATTACATAAAATCACATTAAAAATTGGGACGTTTCGGATCATCACGATCTCTCCTCAGCCAATTATAAACGCTGAGTCAATACTATCAACAGTTACAAGAAAAACACAACATAAAGTCATCAATTTCAGGTTACAGTTAAAATAAAATAGAATACTCGGCCGGCACAGATGCAGCTTCGTTAATCGCTAAATCTTTCGTTTTAGTATGCCAGGCCTCTAAAAACACTCTCCCTGCGTAATTGTTGCAGTCGGATCGGATCACAAAAGCTTTATTAAAATCTGGAAAATGGTCGATTCCAATAGTATGCTGAACGATCTTTGAATTCAAATTTCTACATCTAAATGCCTGTTTATGATCTTTAAGCCGTATTTCAAGTGTCCTGCTAAATTCACCAATGTAAACCGTTTTTCAACATAGAAAAACAAAAAATCTTAATTGATTTACAGCTAAATGGTTACCCATTAAGATTGGGCATTCAAATTCTCAGAGAAATTCTCCGTGCACACATGAATACCCCTCTTACCTTTCCAGCGTACAAAACCAAATGTTTACGCAAGCATTCCTTATTATAGCTGCATTTCTGAAAAGTTTTCGCATTGTTTGAAATCAGTTAGTATTCATACATCTTTCATTCCCCAAAATCCTCTTAAGAATCTGTTATGTAATTATAAACATAGATATTCCATCCTTCAGTTTAAAGACATCGCTTACGGAATCCCGTGTAAGCAGTGTGAAGCGGTTTACATTGGTGAATCTAGCAGGACACTTAAAATACGGCTTAAAGATCATAAACAGGCATTTAGATGTAGAAATTTGAATTCAAAGATCGTTCAGCATAGTATTGCAACCGACAATTTTCCAGATTTTAATAAAGCTTTTGTGATCCGATCCGGCTGCAACAATTACGCAGGGAGAGAGTTTTTAGAGGCCTGGCATACTAAAGCCAAGGATTTAGCGATTAACGAAGCTGCATCTGTGCCGGCCGAGTATTCTATTTTATTTTAACTGTAACCTGAAATTGATGACTTTCTGTTGTGTTTTCTTGTAACTGTTGATAGTATTGACTCAACGTTTATAATTGGCTGAGGAGGGATCGTGATGATCCGAAACGTCTCAATTTTTAATGTGTTTTTAGTGTTTTTATGTAATAATTTTAATTGTTTAATGTATTGTCTGTGATTTTAATGTAAATATTTTAAAGATGGAATTCAGACGTAATATTTTTGCTTATATAATTGAAAATTTATATATATTTTCTTCCATATAGAATTCAAATCTGCTATAAAAATGACGCTCCTTATTCAAGTTTTCAAATTTGGAACTCCTCTGACACTCAGGTGTTTGCGGTGTGGATAAATTTGGTATCAACGAATAGCTTTTTTAAAAATATGTAACACGTATTTTTCAGTTTTTCAATCCGATATGTAATTCTCGGGTCATTCGACCGTTTCCAGACTTTTTGGACACCCTGTTTATGGAAATGTTTAGAATGTAATTTTGTCTACAGTAAATAGTTCTTTGATTTAAATGGAATCGCGTTAAATGTCTAGGAAAGAAAAATGTAGTTTTTAGCAAAGTCTTTCAATATATCAATATTAAGCAAGAAGATTATTCCCAGCATAACGTAACTTCATTTCGCCCTTATATAAGTACAAATGCTTAATTATTTTTCTTTTCATTTCGCTACATTTTTGTAAAGTACTTTTAAAATCAGGATGTTTTAGATATTTATTATTTTAAAAAAGTGAGTTAGTGTTAGTTTTGGATTACGAGCGTTCAGAAAATCATGCTAGTGGTTTTTTTTCTGATTAGGTCTTGTTTTCGTGGAACACTGTATATTCATATTAGATTAATATTTAACACAATTATTCAATTGATAAATAAATCATAACAGTTGTAAATTTCCAAGTGGGTGAAAAAAGTTTGGGTCAGAATTCGAAAAAGGGATGTCTTGGCTGAAGCCACCAGTGCTCTACCAACTGAGCCACCACTTACGAATCTGGAGGACTAATTCACACAAATAACCTTTAGCGATTTACAGCATCTGGTCTGATATCTAAATGAGCTCAACAGAATAAATCGATTTTTTTATACATATTTGGAACTGCAGTAAATTTTGTATGCTTAGTTATGTTATACATTAATTTTTAACACAATTATTTAAATGGTAAAGAAATCATAACAGTTGTAGATTTCCAAGTTGGTGAAAAAAGTTAGGGCCAGAATTTGAACCAGGGATGTCTTGGCTGAAGCCACCAGTGCTCTACCAACTGAGCCACGACTTACATATCTGGAGGACTAATTCACACAAATAACCTTTAACGATTTACAGCACCTGGTCTGATATCTGAATCAGCTCAACAGAATAAATCGAAGTTTTTTTTTAATATTTGGAACTGCAGTAAACGTTGTATGCTTAGTTATGTTATACATTAATTTTTAACGCAATTATTTAATTGGTAAAGAAATCATAACAGTTGTAAATTTCCAAGTGGGTGAAAAAAGCTCGGGCCAGAATTCGAACCAGTTTGATTCAGATGGTAGAGAATTGGCAGATTCAATTGAATAATTGTGTTAAAAATTAATCTAATATAACTAAGCATACAACGTTTATTGCAGTTCCAAAAAAAAAAAAAAAACCTTCGATTTATCCTGTTGAGGTGATTCAGATGTCAAACCAGATGCTGTGATCGTTAAATTTAGTTAGGTGAATTAGCCCGCCAAGATTCGTCCGGTTTGGCTCAGTTGGTAAAGCATTGGCGGCTTTCAACACATATCCCTCATTCTAATCCTGGCCTGGACTTTTTTCACTCACTTGAAAATTTATAACGGCCACTGTATACTTAATTTGTAATTAACTGCAATTGTTATTTTTCGGTTTTTATATTACAAAAAATCTGCTTTAGGCAAATATATTGTACAATGTAAAAATGAAATTATTTTTTCCTACGTATCTAATCACATTTCTTATGGTGCCTCAGGACTCATAAAATTGGAATAAAAGAAAAAAAAAACACCATTTTCAACATTTAATATCTTAAAATGTTCACGATTTTAAAACAAAACTTTTATTGGGGATGAAAGATATAAGAATTTTCTTTCATTTTATGTATTTAACATATTGCAGGATGCAGAATTAGTTATTTTCAGTGAGCTCCGAACTATCAGATATTTGACAAGTAGAAAATTGGTATAACAAATCACGCGCAGGATTACAAAATAAATTTTGCGACTACAATGAAAATTTTGGTCCCTACTTATACTCTAGATTATAATAATTACCATTAACCTAAATAAATTTGTTTTTAAAGCATTTTTATATTTTTAATACAAAGTTGTATTTAGCTAAAGCAAAATTTTGAAATTTTCAACAGTATAATCCCCTAGTTTTTTCTCTTTTTTTAAACAGTAAAAAGGTAATTTAGGTTCAGTTTATACAGACTAACATGAAATATACGTTTTGAAAATTTCATGAAAAAAATATTCAGAAGTTTTTGAGACATCGCGCGCGTTATGCCCAAAAACGTCATTTAGAGAAAAATTACTTCTAAATTTCGGAAACGCCGCTTCAGCTATTGAGCGGGTATATTTATAATAGCCATAACTTCTGTTGTAATGGGAATTTCAAGGAGCCAATTATATCAAAATGTTCAGAAAAGACAGGAGTTTAATATCTAAGAAAATTAAAATTTCGAAAATTTTGAAGCTTTATGAGTATTTAACTATTTAACTATATATTATTATTTATTTATTTTTTACATACAGTGAAGATTAATCTCTATTTACGTTTCTTATTAAATGTGAAGTTAGTTTTTGTTTTCTAAAACAGCTTACAATATTAATTATCAAGGGATTGTAAAACAGGTATTTTCTTGCTTCCTTTAAAAGCCATCGCTGTTTCCTCCAGCGTTTTAAAACACGAAATGAAATCATTGTTTACACCATTTGTTATACCAAATTGCACGCAAATGTTATGCGTTATTGGTAAAATGAAGAGAAATATTTTTAAGGAAAGTGTGTATTATGTTTTATGGAAAAATTTCCTTAGCAGTAAACAAATATGTTGCAATATCCATTGTAATACATTTCAAATTTTTATTTTTAATGCAGGAACTTAATAAAATCTCATTTGTTTACGACAGTATAATCATTGTTATTTGCTATTTTCTACTTTTGAAAATATTTAAAATATTTCATTACAATGCATCCAGATAAGTGAAATTAAACCTTTAAATTTACATTTTGAAGAGTGCGAAAATAATGTTCGGAAAATGTAAGCTTTAGTTACCTAAATTTTCATAGTGTTATTTTTAATGTATTATGGGTAATAGGAGGAGATGCATTTATTATTTAGAATAACAAACGATTGAACATTTATTTCAGAGTAGAAAATGTTTACGTTAATAATTTTTTGTTATGTATTTGGAAGAAAGTAATTTTAATAATTTCAAATTATTTTCAAAAATAAAACATGAAAGAAAAATCATACGTCAAGGATAGATTATAAACACTTTCCAACGCATTCAAAATACTCTAAGGAAACTTATAATATAATAAAAGATGATGTCTAAAACAGTTTTGAAAACGCATAACGCCTTTGAAAACATATTTTCATCAATTGCTATGGATAATAAATAACATATTTCTTTTGTACAGCCCTGTTCATGATTTATAGATTTGTATATATAGTGAAACCTCTCTGTAAGGGCCACCTGTCATTCCATTGAATATTGGCCCTTATGAGTGGTGGCCCTGGAACTGAAGTGACCAAATTTTTCATTTCTTTCTTTTTATTCCGCGATTTTTAAAATATAATTTCTTTCAGTAAGTTTTCTTTGTTTTTAACAATACTGTTTATTTGATTCTTGCTGCAATTAAACTGTGAAGCCAATTTGCTTGCAGATGTTCCTTGATCATGACAATTAAGAACTTTGGTTTTTCATTCAAATCCAAATGTACTCTTTGTCTTGATTTAGGTGCTATAATTTTAAATTTTACATAAGCCTGAGTATACAATTTCTAGTGTAAAAATTGTGGTTCAGTGTGTATTTACAATTTTAGTAAATGTGGAATCAGTTGTTCTAGATAACCTGAAACCCTTTATGCGCCCACAACGAGGGGTCAACTTTTCGCTCCAACCCAATCCCTACAGGTTGAAAGGTCAAACAAAGCGTGAGGAACACCTGTATGTATCACTTGTGGAAAAGTTTGTGATCCTTCATTGCGTTAATAAATCCTCCACATTCCCTCCTGCGTTCTTTGTTGCAAGTGCAGTTGTTTGCTGAACTCTTATCTTTTGGTTCAGAAATTCAATACACCTGTTTAGGATTTAAGGCACATGTGAAAAATGGCCTTTATGAGGGGCAGGTGCGGCCCCTAATAGGAGTAAATTTAACATTATGTCTATGGATAAAATTTTCGTTCCTAAAAATATTGACCCTTAATAGAGGTGGCCCTTGAATAGGAGTGGCCTTTAAAAGAAGTTTCACAGTATATATATACTACATAGTATGGCATTGTTTAGTTCATTCGAAAACGCATAACACAATTTAAAATTCCACTTAAGCCATTTCCGGCAATAAGTGAGAAAGTCCTCCAAATATTTTGTGCTGCACTGTATATAAGGTACATAATTTATACACACCAAGTAATATGTCAAACATTAGTTCCGATTAAGGGGTCACAAGACTCTTAAAACTGGAAAAAATGAAAAAAAAACAGACCATTTACAACTTTTAATATTTTATAATATATAGGATTTTAAAACGTATTTTTAGAGGGATAAAAATATACGTACGTTCTTTCATTTAATATATTTAAAAAATTACAAAATTCAGAATTAATATTTATAGGGGGCTTCAAACTGTTAGATATTTGTGGATCAGAAAATTGTTGCTACAGATTACGCGCAGGATTACAAAATAAATTTTGCAATTACAATAAAAAATTTGGTGCGTAATTATTCAGATCTATTTATTTAGATTATAAAAATTACTCTGAACCTAGATAAATTTGCATTTACAGCATTTTTATATTTTTTATGCAATTTTCTATTTGGCTTATACAAAATTTTGAAAATTTCAACAATATAAACGCATAAAAAATATTTTTTTGAACAATGAAAAAGAAATTTTAGGTTCAGTTTATAAACACTAACATAAAACACATATTTCGAAAGTTTCATGAAAAAATATTGAGACGGTTTTGAGATATTCTGCATGGTATGCACAAAAATGTCATTTTAGGAAAAAAAAAAGTCATTTTTGGACTTCAATGTTTCGAAAAAGTCGCTTTTGCTATTGACCGGGTACATTTGTAAGAGCCATGCCTTTTGTTCTAATGGAAATTTCAAGGAAACAATTATATCAAAATGTTAAAAAACAAGTAAGAAAAATCATGCGTACAGCATAGATTATGAAACACTTTCCAACATACCCTGGAAGCTTTAACGAAACTTCATTACTTAGGGAAATAAGGTAAATAAGATAAGTAATTAAACATTTAAAAATCTGATTTCAGTAGTTACCACCCATAGCCAAATATGTATTCCAATTCTTTGGAACAGCCCTGTATTCGATCTGTATGTTGATATGTACTATATAATGGGAAAATTTTGTTTAGCAAGAAAATGCATAACAGGTTAAAATTTATCTTTCGGCAATTTATACTAATAGATGGAAACATACTTGAATACTTTTGTACAGCCCTGTAGTTTACCCAGTACCTTTATTACATGCCACTATTTAGCTAAAACTTAATTCAAACTAAGACACTCTTAAAACTACTGAAATTACATTTCCAGAAATTATCACCCATAGACGGCCATGTATCCAACTCTTTGCGTGGCCCTGTATATCATTTTATCTATATTCTACAAATATTTCTTAGTACACTAAATTCAGTTCAGCGTAAAAATGCATAACTCCTTTAAAATCCACCTTTAAGCAATTTATGCTCATACTCAGTAACCTTTACGAATTCATTTCTGTAGCTCTGTATATGAACTATAGCAGGGTTGGTGAAACTATGGCGCGCGTGCCAGGGTTGGCACGTAAGTCAATTTCTCTGGCACGCGAAAATTTAAATTTGGAAATCATTGTACAGATAAAATCCATTTTTATTTCTATTATATAAATAATTTTTTTCCATACGAACAGACTTTTGCAAATAATGCAATTATTTTTCGATGAATTAACACATCAAAACAACTTTCTTTTCCAGTGATGCTATGCAGCGTTTTCGACATGAAGTTTGCCTTTCTATATGAACATAAAAAGCTGTAATTTTCAAATGAATTTCGTTTAATAGTCACAGCAATAAAATTGGAAATGGACCCAGTAAAAGTAACAAAATATGAACATGGTATAAAGCAATTTCTATCGAACGTACATCAGCAAAATTCTTATCCATAGATTATTAATACATTGTTTAATACAATTTGGAAATTTTTAATACAGATGTTGCATTAATAATAAGTTAAAAATTGTTAAAATAAAATCTCGTATTTTCTTTCTCCTCTTATTACGGTACGCATAAATGAATCTTAATTACGAATTAAAAATTTATTCATTTAATGGTTAATTCCAGTATATACAGATAAATCGCATTTTGGCTCTAAATATTTTTTAATTACTAATGCATGAAGGCAATTGATTTTAAAACCAGTGTTTCGTGTAAAAATCGCACTCTTCAAAACCATTTTTGTATAAGTTTGGCACGTCACATTATTAATAGATATTGTTTGTGAATTTCTGGCACGCGCACTTGAAAAGGTTCGCCGAGCCTGAAGTATAGCATTTATACGCACTTTATAGTATGCATAAATATAGTGAACAAGTAGGTAAGTGTGATCACAGATCGCACAGAGGGTTTTGTTTAATATACCTTTCAAAACACTTTATCCTTTTTAAAAATATGTTCGTTCCACAGTTCGCAACCAGGTGCGCACTCTATTCTAAACAAACCTCTATCCCAACGAAACTCCGTTTTATATACTATCCGTAGATATATTAGTCGAGAGGATTGGGCCGATAGCACCGGAGACAAGTAGGCGCCCTGGCGGTAAAAAGTGGAACTAAAATATGTAAGGCTATGGTGCATAATATTAAAGAATGGTCAAAGGGGTGTCGGCAAAATTTGGAAAAGTGCTCCCCGGGTGAAAGGGTGGAGGTTAAAAAAATTACTTAAAATACACAAGTTAGAGCACGGAGGAGTAAATAATATAAGACTTTTTGAAAATTTTATGACTTGCCGTATGGTCTGAGGTATTCAGCTATACGTATGCAAAAATTCATGCAACCAACTTAATTAGGGCCTCTCTTAGAAAGGATTGTTTAAAGTACATATGCGGTAGCTCAAAGGGTTAAACGTAAGACTTTTTCAAGATTTTATGATTTGCGCGTGGCCTCAAGTGTTCTGCTATAAGTATGCAAAATTTCAAATCTCCAATTTAATAAGGGGCTCAGTTAGAAAGAATTGCTTAAAATACGCATGTGGGATCCCAAAGGGTTAAATGTACGATTTTTTTCTAAATTTTATGATTTGTCGTATTATGTGTGGTGTTCAGCTATAAGTATGCAAAATTTCACGCTTTCAACCTAAATAGGGGCTCACTTAGAAAGAATTGTTTAAAATATACATATGGGAGCTCAAAGGGTTAAATGTACGGCCTTTTTCAAAATTTTATGGTTTTTCAATTGATACGAGGTGTTCAGCTATAAGATTCAGCAAAATATCACGCCTCCAACCTAAATAGGGGCTCACTTAGAAAGAATTGTTTAAAATACACATGTGGGAGCCCAAAGGGTTAAGTGTACGACTTTTTCAAAATTTTATGATTTGCAGTTTGATGTGAGGTGTTCAGCTATAAGTATGCCAAATTTCACGCCCCAACCTAATTAGGGCTCACTTAGAAAGAATTGTTTATCATACACATGTGGGAGCCCAAAGGGTTAAATGTATGACTTTTTCAAAATTTTATGTGTGGTGTTCAGCTACAGGTATGCAAAATTTCAAGTCTCCAACATGTATAGTTTCTGAGAACGGGCTCTGTGACAGACGGACAGACAGACTGAGGAGAGAGAGACGAGTAGGGTTTCATCATATGAACGAAACCCTAAAAAAGCGCATATCATAATTAAAAATGCATTTCGAGCAATCATTACTAATATACAGCAATTCGCATACAATATAGTATCTGAAATCTTTTCAAATGCACCGCAATTTCCCCTATTCCATTATGAACGGAATTCTTTTGTGTGGCCCTGTAAATGAACAATAACTATTCTTTGCACCGCATATTCAACAGAATGCATATATTAGTGGACTTCATAAATGAATATCAATATTACTATGTTTGAAAGAGTGTAACACCATTAAAATCATTTAAAACGATTTTTTCTCATTGGCCGTAATGTAACGGAAAATTTTTGACTGTCCCTGTACATGAACTAAACATGCTACAAACTTTATTTGAAATAGGGAACGTGCTATGGTAGAGGTCACTAACATCCAAAAATTTCAGAACGATCCGAGCATATTTTACGAGAGTTAGAGCGTGGACAGACGGCCAGACGAACAGACAAACCGAAGTCATAAACACTTTTCAACTTCGTTGGAAAGTGTTAAAAAAGAGCAGTTTAATACATAAAAAAATTAAATTTTCAAAAATTTTGAAATTTTAAGAGTCCTGAGACCTCTGAAGGTACAGTACAATTAAAAAAGCACTTCCAGTAATTATTACTCATAGATAGTACTGTACCGAATTCTTTTGTGTGTCCCTGTAAATGAACAATAAATGCTATGCACACCATATTCTATAGTAAGCATATTGTAGTGCACTTTATTGCTGAATATCTATTTCATTGTGTTTGAAATAATGTAACAACATTACAATACATTGCTAACGATTTTCCCCCATAGACCATAATTAATAACATTCTTTTGCGTGACACTGTAAATAAACAGTAAATGCTAAACAAAGACATCTCTATTACAGCGCTCCTTTCCGGAAGAGTTTTTTCAAATTCAGGTAGGAATACACAATGTTCTAACAGGCTATACTTTTCACCATTAGTTTTACATAGACTAGGAAACGTTCATTTGTATATTCTCGTGAAAATTATGACAGGATACAAAAGATGCTATATAATTTGTATCCTGTAAATGGTATATTTTAAGAAAATAGAAGCTGTAGCGTTGTAAAGCAGTTTTGGTAAAGTCTCTGCTACACTTCCTACGAGTGTTTGGAATATGTGCGTATTTCTTCTTCATCAAATTAGTAAAAACCACTAATTGGTTTCAGATAAATTATTTAATAGTCGTGTTTCGTCAGCTAAAGCGTAGTACATTAAACTAGCCTTTAACCCATTTATGCCTAGCGTCCCATTTTTGGGACGTTTCAAATTTTAATGAATTTGTATAATTTTCTTTTACTTTATAACATGAAATCATTATTTATAAATGTCTTTATCTGTAACCGAGAGATGACAGCTTAAGGTGGATATTTATTTGCTTAAATTAAGGCTTTTTTCGGTGTTTATAGATTTTTAATTTTTCAAGATGGCAACATGTAAAAAGTAAGTTTATTTATATTTCTTCTATCAAGGATGAAAAATTGCAAGTTATAATCTTAGCTTGTAGACGTTTTTGAAATACGTATTTTTTTAAATTGCGAAATTAAATGTTCAAGCTTTTTTTTTATGCATTTTTGTAATGTCCAAAATATACGGTTCTAGGCACAAATGGGCATATATTTTTGTTAGAAATTTAGGAGACAGTTATTTATGTAATCTCCTTTCGAAGATATTTATGAAATAAATTGTTTTTAAGTCTGCAATAAGATTATTCTTATTTTATTATTAATAATAGTTATAACGTTTAGTCTCTGCAAAGAAATAAATATATATATATTTTAGATCGTAAAAATACTAATTATAGTACTTAATATACAATTTAAAAACATTTTAAATATAAATGTAGGTAAAATATATAATTATGCATATTATTTTACTAGAAATACTCATATTTAGTTCTTTTACATTTTATCAAATACAAAAAAATTTAAGCTTAATTTTTTTTAGTATTTTTCCAGTTCATTTTGCAACATTTTAAAGTGATTGTACCAAAAAATTTGAGAAAACAAAAATTCAGGCACAAATGGGTTAATCAGTCATTAATTAGCTAAGTGAATATGAGAGTTTTGTTGATAATCTAAATGGCATTTGTATCTGAGTAATCCGATCTAGTATTGATGTAAGCTTCTAGTGATTCCGTATCTTTAGGATAGGTAGATATTAAATTGCTACATTGTTCCAACTGACGATTGAAGCCTCAAAATAATTCCTCCCAAAACTGCAACAATGGCTTTTCTAACTTTAGAAATAAAAATTCCGATACTTTTCAATGTGTCCCCTGCTTGAATGTTATTGAATAATCCTTCTTTTAATATAACGCTCTTCCAAATTATTTCCCTCACTTAAAAATAAATAGAAAGAGGAGGCAGAAAAAGAAACTTTTCACAAAAACATACTCAACATATTCGCCTCAGTTTCAAAACAATTGTGATACAATATTGTCCAGTAATAGCTGAAACTAAAGAAATATATAGCCCAAAATACTTGAAAATTTTAATTTCGAGACGAAACGAAAATTGTGAAAATGTTTTATCATATCACAATAATACATATTCCAAACGGAAAAGTCAAAACATGTATTAAAATATTTATTTGCTTAAATTACGTTAGTAAAAACACATTAAAAATATATTAAAAACCTATATTGACATGTTTCAACTCATTTATTGAGTCGTTATCAGAATGTAATAATAGAAATTACAGATACAATGCATATGGAAATCGGAAAAAAATCATCGAATACAAGTTAACATATAATGTCCCTTATATTTTCAATCTCTTTAAGGGGTCTCAGGACTCTTAAAGATTCAACATTTTCGAAATTTTTATTTTTTAGCTGTTAAACTGGTATCTTTTTTTAACATTTTGATACAATTCTTTCCTTGAAATTCCCATTAGAACAGTAGTTATGGCTATTATAATGGCTATTATATGGCTATTATCCGCTTAAACCTGAAGCGGCGTTTCCGAAAGTTTGAAGTCATTTTTCTCCAAATGACTTATTTTAGCGTAACGCGCAGGATATCTCAAAAACTTCTGAATATTTTTTCATGAAATTTTTAAAACGTATGTTTAATGTTAGTCTGTATAAACTGAACCTAAACTTTTCTTTTTATTGTCAGAAAAATATTTTTTATGCGATTACACTGTTGAAATTTTCAAAATTTTGTATTAGCTAATTACAACTTTGTATTAAAACATATAAATGTTTTAAATACAAATTTATTTAGGTTCCAGGTAATTAATTAATTCAAACTGAAGTATAAATAGGCACAAAAAATTTCATTTTAGTTGCAAAATTTATTTTGAAATCCTGCGCGTAAGCTGTTATACCAATTTTCTGCTCGGCAAATGTTTGACAGTTTGGAGTGCCCTGTAAATAACAATTATGCATCTTGAAAATTTTTAAATACATGAAATGAAAGAGCATACTTATATCTTTTAATCGCAATAATAATTGTGTTTTAAAATCATATACTTTTTTATGATATTAAATGTTGAAAATGGGTCTTTTTATTCATTTTTCTAATTTTAAGAGTCCTGAGACTCCTGAAGACCTGACCTACAAAATTGTGTAGGTGATCCTACGGCTAATGTCAGACGGACGTCATTTATTATCCCTACACAATGCCACTAGCACTGTGTAGGTATAATACGTAAGTAAAAAAGCGTGCAAAAAGACGTCCGTCTGACATTAGCCTAAGAAAAAAACAATTTCCTCTTTTTCTGTGATTTAAAGCCGAAACCGAACCAAACAGTTGTGTGGATTCTCTCTTGACGTAACCTGACCATCGAAATTTTTTATCGAAATCAAATATGATTCTATTAATAAGGACAGACAAAGCAGGGCTTTTACTAACAAGACTTTTACTAACAAACAATATAAAAAAGGCTCTTAATTTCTGCCAAAACTCTTCAGGTCTTAAAAGGATATCGCACTTATCCCTTCTATATCGCGATTCTGCAAGTTGTCCAACCACTCAATTCATATATTCGAGATGCGAAGCGATAACGTATCGTTACAAATCCCTGAACCTCTTAAATAAATCTCAATGGATTCTCTTATAAATAACTGTAAATAAAAATTAGGCCTGTAAATCAATCTGCTTTCGTTAAAAATTATGTTAATGCTCTCTATTTGAATCAGCCGGGATCACTTCTCCCATCTGGGTTGTAGCAATAGTAGACACGTCTAAAGTAGAGAACAAGTAAGAGAATTTTATATTTTATCGAATATTATATTTTCACAGATTTCAGTTAAATGAAAAGCATCATAAGTCTTATTTATTAGTACTATATGTGCTACAAATTTTGCAGCTACAAGATGAAAAATGTTGTCACCCTTTTATAAAGCAAAGTAAACTGTGAATTACATTTTGAAATTTTTATCAAGCATTTATTACTAAATAGTTATTAAAAAAATTCAATAATATAATAAAATGTAAAAGTATGAAATTAAATATTCGTAGCTGTTTGAAGAATTAGAAATAAATAATAGAACATATTCCAAGCGTCCATCTCTTTCAGTGCCCTGTTCCTCTAATGTATATAGCTTACCCCATTAAAAATGCTGCATTTAAGCCTAGCTTAATAAGTGATTTGTAAACTTAAAATAAATGGAGTTATAATAAAAATTTATCCCTTTGGTTTTCCAAATTTTAATTTGATCTACAAAAGGGTGACATGTTTACTACATAGATATTTAAACTAGCAAATGTTAAACTTCTAGCACACATAGATATATATGTAGAGTTGAACTTTTACAACACGAAATTTTCTTTCGAACCTTGATTTTGGAAACAAATAACGTAGGACAGTACCTCTAAATAACGAAAACAAACGAAGTTTTTTTCAGTAATTTATTTCATTTCAATCTACCAGGGATGACATTTTTGAAAGTTCTTTCCTATCCTTTTTAAATCATCCTATCACGCCATTATCACTTTATACTTACAAATATACGTGAATCTGCTTCGTTTTTTAGCTGTAATAAAACAAAATCTCGAAAAAATCACCAAAAAATCTATCTCAAAGAGAAAGGATTGATTAAAGTTTTCAAAACAATTTACTATATTTTTAAATTCTTTGAAGGTGTTGCCGAAAAGTGTGACAAAATTAGAATAATTTTATGAAAGAATACATTTTTTAAAGATTTTGCTCAAATCAAAAATACGGATTACTTTAATTCTCGTGCTGGAAATTGTCAAAATTTATTTTTGAAACACAAGTTTGCTTTTTTAAAACAATTTTGCATGAAAAATATAAAATTCATACGAACATGACTACAACCGTAGCAGATAAAACAGAGCTATGAGTAAATTTTGTATGTTGAAAAGATCACAAACTGAATTTCCATTAAAAAAAAAGGAACAAAAAATAAGTGTTTGGCTTTAGTAAATTAGTGTTATCAACGCCTGCTTCCTCTTCCCTACAACTTAAAGAAAAAGAATATAATATTCTCTGTTCGATAAACCATCAAAATTTGAATTTTTTAATATTATTTATACAATATTAGAAATATCTAAACACATGAGCTTAAATATTCAACACTTAAGGATTTCTTCATGTAAATTTGCATGAAAATTGAACAAACCTCTCCTTCCCCACTCCAAAAAAAAAGAAAAATTAATTTAATATTCATTTTAAACTACCTCTATAAAAACATTGAATACTTTTTAACTGACAAATATAGTTTATTTTACGGTAAAAAAAGTAATGATGTATTCTTCCTCTTTCCTGCAACTTAAAAAAAAAAAAAGAATATAATATTATCTGCTTGATAAACCATCAGAATTTACACTCTTTAATTCTATCAACGCAATATCAGAAATATCTAATCACATGAGTTTAAATACTCAGTTCTTAATGATTTCTTCGTGTACATTTATATGAAAATTGAGCAATTTTCATCCCTTCCCAATAAAAAATCAATTGAGTATCAATTTAAAATTATTACCGTAAAACCATTTGAATACTTTTTAACCTACAAATATAGTTTATTTTGAGGTAAAAGAAAAGTAGTCATACCCCCTCGAAAGATAATTTAAATTTTAACAGAAGTTTCTCACAGAGGACATTATTTAACCCATTCGGGACCATGGGTGCATATATGCACCCTCAAAAAAGCATACCGAATTTGTTTTTGGCACCAGTAAAGAAGAAAAGTAATATTTTCTTTTTTTTAAATTAGAGCATTTTCGTGATTATTTAAGGGGTCAGGTAACCTTTGAACCAATAAAGTACATGGAAAAGTGACCTCTGTAAGAACTACAGTCATTCTTTAACTTATTAACTTTTAAATATAAAATTGAAAACACATGTTAGGAACGATTTATTTTATCAGTCAAAATTGTTAGAAAAGGTATACACATATACAGTTTTTTTTAATTTATTTTTAAAGATAATACAATTTTTTACGAAAGAATTATTCTTGCATGCATTGCGCGCATGATTTTTCTCATTTCAATGCTGAAACAAGCCAAGATTTTTTGAATGAGTACAGATATAAAGTGTTTTCAAAATGACCTACAATAAAACAAATAATACTTGTAGATCTCGAGAAAAAAAAAATCTTAGCGTAGTTCGAAATATCGAGATTTTTTTAATACAAAAACAGCCGTGAATTTTAAACTTCTTATTTGAGAAACATAATAATAGGTCATTTTGTGCTTTTGTACGTTTAATACATCCACCGAAAATTTCGTGAAATTCTAGGCAACCGTTTTTCAGAAATCGTGCGCGCAATGATCAAAATCACTGTTTTGAGAAAATTGGCTTTAAAGATTGAAAAACCCGTTGATCATATAGCAAAAGCTCAAAGTATTTTAGACATAACTTCTCTTCTAATGTGAATTTTTGTATGGGGTTTGATTTTAAATGTTCCCAAAAAATCATATTTAATTATAAGCTATTTAAAAAAATCGATTTTTGGACGCTTCAGAGGTTACTTGACCCCTTAAGTAAAGGTAACTTTTTTAAAAAGTGGTGCAAACCGAATAAAATTTATGCAAAAGGTGCCGGTCCCGAAGGTGTTAATTATCCCTCTTTCACTATCATGTATCCTCCGAAACTAAAATTTTCAAAGATATTTCTATTTGCAAATCATTTCTTAATTTAAAAAAATATATATATGTATATATATATATATATGTGTATATTTTGTTTTATTTAATTGATTGAAAAAGTGTGCCACACTTGTACTAGTATTTTAGGTTTTAAAAAAAAATTCCATAAGACTTATTTCTTCGCGATAAAGAATCAAAACTAAAACATTTACATTACAAAGGTCCGTAAAACATGGAATCCTAAGAGAAAAACTTAAGATAACATTTTTCAGATTACCTACTTAAAACCATTTGAATATTTCTTAACTGACAATTATAGTTTATTATGAGGTCAAAAAATATAACTATGCCACCCGAAAAATTCATTAGATTTTTAACAGAAATTTCACACAGATGACGTTATTCAATTATCCCCTCCCCTTTCACCGTTATGAATTCTCTGAAACTAAAATATTCAAAATTACTTCTTTTTTTTTTTTTTTTTTTTTTTTTTTTTTTGAAAAAATAACGATTTAATGTTTTATTGAAATAATTGAAAAAGTGGTCCACACCTATGGAAGTATTTTAGGTTTTTTTTTTTTTTTAATATTTTGCGTAATATTTATTTCTTCGAGATAGATAATCAAAGCTAAAACATTTACATTAGAAAGATCCGTGAATTATGGTATCCGAAGACGAAGGTAATTTAAGATGATATTTTTCAGATTACCTACTTAAAACCATTTGAATATTTTTAACTTTTTATGTCCTGAATTATAAATCAGAAATTTGCCCCTCTTCAATAATTATATTCGTTAAGACAATATTATTAATTATTTAAGTTAATTATTTATTATTAATTATTAATTAATTAAGTTCAACCAGAATCGTCCGGGATAGCTCAGATGGCAGAGCACTGGCGGCTTCAGCCAGGAGGTCCCGGGTTCGAATCCTGGTCCGGATATTTTTCGCCCAGTTGGAAATTTACATCTAATATGATTTGTTTACCAATTAGAATAATTGTGTTAAAATTAATCTAGTATATTCGTTAATGTCTGAATATATCCAAAACAACTTATAATGTAACAATTTAAATTATAGATACATTTTTAAATAAAACTGATTTGATAAATCGGTAGTTAGATTATTTTTTTGTAAAATATTTATAGGAATAATTAGATTAATTACCAAAAATACTGTTATGGAAACATCACAAGTCTTACAATAACAATGTATATAAATGTATTGTGATCCTATCTGTAATTGAGAAGTATTTTGTAGTTGCAAATTTTTCGTAAAATGTTTTTTTAATAGGAGAAAAGTTCAATGCATGCAAATGGTTGAGAAAATAACAACATTAAAAACTAAATACTTAGCTTCGACTGTTTCGCTGTGCTTACTGAATGTGATCCAGCAAAGTAATTTGTATGAAAAGCACCGTCTATTTTTATCAGTAGACGAAATAAATAAATTTTATATTGCATTTTCTTTAATGGAACTTAAAAGCCCCGTCGGAGCATAAAGTGTTAAACTGACAAATATAGTTTATTTTGAGGTCAAAAATGTAATTATATAACACGAAATATACATTCAAATTTTAACAGAAGTTTCAAACAGAGGACGTTATTTAATTATCCACCTTTCACGGTAACGTATTCTCCGAAACTAAAACTTGCAAAGATTCTTCTCTCTGTAAATCAATTCTTATTTTTTTTTTTTTAATATTGATTCAATGTTTTATTCAAATTATTGAAAAGTATACCACACATTTATGCAAGTATTTTAGGTTTTTTTACCTGACTGAAAAGAAGGTTTATGTGTTTCGAAAGTATCTGTGTATTTGGATTTCTTTATACCCTCGAAACATGCCAACGGCTGGATGAATTTTAATGAATGAGGTCTCTATCATTTTGTCTTAACGGCCCGATGGTTATAGGCTAGGTTTTGTTTCTATAAATTCAAAATGGCGGCTGTAAAATACAAAGTGGCGGTAGAGACGAAAAAAATTACGCACCCTATTGAGTGGCATATCTTTGGATAGGTCCTTCAAAATGAAGACGATGTTTCATTGACTATTTTACAGTCAGAAGCTCCGTTAAAATATTATACAAACTGGAAGCTGTGTATGTAGGATCTCTAGCTTTACTGCAACTCTAACCATCATAGACATCTGTAGACCTCATCAAAACAGTGTTTATAGATAGGAACTAACAATTAAACACAACTTAAAAGTCATCAATACAAGTAAATTAAGAAATAGGTAAGTAATATAAACAAGTAATATATATATATATATATATATATATAAACATTTTAAGTCAATTCATACTTAGGTCAATAAGAGAATTTTTTTCTCCCTTTCTTCTATCCTCTTGAGTGGGGCTTAAAATGCCTTGATCAAGAAGAGGGCTCTCTCGGTCTTAAAATACCTTTATCAAGAAGAGGGCTCTCTCGGTCTTAAAATACCTTGATCAAGAAGTGGGCTCTCTCGATTATTGAAAATTAATTACTTTAATTTAATTAATTAATTAATATTTGAAAAAAACTGGATTAACATCAAGTGTCATCCGCTACAAGTTTAAAAAGAATTATTTGAGCTTGATTGGATGAATAATAAGTATTTTATTAACGATTGAAAATTTGAACAAGATATATATAGCGAGCGTGCAAGCTATTAGTAGGAATTGAGAAAAAAAAATAGTTTCACATAGATGACAAATAATTAATTAGTTCGCTTTTACGCAGTCGGGTTTTTTGATTTTTTAAATTTAATTGTTTATTTTAATATTTTGCATAATACTTATTTCTTCGCGATGGAGAATCAAAACTAAAACATTTACATTACAAAGATCCATGAAATATGCCATCCTAAGAGGAAGAAAATTTAAGATGATATTTTCCACAGATATATATAGAATCCACAGAACAACTATGTTACTTTAATATAATAATACTTGCAATAAAATGGCATTTCACTGAGAATTCCGTCTCTGCGACTCATCTTTACAAAGTGATTTATTAGATTTTTCGTCAAATATGATACTTTATGATGTATATCTTTTAAAATACCGGAATGAAATCTGGAATTTCCGATAAGAGAGATTTGATTTAATACAGAAAGTTTATGATTCAACAGATTTTGGAAGAAAGTTTTGACTTTAAAGTTTTCCGAAGTATCCATGTATAAATATTTCAATACAATCAAAGAATAATTTGAAGCACAATTTTGTGATATTCCTTTTAAAAAGAGCTAAGTTCAAAATTTAAAATAATGTACTTTTGAAAAATGTAGCATTCAATGTATAGTTTTCAGTAAAATATAAAAAATCTTATATTTCAGCAAATATCATTATATAAATAAAAATCCCTTCTGGCATGTACCGGGAGAGAAAAGTAGCTTTCATATTCCTTGTTTTTAAAAATTCAGCTAATTTTACACAAAAACACGAAACAAAATGCGTTAAGCACGGTTATGGAAGTTTCAATTCCTGCTGTCGTCAGGTCCGAATTTGAATGAGAATTTCTCCAAATTAATCAACTGCATGCAAGTTCACTTCATTTATGGTGGTTTATTTTCGGTCATAAAATTTGGCGATATTTCGTCAAGTACCGCCAATAATGGCGACAATTTGACGCAAGTGTATATGACTATGTTATTTTAAACATATGACAGTAGCAACAATTTTTAGGATAATTAAAGTAAATTTGCGAGAAACCTCATTTTCTGAAGCTCATAAAGGAAATCTGATTATGGAAAAATTAACCATCCTAGAATGTCAAACTGCTACCTCAGACATTATTTAAGATATCGGGAAAACAAAATTAGATCGTGAACCTTTGTATCAAAGCCGGGCATTAAAGCGTAAAAACTTTTCAGATTTCTCTGTTTTTTTTTTTTTTTTTTTTTTTTTTTTTTTTTTTTTTTTGTAACCTTTTGAACTTGAAATTCTTAAGCGGCCGCCATTTTGAAACAAGATGTCAAATGAAGCTGATCATTGAATTCGTTTGACACTTTGATATGGCCTTTGTGCATTCCCTGTTACTTCCGAATCCACTCATAAATTTTAATGATATATCATGACAAATCAAATACATACAATCTATAAACTTTTGAACGGTGGGTGGTTTTGAAGTCTGAAAGTATGATCGACCAAAATGTACAGCAAATTTCCGGATTTGCTTTCGGTCGGACAACTGAAATAGGTAAGCTTCTTACTTTTAGGCAGCTTCCATTACACAAGTAAAAAGTTACCTATTACAGCCGTGCGTCCGGAGGAAAGCAATTCCCAAAAATTTTGTTATATTTTCACCGATCATGACCACCAGACCTCAAAAACATCCTCCGTTCAAATGTTGATTTATATATCTATATCTATCTATCTATATATCTATCTCTATATATATCCACACACATATTTATATATCAGGTCAACAAATATGAAACTTGTGATTACAAAACGGCCATATTAGAAACGGGGCAATCTTCCACCAGTAAATTTTAATAGAAATTTTCATCTTATGTAAACGCCATATTCATAAAAAAATTACTGTCATGAATAACACAAAAATTTCTATTTTTTACTGTTGGAAGTTTGTCCCGTCGGTAATCCGACCCTTTTGCAATCAAAAGTTTCTTATTTGATGACCTAATATATAAATATAATTTCTGTCATGCTGTAAATTTTATGTTTATGAAGCGATTTGGATGTGACATAGTAAGTGCATAGTACATACGAATGTCGCAACCCAGTTTGTTGGCTAGCTTTTTGAACCATGCTGTTTAAAAATGGCTGCCATTTAATTTTTTTTTATTTTAAAATTTAAAGAGTTAAAAAAATTAGAAACTGAATAAGATTTTTCCCTTAAGTGTTTAGTCTCTATACTAGGATTCCGCATTATTTGTTTCGGCTTCATCTTAAAAAACGGCTGAGATAAAGCAGATTGAATTTCTAGCGCGGCTGACATTTTGAAACAATCTGATTTTTATAAAAATAGCAAATAAAGCCTTTGTGCAACAACATTAAAAAGCAGAAAAACCAACGTTTAAAATGCACAAATAATATATGAAAAGCAGCAAACAGCTGTTTCGAATCTACTAGCGAGATTCTTCTTCAGTGCAAAAGGAACAGCGTGCTAGAAAAAGCAAGGCTGAGCAAAATCATAGACAGAGACGCGCTGGCTTTTATACCCTATCCGGGTGGCGAAGGCGCCGAAACAACCAATGAGAGAGAAGCAGTGGAAACGACTGGGTGGACAAGTAGCGACATCTACCGGAGAAGTAGAGAAAAGAAACCAAAAAAGGGGAATTAAATTAACGCTTTCCAAATACTTGGAAAATCTGGAGTACTAGATAAGTCATTGACTAAAGAGTGAGAATTTTTAATGATATGGTAAGCTTCCCAAAAATCAAGATCAAGGTTAGAAGAACATTTTTGGATAATGATGGCTGAGGAAAAATCGAACCTATGTTGAGAAGACCAAGAATGTTGAGCAATAGAAGAACGTTTGAGCTCCTGATTTTTAACATAACCTTCATGCTCTTTTAAACGAAATCTAAGAGCACGTTTAGTCTGACCAATATAAGAAAGACCACACTGACAAGAGATCTGATAAATGCCCCAATTATCTAGGCGATCAACGGGGTGTTTGAGATTTGAAAAAGGGATTTTATTAACAGGAGAAAAAATAACTTTAAAATCAAACCTTCTTAGGATTTTAGCAACTTGCTGACTGATTTTAGGAAAAAATGGTAATACAACTGAAGTATTAGAGTTGGAATTAGAACGCTTTTCAGTATTAGAATGCTCTTCCAACTCTAATACTTCAGTTGTATTACCATTTTTTCCTAAAATCAGTCAGCAAGTTGCTAAAATCCTAAGAAGGTTTGATTTTAAAGTTATTTTTTCTCCTGTTAATAAAATCCCTTTTTCAAATCTCAAACACCCCGTTGATCGCCTAGATAATTGGGGCATTTATCAGATCTCTTGTCAGTGTGGTCTTTCTTATATTGGTCAGACTAAACGTGCTCTTAGATTTCGTTTAAAAGAGCATGACGGTTATGTTAAAAATCAGGAGCTCAAACGTTCTTCTATTGCTCAACATTCTTGGTCTTCTCAACATAGGTTCGATTTTTCCTCAGCCATCATTATCCAAAAATGTTCTTCTAACCTTGATCTTGATTTTTGGGAAGCTTACCATATCATTAAAAATTCTCACTCTTTAGTCAATGACTTATCTAGTACTCCAGATTTTCCAAGTATTTGGAAAGCGTTAATTTAATTCCCCTTTTTTGGTTTCTTTTCTCTACTTCTCCGGTAGATGTCGCTACTTGTCCACCCAGTCGTTTCCACTGCTTCTCTCTCATTGGTTGTTTCGGCGCCTTCGCCACCCGGATAGGGTATAAAAGCCAGCGCGTCTCTGTCTATGATTTTGCTCAGCCTTGCTTTTTCTAGCACGCTGTTCCTTTTGCACTGAAGAAGAATCTCGCTAGTAGATTCGAAACAGCTGTTTGCTGCTTTTCATATATTATTTGTGCATTTTAAACGTTGGTTTTTCTGCTTTTTAATCTGATTTTTGTCATGTAATAACATGCCTATTTATTAACCGGTTTAGGTATGATAAAGCATGTATATACGACATACCAAAGATGTGACTACGTTCGTTACCAGCTTCATCCGCCATCTTGTTTCAAAATGGAGGCCATTTTATTTAATTTTTTAATTTGAAAATTTAAAAAGTTTTCCAGAATTTTCGAAATTAAAAACGATTCATGTTTGACCTAGATACAAAGATCTCGGCGCACATTTTTCGTTCTGTCTGTATGAATGCCTAATATATAGCAGTTTGAATTTCTAGGTTGTATGATATTTCGTTAGAAATTGAAAAAGCTGTTTCTTTTACGTGTTTGACCTAATACAAGGATACAGATAATTTTCTTGCGTCTTTTTCTTAAAAATGGCTGAGATATAGCTGTTTGAAATTCTACGATGTCTAACATTTCGAAACAATCTTATTTTTGTCATACGCAGCACTCGTATGTATTAATAGATTTCAACGTGGCTGAGCAAATGTACAGGACTTATCAAGGTCTAGACAAGTTCATTGGTTAGCTTAACACACTACATCACTTTAAAATTACAAGCACTTCACGATATAGCCAAATTTCGAGACGAAACATATATCGCTCTAAATGAAGCTATCTTGGATATAGCTGACTATTTCGGCAACATTCATTTTCACATTCAGGAAACTGGTATTGAATCTTCAATAATCAAGTTCCACTAATTTTAGATTTCGGAAAGATTTTTCTAATGGAAACTACATAAAAAATGTATGCGAGAATGTACCGGGTATCCTAAAAAGGATTGACTGATTTTAAAATTCAATAACTTGCAAACGGTGACAGATATTTAAAAAATTCTTGCAGGGGGTTATGCATAAGGTTAAAGTTTTTTACATTGATTTTCGATTTTAGTTCGAATTACAAACAATAGATGGCGCTGCGATCAATAGACGCTAAATTCAGGCTCGATTTTTTGTTGTTCGGGATACACTCGGTACATTTTAACCTCCCTTTTCCGCATGGAAGAAGAGAAAGGCCAAAAAATCGAGCCTGTATTTAGCGACTATTGCTTACAGCGACATCTATTGCTTTTAATTCGTACTGAAATCGAAAATCACAGTAAAAAATCTTTTGACCTTCTGCAAGAATTTTTTAAATATCTGTCACCGTTTGCAAGTTATTGAATTTAAAAATCAGTCAGTCTTTTTAGGACACCCAGTACCTTTACTTTGCTTTAGTAATGTATGCATTAAATTTTTAGTATTAAGTTGCACCCTTTACTTCTAAGAAATTTTGTATTAAAGTAAATTAGTACGAAATTAATGAGATATTGCTATTAATTAGTATGATATATATATATTATTATGAAAATTAAGATTGTAAATATAACAAGTGAAAAACTAAAGCTTAATCGAAAACTACCGAAATAAAATCATGTTTCGATTCTTTATCTTTCTTTAATATATATTGCTTACTCTGAAACTCGCAAATGTTATTTTCTCCGAAAAATGGTATTATAATACATAACGGAAATTACACACATGATAATATTATTTAATTATCATTATTTTATGGTCTTGTATTCTCCAATAATAAAATCTTTAAAACACTTTTTTTATAAATTAGTTCTTGATTTTTTGAAAAATATTGATTTAATGTCTTATTCAAATCATTGGTAAATATGCACCACAGTTACGCAAGTATTTCTGTTGTTTCTTTAAGAAAATGCATAATACATATTTCTTCGCAAAATGGAATACAAACTAAAATATTTGCATTACAATGATCCAGAAAATATGGAATCATAGCTCCACGAAACTCCCGACGCTTTTTCCTAATATGGAATCCATACAACTATTACTTTTGTATAACAATGCTTGCATTAAATTCGAATTTCACTGAAAACCCAGTCTTTGAAAGCCATCTTAACAATGTGATTTATGAGATTTTCTGTCGTATGTGTTTCTTTTATGATGTATTGCTTTTAAAATGCCAGGCTGAAAATTTGAATTTCTTTAAGATAAATTTCATTTAAAGCAGAAAAGTTCTATTCTTATAACTTTTAGAAGAAAGTGTTTACTTTAATATTTCTCAAAGTAGCCATAAAAGGTATCAATATTTCAATACAATCACAAGAAATTTTCCAACTAAATTTAATAGTAATTTCATATTAAAACAAAGTAAGTTAGATACTTAAAATAATGTGCTTTTGAAGTAAAGTAATATTTTTATCTGTATTATTTTGTAAAATGTACTAAGTCTTTTCTTGAAAAATTAATATAAAAGATTAACTTATTAAAATATAACCTAATGTAATTTAATAAAAACGTGATACATAAGATATTTTAATACGTTTGTATAAATAAAGTTGTCATTTTAAATTTCTAATATGCTTATCAACAAACCTATGAAATTTTTAATTATTATTATAATATAGAGTATGAAACAATAAAACAGTATAAATTCAGTCAATTAAAATAAAAAATAAAAATCACATATTGGAAGTTGTCAGAAACCAATGAAAACTGTTCTGTACACAAATACTGAAAATTTATAGAACATTTTATGCTAATTATATTTCTTAGATCTTTACATTTCCTTGTTGGTTATCAGTTATTTAATTTACGGTCATTGAAAGGGAAAAAAAGATTTTTTTTTTTTTTAATCTTCCTTTTTTTCTAGAAAAGAGACTTAATGCGTTACAGATGATACAAAATTTCTATTAATTCTATTTTTTTTTTTTTATATTTGACAAAATAGACGTAGCGGTATAATGTTTGCTATAGTATTTGTCAATAAGACACATATCATTGTTCGCCTACGCTATACATAGCATTATGCTCTATATATATATTTGTTTTGTTGTTATTGGTCACAGGGAGATATCTTGATACTTTACTGTTGTGGTTTCGGCAATAAACGAATATTTTACCATGCATTTTGAGAGACAACAGATAAATAAAACTATATATTTTTTTCCGCGCATGTGAGCATATAGATACATTAAAGGATAAATTTGCAACAAAGACGTACATACGGAAAAAAAAACTTAATTTTTTTTTAACGACTGATGCACGTCTTATATGCATTGTATTAAAAGGATATTACATTTCTTTATTTCTTAAACACAAGTTTTATATTCTTTCTATTAGTTTGAATTTTGCTTCTTTACATTGGAGAAACAAATGTGTAAAACTTGCTAATTTCAGCGAAAATTTAAAAAACACATAAGAAATTGCAAGCACTTTCTTCCTAATGGTAGGAGAAGGTTTAATAAATGCACGCATGCTAAAAAGTCGTTAGCTGAAATTTCAAAAAAAAAAAAAAAAAAAAATTATATTCACACAGAAACGGAATTGACAGAAAATATTAAATTTATTAAATTTATACAATTTTTATAAATTCTCTTTGTATTTTTCAAAATCAATTAAAAATTATAATGCATACATTAATTTTAAGGAAAACATTTTTTGCTAATTTGGGATTCAGAAAAATTTCACCACAAATTGCATACAGCGATACTATGTAATCGCAATACAGTTTAATTTTGCTTTTCACCTTAATATATTGCGCAAGTTCATTTTTAAGTTTAAGCGAGTTTGAGATGATTTCAAATTATTTCGACGGAAATTTCTCCAAAGTTGTAATAAATCAAGTCCTAGGATGCATATGTGAAGAACAGAAAGATTTTTTTTAAGATTCTCAATGAAATGCATCTTTGCCCACTAATTTATTCTGCGAATAATTCTGGACATTTTGTATGCCTTGATCGCCCTCCTTTGCTGAAGGCCTTGTATGTACATTTAAATAATAATTGGATATCCTGTTAAAAAAAAAAAACTGTTAGTAACGACCAGGTTTATATTTGAACTGAAACAAATATGCTTTAATACTTAAGCAAAACTTCATGCCTCTCACGAAGCTACTGATATAACCTTCTAGTGTCAATACTTGTTTGTTTGCAGAGATAATACTTACAGAGATTTAAATCTATCAGTTCCCAAGCGGGGAGATATCAATTCAGATCATAAGGCACTGCAGTATCTTATCATGACTTCTTGGAATTTGGAATATGATAAGCCAAATTTTCTTTATTTGTTGTTTGTGTGTAGGTTTAACCTCTTAATCATCACGCCCGTGACTGTCACGGGCGGTGTAGGCTTCTTTTATTTTATTCAGATTGTTTTATTTCCACCAGTTTTTTTTTTAAATAATGCAATTGGCTTTATTCTCTCGACATTTTATCTGCAATTAAATGAAGAGGATATTTCTTGAAAAAAGTGGCGGCAATCAAACAATCTGAATTTAAAAAAAGTATTCGGCACTTATCAACTGCGACGATTAAGGGGTTAAGCAATGTTTTGCACTTTTGCCATTACTTTGATTTCAAAAGATCGTCAGAATTAATTAAATGTGCTTATTTATGATTTTCGCTCCAATTTGATGCATTTAGTGCGGTTGTCCACTATCACATCGTGACACAGTATAGCAATAATCAGTAGTGGATAGCCCTGTGAAAAGTTTTAATCCTTGTGAAGACAGACAACGTTCCAAACAATCTTCAACAGCTGAGAAAATAATTGGACAAGTATAATCTATATCGGAGATAATCGACAAGGACACAAGCATTTAAAGCATTTTTTAAAGAAATCCGACAAATTTGTCTGGAATAGCTCAGGATGTAACACCGGCAAGAGGGTTATTAATGAAGAGAATGATTCGAGTCAGGCGATATTTAACTGCCAAAAAAGAGACTCGATACTTGAAAATTCGATACTAGAAAATAATTGGACAAGTATAATCTACTTCGGAGATAATCGACAAGGACACAAGCATTTAAAGCATTTTTTAAAGAAATCCGACAAGTTAGTCTGGAATAGCTCAGAATGTAACACCAGCAAGAAGGTTATTAATGAAGAGAATGATTCGAGTCAGGCGATATTTAACTGCCAAAAAAGAGACTCGATACTTGAAAATTCGATACTAGAAAATAATTGGACAAGTATAATCTACTTCGGAGATAATCGACAAGGACACAAGCATTTAAAGCATTTTTTTAAAAAATCCGACAAGTTAGTCTGGAATAGCTCAGAATGTAACACCAGCAAGAGGGTTATTAATGAAGAGAATGATTCGAGTCAGGCGATATTTAACTGCCAAAAAAGAGACTCGATACTTGAAAATTCGATACTAAAAAATAATTGGACAAGTATAATCTACTTCGGAGATAATCGACAAGGACACAAGCATTTAAAGCATTTTTCAAAGAAATCCGACAAGTTTGTCTGGAATATCTCAGAATGTAACACCGGCAAGAGGGTTATTAATGAACAGAATGATTCGAGTCACGCGATATTTAACTACCAAAAAAGATACTCGATACTTGAAAATTCGATACTAAAAAATAATTGGACAAGTATAATCTACTTCGGAGATAATCGACAAGGACACAAGCATTTAAAGCATTTTTCAAAGAAATCCGACAAGTTTGTCTGGAATATCTCAGAATGTAACACCGGCAAGAGGGTTATTAATGAACAGAATGATTCGAGTCAGGCGATATTTAACTACCAAAAAAGATACTCGATACTTGAAGATTCAAGTAGAATGTTTAACATTGACGATATTTTTCTATATTGTAAAATATTAGCTTTAAAAAGAGTAAAAACAGTTACACTTCCTATTTGTGAATACAAATCTTTGTGTTGTATAACCTTAGAAAAATAAGACCAAGAATACTATTCGGAAACAGCCATAGCCAAATTCAAAGGACCATTTAAACGCTATCAAGAATCCGCCTACGGATATCCCAGTCAACATTATTTCAGTCAGCATGTAGGCATAGTACATAGTATTCAACGGCTGAGACTAGATAGCATTTATAAGATTACTACAAAATACTATGTTTTAAAATTCATTTGCGAATTAAGAATAGCAATATATTGCGGCGATTGCACCTTTGTTTTTAAATTTGCTATGCTACAAAATTGTTAATCATTATAGAAACTTCTTTGCAAATTTTGTAACAAGTTTCTTATTGCATTAATTCATTAACATAACAACAAATACATTTTTATTAATAAAATTATTTCCAGCCGTTTTGTGTTTTATGTAACGTATTTAACCATCGAATTTATGTCCTCTGAAAAAATTAATTTTGAGCGGAAAAATGTTTAGACTCGCAATTTTTCTAGCACAGTTTCTAGAAAGAAAATGTAAATCCAGATATCGTTGTTATAGAAGTGACTAAAACGAGTAATGGCGCTTAAAAAATGCAAAAAGAAAATTCTTAAAGTCTCCATTACTGGTACAGTTACCTTTCCGTTACGTAAACGTTTGTGGAAGCATATCCAGAGACATTAAAACAATGTAACATTCCTAAAAAACACTGTGATAAAAAAATACATCCGCAAAATTACAAAGTTCATTTTCCTGTTCGTTATATTTAAAAAGATGAGTTAAATCTACTGCAGAAAAAAATCAGAACATTAACGAATTATACTAATATATTTTAACCCATAAAACACCGAATTATTTTTCTGTTTAAAATGGAAATATTTCATTCACACCACTTTCTCAAAACTGACATTTTTGTGTTATTTTATCGCAGCATTTTTGTCATCAAAGAAACCGAATAATTATCTTCACAATTGCTGGTGTCAAACAACAAACGTATTTTCAGATATGCTGTTACCCTGAGGCAACGCTAGGTTTTAATGGGTTAAGAAAATGTAGTTTTGTTCGTGTATGTGTGTGCCTGATTATTTGCTTTTTGGTGAAAGATAGGGAAATCTAAAACACATAGATGTCTTCAAATTTAGTTCCGGATATACGGAGACAAGTCTGAATGTACTGAAGACTCACATTTTGGATTTTTTAATCCGAATTTTGGTACTTTATACTGAACGGTACAATTCGAATATTTCCCCTATTTTTCAAGTTCCCTGCCAATTTTCATCCACTCATAAAAACAAATCAAATTCAATATTTTAGTCCAATGTGGAAATATTCATCCTCTTTTCAATAAAGCTTCTTCCGAAAAGTTCAAAGTTCGGAATAGTTCGCGAAGAGCTGAAGAATCACCGTGCATGTGCACGGTGATTTTTAACAACCAATGCATTTCATACTTCATCCATCCAATCTTATATTTTATATACCAGTATGGGGCAGACATTCGCCAATTGTTTAAAAAATAAAAATATATGTATTAGTTTTTTATATTATTTTTTAAGAAAGTAAGATCACCGATTTTAACTAATGCAACGAACGAAGCTCAGCGAAGTTTCAACTAGGAAAAGTTACAACATCGGTTTCCTAATTAACCCTTTTTCCGCCAAAATCTATTTCAATGGGGACAAACACGTGACCTTGTGCTAATTATTTTTATTTTTCGGCAGTGAAGAGGCTCGTTTGGAAAAACCGAACAGCGTAACAAGATATATTTAAAGTAATCCCGGAAAACAGCAAGGTCATTTTAGGTATATTTAAGGTACTCACTTAAGGGTATATCTCACTTTCAGGCAAAGCATACCGTGTCCGCTAGTATAGTGAATGTTTCGACGAAATTTTCTACCTTGATTAAAATTTACGTATGTTTTACGAAAGGTTTACGAAACAAAGAAGGCGCAGAAAAAAACTTTCAGTTTTTCTTTTTTGGATACTAGATGCATTTAAAAACAGATCAAGAGTCATAATCATTTTATAAAGTTATAAGGACGAAAAAATATTGTGTAAAATGAATTACTTTTTTGATAAATAATTTTATGTAGCTATTTATATTTTTAAGATTTATCTTATATAATTCTGCATAAAAATATAAGAATAAATTTGAACATATGTAAGACAAGTTTTATATTAGCTTCGTAAAAAATCTCTCTATTCTAAAAAAAAAGTAACTTACGCTGTCACGGCCGCCGCCACCGGTTTTTAATTTTTTGTGACCGGAGGTCTTCCTCCCTTAATATTAAGAAAAATACTGCATACAAATATATGAAAATCGGCGGTATTATAGAGAAATGTTTGATAAATACGCTGATGTAGACAGTTTTCAAATCGTAAAATTATTTTAAGTGATATTTAATGCTAAAGTTGGACAAGATCGTTCCATTAAAAAAGTTTTATAGTAGCAAAAAGTATACATGGGAATTAATTCATTTTTAGATCATTTTATACGTTAGAATTTCCCGGTGTGCAGACTGCATTCACTTCTTTAATTTGACTCATTTTTTTAGGTTTATTTCTATTTTAAATTCAAATTTTCCGCATTTCTAGAGATATTTTTTACTTATTTTAGAAAATGGTATTAATTTAAACTGTTGCCAACTGTATAAACAGCGAAAATAATAATGTTTGCTTCAAATTAAAAATTTATTTACACGTGACTATTATTAACAGAAAAAAAAACTTTCAAATTAGAATTAAATAATTACGTATGAAAAGCAGGAACTTATTGAAAATTACTTCAAAAGAACTATATTTACACGTGAATTTTATAAGGAGCTCTCTATTAAAAAAAAAAGTAACTACCGCTGTCACCGCCGCCGCAGCCGGTTTTGAATTTTTTGTGACCGGAGGTCTTTCTTCATTAATATTAAGAAAAATAATGCATACAAAAATATGAAAATCGGCGGTTTTATACAGAAATGTTTGATAAACACGCTGATGCAGACAGTTTTCAAATCGAAGAATTATTTTAAGAGATATTTAATGCTAAAGTTGGACAAAATCGTTTCACTAAAAAAGTTTTATAGCAGCAAAAACTATACACGGCAGTGTAATCATTTTTAGATCATTTTATGCGTCAGAATTTGTCGGAGTGCAGATTGCATTAATTTTTTTTTATTTTGACTCATTTTTGAGATTTTATTTCTATTATAAATTCAAATTTTCAGCATTTCTAGAGATATTTTTTACATTATTTTAGAAAATGATATTAATTTATACTGTTGCCAAATGTATAAACAGCGCAAACAATAATGTTAGCTTCAAATTAAAAATTTATTTACACGTGACTATTATAAACAGAAAAAATCATTTGGAATTAGAATTAAATAATTATGTACATAAGCAGGAACTTATTAAAAATTACGTCATAAAAAGTATACACGTGAATTTTAAAAGGAAAAGGATATTGTAAAATAATAAGTTCATTAACATGCGTTAGAAGTCTTAAATAGGAGTAATTACGTCATATTTACGTCACATTATAGTTATTACATAAAATGAACACAAAATAATATGGCAAAACAGTTTAAATTTAGAAATTGCGCTAGACATTTATTTGATATTTTGAGAGGATCTTTTCAACTATTTTTCTTAGGAAAGCACAAATAATATTTCATTTCTAACAAAAGTATTTTCACGTGAATATTTAAAAGAGAAAGAATAGCTTGGTAAAAATTACGTCAGATTAAAAACGATTAATTTAAAATGCCTCATTTAAAAGAACTTTCTTTTCGCTTTGTTAAAAAATACCAGGAGACAAAGACTCTGTTTACTTAATTCCTTTTATATTAGCTTATTTTGAAATGTTCTTACACGTGTCTAAGTCATCAAGTTATTTTTATTTCGACGTTTTATTTGTATTTTTATTAATGTTCTACTAATTTATTTGTTCTTTCGTTATTTAAAATAAAAATTATGTCAATTTGTATAATTTGGCGAGTGGTTTGGCGATTTATATAATTTGGCGAAATAGGTCGACGGGATAATCAAGTAGTACCGCATCGGATTTGGCGTTAAAATTCCCCAATCAAAGAGAAATGAATAGAAATTCGTTTATAGGGAGATCGCCACTGTCTTTTAAATTATAATTAAATCTTTCGAAATCTTTTTAAAGCCGATCAAATTAGCGTGCATTTAGAGTCTGCGGTGTCTGGACGGGGGTTGGCGAGCGTAGCTCGTACGGGGCCGAGCTCCCTAGTATTGTAAATAATAAATTCATTAACATGCATTAGAAGTCTTAAATAGGAGAAATTACGGCACATTTACGTCACATTACACTTTTTACGTAAAATGAACAAAAAGTAATATTATCAAAAGAGTTTAAAGTTAAAAATTGCGCTAGACATTAATTTGATATTTTGAAATTTTATTAATAAGATTAATATTAATTTTATTGAACGCGTTTAGACTGCTTTCAATCGATTATTTAGTAATGTAATAATAATAATAATAATAAAAGTTTACAAGCTGAAAATGAAGTGTCATCAACAAAAAATATGATTTGAAAGAGAAAAATCTGTGAAGCAGAAAATAAAGAAATTACTTAAATGGTTTAGTTAAGATTCGTTAACCTTCTGTGTCGTTTCCGTCAAAAGAAGGCATTTGTATTTGTAAAATATATTTGCATTTTGAAGCAGATTAGCTTATTTTGAAATGTTTAACTGATTTTATTTAATCAAAGACGAAAACAGCCATTGTATTTTTTAACAGCAGCTGGTTTTCCTTAAAATTCTCTAATCGAAGAAAAATGAATAGAAACCCATTTATAGGGAGATCGCCACTGTTTATTAAATTATAATTCAATCTTTCAAAATCTTTTTAAATCCAATCAAATTAGCGTGCTTTTAGAGACTGCGGTGTTTGAACGGGGGTTGGCGAGTGTAGCTCGTAGGGGGCCGAGCCCTTTGTGCATTAAAAATATACAATTAATTGCAATTCCAAAGAACTATCTGCCCCGCCCGGCGTTGCTCGGGCCTGTAATAATATTCTTAAATAAGCCTGAAATTTGTATCGCAGGTCGGTACAGAGGGGTGGTGGTGGTGGGGTGGGGGGGGGGTAGAGATGGTGCAAATTACCAGGGTCCCGCTCTTGTTCAGTTGGAAAGTTGCGTAAAGTCAGTGGTTAAGGTTTTGAATTTTTATTTGTCTCACATTTTAAACTCTTTTATTCAAAATTAACTGGTGGATGCAATTAAAATTTAATTATGATTTTAAATTTTTATTTAAAATCTGTGGAGGAAAAAGTAATCACAAATGCATCATAAACTGTAATACTGAAAAAGAAATTATAAAACTGCAAGCAAATACTACTATATAGATTTTTAAAAAAGGTACTATCCAGCAAATTTATTTTCTTATAGAGTAAAGCCTTTTTATAACGGAGTCGTGCAATAAACTGAAAAAAAGCAGGTTTCAGCCCCCCCCCCCCCAAAAAAAAAAAAAAAAATGCAACGATGCTTTGTTCAATTTAAAGAGCCTGCATAAAACGGACTTTATCACTGGTTGTTGTGATTCGGTCTAAGAAGGTTTATTGTATCTTATCTTACTTCTGGTGGGGGCCCTGTATTGGAATTCGGAACGGAGAGACCCTTTGTACGGCCAAGTTTGTATCATTTTATATCTTTAGACAGTTTTTTCTTTTTTTTTGGGGGGGGGGGCACCATTTGCAATATATATATGTATAACAAAATTATTTTAATTAAATCGATTGGACAATGTAAAATGTAGTTTTTTTTTTTATTATTATTCGATTAATTTATGTACAATTTTTTCTCAAATAATTCAACTGATTCACAATTAAAATTAATTGAACCCCTAATAATTTTAAAAAAATTACAAAATTTCTTTTAATTAAATAATTTTAACTTAAATAATTGTAATTTAAAATTAACAATATTTACTGTATGTATGTATTTACTTATTGCCACTTTTTTTACTTTAGATATCCTTAAAAAAAGAATGGAATCCTTAAAATAGCAAAAGTATACTACCTCAAATTTCAACTTAGCCCTGTAGAGTTTCGAACCAGAGTATGTTCGTATAGAAAACTAAGGCGTTAAGCGTCTACGCCACAAGTGCGACGAACAACTTAGTAAATGAAGGTTCCGTATCGGAGCGTGAATGCCGTGAATCTTTTCTTTTCTTTTTTTTTCGCGTTGGTGTTTATTTTGCTCCCCACAGTTATGCTCCGGAACGTTTAAATCATCAATTTGGATTTCAAAAACAACGCGTTCGCCCATGCGATAGTTAGTAAGCCTATTTTGGCAAACGCTTATGCTCTGTGATTGACGGCGTATTCGATCATATTTCGATTTTCCCTTCTTCACTTTCAAGCATTCGCGGAGATCTTTCACAGGCATTTCTAACGATATTGTGAAGTTCCAGCGAAAGAGGGAAGGGAAACGTAAACAAACAGGATTTACTTCCGCCTAAATCCTGCCAAAGGACTTTCACACAATAACCAATAAGAAGCGTTTTATTCGGGCGTTGCCATTACACAATTAACAAATAATCGCGTTTTCTGTGCCACGCACGATAGCGTAATATATATATAGATATTTCGTTTTTCAAGATACATCAAATAAAAAAATTTATTGTATATGCACCAAATTTATGTATTTTATGAAAACATTTATTTTCTGTCGTATGTGTTTATAATTTACGAATAATACGTATTTTACGCTGATTTAGGCTTAGGTCACATTATATTCTATTATTCTTTTGAGAAACAGTTTAAAAGATACAGAACATTTTACGTTTATTTAAAAATTGTAGATCTACGAAGTACGAAGAATGGTGCTTATAAAATGTTCAGTATTTTTTTTATGTCTAGCTGTTCCAGACATATGTTTTTCTGTCTTTATTTTATAAAGGACATAATTTTATTTCATAACAGCAACGTAATATATATGGGGCATTCTCACAAGCTTTTGACTTTCGGGAATAAAAATCTGGTGAAATTAAACTTGCAAAAATCACATTTTAATCTGATAGACGAATGCATTAATGACTCAAAATACACAAAAAATGGTCAGCAGCAAAAATTTCATTATTTAACTGAGGTTTAAGTTAAACTTGCGAGTTTAATTTTCCTTACCATTTTACCACTATAACTTTTTATTTTCTTCTAAATTTTTACTTATAATGAATTTGCATAGTACTCACAGAACATTAAAATAAGAAATAATAAAAATGTAGTACTTTTAATGTAGAACTTTTGTATAATAGTGTCTTAAAGGGGCGTTCAAGAAGGGACGGTAAGGTAAAAAAGGGGACGGTATAGGAAAAAAGGGACGAAATGGGAAAAAAAACGGACGGTAAGGATGGAACGGTAAGGAAGATTATCATTTATTTTTAGGCAAATCATGTTAAGACTACGTGATAGACACAACGTTCATTGATTTTTAGAAACAGTTGTTAACATTGGATTTTTTTTTTTTTTTTTTTTTTTTTCCTCGAAAAGTGCAGGAATAAACCTTGGGGACGGTAAGACTACCAATAAAACCACGATCTTGAAATTGATATTTAAATGCTGATTTAAATTCTGCAGTAAATTTCCTGTCAAAGAAATTTAGACATTCTTTCTCTAGCAAACTTCTGCATGAGAAAAAACTTGAAAAAATTCTGTGGCTACATCTGAAGTGATTTTATGTATAAGTTTAGCAAGAGAAACCGTAAAGATGAAAAACCCAGGGACACAGTTCAAAAAATAATATCAACCGTAAAAAATGTGTGCAGGTTAAATTTTTGCAACATATTTATATAAAACAATTGTCCCAATTTCGGAAAAAAATGGCATCGAATTACTTTTATTGAAACAATTTTATACAAACAGCTCCAAACTTAAAATTCAGCATCGGGGACACCGGACGATATAGGAGTTTTCTTGGTATTTGGACGCCCAACTTCGTCCAAAACTTATTTGTCTCGTTAATATTCTTATGCGATCATGCAATGGGATGTTCCCCAGTATATGAAATAAAAATAGACACAAAAAAGTATTAAAATAAAAATTATTATTCAGGGACATAAAAGTCAAAAGATTGTGAGAATGCCCCATATACAGAAATAAAATATTTATCCACATTTTGCAATTTATTAAGACAATCTATAAATTAATTTTGTACTTTCCTAAATACACGTGTATTACTTGTTCTTAATATTTTTCTGTGACGAGAGAAAATGAGGACGTGAGTTTCAAAACTCGTCACATCCAAAATTAAAGAAATCGTGTTCTATCGATCTATTCTGTTGGTAAACATGCACCGAAAAAACACTAGAATCTGCTAAAAATTAGTCTTAACCTGTATTTCTGGTATTGTAAAATATTGGGTTATAATGAAAAGCAATAGACGCATTTAGAAGTTTTTTGAGATTTCCCAAAATTTGATTTGCAGGATAAGGCGAGCTTTGCACATCACTTCGTCAAATTATAAATAAAAATTAATATTAGTAAAAATTTTGATAGATATTTGCATGTATAAAATTATCTTTGACTATAATATATATTGGCTTTCAGAAATAATTGCCTATTAATGTAACAAACTCATCTATACCTAATCCAAAAATTAATAAATAACTAAATAAATTTTAAGATACATGTAAACTTTTTAAAAGCTTTTTTGTTGCTCAAAATAGGAAATTGCGGCAATATTGTGAATACATTAACACTTGGTAAATACTACAGTAGCAATACAATGTATTTTAAAATTTACATTAAAGGAATAATAAGTAAAACTTAATGGCAATATGTTTAAATCATGAAATATTTCTAATGCATGATGATGCCTTTTGTGTACTATGTCATTAAAACTTTCAGACCTAGGTATTAGTCGAATCAAGAAACTGTTGGTTTTTGGCTTATTTTTAATCACTTTTGGCATGAATGCAATGACTACAGGTAAAAACACTTGTTGTTTTCTAAAAGTAAGTTTCTCATGATTTTTTTAACGAATCACAGTGATTTATTCGATCACGGAATGCGCGAGCATCTTACTACACTCGATTCTAGTGTGGATTAGATTTCAATGTGTTCTCGCGGTTAATATTCTCTTAGCTTTTCAAACGTATGAAAACATTGACTTCGCGATAACGCGTTTAGATGCTCATTTATCTGCAGCAGGCATGTATGGTTTAATTTACGGAAATATATATAGACTTCCAAATGTGAGATCTCTCTGGTAGAAAAATCATGTTGAGAGAATATTGGCTGTGTCTTAGCAAAATATTTGAATTTTGATAAATATTTGCATGCAATATTGTCATATTAATATTTTTCCATTGTTACGCAAATTGTTCAAAATGTATCTCGTCATTCAAAACTTTAAAAAGTCAATATTTCATCAATATTTTAATTTTATTGTACAAATATTTCTAAATTAAAAGCGATGGTTAATCAATATTGGCATTACATTAGAGAAATTTTCACTTAATCCAATATTGACGTACTAATAAGTTAATATTGGTTCGCTAAAAGCACTGCATGTAGAATTTCACTCTAAATCTGAACGATAGCATTTAGTGATTAAAAATGCGCGTCAAGAAATTGCTGCAAAAGTGTAAATGTATTTCAATAATAAATCTGCTCAACAAAATACAAGCATGGAAAAATGTACAAGCAATCACTATTCAGCCCGAATTTGTCTCTATCGAATTTTGACTACTATAAACTATGGACACCTAGAATAAAAGAGTTTTCAAATAAATAATCCTCAACAATGTCTTTTTAGCAATTGGATTTTTCACAAAAGGATTTCTAATGGAAAAAAAAATACTACCTTATGTTACTAATATCTTAGAAAATCATCAAAGTAAAAATTTATTAAAAACAGCTGTTCTGCTTAAATTACAGTCAAATTAAATATTTTATACTGTTCTAGAACTTTTGAGTTTATTTTCTGTAATTTCAAAATACGCATCAGGATAATATGACTTAGGCAAGTTTGACTTTTATTAAGACCTTATAAAACCATACCAAACAACTTCTGTTTTAAATCCATATTTTATACACTCAGAATTATTTTTTTATTTGAAATATTTAAAATGTAATGCTTTCGCTTTAACTGCCAGGTTATATTTATGATAAATACAGCTCAGTTTCCTACATCATATTTTTTTTCTCTGAATGACGGCTCAAATTTAATATTAGGATAATTCCGGGAGAGATGGACTATGTTTATTCTTTCCGGTCTACAAGCCATATATTTACATATATTTTACTTTTCAAAGCATATATGTATAGTGTATGATATTTCTTAAAAAAGTCCTAATGCAGAAGATCATATTTTTAAAGGAATTTCTTTTATATATATATTTTTAATTTTTACTATGTGGTCCATTTGACCCGATATACTTAAGGTGAAGTGGACCATATGAATGGGAGAGAGGAACGGCAATTTTGAAATAATTGCACAAATAATATTAAATTTATAAAAGTTCGAGCGACTGACACGCCTTCTGCTTTTCTTATTTAGAGTGTTGGTTTTCAAGCAGGGAATGATTGTAATCAGTTATAACCGGGCTTTGTCTTCCTTATTAAAAGTATAAGGCAACTTAAGTTTTCCGCTAGTTCGTATGACATAGAACTTACTGAGTCTCTACACGGTGTAAAACCCTGGTTCTGTTGTTTTTTTATATGAGCAACCATTTTTTTTTCGTTTTCGGATTTAAAATAGTTTATGGGATGCTAACAGTCTTTGCTGCTTGATTGACACTCATATTCTTTTGTTCAACGGCTTTAATAGCATTTTACAAATTATTTTCAGTCAATTCTCTCGTGTAGACGAACCTTTTCTAATATAAGTAGTCGGTATTTTCTGAAAACAGAAAATATAATCCATTAGTGTTTTAAATGCAGCTCTTTAAAAAGCTAAATTTTAAATTCAATATCACATTATCCATCCCTCTCGACAGAAAACCTGGTCCATTTCTCCCAGCTACACATGGTCCGTCTTTCTCGATCGCCTAGGAGAGAAGTATAACCCAACCCGACTCGACACTGTTGATATCATGTCACCATTTTAGTTATTTGGAAGCTTAAATGCAGCCCGAGATTACATAATTAAAACTAGATAGATAAATCAAAAGCTTTGAATGCATAACTATAACCACATGAAAAAAAATATTCATTTACCAAAAGCAATAATGAGTTTTAATTGAAAAAAGTAAATTGTTTTTTGAGAAATAACGCAATAATTTTGCACGCCATGCAGAATATCTGTCTAAACTGAAAATGTCTAACTGAGATAGTTGCGTTACCCCTGGAATGCCGCATTAACGAAATATTTGACTCGTCCATCTCTCCGGTAATTACTCTATGTATAATGCATGCCTACTCCATGTACAATACATTTCATAATACATGCCTACAGCATTAAAAAATTCGAATGTACAGGGTGTTTATAATTAAACTTCCCCTATAAACAGCATCCTACAGCACAAACGGGTGAACCGAATGCAACGAAATTTGGTATATAGACTATACACCAAATGCGCTCACGGAATTTCAAAAAAAAAAAGTTCGAAAATGTTTACCAGAGGGCGCATTTTCCGGAAATCATTAAATGTAACACAATAAACGGCCAAAACAGAATCCAGAAACAATATTAACATTTATTGACAATTCTGGATTCTGTTTTGTCTGTTCGTTGTGTTAAATTTAATGTTTCTTCCATAAAAAGAGCCCTCTGGTGGGCATTTTGGAACTAATTTTTTTTAGAAATTCCTTGAGCGCATCTCGTGTATAGTCTATATACCAAATTTCGTCGCATTCCCCAGTTTGTGCTGTAGGATGCTGTTTATAGGGGAAGTTTAATTATAACCACCTTATAATTATATTTTATATTATTATTCTATAGAACAGTAAATTGTACACTGTGCTCTGCGTCTGCATATGTCATTCATGAAAATTAGAAAAAAAGAAAGAAAGAAAAATAAAATTTCGTTTTTCTCTGTTTGAAACAATAATTTTTCATATCCATGGAAAAAGGGATTAACATTTACCAAATAAACAATAAAAACTTTGAAACAGTCTTTGCTGGAATGATCTATACATGCTAAAATATATCCATAACTTTAATACATTGCAACACGGGTAATGAGGTTGATTAATATAAATTTAAAAAAGGAGATTAATTTTTATAATTCTTACTATTCGTACAGTGATAGCACCAAATGACTCTAGGTAAACGATGTAATTAACAATTCCCTTCGGGGAAATCCAAGGAAAATTCAATATATTAAATTTTAAAATTATAATTAAACAATGCGCTGTGTTATTTTTTTCGGAGATCGTTTACCTTCTAAGTCTGTAATTTCTTTTATATAATAAATCTTTTAGTAAATCATATAGATAAATAGATTATTTATTTTACATTCCCACATCTATAAGAGAAAAAATATTAATTAAGAATTAAAATAAAGAAAAGATTACTCATATTCAAACTTGATTACATTTTATTATAGAAGAAAATTTACAATAAAAAAAGTTATTTACATATTGTGGGTTATATATTTTAATAGTAATGCTGATGCACATCATTATATCTATATTTACCTACTTCAATTAATCAATCTATTTACTTAATTTTATAACACGTGAAATATCACCATAGTCCGTTACTTTCATAGGTAATGCTTATTACTGGTAAAAAACAATGGAATAAAATCATAATGGACTACCTGATCCACTGCCCCCGGCAGCATGTAGAATTCTCGTTGCTCCGAGAACGTCCCACAGGTAGGCACAAAAGGTCTCCAAATAATGTTGTCACAAAATATTAATCCTTAATCGGGCATCACATGTATTTTTTAGCCAATATGGGGTAACTTATTTTTTTATATATATATATTTTATATGTTATTCATGGTACAGCATCTGCTAAAATCCAACCGCAGCATCTTATTTTTTTTGCTGCCATCAGCATTGGGATAAAATTTGCAAGTGAAGTCAGTCTCTTACTTACACTAAAAAATCAAAAAAAACGGACATTGTCCTGTTTACATTATTTATGCAAACATAAAATTATACTATATAGCTAGAAAATTTGCATACAGAGTTGCCACCCATCTATACAGGCGAATATCATTGGTCGACTCTGAATTTATGTGGCGCAACCTTATAGGTTGAGTTTTTGCTGCAGATTCCTAGTGTTGAGTCCAATGTGGCACGATTTCAGTTTTTTTTCTCTTTGTGATTCCAAACCGCCGACGCTATTACAGTGGCGACTTGATACTGTGGGAAAATTCATGTAATCAGCTCACCCCTCAGTCGGTCCCGCGCTTTTGCAGCACAGTCCATAAATTTTCATGGGGGAGACAAAGTGATTAGGACTGTAACGAGTTTTTTTTTCTTTATCGATAAGTGGATCTTGCAACCAGTTTTCTCCTAGCCGAGAGAGGAATGAAATGTCTCTTCCTGCTCTTGAAATGAATCGGATCTGCGCTTAGGAGAAACCTGATTCATCTCTTTTTTTGAATCAAATATCATTTGTTAAGTCAGATAATCAAATACGAGCATGTTTGTTTTAGTGACAGTTAGCGATTCAGAAGCGATGTATATGTAAATATACACCACTTATTTAAAATAAATTAAAAAAAAAATAATAATAAAAAATAAAAAAAAATAAATAATAATAATAATAATAATAATAAAAACACATACATTCTATCAGCGAAACACTAAATTAAAGAACCAGTAGATTTGGATGATATAAAAAAATTTATATCGTATGTTCACGAGTTCATAATGTAATAATTGTATACAAATTTTCTCTCTCTGAGTATTTTATTATTATATATGAAATATAATGAATTGTCTTTTATGTGTAATGTTAGTTGAATGTGTAACTGTTTGCCTATTCATATTTACATATCGTATGGTAGAAATTTGGCTTTTATTATCTTACTTATTCCAAAATTGGTTGCTTTGATATACAATTGGCTAATTTAACATTAAATTGTTGAGTGCTAAATTGCAAACAATGGAATAATTAATAAATATAGTGCAATCTACTACGACAGTTATGCCTCGACGACATGATCCGTACACCAGAACTGTTGGCGTATAAAGGACTTGCTATGCACATCTTCAAGCCATCCAATCCACTATGATACTCAGTGTGTGTCAATGACTCTATATATACAACACAACACAGGATGCACACAAGTACTGGGCAAGGACATGAGACTTTATATTCCAGCTGAAGGAGCAGGGTCAAGCAAAAAAAAAAAGAAAAAGAAACACGTTGCACTGAATTTCTTTTTTTTTCCATATTGGAGGCGGAGATGATGGAAAGAATATGTCTTTCCAACAAACTTTAACTTTTATCTATAAACTATGATGTTATTATATACGAGGCAGCATATAAAAAGAAGCATTCGTATGTCTATAATGGAACCTGAACTAGGTTAAGTGCATGTCTTGGTAAAGTATCATATAAATAAAATTTACGATACTAATAAATCTACAAAAGTCATCGAAATGACGATTTATAGTTGTGTAGGACATCATGAGGGCATAACAACTATAAATCGTCATTTCGATGACTTTTGTAGATTTATTAGTATCGTAAATTTTATTTATATGATACTTTACCAAGACATGCACTTAACCTAGTTCAGGTTCCATTATAGACATACGAATGCTTCTTTTTATATGCTGCCTCGTATATAATAACATCATAGTTTATAGATAAAAGTTAAAGTTTGTTGGAAAGACATATTCTTTCCATCAGTCTTACTGTAAAATTATTAACAAATTCAGTAAAAGTCCCGAAATAAATATTTTGTAATGATGGACAAATACATATTTATACATAAAGCAAATCCACTTCTTATTCTTGAACACATAAAAAGTAGATTTTAATTTTTTTTATTTGAAATGAAAAACTTTGTAATTCGCATATATTTTCCATAATATGACATATCTTCCGAATATGATATTTTAAAAGTCATCTTAAAATCCTGATTGCTTTAAAACTTTTACCATTTTTTGTGCATTAATATTTTAAAATCCTCGGATCTCTTACGAGAAGGAAATAGAAAGTGCTTTAGCAGATACAGAATTTGAATACTTTAATATGTCTTCTTTCAAAAAGTAAATCGAGGCATTTAAGTAATCGGTATTGCTCGCATTCTTTTAGAATGAAAATGTTTTAAAATGCATTTTTAGTTGTAATATGTGGCAGGTTTAATACATCAAAACAAAAACATATTGGTAACCAGTTCTTACAGAATACACTTTGAGAAATTTCTTTCTTGAAATATTTTCATTACTACTTTTACAAAACAAACATTTATATTTTTATGAACACTTTCCTATTTTTATTAAACAAGAAGAAATATATTTTAAACTTCAATTATTTTAGTGGAGTAGAACACAGGGATGACAGGAATGACCGGCCTAGGAACCCAGCTTTCGCTTAAGAGTATAAGTGCAATCCCGGGGTAGAGACTCAAATCCACTGCATATGATAAGATACATTAACAATGATTAGTCTTTACAATATTTTAAAACAATAACATACAGAAAAAATAAATTCAGTTTATTGTTTTTGGCTCTGAAACTCACAAGAAGTGTCATCAGTACATACTTTGACAGGAATTGTACTATGTTCTATACATGCATAGACAATTGCAAGACATATTTTTTCAATATCACAGCTGGAAATCACGACACTTCGCACAGTGTTTGGTGGATTATAAGTATACGATTTAAGAAGGCGGCATTTAAAATTGCCCTTAGAATTCCAGATGTTGGGCTATTTTCAAAATAACGTCGAGAGACAAAAAAAAAAAAAAAAAAAAATGTAAATTCATAACGAATTCAGTCATTTTTATATATATGTTACCAGCCAAACCCGATTTTAGGCCAAACTAGTTTATCCTAACGCGCATAGGATAAACTAGTTTTTCCTAGGCCAAACTAGTTTATCCTAACGTCCTTAGGATAAACTAGTTTTTCCTAGGCCAAACAAGTTTGGCCTAACGCTCATAGGATAGACTAGTTTAGCCTGCTATTCATTGGTCCAAACTAGTTTATCCTAGGCCGATCTAGTTCATCCTCAACCAATTCAATTTGGCGTAATTTTATTTATCCTAAAAATAGCCCCGCCGCCAACTTGTCAGTTTATCCTAGGCCGATCTAGTTTGTCCTAGGCCGATCTAGTTTTTCCTAGGCCAATGCAATTTGACGTGCTTTTATTGATCTTAACTACCGATCCGTCGCCAAATTTGTGCAAAGTAGTATTGCCGTCACCCCTGTATAATATATTTTAATAGATGGGAGTGGGATACTGTCCCCCTATCTTCCCTATTTCACCGCCGCCAGTAGTTATAAAATATTTTCTATATGACAAATTGTGTGCTGGATTAACAAAGAATGGGAAGAGAGGTTATCATAAAATTCAGGAGAGAAAGAATTTAGAGGATTGATTAATAATGTACAATATAATCTCGAAAATCCGGCATCGTTAAGGTCCAGGACTTCGCCCGATTTTTGAAAATTCCAGATTTCTGAAGGAATATCCAATGTAGTTCTCATATTCCTAATGGTGCATTTATTCATAATTAATTCAAAGCCAAGTGATATTTATGCGAGAGAAAAAAAATAAATATATAAAAAAATGATTTTTTTTCACATAAATATCACTTGGCTTTGAATTAATTATGAATAAAAGCACCATTAAGAATATCAGAAGTACATTTGATATTCTTTCAAACAATTGGAATTTTTAAAAGTCCGGCGAAGTCCCGGTCCCAGTTTAGCTTAAAATACATATATTTTTAAGCTACCATTATTCCACAATTGAAACTGTCTTTAAAGAATAGTACGTATACATTTATACCGATGGGGATACAGAATTGAAAAACCTATGAGAAGAATCTGTGTATGACGAAATCCTTTTTTAAACGGAATTTTTTTTATCGGAGCAAATTGAATATATTAATCTGTTTGAAAAAATCATAATACATTTGCTAGAGACGGCGGACGTGCTAAAAAAGGAAGTTAACTATAACGAAGTTTTTTTTCTCCCCTAATTGATTCCGTCTTAGAAGGTTTTTCTTTATAAAAATTTTCAGATTTTCAAGTCTCCAAGTTGTGTAAAAAAATTAATAATATTATTAATTATACAGATATTTACATACAAATAGAGATTCATTAAAAAATCAATATATTTTATAATAGAATCATTAATATCGTTAATCCACATTTGATAGCTTAGAAATGTAAAAATTTTTAAAATTCTACACAATAAAATCTTCTAAATCGGAATTGCATAGGAAAAAAGAAAAATCCGTTTTACTCAGGCTCCCTTATTAGAAGGTTCATCATCTGTTGTAAATACATTATATTATTTTTACAAGTACAGTAAACTTCCTCTAATCCGGCATTCTAAGGTCCGGCATGCTGGATAATCCGGCACGACTTTCGGAAACACAACTGAATCGAGAAGAAATAAAGGAGTGAGTTGAAGAAGATTTGGATGAACCGACAGTTGAAATTTTGACTTATGAGGCCATCATTCAGAGTGTTATCAACCTAACAGCCCTCAAAGACGTTGGCTCGGTTGACTATGATGTGCATGAGTCAAACAACATCATTTGAAATCAAGCAGCTGGTACCTCGAATACATTTATCAGGTCTTCTGTGCGCAACCGTTCGTTCAACCATGCGGAAAGTATTAAACTTCACATCATAAAAAATAACATCTTAATCAAATGAAGAGAAAAGACTACTACAAAACGAACTGATATTCGAGATTTGTTTAAGATGGCTTCTACGAGTAGGCCTACAGTGCACGTTTTAATTTTATACTCATGTATATATGTTGTACAAAACTTACATTATTGAGTATTTTTAATATTCCATTCAATCTGTTTAAAAAATAAAAAAACATGCTTTTCTGGCCTTTTCTGTTTAATTCTAACTTCTACACGTTTTTCCCGATCCCGACATTCGTCTTGTAATCTGAAAAATTTCGTATTCCGGGATGCTGCAAGTCCCGAACGTGCCGAATTAGAGAATGTTTATTGTATTAATATCCTCATTTTACATAGATCAACATTTTTTTTGTTGTTGTTAAACATGGGATTCCGTCATAGGCAGTTTATTTTTCTCATGTTATACTGCACTTTAATTTTATTACCTAAAAATGCATCTACTCATGTGAAAAAAAAAATGAAAAACAATAATAAATATATAAATTTTAATTGTAGAATAATAGCCATTTAAAAATACGTCCATTAAAAAAAAGTTGGGCCGGACCAAATGTTACTGATATTTTTACTGAACAGACCAGTGATCCTGCCGGTCCAAATGATTTTGTTATGAGCTGGGTTGGAAATAGGACTGAAAATTTCTGCCTGTGCAGACCTCAAGAAGAAAGCAGTCCAGTCCCCACTGAAGTCGGAAAAATTGAGTCCCGGCCCATCACAGTTCGAACTTCTCGAAAAAAGTAATCCCCAAACCAAGCCCGGAGCGAGTGTCGGGAAGGAAAATTGGGCGTGCCCGTAAACACCTTATATCGAATAATCAAAATACTAGTTCACAAAATTTTGTAAATTTGGACGCTAAACTTCTATCATATATTTTTTTAAAAACGAGTTTTTATAGTGAACTTTACTAAATTCCATAGATATGTTTGAGTCGAGCAAATTCGTTTGAAAAATTTTGTATTTGAGCGTGAACTTGACTCATTTTTGAGAAATTGTATTTGCGTTTGAACTAGATTGACCTAGAATAAACTAGAACGTTGGCGCCGAAGCGGTCTTTGGGGTCAATAAAAGCACGCCAAATTGAATTGGCCTAGGATAAACTAGTTCAGACTAATGAATAGCAGGCTAAACTACTTTATCCTATGAGCCAGGCCAAACTAGTTTGGCCTAGGAAAAACTAGTTTATCCAATGGGCGTCAGGATAAACTAGTTTGGCCTAGGAACAACTAGTTTATCCTATGGGCGTTAGGATAAACTAGTTTGGCCTAGGAAAAACTAGTTTATCCGATGCGCGTTAGGATAAACTAGTATGGCCTAGGCCAATCTAGTTTGGCCTAAAATCGGATTTGGTCGGATACATAACATATATATATTTTTTAGTCGTAGAAGTTTACAATGTCACAATAAACATCAAACAACAAAATAAAGATAAATATCATAATTTTATTGCATAACTACAGAATTTGAAATGAAAAATTACAAAACCCTTCAAAATTATAAAATGAAATTTTTACAACAATTTATTTTTCTTTTAGTTTGGGTTTTGGCGTTTTCCTCTGCAGCTTGTGCAGTATGAAGTTCCAGGGCTGACATTGGGCACTAGTTTTTAATTTTATCTCCACCATTTTCTCAAAACAAAAAAAAAAAAAAAATTCACACCTTGCACAAACTTTGGCAATTTTTGCAAGAGAAATATACTACAAAAATTATCTTTTTAAGATAGGAGTAGAACTAGAATATAAAAATACTCGCCTGTGGTAGCCCTTATTTCATATCTGCATTTTGCAGAAAAATGTACTGGACATATATGCATATCTTCATCTGCATGTGAAAAATTCTCTTCAGGCTTGTCAAACTGCTGCCTGTGTGGATTACGATGAGATCCTCACTTCATTTTATTTTCTCCAGGTCATGTTCTGGATATGGCATATGAAGTGAGGATCTCATCGTAGTCCACACAGGCAGCAGTTTGACAACCTGAAGAGAACTTTCCACATGCAGATGAAGATACACATCATTTTGCTTTCTCTATCTGGATATGGCATACGAACCTCTGGAGGTGCCTTGCCAGGTGAAGGTCTCGTCATCTAATCAAGGTTCTAAATTACGAGACCAACTTGAGAATCAATGTGCAGGTGCCAATCAACAGGATATAACGTTAAGTAACCGGCAAAATGAAGTATACACAAACGAGCAGTAGGCAGTGCAGACAGGATGACGATAGAGGCAATGATGTCAGATTTATTGCCACTTCCCGGTGATTAGGCGGTCACCCGCCGCGATGCCAGGTACTAAACCCGGTTAAGGGGAAATCCGTCAGGTAGGGGCCTGGTCATCGGTTAGAAGGAAGAAGAAGGAAGGATATAACATATGGATGACGACATACAGTTTGTTTTGGACTGGTCTAGCTTTCTACATCGTGATTGAGCAAACACTTATAATGTCCCCATCAGGCGGTTTCTCATGGAAGGACCATAACGGAAGATCATCGTGCAAAATACCGTGTGTCCTAAAAAGGACTGACTGATTTTAAAATTCATTAATTTGCAAACGGTGACAGATATTTAAAAAATTCTTGCAGGAGGGTTATGCATAAGGTCAAAAGTTTTATTACAGTGATTTTCGATTTTAGTTCGAATTACAAACAATAGATGGCGCTGTAAACAATAGTCGCTAAATACAGGCTCAATTTTTCGTCCTTTCTCTTGTTCCATGCGAAAAAAGGAGATGGAAATGTATTGAGCGGACCACGAAGTACCAAAAATCGAGCCTGAATTTAGCGTCTATTGATCGCAGCGCCATCTATTGTTTGTAATTCGAACTAAAATCAAAAATCACTGTAAAAAAACTTTTGACCTTATGCATAACCCTCCTGCAAGAATTTTTTAAATATCTGTCACCGTTTACAAGTTATTGAATTTTAAAATCAGTCAGTCCTTTTAAGGACACCCGGTATGTCTGAATAAAATATTGCCATCCAAGCCTTTAAATCTTTACGGTCGAAGCATTACTCCCAGGCACAGGCATCTCTTACACGAACTTATTTAGTTGGTACCACTTCTTTTTAACAAACATTTATATTTGTACTTTGATAACATGTGCTAGGTAAATTTACTAAAGAATGTACTTTTAAAATATAGAGACAGAATATAAAAATAGAATTATTTGTATAATGAATTGACGTTTATTTACCGACACTCGACCTCAAAGGGTTAGTGAACTCACATATAACCACAGGCGGACAACACAAAGATTCCAGTATCTCAAGACTTGAAAGAACCACTTTGGATATTTAAAATATATACGCAAAACTGTCATCATGTTCACTTCTCTCTGTTGACCTGTTTCTGAGAAAAACCATCAACGTATTGTGGCGTAACGTGTCAATATTAGTACGAGTTTGAGTACTTGAGAAGAAATGTTGTGTACCAAATGATTGGAAAATATGTATTTTCTTTTACTTTTAAGAGAATCGACAAAACAAAGACTGTGAGTTGTTCATCAACTGTTACAGTTACTCCCATTAAAAAATTATCTGTGTTTACTCTTCAGGCGATTGTCTCCAGGACAAGTTAATTAAATCTACAGAATGTGATCCGATATGAGCTTATCACATATAAAATATCACGTTTTACGTACAACCACAATATGAGAAAGACCTATAAACAGCCATTAGCGCATGCCATTGATGAGTATTTTTACAATAGAGCAGCAATTAAAACCAACACTAGTTCATGCTGTTCCATGTACGGAAATATATGTTATTAACACAGGATATTTGATAAGGAAGCTGAAGTAGTAAAATGTAGATGCATATTGTAAAATAGCTAAGGTATATGCATACATTTCAATTAAAAACTATTGGTTGAAAACTGTTGTGTTCGATGGATATGACGCAGACATTTCAATAAAAGAAAATACACATAAGCGGAAACATAAAACAACAATTATCCAATATTTTACTTCACCGGTGATATTGTATTGGAAGGGAAAAGGAAGTATTCCTTTCAGTGGGACAACAAACAGCAACTAATGAAATTAATCAGTGGATAAATAGTGACGAGAAGCTGTATGGTTCTTTAAGCGTATATTGACGCTGATGGGGACATTACAAAAGCCGCAGTTAACGGTGCACATGAAAATTCCACCAAGCTCTTTAAAAATGATACTAACCTATTAATTCTTCTTTTACATTAGGATGAAGCTAATAGCAATCCACTACTTTTTTACATCCGATTGTAAGTAAAGAATCACACCAAAAGTGCTTTAGATCAAAAACTTATATTAATATCAATAAACTATTCTCGGCAGTGAGTAATATGATATGTATTATCTCTTGATGCATCCGTAGGATAGGATTCCACCTTCCTCTTAGATAGATTTTATAAGAAATACTACCTATTGCAGTTGTTACCATGGTGCTACTCTTGAAAAATTCCTTCATAACTTTCAATTGTATGACCCCAGGAACACAAAACCACCCCCACCTAAAAAGTTTATATATATATATATATGTGTAGGATTTAGTCTAAAAATTACTAAAAGATTCACTTGGCTTATAACTACAAATAAATCCATCTATTAGTTTATCAATTTTATACGGTATTTATTATTCATTTGAACAAATAATATGCTTAGTAAATCACAACAGTTCATCCACATCAATAATATAATACATTTGTAAACATAAATACTGTAATCCCCTCAGAAGTCTTGCTCGAATCATTAATTTGGCATTTAACGAATCATCAACGTTCATGTTGAGATAAAAGTTATAGAACTTCTAAACATCTCTTCATTTACTTACTTTCCAATCAAGCCGTTGCCGCACATTTTTAGCTTATTTCCATGCTCCTCGTGTTGTACTTTATATTTCATATAAGATTGCGTATTGATTCAAGAAACCCTTGAGTTAGTTAAGTTGCAGGATTGAGAATATTTACAATCCCATATATATGTATGTATGTATTTCGGTACTAAATTTTGTCCGCACGATAAAAGTCACAATTTTGCACAGATCGTCTTCATCTCGACAAGCACATTGAGATGGCTAAGATCTCGACGGGGAATGCAAATGAGCAAAATCGGCCCAAGGGAATAGAAATGGGGGAGGGTTAAACATTTTGAATTCCGCCTTAATATGATTCTGATAAAACCAACTCTTACAGGAAAATGACAGAAAAATGAAAAAAAAAATCGTAATAGCTGCTACCAGCAATTAAAAAACACAATAAAATTCTTACTACAACAATTACTTTTCTATTGCAAGATTTCCACGTGAAAAATGAAAATGAAATAAATAGTTTGACGAATTTTAAAAATGTGAATATTACGTCGGAACTTTTCTATAGCAAGATTTACACGTGAAAAATGAAAATGAGAAAAATAGTTTGACGAATTAAAGGAAAATTAATATTTCGTCATATTGGAAGTATAATCGACGTCATAAGGTAAATATGTAACGTCATGCGAGTTTGAAAAAATCGGATTGAAACTTGATAAAAACACGACTATGGAAATATTGGTATATTTTAATATTTTGAGGTTCAAATTTTTAATACCGCCTTAACATGATTCTGATAAAACATGCTCTTTCTGAAAAATGAAATTAAAAACTCGTCAAAAACGGATAGATAAAATTGTTAAATGTGTTTATCTCTAATCTTGTTTAGTTTTTGTTAGTGAAATTAGTACTCAACTTTGAAATATACCTTCGCTTGTAGGCCAAGCCGGCAAGTATTTTTCTATGGTATTATTAAAAAATCGGTTTTCCAAAACAATTTCACAATTGATCGTGTATTTCATTCCTGTGCAGCTTTCCTCCAGCAAAAAAAAAACCCCGTCTGATATAATAAGCCTTGGAAGTCCAGCGATGGCTGTTATTTTTTTGTGTTAACCGTACAAGTTCTTTGAAAGCCTTGCGTTATCATGAACATATGAAGAAAATTACCACAACCAAATATTTTTTCTCATCCAGAGCTTTTTTTTTTCAACCTGGTGTTCCAAAAAATTCCATTGCCTAAGGGCGTACCATGATATGGATTGACATGGCTAGTGGCGGCCATCTTGAAATTAACACACTTCACGTTGCTAAATTTTGTTAGACTTTATTCTGTCGATCAGTGCAACTAGTAATGAATAAAACCTCTGACAGACCTTCCGTAAGAAATTATTGAAAGTCTGATTGTTTATTAACACGACTAAATTATGTCTCCCTTTAACCATTTAAGACCCAACCCGCACGATCGTGCGGGTTAGACATTCATATAAATTTTCGCTTCTGAAACAGTCGTATGTAACAAAAACCCGAATCGAACGATCATTCTGGTTTAGAAAAAGAGTAAAGTATCATTTTTTATCAATATATGACGGTTCTAGTACATGTTTTACTTTTAGTCGGCATGACTAGCTTTGTTTACAAGTACAACGGATACAGCTCATCATTTTATCTGTCGTAAAAAGGTACTTTCTAGTATATTTCTAACTACTTAGTTAAGTATTTTTGCTTTAATGTCTAAAAATAAGTGTAATGTAATAAAAAACATTAATTATACACTATTTATGTTGCGCGAAGGACTGAAGATTTCGTTACAGGCACGATCGTGCGACTTGGGCGTTACGTTTGTCAGTGCCTACTGTAGAGGTAAGAGATTTCTCAATGTTAATTTTGTTTTCTATTTCAATAATTTTGTGGACAGACAGAATAAAAACGAAGTATGTTGTTATATAATTAATGCCATATTACTTTCTTGGGTGTTGCCATGGATGAATCATTTTTTTTCTTTTTTTTTTCAATTAATTTTTACTTTTTTTCTTCTTTTCAATAAAAAAAAATTTCTAATACATTTTATTATTTTTTATGAAATACTTTTTTATGTTAACTTTAAAATAAAATACTTTTTCAGGCGTCTAATCGGAAAAGAATTTTCACACAAGAAGAAATATTGCAATTGATGAATAAATCATACTTTGAATTTAGTGATCTCTCGGATGATCACGAGGTTGCGGACAAAACATTTAAAGCAGATTTATTAGAAGGATAGTCAAGTTCAGATGAGCTCGATGAAGAAATATACAAATATTTCTAAAGAAATGACAATTTTGGATCATTCTTCCTCATCAAAGTCTCCTGAACTCATTCCCCAAAATTCTACCTCCAAGCCAGTTTCGGCAAAGGCTAAGAAAAGAAAAAAAAAACAATACAAGTAGGATCTTAAGAAGTTCATTTCTGTACCTCATCTTGGACCTTTAGATTTCACGCAATTGCAGGTATGTCTTTCATTTCTTAAATTTTAATTAAAAAAACTATAGGCTTATATAAAAAATAAAATCGATATCATAAAAAAAGCTTTAAAAATATGGCAAACATTTTAAAATTAATTAAAATATGAATTTTTTGAAGTCGATAAGTACATCTCCAATATTATTTTTTTTCTTATTTTTTAGACTTTAGAGCCAGTAAGGATGCCATTGTAGTATTTCCAGCCAATACTTCCCAATTCATAGCCCAACTTGTACAATCGTGTGGGTGTGACTTTTTCACAGAAAAAAGCCCAACCCACACATTCGTGCGGGTACTCTACACGCTCCAGGGGGTGACGAAATTTTTTTTATTGTTTTTTAACTGTCATTAGGGTCAGTATAGAGTTAATAACCAGAAGAATGTAATATTTAAATGTGAAAATGTTTCGGGTCTTAAAGGGTAAAATAAAAATGTAGCAATTTCAAGGCTTCGGCGATTATTATTGAAAGTTAATGATTTTTTGATTTAAGTGTTTATTTCATGATGATGTTTGTATTTTAATTAAACAATTTATTTTGGCTTTAGCGCTATTTCTGAATTTTTCTTAATCTGGCATTTGATGACAAATATATTTTGAAATATCAAAAAGATAATGTGTTTAATTGATTAATCAGAAGGCGGCCCTGCTTCGACCCGTACTTTCCATTTTAAAAGATATTTTCAACATATTTGCTTTCCACCATATTTCATAAAAAGATTTCTGTAAATCATAACAATCTAGTATCTAGAAATAATAAAAAATCTCATTATTTTTCTCGGCGTAAACCAAAAGCTACGTGGCTCATCGATTTTCGAGCTAACACCACATCGTTCATGTGTTTGGATACGCAATCTTTGTCAGAGTTCATTTTCTTCTTCTTTTTCCTCTGCTTTCTGAATTACTCAAAAAATTGATTATCCAAAACCGCGTAATCAGATGGGAATAAAATTCATACACCTTGTGCAATACGACCAAATTAAAAGCATTATCCAGACCACTTTAAAAGAGGGGTTGATGGCATCCGATTAGAAAAGGGTAGAGCTCGCAATTCCTATCCTGTTTTCTGTCATACTTAGAAGACTCGAGTGTTACTTTCAGTTTTGCTATTTTATGATTACAAAGGACGAACTCAACTAAAAAGCTTATGTATTCATTCACTACTGTCTAACTCACCATGAAATATATATATAAAAAAAGAATGAAAAAAATGCCGAGATTTTAATTCTTCCTTGGTATTCCCAAGTGCTAAGGTTGCTAAGACGAAAACAAGAAAAAGATTAAAAAGTAAAATACGGGAAAAATTCTTTCGCTTCAATTTTTCCTAAATTTAATTATTATTACATAACACTGTTTTACAATTTCTACATTTATTTTCGAATTAGTCATCATTTAAACAGTAATTAATTTAGCAATTCATCAATTAAATAATGTTAATTTAATATTTACGCGAACTAATATAATATATAAATATATAGCACGGTAAAAAAAAAAATGCCTAACACTTGAGTTGAAACAATTCTAAAAACAAAAAATTGACTACATTAAATTTCTGTTTAATTTGAATGTACTTTCAGTTTTTTTCATAAAGTTACTTTTCTTTTTGTCAATATGCAGCAATCAGCAAAACTATTCATGAAAGAGAACCATTTAAAATTATTTTGTTAAATAAAAAAAAATAATAATAATGCTTTCAAGTAAATCCGATTAGAATTGTTTGAGACAATCACTTTTGAAAAAAAAAATTAAGAGGATTATAAAAATTAAATAAAAAAGGACAAAGGATTTTAATTTTTTTTTAAAATTCAGAGGTTTTTTCTTGTTCATTTCAGAAAACATTATGTAGAAAAATGTTATTTTAAATATTTTAAAATAATTGTTGGAAAAGCGGTTAATTGCTTCAGTGGAAAAGTTTCATTAACATTTTATATGCATCAATGCTTTTATAATTTTTATATTTATGGATAAAGATTTTACGTATTTAATTTAGATTTTGAAAACGATTTATTGTTATAGAGGGTTTAAAATAAAACTGTTTTTCATTTATTGTATGTTGATATTGGTTAAAAAAATTGTTCTTTTTTTACTTTTAACGTGTTTGTATATTTATATTTACTAAATAGAAATCCTCTTAACAATTTCTAATTCTTCGTGACTTTTACAGTACAAGGAGATTTTGGTAAGGTAAATAATTATAAAAAAGTGTTTAATTATTTAAATATTACTTTTAGGCCGAGCTTTATCCTGAATTTATATACTCTCAAAAGACGGGATGGGTAAACACTATTACAGGATTATATAAAAATATATTAATCACCATGACGTGATATTTGGGTTTCAGTTTAAAACACTATGCACATTACTAAAACAATAACGGATTTTGGCATTGTGAAATACCTATACAACTTCCATCTTAAATTTGTCCGGTTTCAATTTTTCATATTTTCGTTTCCTTCCTAGCTTCCGTTAGAGAGCCTCGGCAGAAGGAACGCGGGCAGGGGCCTCAGATGGTCACTAGGGTTTGTCGAAAAAAGCAAAAATTTTTAGATCAATTTCTAATACCGCAGAAATGTTGCCTATTTTAATTAGAAGAATAATGCAAAAATATTTTTGAAATCGGATAATATCTTTAGGTCTCGCATCGCACTTGAATTTTTGAAAATATGACGAAAAGTGACGATTTTTGAAATTAAGGATGAAAATTAAAAAAATATTCAGAGCTACTTTTAATAGGACGTAAATGTCACCTTTTGGCATTAGAATAATAACACAAAAAATATTTAAAATCCGTTAATATCTTTAGGTTGCGCATTGCATTTGTATTTTGGAAAATATGACCAAAATTGACAATTTTTGAAATTACATGATGAAAATAAAAAAACATATATATTCAGACCTAGAAAAATATTCAGACCGAAAAGGTGAGAACTGTGCGAGGTTTTGTGACACTAAGTTTAATTGTAGTTCTCACGATTACTCATAACTTAATGACGTTTTTACCTGCAAGGTTACTTCAACACCCATATTGCGCAGAATAAGCTCAGAGAGCCTTTTGTGTCACATTGATTCAAAAGCTTTCTCAGACAGTCACACATTGCGTTACTTTCCAAATTCGTCTGAATCCCAATTCATTGACTGTTCGCTTTCATCTGTAATCATTGACAATCACAGGTTGTTGGGATGAGCAAAGACTCCGTTACGCTCAGTAACAGAGTGCATCACTTCCTCCAATTATCTTTGGTAATTGACGCGATGTTGTTATTGTCTTGAACAGATGTATTTCTCCTAGAATAATAGAATAATTCCTCTTAATGTCAAGCAATACAGACGCATATGTCTATATGGCGCATAAAACTGTTTCAATTCATTGATAGGGTTTTCAGTGGATAGGGGAGATGGGGGCACATGTGAACAGTTCGCATAAATATAGCTTTTTCTCATAACTGGATTAATTTATATAAACAAAAACTACTTAATATAGTAAACAGAACTTTCTTTTACACATGGTGATTTTTTTAAAAATCACCTGTATAGTTTTTCTTATATTTTTTTAATAGTTTTAAAAATTCAAAAGATTGTTCACATGTGCCCCATCAGCGGGGTAGTTGTGAACACACGTGGGGAACATGTGAATACAAGGAAAAAATATCCTTTAACATGCTTTTTATTCTATTATTCATTTGTCATCGTAATCATTAGTTATATTACCTTTTAAATTCACCATATAGAAATATATATATATATTTCTCTAGTTTCTGGGTGATATGTTTAAGCAAAAGATTATAAAATGAAAATAAGTAGATTTGGAGGGAAGAGGCTTAGATGATTCATTAAATATTGTTGCAATAAAATAAGAAAATAAAGAAGAAATTTTAAAAAAGAAATTAAAACTTTTAAATTTTGCTTAAGGGTTTTTGTTGGGGGAAATTTTAGGGAGGGGGCATTTACATACTATTTACCGGAAATCTGCCGAAATACGAAATATTCTCACTCCTGTATTGGCCTTATTTACTTGTAAATTATAGATAAAGAAGGGTTTTTTAATGATTAAAAAAAATCTCGACTATACCCCACCCCAACTTCTTTTGCTTTTGAAAGAGGGGGGGGGAGGGGTACAATCGGGATTTTACTGTAGTTATCAGTTTAAAAATTTTACTTTCTTAAAATATTACTGGTATTTATGGATATGGTATTTTGAATGGATAGCATCATTCAAAACATCATATACATAACTGTTTTAGAGATGGAAGTAAGCCATCATTGCAAGGTTAGAACAAATGTAACAGAAAAATTTTCAAAGTTATTCAAGGTAATACTTTTGTATTAACAATGCATAAAAAATATTGTTGTAAACCGTTTAGTAAAATAGTATATAACACTTATTGCATTTTAGAAAACATTAAATTTATTTAAAGTACAATTGAACGTAAACGAGCTTGTTGCTCTTTATGTATTTGTTGAAAGATATGTTTGTGGAAGTTTCAATACAAAATAAACTTTGTGTGAGGAAAATATCTTCTATTTCAGGACAATTATAGATAATGGAACTTACATTATTTCTCATTAAGTTAACTGAAAGAAACAGAATCACAGAATGATTATTGGGGCACTTATGAACTGTTCATATCTGCCCCCAACTAGTCTGTTCACAAGTGCCCCACATTGCTGCTTTTGTTAAATTGATAAATCATTAACATTTCTCAATTTTAGAAGAAAAAGAACTGTAACAAAAATGTTTGCTAGTATTCATAGTATACGTTAAAACATTCAAATTCAAATAAATGAATAAATAAATAAAGTTATTCGCTTATCAACTTGGAACAAAGATTTTACTTTTGAGATCTAAAAACAGTGTTTTGGCTACAGAGGACAAACAAAATGTCATAGAGCTTCAAAAAATTTTTACCATATGTCTACAGGTGTTATCATCTTTAGTAATTTTTTTCAAATAAAAAAACTTATAATCACTATCGAAAAATTGTGATGTTCACATGTGCCCCCATCTCCCCTACATACAGTCTGAGAGTTCTCTTTGCCGTCGTTAGTGAGAAATCAGCCCTCGATTACGGACAGCAAGATTTCCAGGACAGAAGCGTGTCGCACAGCATTGAATATTTTAAGAAGATATATATTTTAAATCTTAATTGAAGTCATTTGGTTTATTAATAGTCAATGTTGGGATATTGCAATTGATTAAAAGAAATTTGACAACAAGTACTGTTACACAAGCTGGTACTTGCTTACACTGTTAATAATTGGCAGAAAACTGTTTAATCATTTGACCTTTTTTGTAAATAACGGTTACTTAATCATATTGTTAAGGTATTAAGAAACTGTTATTGACATATTATGCCATATAGCGCCTAAAAGGTAATTCAATGTAAGGCAAAAGGCAAATAAGTAAATGAAAGGTCCTATCTATCGGCATTTCTAAATTTCGAATGGCCCCATTTTTTCTATCCCGTATTGATTTAAGTGCCCTCACATCCAACTACAACGACTTCTTCTAAGGAGATGTTCTTTTCAGATAGATATAAAACAACACTTACAAAACTATCTCTACCGGTTCCAGCTGTAGCAGTTATATAACTAATATATTTTAAGCCCGGCTACTGTATCGCAGAAATGTGCTATTTTGAAAATGTTTTCCAAATTTCAAGTGCGATGAAGCGACTTAAATATATTAATCGATTTTTAAAAGTTTTTATGTTATTCTTCTAATTACAAAATGTGACTTTTACGCACTATTAGAAGTAGGTCTGATATTTTTTAAATTTTCATCATGTATTTAAAAAATTGTCAATTGTGGTCATATTTTCCAAAATACAAGTGTAATGCGCGATCTAAAGATATTAACCGATTTAAAATAATTTTTCGTGTTATTCTTCTAATACGAAAAGGTGACATTTATGTACTATTAGAAGTAGTTCAGAATATTTTTTAATTTTCATCATTAATTTCAAAAATCGTCACTTTTCGTCATATTTTCAAACATCCAAGTGCAATGCGCGATCTAAAGATATTAACCGATTTCAAAAATGTTTTTTGCGTTATTCTTCTAATTACAAAAGGCAACTTTTCTGCGCTATTAGAAATTGATCTGGAAAATTTCGCTTTTTTCCGACTCACCCTAATGATCACGCGGAGCGCTGCGCTCCGCGAATTCTGCGATTTCTATGAAGATTAAATTGTATTCAGCAACAAATTTCAACCCAAGTACACAAAATTGCTTTAAAGAATGATATGTTTAGGAAAAATAGTTCTTGAGATAAAGACAAAAGTAAAACATAGGACATACGACTTTTACGGACATATTAGACATACGACGATAGACGCCCCAAAAAATTTTCAAACTTAATACCACTTATAATGAAGATTGTTAACGACGCACGCTAATATGTTTCAGTATGTGCAGAGGTTATTTCGAGCATGTACTCGTGTGAGCATATTTTCAAAATGCAATTTCCGATTTTTATATTTTCAATAAAGGTCATCTTGCCGGATGTATTACACACTTTCCCTTTCGCATATTTTAGCGAAACGACCTGCCTTAGAATTAGGATGGATATTTTTATCCATTATTGCGTGCATCGAGAGAGTTTTTATCGCTGTACTCAAGTTAGAGGTCGGGGCAGAACACCCTGTATCGAATATATTATATGCATTTCTAAGCCTCATTAGTAGAGGTCTGCATGGGTCAGAAATTTGAGTCCCGGTCCGGCCCGGCCCAACCAGTTGAAAATTTTTCGCAGCTCACGGCTCAGACCGGGAAATAAAAAAAAAAAAATCAGAGGAAACAGATCTGACTCGATCTCTATCAAAATCAATTAAATCATGCCCGGCACGGCCCATGTCAATTTATACAAAAAATTACGATTTTTCCTAACATACCATTGAGATTCTTTTAAAGAAAAATGCATACTACATATTTCAGGAAAAATTTAGATTTTATTTCAGGTTACTATGCGTTCGCAAGACAACAACAACAAAAAAAAAACAATAGTAACATAACGATTACTTAGACTCATAGAATTTTCAACATTGAAATAACGATTCGTTAAAAAAAGTAATGTAGTTCAGAATAAAAGCAAACAAGTTGAAAATTGTTCGTCAATCGTGGCAAATGAGGTGCGCTCGTACTATAACTAGTTTTATAAATATTTTTTGCACCGCATATTGTATTGAATGTAAATTTTAGTACACTTCATAATTGCATATCAATTTCATTCTGTTCGAAAGGCTGTAACATCACTAAAATACACTTGCAATAATTTTTTCCTACTGGCCGCAATGTAACGGAAAACTTTTGACTGTCCTCGTAATCAAACCATACATCCGATTTTCATAAAATTTGAAATGACTCGACAAAATTTTACAACAATTATATATTTAAAATTTCAGATCATTCGGTTGGGTAGTTTTTGCTCTTGTTATATGCGGACGGACGGACGGACTAACAGACGGACAGAACGACGGCTACAGGTGCTACATATTTATATAATTACGAACGCGCCTAAAAAGAAGATTAAAAACTTCCTAACTTTTTAAGCTGTATAGTAAAATGTAGACTTTTTAAAAATATTTTCTGTGATTTATTAAGGTATATATTTCAAATGATTTCCGTTAACAGCAGTTCACTATCGTTATTACTATTTGTATATTACATAATTCCTGCCTAACACACCGTGCCATTATTTGGTCCAGTTCCGGCTTGGATCGACTTTGTAGATAAATATGTAAGTCTGATCCAGTCTTGCCGAATCTGCTGAAAAAAATAAGCCCGGACTCCGACACCATGTAGTTTGTCCAATGCCGCCTGTGTGCTGCACATGTTATATTTCTTTATTTATGTTTTCAAACTAACATTGGCTGTGCAACACATTTTTACTTATTCTCGAAATTTTTCTATGTGGGTGGTCTTCCGCAATTTTTTTTTTCATTTCCCGGCTTAAATTGTTTGCAGTCCCAGCTCTTTAAAAATTGTTCTTTATTCTGTCGGCCAGGCCGGACACTCTTGAAAGTTTACCTTCGTTTTGCCACTAAAGCCCTTTCCACGGACCGGTACGGGTACGAACTTCAGGCCAAGGCCTGGTCCAAACAAACCTTTCCTCTATAGCAGTAGTTCCCAAAAGTTTTTTGGCCATGCCTCACCCGAATTTCTAAAATCATGCCAAAATAGTTTAAACCAGCCGGTTTTCTATGTAGTCTTAGGTAGTTTCAAGTGTGAAAGTTTCTTCGTGGATTTAGAAATACAGGTCTCATCTATTAAATATTACAGAGTAAAGGTGAAAAAAATTAGAAAAAAGTAAAGATTATGCAAAGAAAATTATGTATAAAAAGGGCTGTCCAAATATTATTAAGACCTATCACAAAATTATTACAGTCACGATTGCATTTTGATCTTTTGTATATGAGAGTTTTCTTAATTCAATAAAACTTTTTTTTAATTCTATTTTTAAAATCTGTATGCATTATTTGTATTATTAGTCTAAAGTATTATTGTTACAAAAAAGTCAATTTATTAGACAGGAGATGGAATAATAACAGATGTTGAATTCTCTCAAAAATCGAATTGCCATCAGTGGGCCGTGCACCACACGTTGAGCATACCGGGACAAAACAAATACGCGTATAAAAGACAAATGGTGAATCTGACAGCAAACTTTTACATTACAAATATACTTAAAAAAAATCTTTTGAAATACGAATTCCTTTTGTGACGGCCGTTGGTACTGCTAAAAAGATACTGAAAAATTTGGATCGTTCTGTTTGAATGTGCCTCCAATTTTCGTGCCCAGTGGTTAAAATTTATTGTAAATGATCGAAAATTATCAGTTTCGAAATATTATTCGAGATTCGGATGTTTACAACGGTTTAAAAATGACTCTTGCTGGAAATCTTCGTCTAATGGACTGTGATACACTGTAAAAAAATCCGGCCTGTTTTCCTGTAGGAATCGGAAAAATAGTTCCCCTTATCGTACCTGAAAATTTTCCGACGCAGCTCGGAATAAAATCCGTAAGAAAAAGGAAATATCCAATAAAACTGTATTTTACGGATTTTATTCCGATTTTACGGATTTATTCCGAGCTGGTTCGGAAATTTGTCCGGTACGGTGAGGGCAACTATTTTTCCGATTCCTACAGGAAAACTGGTCATGTTTTTTTACAGTGTAGATATAAAATGTAAATAACACCATCGCATCGACAAAATCTAAAAAACAGCAATATTTAGTATGACCTTGGACAACATTGAGTGACTTCATTGAAAACTTAACAATTTTACAGATTTTGTTATTTTTAAACCTGAAATTAATTAAAATGGTTTGAGACATTTGATCGCGATATGTCTCAAGTATATATTTCTCGTTAAATCTATATTCTGATGTGTAAAATTGCAAAAAAGATGTCCAGATTTACAAATGGTTACGCTCGATTTTGCTTGCATGGTTAACACTGAGCAATGCATCTTATTTACTCTTTGTTTATTGAATTATGTAACTAACCAATTCCTATGAGTAAAGTTAGTAAATTCTGCACCTTCGGGACATTCTTAAAACGTCAGTGTTACCCTATTTACTACCCAATTGTTGCTCATATTTCCTGCTCAAAACAGTCTTTTATTTACATATAATGTATTTTATTATATTTTATATAATACTGATCACTTATGTTGTATTACATTTTATTTTATATAACAATGCTTACTTATATTATATTATTTTACTTTTACTTATATAATATTGTTTACTTTTATTTCATTAAATTTTGTTTCCTGATATGTTGTTTGCATTTATCGTATCGTATTTTATTTGGTTATATTGTATTACGCATCTCAGTTTTTATTTGTATTGTAGGTCACACAAGAAATTTTAAAACTATATTGTTATAATATATGGGAAGTTGTTAGTAAATAGATAAAACTTCTGGTCTGGAATTCTCTTATAGAGATAGAGAGAATTTGAAGAAATTATTTCTTAATGTATTCCTTCTTTTTTCGGTACGACTTTTACATGTTTCCATAGTTCAATATTCTGAAAATTATTTGTTGTAGAATATTTATTTCTTCCATCATCATAAAACATCGATTTACAATTTTTTATGAGATATTATTACTCTCAGAATTAAGTTTCAGGAATGGAAAACAAGAAAATGGAACAAAACCTTGTCTATAAACGGAATGGTCACGCTTTTAATCTGAAATAGCATGGTGAGGTACTAAACTGTTCCAGTTTTTATACCGTACTTCTACTTCTGTTCCAGATCAGTGTACAATGATTGATTCCCTGGGAGAATTTCGGATAGTTATCTTGCTGATATCTGATTGCTGATTGATAGTTATGTTGCTTGTTCCCTTAACGCTTTTCATGTAGAATGTATAAAAAAAAGTTGTTTTAGATAAATTCAATAATGCTGCCCTGTCTTAGACTTTTCATCATTTGTCACTCAATATTTCTGTCATGCAAAGAAGAATGATTTCTTTTTATAATTCGAATTGTTAACCATTTATCTACTGAAGGTACTTATAACTACTATTAAAATAACGTGTTAGAAAATTTATTTAATGCATGTATTAGTAGTAATACAGTTTAGAATCGGTTATAGATGCATTACTTTACTTTGTTTCAAAAGCATTATTGGTTACACAAAACAAAAATATTTTTAAATGGATGACTTCTTTTGCCTTTGCATCTTTTCAGCTCTCTTGGCGTTGGGAGTGGAGTAATTTTTCACTTTGGAAATATTTCTGTATTTCTATTGCAAGAACATTAGATTTCTACATATCTTAATTCTACAAAATACTAGAAAAAATTAAAAAAAAAGATTTGAGTAGAGTTATAAATATTGCACAAAATCTTTGTAAATTCAAATTTAATTAATAAATCTAAATCATTAAACCTTTCGAAAATCCTTCTAAAATTTATTAAATGATTATGTAAATCTTCTAACGTAGTTTCAAAAATTCGCGAAAAATGCTTTAGAAGATAAAATTTTCATGAATTCATAATTCAGTACATAAAGAGTTAAAGTAAGTGATGCCAGTGCCTTGAATGATCCACTATGAAGTATAATAATCTACCTCTTTTTTTAAATATCACTTTCAGAAATATTTTTAAGCTCATGCATCCATATAAACGCAAACAAAGTATTATTTCATTTCATTGGTCATTCATTGTTTCATTCATTTCTTTTTCTTTGGAACAATTTCCTTGGAAATTTCTTTTTCTTTGGAGCAATTTCTTTGGGAATTTCTTTTCGAATGTTTTACTTTTTCCTTCTTTTATCAACATTTTAATTGCAGGTCGATTTGATATTTTGAACATTCAAAATAAACATCGATACATACATCGAACATACTTTGTCACTGTTTTCAGAGCAAAAAAATAATGTAAGCAATTTCATTAAAATAATTTGTTTTGTTTAATTTTGTCGTTACCTGTCTATTACTATTTATTTTGAAATAGCTTTTTGCATGTGAAAGTAGAAGATTTTATATCTTGCATATTTACTTAGAAGCAAAAATGCTGAAAAGATAAACAGAAGTATATTTTAAGGAATGTGCCTACCCTCAGGGCACTTTTTAAAAACAATATATGAAAAATTTATCAAACAGATGTGTATTTACTTAAAACAGGGAATAAAACTATGAATTCATATAAATTTTTAATATAATTTTAATTAACTTTTCAAATTTAGGCAATATTTAGGCGAATTTTTGTAAAGAACTACGTTTATGATAAATCTTCTATAACGAAATCTGTTCAATATATTTCACTTTTTTTCAACAATATATTACCAAAACACTTACCTGTGTTATGAAGCAAAAGATCTGCAATACCAATGTTAAATTTACTAACGTATACCAAATTTTGTATACAAAACATTTTTTTTAAATGTGCATTTTTTAATAAATATAGCTCTTAAATTAATACATACAAACTTACAAGCTATATTTTGCTTCATAACATACCAATAGATAAGTAGAAACTTGTCGCAAAATTTTATTTTAATATCTTAAAAACTTTTTAAGAAATGATGTTTCTCAAAAATGTACAAATTCAATAGAGCCGTTTTCAAGAAAACGGAAATTAATATTTTGATATAGCACAAAAAATTATGTATAAAGTTTACAACTTTAAAATTCACCATATTTGTAGGTGTTTATATATGGATGTGCATATTATATATTTGTGTATTAAAATGTATTGTTTACCTGTCCGTGACTCTTTAAACGGCCACTTCCAGTTTCAGAAAGTTCATTTCCGGTTTATATATTGGGTTATAACTTTGCTAAAAGTAAGGCATTTTGAAATCCTAAATGTTGAATTTTAATTTAAAATAATCTCTCTATTCTAAAAAAAGTAACTACCGCTGTCACCGCCGCCGCCGCCGGTTTTGAATTTTTTGTGACCGGAGGTCTTTCTTCGTTAATATTAAAAAAACTGTTGCATACAAAAATATGAAAATCGGTAGTATTATAGAAAAATGTTTGATAAACACGCTGATGCAGACAGTTTTCAAATCGAAGGATTATTTTAAGAGATATTTAATGCCAAATTGGACAAAATCGTTCCATTAAAAAAGTTTTATAGGAGCAAAAACTGTACATAGGAATTTAATCATTTTTAGATCATTTTATGCGTCAGAATTTCCCGGTGTGCAGATTGCAGTTAGTTTTTTAATTTGAATAATTTTTCGAGGTTTTATTTCTATTTTAAATTCAAATTTTCAGCATTTCGAGAGATATTTTTTACAAATTTTAGAAAATTGTATTAATTTAAACTGTTGCCAGCTGTATAAACAGCGCAAACAGTAATGTTTACTTCAAATTAAAAATTTATTTTACACGTGACTATTATAAACAAAAAATATAAAAAGCAAGAACTCATTGAAAATTACGTCATAAAAACTATAGTTACACGTGAATTTTAAATGAGAAAGAATATTGTAAAATAATAAATTCAGTAACATGGGTTAGAAGTCCTAAATAGGAGAATTTAAGTCATATTACACTTATTACGTAAAATGAACAAAAAATAATATTGCAAAACAGTTTTAATTTAAAAATTGCGCGAGACATTTACTTGACATTTTAAGATGATCATAATATTTCATTTCTAACAAAAGTATTTTGACGTGAATATTAAAAAGAGAAAGAAAAGTTTGGTGAAAATTACGTCAGATTATAATTGTCAGATTCAAATTATAATTCAATCTTCCGAAATCTTTTTAAAGGCGATCAAATTAGAGTGCTGTTAGAGTCTGCGGTGTCTGAACGGCGGTTGACGAGCGTAGCTCGTAGGGGGCTCTGCCCCCTAGTAATAAAAAAAATCGAAAATTTTTGCAAAAACAGCGATTTGAGGATAGACATCTTTTTGAACAGTAAATTACATTATATTATTTGTTATTAAATTGATGATTTTTGCATTGTAAAATCTTTTTATCACTAAAGATTATGAACGAATAATAAGCAGAAATTTTATACATATGATAGTTTCTTTGTAACACGCGCTGACTGTAAAGGAGTCATAAAAAAATTAGGAATAAAAGCATAATAAGCTTTCTGTTTTTAATTTTCAAGTCAATAACTATAATTTAAAGAAAAAATAATTTAATGGAAAAAAAATTAAGTCGTTTTTAATTAATTTTTGTTTATTTCAGGCCAAGTTAATAAAAGTTTTGGTTTCGATTTGTAAAAAAAAAAAAAAAAAAAAAAAAAAAAAAAAAAAAAAAAAAAAACTCGGAATGTTGACAATTGTGGATAAAATATAAAATTGAAATAAAGTTTTTCAACAAGTAGGAAGTAAAAAGCGCTTTATTGTTTTAAATGAAAAATATTACATACAATATTAAACTACTAATTAAAATAAAATCGTATAATTTTAACTATATGTTAAAAGATTTTACATTGTAAAATAAACATTAATAAAGTTTAATAGTTTCACATCTCCTTACCATTACAATATTTTAAGAAATTAAGCCATTAGAGAATTTACAATGAATAATTACCAGTATTTTGTTTTAAAGAACCAAAGTTAACGTGATTCATTCTTACTGAAAATGTGTTGTGAAATATATTCTAAACCGATATTTACTATGCGAAAAGTAATTTCATTTGAATTTTCGTGTTCAAAATTAGACATCAAAGCACTTAATGGTGATTAATTAATCCGGATTGCTAATATAAAGGCCTTGTTCTTGAGTTATGAATAATGACGTGAATGGAATGGAAAGTATTTAAATACTAATCGGATGAAATTTCGAATTTCCATGTTCCTTTTACAGTTCCTTTAAAATATTAATTCTCTTCTTATTTAAAGATATTCAGGATGAAATAAAATTTCATTAGCAGGAATTGCAGTTTGTTCGTTCATAATAAAAATTACGATAATTCTTTTATGATAAGAACTCTTTTAAACTATAAAGAGGCTGGTGATAATCACGTTACAAATAACTGTATAGAAGATAAAATTAATGTTTTTTTAAGTTTTACTGTTTTTTTTTTTAACTAAAAATAATATTTTTCTAGTTTTACAAGTATAATCAGCTACATAATTTATCAACAGTGAATTTGCATTTTACATTACAAGTATACTTTTACAAAATGTATTAAAAAGGCTCTTTCACAATTATTTTATTAGAGTGCCATATTTTTTTTAACTTTGCTTTAATTAAATATTTGTTAAATATATTTTTTTTTACTTCATGTTATTAAATATTTATCGCTGTTTTTTTTTTTTAGTTTATCTTATTTAAATATTTTTAGCTCTTTTTACTTAAAACTTTGTCTGTTTAAATATTTGTTAGCTGTCTAAAGTTTGGTTCAAACTTTCATAAAAAATTTGGACCTTAAGATGGTGAAATCATGTTCAAATAATTGCTGCTATGGTGTTGAATTTGGTGATGTTTTTGACGGCCAATTGTACAAACGAGGGATATGGACCCGAGGGGAGGGTCTTTCTAAGGGAACCTAATCCGTATTTACCTCAAGGATATCCAAGATTCGAAGAAAACCACGGAAAAGCCATAACGTTTAGGCCGACGGTCGCGATTGGGTTCGAACCCAGCACCTCCTATTTGCTGCTATGATTTAACAATAAACTTATATGTAGGTTGAGCCATGACCTGGCAAGATGTTAAACCATAATGTGGTTACAGCTGTCCTATGCAAAATCCGGGAATTCCGTTTTAAGTAAAATTCTACACTCAACATATTTCTAATCCTGACTGAAGATTCGAACTTAAAATCACTTAACTCGCAACTTCACGCTAATCACTAGACATGGTTCGGATGTCATCTCCTTCTAAAGCATCATGTCAAGTATAAATGGAAGCATTTGTTCTATTTGGCTGTGACATGATGATATATCATTGTAAAAAGTCCACCATTGTTGAAATTTTATTATAATCTGGAGTTTAAAACATCAAGTGAACCAATATTTTATTTTATTTTATTTTATTTTACTGTAACTACTAAAGGTTTATAGCTGAGCAAATACCTTTTACAGTTTATCTTCTACTTTTCTACTGTACCCGTCAAATTTTCTCAAGTGGTATTTATTACTTGAAAAAGATGCTTGCCATTCTGGTGAGTGCAGTAAGGAAGTGCTCTTGTTTTGTTTTTTAGCCTCCGATATGCTATTTCTTTCTCCCAGCAAATAAAATGTCGTCTCCAAAAAATAACTTTCCATTATATAAGCCAGCCGTAAAACAAAGCAGATGTGTCATTGTGCTGTTAAATAGCCTACTGCATTTTTTTAAACTTCTAAGCATTGCACATTTTCGATTTTTATACCATTGTATTGGTCGAAAAAAATACTTTTAAATTCAATTTGTTTGAAAACTGCATCTCAATTTATTTTTAAGATATTAATTTTTTGTACATTTAGCGCAATTTGTTTAGTTTTGGCAATTCAAGTTCTCCATTTCTGTAGAAATTGAAGAAGAAACAGTTGGAAAATAGTAATTATTAACCATTTGGAAATGGTTGTTGTTTTCGGCCGAGGATGGGGCCAAATGATGCTCGCATTTTTTTTTTTTTTTTTTTTTTTTACGAAATTCAACGATGTTCTTTACTTTTAGAAGAATTTTTATTTGAATAAGTAATAGGCATAAAATCGTTAAAAATTTTAAAAGTTACAAAATGGGTGGTCGCAAATTATCAGATATGGAAAAATCCAAAGCCAAAGAGCGACGCCGAAATGAAAATCGTCATGCAAAGCAAAAATCGAGGTCTTCAACTCATTATGTAGGCCATGAAAATCGAGGTCTTCAACTGATTACGTGGCCTATGAAAATCGACGCCTTCAACTGATTATGTAACCCATGAAAATCGATTACACTGTAAAAAAAAATCTGTAAAGTTACTAAAATATTTCTAGGAAACTGGGATTCCAGGAACTTTTTATGTAACGGCAACAGCAAAAATTTCTGTAACAGCATCTGTTACAGGAATTTTTCTTGTTGCCGTTACATAAAAAGTTCCTGGAATCCCAGTTTCCTAGAAAAATTTTAGTAACTTTACAAATTTTTTTTTTACAGTGTACAGAATAAAAGACGAACGCGAAAAAGGAAATAATCTAATGTTTAATCGATTGATAGTAAAATGCCATGTCTCTAGGGGCTCAAATCTACAAGCCACGGCGTTTTGCAATCGGTCGATTCTAACCGAGAAAAACTGAGCTCATAGTAGATAATTTTTCGCAATCTGTGGTTGATTCGGTGGAACTGCTTTCGATTTGTAAACTGTTTCTCTTCTCGAAACGGGACTTGGAGAGTTTATCGATGAAAATTTTGGTCGTCTTAAGTTTGATCTTTGCGATCTGTTGTTGAAGAGGATGGGACGGAATTTGTTAAACGAAATAAATTTCAAATGGTCGTTGTAATCTATTAAATTACAATTATTTTTTTATCTTTTTGAAGCCATTTTCCCATAACTATTGAAAAAAAAGTAATTAAAATACGTACTATTTTGAAAAAATATAAATGAATTATTTCTGATAAAACATGGAGCTATTATATAAACTATATTTAATTTAATTATCTATATTACAAACAAATGAAGGCATATAAATCATTAGATAGCCGATTTTTTTTTCTTTTGGTCGAGTTTCTTGAGTGACATTTGTTTTTTGATTTGTGTATTATTCAGAGGCAGTGATGTCATATGAATATTTTACTGTAGATTTTGTTTAACACTGGATCGTAAATGAGGAATTCTTCAGAGTATGCGAATGGCGTCATTTCATATAAAATAAAATCGTGTGTTTTAACTCTTAAAACTGAAATATGATTTGCATTATCTGTATTTATATACATACATATTTTTTTTTTTCACGGGGCGACATTAAATTCTGAAAAAGCAGAATTATCTTTTATTAACCTTTTTTTCAATGACTATAAACTTTGCTATGATTGATTTCGTTTCTTCACTAGGGATTTTTATGTTGATATAAACGCTAATTTACTTACCTCAACAATTGTAATTCTACTAGGGTGAGCCCGCCAGTAGTTGATAACCTTCCAGAAGTTGATCTAATTTTTGGAATATTGTGCCATTTCAGACGGAAATGAGTTTTATACATGGCACTAGGCATAATATTTTTGTTTGAATGTTGGTGCATCTGTTTTACATTCTGGTTCACCGTCTGCTGTAAGAGAAGTAGTTTTATGAATTTTTCATTAAAAAGTGTATACATTTACTTTTTGATTACACTGTAAAAAAAAAATTTGTAAAGTTACTAAAGTTTTTCTAGGAAACTGGGATTCCAAGAACTTTTCATGTAACGGCAACAACAAAAATTCCTGTAGCAGCGTCTGTTACAGGAATTTTTGTTGTTACCGTTACATAAAAAGTTCTTGAAATCCCAGTTTCCTAGAAAAACTTTAGTAACTTTACAGATTTTTTTTTACAGTGTAGTTGGGGACAATTACAGTAAGTTAAAATAATCCACTGCCATCTTGCTTATTTCAACTAATACGTTTATGAAAATTATTGTTAATCACAACCCAAGGATGATATTTTAAAGATTAATTTTTAGATTTTCGATTCACTTTTTTCACCTGATCAACTACACTGTAAAACAAAATCTGTAGTTCTAGTGATGTGAAGTTACATGCTTACTAAACTTTCATCTGTAACTGTACAAAAAAAGCTGCAAATCTACAAAACTAGTTTTTGTAAAGCTACAAAATTTTGTAACTTTACAAATGAATCTGCTAAAATTACAGTAATCTTACTAAAATTTTATCTGTAACCGTGGTTCCAGTTACATGAAAAGTTCTAGGCATCCCAGTTTCCCAAAACATTCTTAGCAACCTTACAGATTTTTTGATTTTCGGCACAAAAGTGTGTCTGTTACATGAATTTTTGATTTTGCCGTTACATAAAAAGTTCTAGGAATCCCAGTTTCCTAGAAAAACTTTAGTAACTTTACAGATTTTTTTTTTACAGTACACTGGGAAAATGGCAATAAAAAAAAACTATTTATTTATGATTTTGTTTATATTTAATTTTAGCGGATTTCATTTTTGTCCATTGTAGGACATTCATTAAGGGTTATTGCAATCATGTTAGTTTATTCTACAACTTAAAAAGAAGGAAATATCATAAAAACCCCGTGCATTGTAAAACAAAATCTGTAGCTCTACAGATGTAAAGTTACATGCTTACTAAACTTTCATCTGTAAATATACAAAAAAAAAAGCTGTAAATTTGCAAAACTAGTTTTTGTAAAGCTACAGAAATCTGTAACTTTACAAATGAATCTTCTAAAATTACAGTAATCTTACTAAAATTTTATCTGTAACCCTGATTGCAGTTACATGAAAAGTTCTAGGCATCCCAGTTTCCTACAAAATTCTTAGTAACCTTACAGATTTTTTGATTTTCGGTGCGTAAGTGTATCTGTTACATGAATTTTTTTGTTGTCGTTACATAAAATGTTCTAAAATCCCAGTTTCCTATAAAAACTTTAGTAACTTTACAGATTTTTTTTACAGTGTAGCACTGACTTTATTAGATCAACTACTGGCGGTTTCACCGTATAATTAAAAATGTAAATTATATTTCATTTATGGAAAAATCTAAAACAGTTGAATTCTTTCGGTTGAAGCAATCAATGTTTGTAGTATTTATTATACAAATACCTAATGTTATTTTAATATCTAACAAAAGGTTCAAAGGGACAATAATGTGTATATTTAAGTTATATTTAACTAAAACACTCTCCCTAATATTCCAATTCCTATTCTAATTACCGCAATCAACACTTCAAAGAGTTAATTTTCCCTTTCAATTATTGAGATTTAATGTAAAATATTTACGTGAAGTAAAGTCATTATAGATATTTACATCGTGTAATTAATAATCAGCCTGTTAGCATTTTACTCTCTTGTGATATAAAATAGGAAACATTTTCAAAATACTGCTTATATTTTCATCGTTAAGGATAACTTTAATTGTTATTGATTAGGGTTGTAATAAATAAAAATGATGTTTTTGTGTTTCATATCAGTGTGCGCAAAAAAATGTTGTGGTTCACAGAATAATCTTAGCCATTATTTTCATTGGCAACACTTGATGATTAAATTTAAATTGCATTTTTTTTTTTTACTTCTAACCATTGCACATTTTCATTTTTACATAGTCTAATAGGAAAAAAAATGTTTTTTTTTTCAAATGTAATTTGTTTGAAAACTATATCACAGTTCACTGCTTTTTTAAAATCTGTATCGCGCGCAGACGATTACGAAAAATAAACCCGTTTTCACTTAAGAGTATGTAACTAGTTCAGCATTTGCTTCCGGGTAATATTCCATAACGAAATTAAAATTTCATTAATAAATAATTGAAATAATATAAATAAAACAAAATTTAACAAACACAAATTTATGTAATACAACTACGCGCTTAAACCTCTGAAATTATAAGAATAAAAAATGCTGCTGTATGTAGAAAAATCTTTGGCAATTCTTTCGGATATTAATTCCTGGCATGTAAGTAATATGAAAGTATTGCTTTTAATAAATTTCAAAATTTTATTTAAATACATCGTTAAAATTTTTCATATAAAATGTTTTTTTGGGTGTTTTTAGTGTGTAATAAAATTTTCTTGTTATTAAATATAAAAAAAAATCTATTAGAGTTTTCAATTAAAAAATTTATTTTCACTTATATTCTGTGATACGGAAATGAGAAATTGCATGAACTCGTTTTATTAATAAAACTAAATTGAAATTCTTATAAATTGTTATGTTTATAAAATTTTAGAGATATAGTTTAAAAGATTTTAATTATAAGAGACGTTAACGATTATCTTAATAGATGCTATTTGATATTAATTTGCAAAATAGTTTTTTGTTTCATATACAAGATCTCATTTTTGTCTTCCCAAAAAAGGGAATATCTATTGTTGAGTAGCAAAAACAATGAAAATTTTGATTCATTTTAAACCACATATTTGTGTGAAAAGATATTTTTGTATGTCACAGCAATTAACTCTTTGTACTGGTCTCTAATTGAAATAAAAACGATGCTCTATCTTGCACTATTATGATTTGAGCCAAAAATCTGTGAACTCAAAATTGCACTATGCAAAATATTTAAAAGATGACAAAAAATATTTAAAAAGATGTTAGATTACTTTAATATTTCTCAGTACTTTCAGCTATAAACACAGCCTTCGTCAGATAATACAAAAATACTGTTGTTAACGCCTTATTTTTCAAATTTCACGTAGTTGGTATCGTAATAAGTGAAAATGAAAGTAAATTTTTTAGATCCGGGAAACATTGTGAAAATAAAATATTGATATAGAGAGAAGTGGAACATTACTTGTTTTATGATTCTTTAAGGAAACTGAGCCAAATTCTGGGTATGTTGTAAGATAAAACATCATTAAAAACAATATTTACTTTAGTAATAATTTCTATTGATTCACGGATAATTAAATCATGGTTATTCTTTAAGGGGCATATAATTTTTCTATCTTCGAAATTAACTTGTATATTCTGCTTCTGGTTACGTCTTGACAGGGCTGTTCTTTAATGTTGTTTAAATGCTCAAATGTTCTTTAATACAATCTTTAAGTTTGCGCGAAGTCATTCCTATGTATTTGCGATAAATATTTTCTGTTTTCAGTGGAATTACATATATTCCTAAAATTTCATCTTTTGTGATCGGGTCTATTTTGGCACTAACTAGGTCTTTCAATTTTACTGGAGGGGTAACGATGACGTAACGACGAGGGGTAACGATGGCGTAAAGTTTACGCCAAAGTGAAAAAGTGCATGTCTGAGTTTTTTGAAAAGTCCTAGTATGTACTTCATTTTGCAATATCTCATAGTAATCAGTGGAGTTTTTTGTATCGTCATGTGGTTTTTCTGGGATTAGTTTATTAATAATGCGTATTGGAAAACATTTTTCAACTGCAATGTTTCTAATGGTATTTAATTCATTTTCAAGATGAATAATAGAGCAAACACTAAATGCTCGTCTTATTTAAAAGTTGAATGGAGCAAGTTTGTAGTTGAAAGGGGATATACTTTCAAAAGGAATGGTGCTGTTTGACTTATTTACTTTAATGTAAACTGTACGCTCAACTGTTTAGTTTGATAAATTTTTGATTAGCATTACGCCAAGAAATGACAACTCTTTATTCTTTTCTATGTCGATGATAAATTTTATGTTACGATCTATATCATTTATTCTGTTAAGAAATGAATACAATTCAAATAAACTATGATCTTATACTACGAAAATGTCACCTATGAAATGTACAGTGCGATTGTCATTTCTTAAAGAATCATAAAACAAGTAATATTCCACTTCCCTTTATATCTAAATTTTACTTTCCCAATGTTTTCCGGATCTAAAAAATTCACTTTCATTTTCACTCATTTCGACACCAAGTACGTGAAATTTGCAAAATAAGACGTTAATAACAGTATTTTTGTATTCTCTGACGAAGACTGTGTTTGTAGCTGAAATTACTAATTTAATAAATAGAATAGATAAATAGAATTTAGCATTCTATTTATCTATTTGCTGACCTATGAACTTTTTCCAAACAAGTAGGAGCATCTTGGACATTAAAAGAGTATGATATTCAAATAAAATACAATTATTTTGTAATAAATACACTAAATGTAAACATTTTATTCCAATTTAAAGATGCAAAAACCGTTTACGAATATCTTATAAATAAAAAAAGCATTTGTAAATTTGTTGTATTAAATAGTTGCATTTCATATAAATTATATGGAAGTTCTGTGATCATCGTTGTACAAATGTATTTATTTTTCAATAAATTTGTTACAGTGATTCATGAGGTGCGAATGGTTAGTGACGAATGCTTTAAATGTCCATGAAGCAAACCAAAACGACAAAACTATTATTATATTTCCAGTAAATTTTGCACATTATGAATTTAAAAAATCGGTAAAAATACGGAAATTATACTGAATTATCAATTTAACATCCCTATTTTTACAAAATTTGTTGGATTAGGCAAAATGTTCTTTAAATATACATATAGCACCGTATTCTGTCAAGTATATTCAATACATAATTTTAATATACAAGGTGATTGATTTTATCTGTTTCACCTCAAACAACTGGTAAATAAGTCTGCTACAGATATGAAAGTTGTGTCTAGGCATATTAAATAATTATGTTCTGCATGATAAAATTTCTGGCAGCGCCCATTAATGGTAAATTCTGGAGTTCGAAAGAAACTACGGAAGTTACGACGATGCGTACAATTATAATGTTTCAGAGCATAATCAACTCAGAAAGTACACACACATACGATAAATAATTGCCTATAAGGACGAAAATATAGGCACTGTGTGTCTGGCATGAAAATATATGGCAAGTGAGGCATTTTGTATTATAAAATCACGAAATTTCTCCGAAACAAAAATGAGACGTTATTCAAGCGTATGCAAGTGCAATTTTTACAAATCAGAAAGCAGCTATACGCCGCAATTAAAAAGCAAAATATTTGAAGTTGCACAAGCAAGAGAAAAAATCTACTGTTATTATTTTTTTAAATAAAAATATTTTATATAGATCGGACATTTTTTCTACAAACGCGAGTGCTAAAGATATTAAATTAAATTAAATGTCTACCATTGTTTACTTTTCACAAACAAAATCGCATTGATTTTGGATAATATGGTGTCTACTGTCTACTATTTATCCTAACCGTATGCACAATATGCCTTTCCTTACTCGGTCGATCATGGTCTGAAAATTATTGAACATTTGGTTGTATCTCTTATAATATTCGAGATGGAAATCCAATTCCAGAATTTAAATCTAGAAAGAACTCCCAGGTACTTTCATAGTGTATAGCTATTTTCCTATTCTTACACACCATTTAAATGTCTTTTCGAAGGTAACTCGGTTGACCAGTTATTTTAAAGAAAAAAATATCATAAGGATTAACCCTGTGTATATTGAATAACCCGAAGAAAATACGTACATTTAAAGCATATGCACATTATTCTGTAGAAAATATATGATATAATTCCATATTTGCTGCTTTATAACGCATAAATTAAATTACTTTCGTCGAAAATTGTTTTTGCGCAGAAATGGAAATAGTACTGCCATGTGAACGTACACATACAGGATACCTACCAAAGTCGCGTCCACACCCTTTAACTATAAAACTATTTTAGATAATCATAATCCTTGCATCTGTGTCAAATAAAGTGCCTAGAGAAAAAAAAAAAACATTAGAGAATACTTCTTGCATCCGAATCTTGGGTCGTGTGAGCAATATAGAATTATTCCATGGAATTATCTGCAGTATCCTCTTTTGTCGAGATTTTGAACTAAATTTTTTGTTGGTGTCAAACAAAATCCTGTACCACGCTGAATATTTATCTGCAAACAGCATGACTCTACGACCCGTAGATCTGTTTTTATCGGGTTTTACTTAGTTTACTTAATATATATATATATATATATATATATATTAAGTTAAACTTCAGAATATTTTAGTAAAATTAACAGTTTTCGAATATTATTTTATACTTTTCTCGTCAGTTTTACATTTTTTTCTTTTTCTGTTTAACTCAGTAGAAAATTAATATTTCGTACGAGACACGAAATGCATGCTAAATATTAATGTGAATAATTTTTTTACAGATTAAAACAACAATTGCTTTTATAATCTAATAAAATTTAAAATAAAAGCTTCACTAACAACGACAACAACAGCGGCAAATACTTTTCTGCAAAGAAAATGAAGTTTACCACTTTTAAATTAAATTTCAAAATGCAAACTGCAAATTGCCTCATCCATCATATAAAAACAGAATGATTAACAAACATATTTGACATTATTTTATAAAGTTTTGGAAAGTCACGAAATGCTTTATTAAATTTTAATATTTAACTCAGTTTAAAGTGACAGATTGTTATTGATTCTTACACTTTTCAAATAAGAGGTTACTCACGTCACTCACATATATATGAAAAATACTTACAAAATATTTTTGATATTGACAAGAAAAACAGCTCAATCCCTTTGGGTGTAAAGCCAATATAATAGTTTTATGTACATTAAAAAAGTATAGCGTTCTTGAGCTATTCTTGTGTAATTTGTTGAGAAAGTTCTAAAGATAAACGATGATGATAAACAAAACGTGGCATTTTAATTTTTTTTATTAAAAACCAGAAAAAACTTCCTTAAAAAATGAACAAATAAAAATTTGAAAAATAACCATTTTTTGAATTGAAGAGCTGAGTGGATGAACATGTTAAGTCACATTTTCTAAAAAATATTTTTATCTTCGCGATGAAAGCGTTATGAGGTATCCTATCACATGGTGAAGCTAAAATACTAAGATTCCATTTAGTCTTGAAGATTTAAGACATTATTCATTAATATTTAATATTTTAATATTTAATAATGTCAATAATATTAATAATTTTTAATATTTGAAAATCAAATATGAATAAGTTTTTCTGAGAGAGTTTAGTACCATACCTGTTAATACTTTAAACATATGGTATCAAATAGAAAATAAATCATTAAAATTTACAGCAAAAACTTTCTCTTCAAATGTCATTTTTGCTACTAACATGTTCTTCCACTTATCTCTTCAATTTGTGATCTAAAATCTAAACATTTATAGCTCACTTCCAAGAAAAGTGACACATATCGGCAAAAGTAAATTTCAAAGGAGAGGCAAAAGCAAATTTGCATAATTTTATTGTAACATGGAATTATAGCAGATAGCTCTGCATGCAGCAGTAAAAACATGGATAAAACCGTAAAACCCTTAAAAATGAAGAAGTAGGTGAGGTTTGTAAGGTTAAGTAATTTTACTTCTACGCAATCCACCCTCCTTCTGTTGTCACAAATGGACATTTAGGGTAATAAAGCGATTTTTCTTATAACTACAGTAAACTCCCGACTATCCGGCTCGCGACTATCCGGCCCTCCGTACTATCCGGCCTAGTTAAAAAAATGAGGAATGTTGCAAGCGGCCGAGGCAGACAGTTTCCGTCCGTAGGAAAGTGCTAATTCACGACAGGAAGGAGCAGGAAGGGATTACACAATGCAATAGCAGTGACAGACAAGAAGAGAGAGGTGTTTTAAGGCTTGATAACCTGTTTCGTCAGTTGTGCAACGGTTGTTAACAAGTGCGGCAGTTATTTTCCGCTTATCTTTGTTACTTACGTATAGACTTTTGGTGTGCTTCGTGTTTATTTATTGAAGATTAACGAAATGAGTGATAAATGAAAAAAGGTTGTATTGACTATGGAGGAGAAACTATGAGTTTGCAGGAGGAAGCGACGCCAGCTAATATCATCTTCTTGCTTAATTGGAGGGACATTGCGTCGCGAAAGAGGGCTAACAAGGAGAAGCAATCATCTATCAGGGACATTTTCAAAAACTAAAAACTAAGTTTTGACTCTTTTATCTTATGCATAAATTTTCACATTTGTGCAATTATTTATTAATAAACAGTAAAATGATATTTACTCATTTTTTTTTATTTATTTATTTTTTTTTTACAAATTAGGCTTACGTTTCAGGTTAATGTTCTGCTTATTTTGAATCTGTCTGTACTGTATATATAAAATTTGTCTTAAAATGTGTAACATGCTTTTTTAATATAATGGGGGGGGGGGAGGAGGGCAGGAAGTGTGTAAATATTTCAAGAACTCCGGCCTATCCGGCTTTTTTGTTATCCGGCCTACCCTTCCGCCACATTAGGCCGGATAGTCTGGAGTTTACTGTACACTTATTAAACCTTTTCTGCAGCAAGATGCACCTATGACAGACCTATTAGTTGAATAAAACGAAAAATGAATTTTTGCGATATGTATCACTTTTTTTGCGGGTGAGCGATATGGTGTGTAAGATATCACAGAGCTTATCTCTTAGTTATATGTTTGAAAACTATATATAGACAAAAGTAACGATTAAAAATTATCCAATTTCTTTTTAAAATATCGCGTTTTTCTGATATTAAAACATTTTTTATCAAACTCAGTTTGTATTAATTGTTAGATTTCATTTAAAAATGAAATGTATATTCGTAATGATAGACATGTAATTATATTACTATTAAAATCACCGACAAATGATCATCGAAAAATAAGAAATTTAAAGATGAAAATAATTTTCATTATTTTGAAAATTGTATTTTCGCCATCGTTCTATTAAAAATTATCCAATTTCTTTTTTTAAATATCGCGTTTTTCTGATATTAAATCATTTTTTATCAAACTCAGTTTGTATTAATTGTTAGATTTCATTTAAAAATGAAATTTATATCCGTAATGATACACATGTAATTATATTACTATTAAAATCACCGACAAATAATCATCGAAAAATAAGAAATTTAAAGATGAAAAGAATTTTGATTATTTTGAAAATTGTATTTCCGCCATCGTGCTATGTAATGACTTTAACAATTACAGCGAATTAAACAATTAACAATTTAACGAATTTAAGAAACGAATTTAACAATTACAATAATAGCGAAACATTTAATCAAAATAAAATAAAAATAAAATGGCTGGCCATTTACACCATGAAAAGTTCAATATTAACGTGAAAATAAAAATCACAAATTTACTGAATAGTGTATATAAAAATTTATACAATAAATTTATATATTAAAATTTGGTACTACTTAGTTATCCCGTTGACCAATTTCGCCAAATCATATAAACCGCAAAATCACTCGCCAAATTATACAAATTGACATAATTTTTATTTTAAATAACGAAAGAACAAATAAATTAGTATGACATTAATAAAAATACATATAAGACGAAGAAATAGAATTCACTTGATGACGTAAACACGGTAACCTGCTTAAAGTCAAGTGAATGTTAAATTTAAGATCAACCATTATTAGCATTTAATCTCATAGTTTGGCGATAGATTTTTAGTCGACGGGATAACCAAGTAAGTACCTAAAATTTATAATACAAGGGGGTACTGCGGTAACTCCCTTATAGGTATGGCGATGCATTAAATGCTGTTCAATAACCAATGAGATGCGTTTCATTCGGGCGTTGCCATTAAACAAAAAATAATCGCGATTTCTGTGCCACATACAATAGCGTGATATATATATCGATTAGGACAATTAGTACTTATTACAATAATTATGCACTAGGATGCAGCAGAGAAACAGTAACAAATATTTATTTTAAGTATAACAGATTGTTTACTTCATATGAGACAGCATATAGTTTTTTCTATTAAAATGGAACATATTTATTTTCGAAAAGTAAATATTGAGAGAAATCTGAGAAAGTATGATTAAAAGAATGTTTTTTTGCTTGAAAATATCACATTTCTTTTTGCTCGGATTATTTCTTAAACCCGTTACCGAGGATTTATTTCTTTGAAAAAAAATAAATAAAATTCCATACATTAATTTTAAAACAAATTTAAATGCATTCTATATTAAATGAATAAAGGTTTTGTCTCAAAATATATCAATAATTATGATTTACGATTTACAGTATTGGTGTTCACAACAGCAGTTATCCATGCATACTCACAAACCGATCAAACATATATTTGGATAGGTATTTTCCTAATGCATACCTATGTACATAAATAAATTTTTATATGCATATGCATATATTATTGAGTATACATGTATAATTGTGTAATTACACTAAGAAATACCTCATTGATATGAAATTTGGAAATTTAATATTTTATCACGTACTTTAACTTAGCCTAATTTTTATGGCATCTATCAATTCAACCTCTCTTCATTTATACAAATTTTATTCACAATCATCAGTATATGTAGTATGTTTAACATTTCTTTAAGTAAACGTAATTTTGGTTTCCAAAACTGCTTTATTATAACGATGATACAATTTAACATATACAGAAGTGTAAAGCTTTTTATTTAATGCATATTGAATTTTCTTCTGGTTTAATAAAGATATTCATGCAAATATGATTTCATGGGTAAAACTTTTGTTGATTTACCTTTTTCTTGGTAATTTTTTTTTCTATCAGATCGAAAAACAAATGAATGAAACACAACAGTATTTATCATTGTTAATCAGATGGGTAATTCTAAAAGAACGGTTCATTTCACTTGGTGGTCTTTACAAAAGAACTAGGGTAAAGTGCCCTATTTTTGACCCCCAGTCACTTTTAGACCCTTGGAAGCAGTGGTGGAGCCGTAAAAAAAGCAGAGGGTATACGTTCTAAGCAGAGGGTATACGCTAAAAACAGAGGGTATACCCTTACAGTGTATATACTATAGCTTTTTTGAGAAACAGAGGGTATACGGTGTTCCTTAAAAAATCCAGAAGGTATACGTCATATACCACCGGATACCCACCACTACATCCCTGCTTGGAAGTTTTAATTTTCAGTAAACACGTACCAAATTTGGATTTTACATAGACTAACTACCCACGCACATAGAAACACAGGCAAATATCGTACAAAAAATTTTTAACAATGCGAAAAATTGTTTTTTCTAAAGTGTCTGTGCATGGCCAAAGAAAAAAAAAGTGGTCTCAATTTCGTCCCCCTTAAAAAATCCAATACGCCGAGGCTTAACTTATAACTTAAAAAAAAAAAAATCTAAATGAGTAAGTAATTTAATTTACATTAAATTAAGACTGAAAGAAATGTACTAATTATTTGTAGAAGAATAACATAATGAAACCTTAGCCATCCAAATATGAGGATTATATAAAATTTGTATTGTTTTTGGCTCCTGAGCATATTTCGCGTGATCAAGCGAAGCACTGAAGACACTAAACTCATTGTTCTTCATGTTTATCATCAGAAAAACGCTTCTAGCATGGAGAGTACTTTTGTATCATTGTCGTCATCATTATAGCTTGTATTATCATAATAAGGAATGTCAACAGACGAGTCACTTTCGTCATCAGAATCGCTGGTTAGATAACGTTTGGACATTTTACATGGTTGATTCTTCCCCTTTCCTTTGAGAATGGTGGGTGCGAGATTATTATTTTTTTTTTTTTCAGCTGAGCGTTTCTTCTTCGCATGGAAATATTTCACTTTGTTTTTATGTGGAGATCTAATGGCCTATGTCGCTAAACCTCCTCCGACAGAACTTGCTGATGTGATCACTGGCACTTCCCTGATCTTTTTAGGGTTGATGACAACAACAAATTGACCGTTTGAGGATGGTTGATCAGGCACGCTCGTAGGCTTGATTGAAAAGTTGTGCGATTTCTAAATTCTTAACTTTCCTACCAGGATGGTTTGACAGAGAATTTTCTATTGCTTTAGCATAAACCGTTTTAAAGGAAACATAAAAGCGACACGAAAAAGTTGCAGTTTTGCTGTTGAATGGTGAGTCAAACACACGATTATTACACCATTCTCCCGTGCACAACTTTATCCCACTTCTTCCGTGGCACCAACTGCAACGATGAAGAGAGACAATATTTTTTTTTCTTTTAATAAAAATAAAAGTTTTTTTTTAAGTTTTTTTAAGTAAAAAGGTTATTTTCCTTTTGAATTTTATTTTAAACTTTTTTTTTTTTTGTAATTTATTTTATTATACTTTTTATTTTATTTTATATTAAACTTTATTTGCATTTTGATTATTTCACTTTATATTAAACATTTCATTATATTAAATTTTCATTTTATTTCATTTTATATTAAACTTTTTCATCTTAATTAATTTTATTTTATTATACTTGTTATTTTATTTTATATTAAACTTAATTTTTATTTTGAAATAATTATCATGAAAAAGCATTCCTAATTTTGTCCCCGGGACAAAAATAAGCACTGCAAGGGGGACGAAATTGGGACCACGCTACTTCCCAATATGGCGGAGCTTCCATTTCCGTAAGATGAACTGAGCATCCTAAAACTCACTGTATGTTACTGACAGCATCTTACTTACGTAAAATACATGCAATGAATAAGGAATAAACACCTACAGTGGAATAAATAACGTTCTACAAAGAACGTAAAAAGGATTCAGGCCTTCTAAAAATAGAAAATCCGGCATCTTTAATATATGAATGCATCTTGGAAAACGAAATTTTCACTACTAACCCTTTTAACCTTCCGTTCCCTGTGCCTTGCGGGATAAGTGATGCCACTTTCGCTGAAGCGGAGAAGTAAAAGTGGACGGAAATTGGGGCACTTTACTCTATATATTGCGAGTTAAGGACGACCATCCACTTCAGACCACGTCAAGAGGTCCTAATTCTCTTTCAATCCCGAAAGTATAAAGGTAGTATAACTTGAACAGATCTTTTTGAATTGTTTATCTTAAAGTAATAGGCGTAACCGTCTGCATAAAAGTATCTTAATATTTATGACTGACCTGAGGTAAAAGACGATAAAAGCAGTTAAAAAAAAGATAGAGGATTATCTACGTCGTCTTCGACGAAGAGTTGTAACGAAGTATTGAGAAATGGCAGAAATATCGCTTTTGAAATGTATCCCAATATGCTGTGTATGCGTCGTGATCATTACAATCATGCTGTTTTGTAAAATTCTATAAAACACCACGAATAAAATCTAAATATATTTAAGGCACACAGAAGTAACTATTACATGGAATGTGTTAGTAAAAAAAAAAAAAAAAAAAAAAAAAAAAAAAAAAACCTCTTAGATTTCTTTATTTGCAACGCCTATTGAAGCTAGTACGTGAAATCGGCCATTTTTTGTAGAATTGCCCAAATATTCAAATGGAAAGGATCATATTATGGAAATAAAGTAATAATAAAAATAGTTAAACAAAACATGATATCTAAATATGCTACAATATAGCGTATATTTACGAAAATAGAAAGATAATTTTTCTAAAGTTGGTGCCGTGTAAAAAACTTTTTTTTTTAATTTCATGTAACGCTCTCGATATGAAATCCCTACATATTATTTTATCACTTATTACTTAATCGATGAAAATTAAATATCATACTTAATTTTATCGTTGTCATGATTTAACATTTTGTATCCAGAAAAAATCTATCAATAGAATGAAATTTGCCTTCTTGTACAGCTGTATCGAATGTTTCTCAGTGTTTACTTCGTATTTTGTTTAAATATTAAATCTTGAAAAAATCACTTACCTATTTTGAAATTTGAAGCTAATTTGACATATTTAATTTCATTCTGAAAATTCATTTTACAAAATTTATGAGCTTGATAAAAAATTCACTTATTTCATATTTGTAATAATTATAATATATCAGTTATTGGATTTTAAAGTTAGTGAGCCATTTATGAATTACCCTGTATGTACTAATTTTTCATATCCTTTTTGCCGTTTAAATTACAGTTGTTTTTTGGAACAAAAAACATCGATTTATCGTGAATAAGAATTAAAATTATAAGAAATTGGTTTGAAGCCGGATTAACTCTAGTAAGAGATACATATACGAGCTGCCTTCTTGAATATTTATACACTGTAAAAAAAAATCTGTAGTTCTACAGATGTAAAGTTACATGCTTACTAAATTTTCATCTGTAACTGTACAAAAAAATCTACAAATCTACAAAGCTAGTTTTTGTAAAGCTACAGAAATCTGTAACTGTACAAATGAATCTGCTAAAATTACAGTAATCTTACTAAAATTTTATCTGTAATCTGGGTTGCAGTTACATGAAAAGTTCTAGGCATCCCAGTTTCCTAAAAAAATTCTAGTAACCTTACAGATTTTTTGATTTTCAGCAAAAAAGTGCGTCTGTTACAGGAATTTTTGTTGTTGCCGTTACATAAAAAGTTTTAGGAATCCCAGTTTCCTTGAAAAACTTTAGTAACTTTACAGATTTTTTTTTACAGTGTACGATACCAGGGGACCTGTGCAAGACTTTCACACTGCAATCTTTCAGTTTATTTTCTGATTCATTTTAGGCTAATACAGTAGACGCTCGATTTTACGACCCTCTTTTTTACGAACTATTCATTTTTACGACCTATTTATTTTTACGAACTGAAGTACTGGTCCCGTCCATCATCCAATTGAACTATTGTTACTCCCATTTACGAACTTTCAAATTTACTAACACATTATATGAGTCCCATCGGGTTCGTAAAATCGAGCGTCTACTGTATTCGATGAACGTCTATTTGCACACTTATTATTTCAACACGAAAAAGAAACCCCCTGCTAGCGAAAGTTCCCGTACTCCAACTTGAAGTCCGTGACATTGTCCATGATTTTTTTTTCAAATATTAAAATTTATCGTCTGCTTGTCGTTGTATTAATTGTTTTTGCACGCTTTTTTACTTATGTATTATCCCTTCACAATGCTAGCGGCATCGTGTAGGGATAATACATAAGTAAAAAAGCGTGCAAAAAGACGTCCGTCTGGCATTAGTCTTATCGTTTGTTTCTTTTCGAGCTCAATTGGTACGAGAATAAAGTCCTATGTTATTTTGTTCTTCATAGTGAAATGAGTATATTGCACATTCAGAGAATTGCGCTGCTCGAAACTTATTTCGAATGTAAATTGTAGGAATATGCAAAGATGTTTGGCAAAATAAATAACAAAATTACGCAATACATAGAGGTTTATGCAAATAATCCACAAACAATAAATGATTTGAAAATTGTCATTACTCAAAGGGTACAAGAAGTCCTTACCAGCAAGTTAAAACGCGTTTTCACAAACATGCGCAAACGAGTTCTGCTTTACCTCATAGAAAGGGGCGAACATTTTGAACAGTTATTATAAATGTAAGTTCCGTATTTTTTTCTACATGATGTTAAAAGTGCTTTTTATCATTAGCATAACAGTAATCGTTTAAGGTTTGTTGCTTTGTGAATAACAAATACATATGTCGTCAGTACGGGAACTTTTAGGACTCTCTGTATAAACAAAAACCATTTTAATTTTTAAGGGTCTCAGGATTGTCCAACCTTCATAATTTTCGAATTTTTAATTTTTTTAGATGTTAAACTTCTACTATTTCTAAACATTTTGATATAATTGTATCCTTGAAATTTCCATTAGAAAAGAAGTTATGGCATTTATTGTTATACCCGCTCAATAGCTGAAGATGCGTTTCCGAAACTTTGAAGTCATTTTTCTCCAAATGATGTTTTTGTGCATAACGCGCAGGATATCTCAAAACTTTCTGAATATGTTTTCATGGAATTTTCAAAATACATGTTTCTTGTTAGTTTGCATAAACCGAACCTAAAATTTCCTTTTTATTGTAAAAAAAAAAAAAAAAAAAAAAAAAATCTTTTTTTACTTGATTATACTGTTGAAAATTTCAAAACTTTGTATTAGCTAAATACAACTTTGTATTAAAAATATAAAAATGCTTTAAATACAAATTAGTTTAGATTCAGGTTATTCATTATAATCTGAAGTATAACTAGGCACAAAAAATTTCATTCTAGTTGCAAAAATTATTTTGTAACACTGCGCGTAAGCTGTCATACCAATTTTCTGCTCCACAAATGTCTGACAGTTTGGATGCCCCTGTAAATACTAATTCTGGATCTTGCAATTTTTTAAATGCATGAAATGAAAGAACGTACTTATATTTTTCATCCCAATAAAAAAAATGTGTTTTAAAATAATATGCATTTTAAGATATTAGATGTTAAAAATAGTCTCTTTTTTTCCTTTTTTCTGTCCTGAGACCCCTTAAAATATTATTTTACATTGCTCACTAACAACACTTAAAATTATCTGCGTTTGAAAAGTACCAATTCATTTGTATTCATTGTTTTGTATTCAAATAGAACTTTGAAATTTATTAAAATCAATACATTTGTGTAAGTTAATAGCCGGAGATATTGCCAAAGATTTCGTTATTTTATACCCATTTTAATTCTGATCATTTCAGTTGTTTAAGCGCATAGTTCGATTACATATTTGTTAAATTTATGTTTATAATTATTTTATTTTATTGATGAAGTTTTAACTTCGTTATGGGATATCAGTAGGAAAAACATACTGAACTATTTACATTAATTTAAGGGCAAACAGATTTAATTTTCATAATCGTCTGCAGATGATAGAGAGATTTAAAAAAATCCCTGCCGGACCGGCTTACAGGCGAAGGTAGATTTCGAAGTTAAGTATATTAATTTCACCAACAAAAATTAAATCATGATTAGATATAAATCCAATTTAACAGTTTTATCTGGCCGCTTTTGACGAGTTTTTATTTCATTTTTATATAATAGCTGGTTTTATCAGAATTATGTTAAGGCGGTATTAAAAAAAAATACTTTTCCATGCTCAACAACTCGAAATTTTCTGGCACATATTCAGATTCATTTTTAATAGAAAAAAAAATATGAAACTTGCTGTGATTTTTGAAAAGATTTATAAGCGATGTGTGTTTTTATTTTTCTTTCAATTAATTGAAACTTGATTAATAAACAATTATTTTCTCAGTAGGGCAATATTTTTCGTTTCTAACACAATCGCTTCGGGAAATTCTGTTCAAAATGCCCACTTTGATATCCTTTTTTGAAATATATTCTACTTCTATCAAAAAATCGATCATTACTGTACATTATATAGTTTCTGAATAAGAGAGTCTACCAATTGAATGCGTTTGAGAGCAAAAATGTATTTAAAAATGAGTAAGAAAATAAGCAGTTTGGATTTGAATATACCTTTTATAAGATGATTTATTTTCTTCAACCGCTATGTATTTTTAATTTGTTTTTGCTGTCATAATTGGTCCTATCAAAAACTTGTCTGCATAAATGTTGAAGACAATATTACGAAGATACATGATAAATTCATGGTGATTTTATATCTTGTGAATTGACGGAGTTATGGAAATTTTTCTTCTTCAACCCCCCTTTTTTGTTATCGTTTTTAATTTTTTTTGCGGTACGAATTGGTCCTATCAAAAACTTGTGATTATAAAAGCTGTAGATAATATTAAGGAGATGTATAATAAAATTAATTGGATTTGATATCTTGAGAACTGACGAAGTTAGGAATTTTTTTCTCCCAAAAACCCTATTTTTTGTGCTTCTTGAGCCCATTTTTAATTTTATTAAAAATCTGTGATACATAAATTTTTGGCCCTATTTTTAGAAGTAATAGAAACTTTAAAATGATTTGATATGTACAAAAATATTTTCTGGTTAATTTTCTGGCTTTATTAAAATGGTTTTCACAAACCCCCTCCCTATTTCCATCCTGTTGGTCCGATTTTGCCCATTAACGAACGTGACCGAGATTTTATGCCCCTTTATTTTATGTATCAGTTTGGAAGAGATTTGTGCAGAATTATGGGAGTTATCGTGTCCAGGAGAAAGTGATATATATATATGTGTATATATATATATATATATATATTTATATATATATAGATAGATAAAGTTTTTTACTGAGGGTGGTTTTGGGTTCTAGGGGTCATGATCGGTGTAGATCTGCAAAGATGTTTCAGAAAATTCCAACATAGGAACGACCCCAATAGGTAGTATTTCATACGAATTCTACCTAAAAAAATCATGCTTAAATTTATTTTTGAAGCTATAAAAAATAATTAAATTGCGATACAGTTTCAAATAAATTACAATACAATTTTGAAACAAATTGCATTTCTACGTACATTTTCCCCCACTTAACAGCTTAAAAATGAAAAATATGCGATATTTAGACGTTTACAAAATTACAGTAAAAATAAATTTAATCGTCTACTGTTGCCAACGTCAGAACAATGCCAGCTTTATGCAGGAACAAGTTTGTTTTTATAATATAGATATTTTATGAGTGTACAATATCTGAAGCCTGTTCAAAAATATTATTATTATTTCTTTCGTAAAAAGAATTATGATTTCTTTCGTATAATACCTTATTCATCGTTGTGCATTTTGTATGTGTATAAAAAAGGGCTGTTGACATCAGAAATATTTAAAATAATGCTTAACCTAAATGTAAAACGAAAATTCCGTATACAATATCAGACGCGGGCAAATATCTTATGCAATGATACCTCATTCACGTTGTACGCTACATATTAATTAAATCTGTTATGTGATGCCAGATGTGGGCAAAAAATCCTATCCAATGATATGTTATTCATCGTTAAACGCTATATATTATTTCAGAAAAAGGAATATGACAACATAAATAATGTACACGAAAATAGAAATAATATATATGATAACGTATAATTATAACTGCTTTTCAAAGACTGCAAATTGGAGTTATTTCTGCACATTTTCAATTTTATTTATTTTGAAAAGCAGGCAATCATCTATTTTGTTTTGGATTATAGAAGTTAAATTTATTTACAACATTTTAAATACTAAAAAGTTTTCCAGAAAACAATTTAAATTCTCATCTCGATGAGAGTTTAAAAGCTGTAAATGTACAAGATTCTACTTATTAAATTTATATGAACCTGTAAATCTCAAACCTTTTACAAACGTTCTCATTAACGCAAAACCTTTAATACACTACTTAAATTCGGCTTCTGGAATTAAAACTTTTACATAAGAAGAACACAATTTAGAATACGGATAATTTTCAAAAGGAATGTCTTTTCTCAGAGTATGCTGATGATGGAAATTTTCCTCGAGTAAATTTAATGGGGAAAACGAAGTTCTTTAAAATTTAATACTTCTCACGGAAATTTTTAACATCCTCTTGTGAAAGCATACATTATACGAAATCTACCAAAGAATCTTGAAGTACGTAAATTTCAAGAATTAAAGCTATGAAAAGTTTCAAGGAAAGTTATTTTTAAGAGGGATTGCTGCATTTTTTCACATTATTAATATTTTCAAAGTGTTAGGATAAATGACGTATAAGTGAACAACATAAATAATATAATTGAAAAAATCTCCATAAATCTCAAAAAATTGCATTAAAAATCTCAAAAATTAAAAAAAATCATAGCGGACAAATTTTACTATGTTAAGCTGAAAGTTTGAAACCGAATTCCATTTACCAATGTCAACAAATCGCCTTAAAATGAGAAAAAAACACTAAAGATCAGAAAGTCGCTAAAAAATAAATAGAAAAAATTATAACAAAAAAAAATCGCTGTACAAATTCCGAATAATCTATATTGAAAAGAGTTCAAAATTTACCATATTGGGTTCAAAGAATTAAACCATATTTCTTTCAGTAATGTGGAAAAATTACCTCGGAACATAAAAAAGCGGTAAAAATCGCATATATAATTATATTAAAATAAATCTACACTGATCAAAACAATTAGGGGAGCACATGGTTTAACGGAATTACGCAAATATTTACACCGATAAGTAACGTAAAATAAAACATCCATAATTTAAAGTGCTGTGGAAAACAGATAAAGAAAACTTCACACGTAAATTAAAGTTTATGACGTCAAAAACTGGAAAAATGTGATAAGTGCAGAAATCGGGATTTTGCAGAAACGTCTGTTTCACTGCCTCAGTTGTAAAATTCAATTGCTCAGCTTGTGTTTTGAGAAAAGGTGGCTTGAAAATGTCACAACAACATGATTTATTGCAATCCATTGTCATCGGAACAGTTGAATTTGGGGAAACACAACGAAGTGTAGTGGACGCTGTTGGAGTCGCAAGAAGTGTCTATGAAAGGCTGTGTAATCGATTCCAAGACACATGGAATGGTAGTCATCGACAAGTGCAAGGTCGAAAATATGCTAACACAGAAACTGATGACCGATATATCCTGTTAACAGCCTGTCGAGACGGTACGAGCAATGCTACTCAGCTGCAAACACAGTTATTCTTGGCCAAAGGACGAAGGGTGTCCAGCCCAACAGTACGAAATAGTCTTCATCTGGGTGGTATCTATGCACGTAAGCTAATGGACTATATTCCATTGACCTCAAGCCACTATGCGGCCCAAAGAAAGAGGGGAATTGAACATCGAGTTTGGAGGCAACGTTGTTGGAGTGAAATTCTGTTTACAGACGAGTCCCGATTCAGTCTGGATGTGACATCTGATGTGTTTTGGCATGGGGAGAAAGAGGCACTCAAAATAATCCTACATTCTTTCGTGAAAGATCACATTACAGACGAGGTGGGTTGATGCTCTTGGCTGGAATCAGCATAGGTGGACGTACGGGCCTGCATATCATTCGGAATGGCACTTTGACGGTCCGGAGTAATACAGACGAGATACCGAGACCGCATGTCGTATTTTATGTTGCAGTAATTAGTGATTTTTTTCCATGCATGATAATGCCAGACTTTATACAGTTCGTCTTGGGGAAAACATGCTTAAAGCTAAAACATTACAGCGTATAGAATGACCAGCATGCTCTCCTGACCTAAATCCGATCGAGCATGTTCTTGACATTCTCAAACGACGTATTGCTGCGAGACCGAGGCATCCTTTTACTGTCCGGGAAATGGAGATTGCAATTCTTGAGCATTGGAACAGTATTCCCCTATCGATAACCTCATCGCATCCATGGAAAACCGGCGTGCAGCAATCTTAGCTGTTTGAAGTCAGCACATGCCATATTAGAAATCTTGCATCATTTCTAAACAATACTTTTTTTATGATTTACATGAAACCAAATTATTGCCCTAAACCATCTTTTCATGTTCTTTTCATCTTTTCAAAAAATAAAATCTCCCTTACCATTTTTTTGCTTCTTTTTTATGTATTGTGCATTGCTACACGTGTACTATCCATTTTATGCCCATACATTGCTGTTTTGCTCTTCACTTTTTTGCTTGCTACCCTAATTTTTTTGAGCAGTGTATATCTATATAGAAGTATCTCCTCACCAAAATTTGCAGCTCTACGTGCAGCGGTTTCTTAAGAACACAGCCGACAGACACAAACACTCACTCACACAGAAACTTATTTCCTTATTATTATAGATTGAAACACTTGGCACTTGGCATATTTATGAACTGATTAAACTCAATGGATATTAATTATTGAATTAAAATAAAGGGAATTTAATGTTCAGCTTTTAAAAAAACTGCATCAATTCTCAAAAAGACATGGAAAACTACTGCATCTACCGTCAAAAAATAGAAAAGTGCGCAAATAATCTGTTTTATATTTATATTTTATGTAAAGATGATGATGTCACATTAAAATAAACCTGCAGTATTAATTTGCCTTAAATTTAATTCACTTAAACACCTAGGTATGCTGAATAACTTCTGATAGGGTAAAGTGCATTACTTTATGAAAACATGGAACAAAGTTCTTAACAACAAATTCTATAGATAATAATAATTTTTGCATAGCTGCAGTCTGCGGCGCTTCTTCAGCGAAGAAATCAACTTGTGGATGTAATCTTCCAAATTTCCACAATACCAAAACTCTATAATATACTTTCCTTTAATTTATTTATTTTAGAAACTTTAGAACTTATTTAAAATACAAAATTTTGAATGGAATTTAGATCAGGACATATTCTCAGGCGAGCCCACAGCTTTAAAGCCATATTTTTTCAGATAGGCATGAAGTTATAGTGAGGGGAATAGGTTGAAAATTACTTTATTAATAGATGTTTTGCTGTGCAATTTGCAAATGGCACAACAAAAACATTTTGGAATAAATTACGTTCTACTAACGAATTTTGCCGTATAACAAAGTACTAAATCTTGTTTAAAAAGCATTTTTCCGCATTTTAAAATTATTTTGAATAGCTGGCTTTAAACACTCCTGATTTCAGTGAAAACAGATGTGCAATAATAATTTTAGTCGTTCCATCACTTTGGTGGATATGCTGTTCTAGACGATTTGACTCTCTAGGAATTTCACTCTGGGCGAAATGCAATCTTGAAGATACGTTACGCTTTTTAGCCTGTGAACATACCGCTTGCCACCGACCCATGTAGGATGATTATTGATTCGATTGAAACAATTGCCGAGTCCTACTCAGCACTTGTCCACAAAACATGTTTTTTCACCCAAGCAAGTCTCTTCTATATATTATTTTTTTAATTAAAGGCTTTTTCATGATGCGATACGCATTCAAACTACATTGCGTAAGCTGTCGTTGAACAGTTCTTGTATTTATATTAACACAGCAGTCGTTTTAAAATTCAAATTTTAAATCAAGAGGCCACGAAGATACAGTTGGTTCATATATAGATTCCCAGACATCGTAGTCAAGCTCTTTCTACCTGATCAGGCGATTCTCTCGACATCACCTGCTCTAAGGCTTTCATTTAATGAGTCTAGCAAATGTAGACTGTTGGAATCCTATTATTCTGGTTATCAAACTTGTCTAAAACCCTGTATTTAAAGCAAATGCCATAGTTTTTCCCAGTGTGCCAATCATAGGTATGGAATCATGCTTTCACAGCATAAAAAATCACGACAATTGGTCATTCTCTCATTTTGAAACTCTATTTTTGAGAACTGGCTGATGTATTGCTTTGCAATTGTCGTATGATACAATAGTAACTTGAAATGATACTATACGTTAATTTGAAGCAAATAAATTAATTTTAGGCAAACAAACTAGTGCTTTTAAACTTCAAAAAGTGTGTCTATATAGGTGAGACTTTTTTTTTTGTCCGCCACTGTATATTCATTGATTTTGTTGATTTTAAATAAATATCCATATTATAAAAATTTAGTTGGTCTGAAGTACTATTAATATGAATTAAATGTTAGTAGTATAACTGCTTTCCTTTTAATTAAATGTATGATTTCTCATTGGGAAATATTACGTAAACATAACGAATATTTCAAATAATTCAGCCTGTATTTAATCCAACACAATTTTCAATTTTATTTATTTTTAAAAGTAGACATTTACGTGCTGCAATATAGATTGAAGAGGCGAAACTTTCTAGAAACATTTTAACTATCGAAAATTTTCTCCATACTTATTTAAAATTTTATCTCAATATAAGTATAAAAACCGTAAATGCACAGTTTCTTCTTCTTTAATTTATATTAAGCTTAAATTTTGAACATGTTGCAAATATACTCTTTAAAGCTTACTCATAAGAGCTTTGTATATATGCTGCTTTTCCTGAAAGTTATAATTTTTCGCTTGTACTATAAAGCATAAATATACCTGATATTCCACTATATTTCAACTTCCAAATAATTCAGTACATTTTTTAAATTTTATTTTTTTAAAGAGGATGAAAGAATATACTTAGTTTTGCATTGGAGAAGTGAAACATTCTTGCATCAAATTAAAAATTGAAAACATTCTGAATAATTATTTAAATTTTCGCCTCAATATAAGCAAACAAGCTAAAATGTACAGCGATCTTCTTATTCATTTTAAAATCCAAAATCTGAAACATGTTACAAACACTCATATTAAAGCACATCCTTTAACACACTACTAAAAATCTTCTGGAAATGAAAGTTTTACATCAGACAAACACAATTTAAAACATGGATAAATTTCAAAAGGAAATTCTTTCTCTGAGAAGGCGGAGGAGGAAAATATTCTTCAAGTAAATTTTATTTTAAGTTCTACTATAAATGTTTTCTATTTAAAAATCCAAAACTTCCCACCAAAATTTTTAACCTCTTGTGGAAATATACATTATATAAAATCAACGAAAGTGTTTGAAAGTATGTAAATTTGAAGCATAAAATATATGAAAAGTTTCAAGAAAATTTATATTCGAGAGGTACTGATATATTTGTATTTGCATAATTTTTTATTATCAATATGATAAATAACCCATACGCGCATACTGTATACGAAACAGTTGTTATTGGAATACCTCGTGGTACATTGTAAAGGTAATGAAACGAAACCAATTTTAATTATTCCGTTAAAATAAAATGGTTCAAGGTAGAATATTACCGGGATACGTGAAGCTCAAATGCAAATTTCAAATAAAAAAACAACAAATCATATAATAATTAATTTTTATGATAACTGAGGAATGGAATAAAATTAAACGAGTCAACAACAATTATGTTCAATTTTATTCTTTTAAAATATGCACTAATTATAAATAGAGATTTATCCTCGAAAAAAAGTAATATACTCGTAAATGTAATAGCGTCGACCGGGTGACATTGTACCACAGACTCGGATAAACACAAAAGTCTAATAAATAAAATGTTTTACAATAAAACCAATTGGTTATGATAGAGAGATATGATAGATTGTTATGATAGAGTTATGATAGATTGCAGCAGTACAAATAACATAAATTATTTAATAAATAAAGACACAATTTTGCTTAATGGAGCACAAATCACGAACTTTAATAAGTTAAAAGTTAATTTCTACGTTTCGAGCTGTTTCAACAGCTCTAGACGATAAGAGACCGTACTAAAAACGTGAATGAAAACTCATTTGAACGTGTTTTTGTCTCTCATATGTAGATAGCGGCACTTGTGTTTTCTTAAATAGACCTTTTTGATTAGTCTGATCTCAGTTCATTAATAATTATTTATTTTCTGTAGATGGCAACACTACATTTTTGTATTCAAATCATTGGTCAAGTTTCGACTAGTTATCACTTGCACAGGAAGCTTTTGTCTCTGAACTTTGAGCCTTTTTACCATCATATTTTCCTGAAGACGGCTGTAGAAACAGCTCGAAACGTAGAAATTAACTTTTAACTTATTAAAGTTCGTGTTTTGTGTACCATTAAGCAAGATTGTGTCTTTATTTATTATATTTTAGGGTGCAATTGTCCAGTATGCGTTATTGAAATATACCAATGCTAGGTTAAATTATGGGCTTTAATTTCATATTTAAGCGCTTCAAAGCAGAGAGGTTGCGACTTGTCCGATAAGTTTTGAACTTATCATTCCCCCAGAATTGCAAGAAAGAAAATGTTATCCCAAGGTTTATTACTATTAAGGAAATTAAGGAATTATTTTTAAAATTACATTTTTAAAAGATTTCCGCAGAAGAAATTGAGTTTTGAGCTGCAATGTCTGAATCTATATGTTAGAGATAAATTCGCATACGTCAACTTTTTGTCAAGTAAGGTTTTTCATTTTATTGCGAATTTGTTGATAATGCATAAAATGCATATAATATCAAGCTTACTCTATATCCAGCAGAGGAGAAAACTAATACCCACTCAATAAATTCCAACTTCTAATAAACCGGAGACATCGTTTTTCAACCCTTCCCTCCACTAAACCTGTTCCTTACATTAACTATTCAAGTAAAATATTTTCTAGTAGTGAAGACAGAACCATTTCGCATGGACCAAAATTTGCATTTGATATTAAAGTAAACCATAATAGCTTTATTGTAGATTGTGAAAACGTCATTCAAGCCATTCCAGAGAACAATAGAGACGAAGAGCGCGCAGCAATTTACGAGTTAGTAAAACAAATCTCTTATTAACAAAATAAAGAACAAAGCTTACTTTTGAATACGTTAAAGAAACTGAAGAAAGAACCTGATATTATAGGACGGACAAATCAAACAGAATTGCAATATTGGACAGATTAGCTTACATGGATAAAATGAATGCATGTATAGCGGATATGGATTGTGAAATTCTACAAAAAGATTTAAATCCCAAAATTTTTCGTAAAGTAGAAAAGTTGGTCCGCACTGGAAAGTGGCCGGAAAGTATGAAATCGCTTATTAAATTTAACTACACTGGAGTTACTCCGATGTTAAGTGGGAGATCGTTTCCCGCTGTGTCGCATCCACATACTTTTTAGAAAAGGCTTTCGTGATCTTCTTGAAGTCAATACTTCCTGATTCAGTTTTTGCTACAAAGATCAGTCTACAAAAGATTTTATTGATAAAGTTAAACAATTTCAAATTAATACAATCACCTTTATGGCAAGTTTAGACGTAGTACCCCTATATCCTTCCATCAATATGCATGAAGTCATACAATACATTAATATGATCATAGATAACAATTCAAATATATCTCAAGACATATAAACCTCACTAAAATCTGGACTTATCCTCATAGTTTCTAGTAACATTTTCATTTTTAATAAGAATATTTATAGACAACTACATGGTGCACCGATGGGATCACCAGTTTCCGGTTTATTTGCAAAGTTTGTTTTAAGTCCTCCAGAACATAAGATCTTTGATACTTTTAATTTGAGACCCGAATGTTGGTTCAGGTATGTTGATGATGTTTTCATCTTATGGAACTACAGTTTATCTGATTTAACAGATTTTCTCCAAGATACTAATAAATTAAGTAACTGAATAAAATTCACCCTTAAAATCGAAGAAAATGCTTCACTTCCACTTTTAGATGTTCAAATTAATAGATGCAGCTCTGTATTAAACTTTTCTGTTTATATAAAACCTATTAAATAAAACACTGTTATCCCTTTTTCAGCAAACGACCCTTTCAATATAAAATCTCTGCATTTCAATCATTCATTAAAAGAACATTTATGATTTGCTCAGACGACCAATTAAATGAAGAAATCGAGTTTATACAGAAAATAGCATTTGATCATGGTTTTCCAGCAAAATATATGGATAACATAATTCAGAAGTACAACGCTCTCCCTCCTTCGGGTAAACGACAGGATAATAATCAACTTGTGATCAACAGAAAATTTCACTACATTCCCACTATATTCGAAAAGCTAAAAAAGATCATACAGAAATATAATATAAAGGTGGTCGCTATTCCACCTCCTTACCTCATTGATATCGTCAGTAATAAGATCGATAGGATCCCAATGGATCAAAAATCTGGTATATATGAAAGCCCTATCACTTTATCCAATAATTTTGAAAAAGTCAACATTGGCATGACAAAACGTAAATTATCAGTAAGGATTATGGAGCATCGCAGATACATTAAACGTCGTAAACGGAATACAGATCTTTCTAGGTTCTACATAGCTAATGAAATCTGCCATATTAATTTGCCGAAGCAAAAATTATAGTTCCGTGCAATAACCCCTTTGAAAGTAAAATTAGAGAATCGGTTGAAATCATTTCATGTGACGATAAACCTTGTAACGATAATTTATCCTATAATATCCCCCAAACCTGGCATAATATCATAAAGTCATAATCCTACATCTAATTGCAATATTTCAGCTTAAACTTGTATTATGTTGCCAAAACGTGAATAAAAACTCAGTTGAACGTGGTTTTGTACTACAAGATGTGAGAATACTTCTCACAGTATTTAAATTTGATTTATTTTTATTCCTTTCAGCTATTTTTTTGTATCAATGTCTATTTGAATTCAGTCAGTGCGCAGCGATGTTGACATTTTATTCTCTCACCGTAAAGCAAGTTCGTTTTTCGCCTCAGATATTTATCTCTGCTTTGCGAGCGAGTCGGCAGTCTTGCGCATGCGTGCACGCCGTTTTTTTTTCGGAGCACATCTCTGGAGCTCTGGTATCGTTGAAGTCAACTTGCATTATGATGACGCATTGAAATGATGCGCCGCCCTCTTTTGACGTATTCATTGCGCGTTTGCTGACAGGAGGATATTTTGGTTTCGTTTTCCAATCAGTGGAAACATTTTGAATTCTGCAGATTGTAATTCGATTTTCATTATTTTCCCGTAAATTTCAATTTAGCTAATCAATTTAAATTCTGCCTTTTAATTACTTTTACCATCCCCGTATTCGTCATTTAAATACTAAAACTCGTTAATTTTTAAATCAGAATTTGGTTCGATGTTGTGCTAAAAAGTTGTAGTTTTCAATGTAGTGTTTTATAGCGGCGCAGGCTTCGCCTGCCGTTCGAATGCCGTAAGTTTGCCGAAAGAAAACGTCGTATGTTCGTAGATACTTTTTGTCATGCCATAATTTAATTTTTATAGATGTGCTGCTCTCATCAAAAAGGAATCCTATGGAATATGTCTACATTTTGTTATTTTTCTCTTTATAAGAGATTCCGATCTTTAATTTCGAAATGGTGACCAGAAGCAAGAATTTCCTAACCTTCTGTTACTAACAGCTGAAAATAAAGAATTTTGTTTATTTCATCAAGTTGCCTCTTCACTGTCTACATATTAAGTAAGATTATTCCAGTCTTTTTATTATTTCTTTAACGATCAATAGTTTTATTAAAAGAACTTCGCAATATGTACTTTAACCACTTAACGATCAACATTTCTTACCGTCACACAAGATACTTACTATAAGATAGGGAATGCATAGCTTCTATCGTTGACTTACAAAGACACACAAAAGAATTTGGTTTCAATTGGGTAGATAGGGATAAATGGGACAAGGGATGGATGGGATATTCTTAATATTTCAGGCAATAAACTTTTTTTATTACTATTTGCTTCCTATCCTCATAGATAGCACTATTATAGTGTGCTCAGAAGTAAAAGCAAGACAAGATGGCAGTTTTCATTTTTCTTCAAAGTTGCATTTCTTGAAAATACTGCTTAAAAGTAAGTTTGTTTAATATCTTTCGTAATATAAGCAATTAAGATATGCTATAGTTATTTATTTCAAGGCTCAATATTGGTAATTTAAAGGAATGAATATCAACCTTTGTGGCAAAATAATTTCTGAGGCAAAATGGCTGAAAATTGAATATATGCATCATGGGGATGATTGTGACATTTGCAAATGGCGATTAGAAGATGTTGAAATATTTGTCTATTAAATAAATATTATATAGGTTATTAAATTAATAATTTATCTTAGTTATTATTATTAAAATAGTATTATTTACGTTGTTTATTATTAAAAATTATTAAACCTTACTCATTACATTAAAATATAGGTTAAAAGTTTATCAAAAATTGCTAATATAAATTGCTAATATAACTTTTATCAAAATAGATAAATTCTTAAAAATAATATCTGTTTATTGATCAAATGGGGGAATTTATACTGAATTTTGAACTTTGTTTGAATAAAATTCCTATTATTGTTACATAATTTCAGTTATGCATGTTATATAAGATACATAATTAATATTAATAAATTATGATTGAAAATTATTAGCTACGCTATGTTTCAAAGAAATTTTTAAATTTCATTTCTGATTTAAAATGCCTCATAAGTGGTATAAAGAACAGATAAACAGTTGAAGTCTGCATTACAAGTTGAAACTGTATTGTTTCAGAACCCCTTCATACGACCCTGGGGATGATGGGAAAGTGCTACTGCTGTTGAACAACAATGAAAGTCATATGATGAGTATAGACACAATTCGATATGATAATCAAATGAGGTTATTCTTTTAACATTTCTTCTTCATTAAAGTCATCGTCTGCAGTCATTGGAAGTTTTTGTTTATGAGTCTGTGAAGGCAAAGTAGAGATCAGTCAAAGATTATTGGCTGACAAATAATCATAGAATGCATATTAAAATTTACAACCTCTCAGCTTTTGCCAAGGAGGCATTTTTTGTTAGTGTTTAGTCAGAGTAACATAACCAGTTGTTTTAAGAAAGCTGCCATTTTTCCTTTTAACAGCAATACATTCAGTGAAACTGATATTTTACCAGCTTGTGCGACTGATAGACCAAACTTAGAAAAACAAACAACTGAAAGTTCTAATAATCAAGTAATAAATGAAGTTACATGTCAGTCTCAACAGAGTAAGAGAAAAACTTTACATTTCCTGTCGATAAACGATCTACATCATCACAATCTCTGACTCCTGAACAGATTGCCCCTTTTCAAAAGAAGTAGATGCAAGAAAAAAAGAGCATTCGAAGAGTGAAAAAGTTAGGAAACAGTTGCATTTTGACAAATATGCCTGTAAAAATAATTCAAAATCAGAATATAAAGGAAAGCAAAAGTGCAAAGCAGAAAAACAATCTAGGGTTGAAAAGTGAAAAATCATGGAAATAGAAAGAAATCACCATAGTAAAATAGAAGATTACTTCAGATCACATGATTCTGTTTCTAGTGATATGATTTTAGAATATGATGTTTTTAATATTCAAGAAGATAATTCTTCTGAAATTTTTTTCTTTTATTTTTTGTTTAAATGCCTCAAGTAAAAGGTGTTATAAAGCTGAATTTTTAAAGAAAAACTTTGATAGCTATGGATTATTTTATACTGAAAACACTGAAATTTGTGATAATACTAAATCCGATATCATGGAAAAGCCGCCACAACCTGAAAATCAAGAAAGAACTGCAAGGGTGAATGCATTAATTAAGTTTGCATAAAATTTCACAGACATATTAACATTAAATAGAAATGTGCAAGATAAACATGCCATTAATCATTACAATTGCAAATTTTATAATTAAGTGATTCTTATGTATCCAGCTCACGACTAGAGTACAATTCTTCTTATAGATTATGATATTTGCACATTCAGCTTTAACTATATATTAAAACAATATGTTGTGAATAATAACTGTCTTTTCCCTTCTTGGATTATCAACACAGTCATAATCGCCATATTATAAGATCATATATTACAAGTATTATTATAGAACCTCTTTCCTGACACAATAAAATGCTATTTTGATACCAGAAATAAGACACACTTTCTCTTTAAAACAATTATATTGAAGAGTACTTATTTACAAAATATATACAAGAAGATACTATTTACATAATTACTAATACATCTTAATTTTGTGTTCGTGCACACATCTATTTCGTCTTTTTACCTTTCTTTTTAACATTCTTCCGCATACCTCAAATTCACCGCCAAAACACTCGAACACTCTTCCTCTCCTCCAAATCACTTCAGTTCCTGCTCGCAATGAGCGTTTGTTGTACCCAAGGTTCGCTCTAGTGAGCATGCGTTGGGCACTGTCACCAATCGCTAGAGTATCTTTAGATGGCATAGTTGCGATCTCAAAACTAAATAGAGAGAACCTAATGATGGAAGGAATTACTTTCCACAGTTCGGCCATCTTGACTAGGCATTCGGTCTCGAATCCATCATTGTCCGCTGGAAGCAGCAGCTGGATCACCTGGAAATAGAAAAAAAAAAAAAAAAAAAAAAAAAAAAAAAACATCATAAGTTCTATTTTGAAAGAATCCATCATTATTAAATTCTCTCATCAAAATTTAAATTATTTCCTGAAAAAATTCTTCTTATTCCTTTTTTCTTTTCTTTTACGTCTTTTCGTCGTTCTTTCTTCTTACATCTTTTCGTCTGTTTCGTCTTCCCTTTTCTTACGCCTTTCGTCTTCCTTTTCCTAACATATTTTCTACTTCTTTTTCCTCATGTCTTTCATCTCATTTTTTTCATTCCTTTGGGATTAATTTTGTCAAAATCGCTTTAAGTGTCAGTCCGGTGGTGTGCCATAATCGGCGAAATTCTTCTTTTTTTCTCGATGTCAAGGTTCATCCGTCCACGGCTTCATGTACTCCGCGCAAGTATTGGAGACCATTGGACTTTTATTAAATCGAACTTTCTTTACATCGTAGATGTCATTATTTTTTACTTTTAGGTAGATTTCGTATGAAATACTACCTATTGGGATCGTTCCCATGTTGGAATTTCTGAAAAAGTTTTGCACATCTACACCGATCATGACCCCTAGAACCCAAAACCGCTCTCAGTAAAAAACTTTATATATCTATCTATCTATCTATCTATTTATGTATCTATCTATCTATATATATCACTTTCTTCTGGACACGATAACTTTCGTAATTCTGCACCAATCTCTTCCAAACTGATACATAAAATCAATGGGCATAAAATATCGGTCAAGTTCGTTAATGGGCAAAATCGGACCAAGGGGATGGAAATAGGGAGGGGTTTTGCGAAAACCGAAAACCCCCATAACTTCTTAATTTTTATACATATCAAATCAGTTTAAAGTTTTTATTACTTCTAAAAACAGGGCCAAAATTTTATGTATCACAGATTTTTGATAAAGTTAAAAATGGGCTCAAGGGTCGCAAAAAATAGGGTTTTTGGGAGAAAAAAATTCATAACTTCGTCAATTCTCAAGATATCAATTCCAATTAATTTTATTATAAATCTCCTTAATATTATCTACAACTTTTATATTCACAAGTTTTTGATAGGACCAATTCGTACCGCAAAAAAATTAAAAACGAAAACAAAAAGGGGGTTTGAAGAAATAAAAAATCCATAACTCCGTCAATTCAAAAGATATAAAATCCCCATGAATTTATCATATATCTTCTTAATATTGTCTACAACATCTGTATAGACAAGTTTTGGATAGGACCAATTCTTACAGCAAAAACAAATTAAAAATAGATAGCGGTTGAAGAAAAAAATCATCTTATTAAGGGAATCCAAACTGCTTATTTTCTGACTCATTTTACAATTCGTTTTTGCTCTCAAAGGCTTCCAGTTGTTAGGTTTTCTTACCCAGAAACAATATAATGTACCGAAATGGTCGATTTTTTGATAGAGGCAGAATATATTTTTAAAAATGCTGTTAAAGTGGGCATTTTGAACTGAATTTCCCGAAACGGATTGCGTTGGAAAAATCATTGCATTAAGGATACACTCAAATCCAAACTGCTTATTTTCTTACTCATTTTTAAATTCATTTTTGCTCTCAAACACATCCAATTGCTAGTTTCTCTTATTCAGAACCTATATAATGTAAAGTAATGATTGATTTTTTGATAGAGGCAGAATATAATTTAAAAAATGGTGTCAAAGTGGGTATTTTGAACGGAATTTCCCGAAGCAATTGAGTTATCACTTTCTTCTGGACACGATAACTTCCGCAATTCTGCACAAATCTCTTTCAAACTGATACATAAAATCAAGGGACATAAAATCTCGCTCAAGTTCGTTAATGGGCAAAAGCGGACAAAGGGGATGGAAAAAGGGAGAGGCTTTGTGGAAACCGAAAAAACCCCATAACTTCTTAATTTTTCTACATATCAAATTAGTTTAAAGTTTTTATTACTTCTAAAAATAGCACCAAAAATTCATGCATCACAGATTATTGATAAAATTTAAAATAGGCTCAAGGAGCGCAAAAAATAGGATTTTTGGAAGAAAAAAATTCCTTACTTCGTCAATTCTCAAGGTATCAAATCCAATAATTTTATTATACATCTCCTTAATATTATCTTCAACTTTTATATTCACAAGTTTCTGATAGGAACAATTCGTACCAAAAAAAAAAAAAAAAAAGAAAGAAAGAAAGGGGGGGGGGGGGGTGAAGAAGAACAATTTTCATAACTCCGTCAATTCACAAGATATAAAATCTCTATGAATTTATCATAGATCTACTTAATATTGTCTTCAACATTTATATAGACAAGTTTTTGATAGGGCCAATTCTTACAGCAAAAACAAATTAAAAATACATAGCGGTTGAAGAAAAAAATCATCTTATTAAGGGTGCATTCAAATCCAAACTGTCTATTTTCTTACTCATTTTTAAATTCATTTTTGCTCTCAAACGCATCCAATTGCTAGATCCTCTTATTCAGAAACTATATAATGTACAGTAATGATCGATTTTTTCATAGAGGCAGAATATATTTCAAAAAATGATGTCAAAGTGGGCATTTTGAACAGAATTTCCCGAAGCGATTGTGTTAGAAACGAAAAATATTGCCCTACTGAGAAAATAATTGTTTATTAATCAATTTTTAATTAATTGAAAGAAAAATAAAAACACAGGTCGCTTGTAAATCTTTTCAAAAATCACGTCAGCATGTTTCATATATATATATATATATATATATATATATTATTAAAAATGAATCTGAAAATGTGCCAGAAAATTTCGAGTTGTTGAGTATGGAAAAATATTTTTTTAATATCGCCTTAACATGATTCTGATAAAACCAGCTATTTTATAAAAAGGAAATAAAAACTCGTCAAAAGCAGACAGATAAAACTGTTAAAGTGGATTTATATCTAATAATGATTCAGTTTTTGTTGGTGAAATTAGTATACTTAACTTCGAAATCTACCTCTGCCTGTAGGCCGGGCCGGCAGGGATTTTTTTCAACTTTGTAAGGACCTAAATATTTTGATTTTAACTTCAAACCTGGACCATTGTGTGCGTTTTAGAGCAACCATATCATTGAGCTTAAATTTGTTAGGCTTTTTGGCCTGAAATTATAAGTTTAACTGTTCTCTTCTTGGACTTTCAAAATTTGTATTTTAGCGTATTTTCTCAATTCTTTCAAAAATTTCAGCATTCAAAAGACTAGTAATATCAATGTTCCATTTTAGCTTCATTTTAGTACCAAACATCAGATCGAAATTTGTTGTGTTAATACTTCTCTGAAAGGTGGAATTTATCACTTGTTGCCCATCGCTTACATGTGTATACCGCTTAGTTAGATTATCTACAGATAATTTAGACAGAACAGATATTATGACTGAATTAAACGCTGGACTTGGCCGTTAGGTCTTGGTAACCCTGTGGTAATCGGGATATGTTTAATATTTTCTCTGACGCAATTATCTTCAAACTCTTTAGAGGTAAAGGGGGGACCTTTATCTGAAATCATGCGAAATGGACTTCCAAAGACAGTTTTTTGGATTTCTAATTTAGAAATTACTTCTGCAGTGTCGATATATTTTGTGGGATACAACCAAACAAATTTTATGAATGCGTCAATGACCGAAAAAATATGTTTGTAATTTTTTTTCGTGCTCTCTAATGAACCTAAGTGATAAACATGCTACGTATGTAACGGAGTTTCTTCTTTTTCTATCGGGTGTAGCAATCCTTCTTGTTTACCAGATTTTCGATTCATTAAAATACAGGGAACACAATTTGATATGCATTTTTCGATTTTTTGTTTAACTTTGGAGATGTAAAAATCATTCTCTAAATTTTTTTCTGTTTATGCGACTGCGTACTGACCTTTTTCGTGAGCGGCCTTAATTATATTCATTTGCATTTCATCTGGTACAACTAATAAATCATTACCATTAACACATTTATAAAGAACATCATTTTTAACTAAATACTCATCATAAGACTTTACTTTTAGAATTTCTTTTATGATTTTAATATGCTCGTCAGTTTCTTGAGCTTGTATTATTTTTAAAGTTAAGCCAACTTTGATTACCATACAAATAGGATATCTGCTTAATGCATCAACATGTCTCATACTAGTACCGTGTCTATGCTCAATAGTATAACCGAAATCAGATAACATTATTGCCCAGCCCATCTAGCTATTTTTATACTCATTTCTTTCTTATCCATAGTCATTTTAATGCATTACAGTCGGTTACAATTTTAAATGGAATACGTAGCACATACACTCTAAACATTTTCAAGGCTTCAATTACAGCTAAGGCCTCTAATTCATAGATAGTATACATTCGTTGAGCTTCAGTTGTTTTTTTACTGGCAAAATAAGCTGGATGAAATTGATTATCTACTGAAGAATGTTGCATTAATACAGCTCCATAGCCATCAATACTGGCATCACAATGGACTGCGGTCGCGCTTTTGGGATTGTAAATTGAAAGTACTGGTTCTGACGACAAAATGCGTTTGAGTTCATTAAAATCTTTCTGTTCTTCTACATCAAACTTAAATTTAGAATCTTTTCTTAACAGGTCACTCAACGGTTTAGCGAAATAACCGAATAATTTCTTATAAACTTTCGAAAGTATCCCGTCAATGCTAAACAACTTTGAATATCTTTGGTACCCTTTGGTTCGAGAAAATTTATTACTGCTTTTGTTTTCAGTGGGGAGGGACGCAATTTACCATTTATGATTCTATACACTAAAAAATCAATTTCGCGTTTCAAAAAATTGCATTTTTTAAGATTTAATTCCAACCCGTATTCCGATTCAGTTTCAAGAACAAGTTTTACTTTTTCTAGACCTTCAGCTTCGTTTTCAGTGGGTATTATTAAATCATCCATATAAAGTGTCTACAGTATGATCTTTTAATAGGGTTCTAAATACATTATAAATATATTTTTGAAAAACACTAGGGCTATTGGTTACCCCGAATGGACACTTTAAAAATTCGTACTGTCCTTCATGAGTGACAAAAGAGGTGTATTTCTGGGTGCCTTCTTCAACATCTACATGAAAAAACCCGTTTTTTAAATATATGGTTGTAAATACTTCAGCAAAATGTAATTAATCTGTAACATCATCTATTACTGGTAATGGGAAATGCTCACGCACTGTTTTTTTGTTAAGACGTCTGTAATCAATACAAAGTCTTATTGTGTTATCTTTTTTCTTAACCAACACAACCGACGACGAAAAATTAGAAGGACTTTTCCGAATGTTTCCCTGAGCTAGCCACTCCTCAATTTGGTCTTCAACTATTTTTTCTCACATGGCGGTAATCTTCGAGAGGAAGAATAAACTGGTATTTCATTAGTTAAATTAATTTTCATTTTAACAACTACTGTTTTAGTTTTAATTGGCACATAATTCTCAACTAAAGAGGATAATTCCGAACGCAAATTTTTGTCAGTAATTTGACTTAAATCAATTTTAGGCTAATCTAGAACATTTACAGTGTTAACTAAAAAGTCATTAGACTGAACTTCCGTTTTATACAATTTCACTTCATTCTTAGAAATAATTAATGTACCTTGATGAATAACATCAGTGCTAATAATTAAATCGAAATTAATGTAACAGTCATTAATGACAAAAATGTCAACTTTAAATTTTGAATTATCAATTTCAATTTTTGAATTAAAATAACCTTCTGGCTTAATTGAAGTTTTTCCTAAACCGATCAAAGTGATACCCGTAGGTTTTAATTCCACAAAGCTCTTCAAATTATCATAAACACTTTTCTTTAACAGAGTCTTTTGAATACCAGTATCTATCAAGGATGTTAAATGTAAAGCATAAAGCTTTATCTCTTTTAGAATTAAATCTTGGGATATAATAGTGTTAACTTGTGGCTGACTATTTCGAATATTTGCATCTTTCGATTTATTACACTGAAATGATTTGTGGCCATAACTGTTACAAGAGAAACAAAGGGGCCCTTTATCTTTATTAACGCAGTTAATGCTTTTATGACTATTCCCGCTACAATTATAACAGCGCATATTTGGCTTTACATGCTTAAACCTATTCTTAACTTCAACTTCGGATTTCATTTTCGTCTTAGCTCCTTCATGTTTATGAGATTTTGCATTTTCATACTCCGACCGTAACTTTTCATAGACTTTTAATTTTTGTTTGAATTTTAAAATCGATTGACATCCGTATAATATAGATTTTCTAAAAACAGGGTCGGGTATACCATTTTTAACATACTGCATCGACGCGGAATACTCAATGTTACCATGTGAATCTAACTGCTTCATAACAAGGAAATATTCTTCGAGTGTTTCATTTTCATGTAATTTTCGTTCATTTAACGAGTAGTGTAACTCCGTAGAATTATAAGTAGTACTAAATTAATATATCTAAAGCTGCTTCAATTTCTTATATGAATTTATGTGCAATTCGGTCTGAACCAACAATTTAGCTTTTCCTCTTAGGGATCTTTTTACAAAAATTAACTTATGTAATTCCGACAAATTAAACGTACTAGTGACATCGTCAAAATTATTTATCCATACATTTATATCCTGGAATGAACTACCATCAAACGGAGGTACAATATTTTCAATGTTACTAAAATTAATATTTGATGGCATAAAACATTGAACTAGAAATTGCTTGTTTTTATCAAAATTTGATGATTCCATATCATTACTTGCTGAATTATTATTTAAAGGTAATTTGGGATCCGAATCTGTATCACTGTCATTCGGAATATTAGCTTGTAGTAAGCTTAAATCTGTTAAATCGCGTCATAAAATCAACTAAAGATCCTTCATTCAAAATACAAAGTAAATTACAAACTGTAATCAATTCATTTAGTGCAAAATCCGCTTGAATTTTTGTAATCTTATTTTTGAATTCGGAATTATCGGTTTGATAACCAAAACCAGAAAATTCTCTAATTCTTTTTCTATTGGATCTGTCACCTTCTGCATTAAAAAATAATTTGTGCAAAAACTTAATTTTGCTCGTTTTTTCATTTTTAATCGCAAGTTCCAGTTCAGAAATATCAATCCATTCCATTATGAAATAAAAAATATATTACGCACAATGCATTCACCACTAAGAATAATATCCACCTTGAATGAATAATTTTGTATTTTTTTTTTATTACACCTTCGGCGATATTATCACAGTCATCATACTTGTGGGTAGCGGCGTCAAAACTTTCGTTCCACTTCTAGCACCAAATTTATAGAACCTCTTTGCTGACACAATAAAATGCTACTCTAATACCAGAAATAAGAGACACTTTCTCTTTAAAACAATAATATTGAAGAGTACTTATTTACACGATATATACAAGTAGATACTATTTAAATAATTACTAATACATGTTAATTTTGCCTTCGTGCACACATCTATTTCGTCTTTTTACCTTTCGTTTTAACATTCTTCCGCATGTCTCACATTCACCGCGAAGACACTCGAGCGTCCTTCCTCTCCTCCAAATCACTTCAGCTCCTGCTCGCAATGAGCGGCTGTCGTACCCAAGGTTAGCTCTACCGCGCATGCGTTGGGCGCTGTCATCAATCACTAGAGTATCTTTAGATGGCAGAGTTGCGATCTCAAAACTAAATAGAGAGGACTTAATGGTGGAAGGAATTACTTCCCACAATATTACATACAATTTTACAATTATAAATTTCAATTTGGTAATATTCAATACAGGGAGGAAATTTTTTATGTCCCACGCATCACTATTAGTGCCCCATTCATATATGCTGTGGTGATGACTAGGACAGAGAAATAACATTTTTTTTATTTCATAATATTTTTCTGTATAATAATAATCCTTATTAAATACTGTGTGTAGATTCAGTCAAATGCCTAATGTATCAAATGTGATACATAATATTGAAAATAACTTTAAAATAATATTTAACATAAATATTTTAGTGACAATGTCCTATTTATCCTCCATCTCTCCTACTGCGTATGCTGGAAGCCCGTTTTCAACTTTGTGTGCACTTTTATATGTCACTAAGTGTTTGCATATTAGTTGTTGTATATATATATAATGATTAATAAATCTCCCATTGTATCACGTTATTTTTATTTATAATTTATTTAGTTGCACAATCCGTCGCCAAATTTGAAGATTCTGATACATAAATTATGAACTCGGCATTTTTATGTTAGCCCGGCGCAGGTGATAAATCGCCAAACATTGTTCTCGTCGTATTTTTTTGCATATTTCATTAATTTCATTTCAAGTATAGTACTTTCAGTTATTTTATTTAAAATGCATAACTTTAATTCGAAAACTGAATATTTAAAATTTATGACTCAATTATTCCTTTAAAATAAGAAAAGAAAAGTAATAAATAATACCATAAACCATGACATGTAATTTAAACATTAACGTTTTGTTTTAATTTCAACATCAAAGCTTTGTTTTAATATATCACGCGAAAAACTGTTTATGACAGTCGCATGAAATAGACTGTTATGATATTGATGACATGATGGCGATGGAACAATATTTGGCGATTTATTACCTGCTCCCGGCTAACATTAAATTACCAAATTGACCGCCCGGCATAGAAAAAGCGAAGCGGTCGACCCGGAACTGTTGATGACAGTCACATGATTTAGGATTTTATTATATAGATAGTCTCTATCGTTAAACCTGTTAAATTCCCTTTAATTTAATGTCTCACTTGTCTAAATTGCTTAATTATTACGTTTTTAGTTTTCAGGAATTAAATGTTCCATTTCAGATCTTTCTCTTATTTCGAATGTTCTTTTGGTAGCTATTTTATTTTATTCCAAGAATTCCATTCCCCGCGCTGTGTAGATTTCATTTCCCGCCCTCCGTTCTTTATTACTTTTTAATTCATCCGAGCTTCTGTCAGTACACTTTCCTATGTCATAGAATAGCGTGATATCCTTACTTCTTAATTGGTCAGAGCGCGAGTCACGTCATAGCTTGTATCACTACGCTAGGTGAACAAAAAAGAGATGCTCCTGATTCTTTCTCAGTATTTTGTCGTATTTCCAGTTATGGTATCTTCCCCTGGTCGCCGCCCCACCAGTGGCTGAGAGGTTCTGCTCTCGAAACTGGTAGACGGGAAGTGCTGGGTTCGATCCCAATCGCGCCCGTCGGCCTAATCGTTCGGAGTTTTCGTGGTTTTCTTCGAACCATGGATTTCCATGCGTTAATACGGGTTAGGTTCCCTTAGAAAGACCCCCACGAAGGGCACTCCCCCTCGGGCCTATATCCCTAGTGTAGATAATCGGCCGTCACAAAATCAACCAACCAACCAATCCCCTGGTCGCCGTCTGATGCTTTCTATTACACTGGGGAACACACTTTTTGTTGATCTGGAACTTGTTTTTGGCTAATTATTGGCATCTAAATCAAAAAATGACCCCAGTTATTTCCTATCACGTCAACTTTTTAAGCTAGAGGATATCCTAAAAATCATATTTAATATGGATACAAAGGAAAATAAAGATAAACTTACCAAATATATTATTCATACAACGGCTGTATATACTGATTATAAGCTACATTGTGTTCATACAAGTAGTAAATTGCTTTTACTAAACGAAAAAAAGTACATATTAAGATAAAAAATGTTCCCTTGTAACTTTTCCTGGAGTGTTCAATTTGTGGACAATCTCACTTGATGCTCCATCAATATGAAAGCCATTATATGTTCATCCCATCTACGCTCATACCGTTCTTCCATGAGCTTTAAATCTTTGTGGAATCTCTCACCCTGCTCATCACTGACTGCACCAAGATTTTCCAAGAAGTCATCAAGATGGCTTATGTAGAAAAATATGTTTGATGCTCGTGTTGCAACCAAGAACATTAAAGCTCTCTAAAAGTTGCTGGACAATTTCGGTGTAATTTTCTACTCGAGAGTTTCCAAGAAAGTCTTTGACAAGATTTTTGAATGTCAACTAAGCATTCTTTTGGAGTTCTGTAATTGTTCCGATGATATGTTCGTCTCCAATGAGCTGCCGAATCTGTGGATGGTCAAGTACAGATACCTTTATCGTTTCAAAAGACAGGTTTGTTCGAAATGAGATAAACAGTCTCCTTCGGTTTGGAAAGCTTTCACGAACTGCTTCATTAGACCCAGTTTTATATGCAGAGGTGAAAATATGATGTTCTTTCTGTCGATAAGTGGCTGATGCAAAATGTTTGGCTCACCAGGTTTTGAGGTTCTAACTTGGAGGCCAATTCGACTTGAACCAATACCTCTCAGAAGCTCTGCTGTCCCACATACACAAAAACAAGAGTACTTACAAGGAAGGTCTCCATACGGGCATATTCAGAAAAATCTGAAAAAAATACAGAGTGTTCTTCTCATGTGGATATATATGTTTAAAAATTTTTTTGGCAGAACCTCGATAGGTTGTTCGTAATAAAAATAATGAAAATTTCGTTTATTTGGCGATTTATCATCGATTGGCGATGAAATGAGATTTCGAAAAATACTTCTTTTATGTCGAATACTCTTTAAGATAAAAATGTTTCATATTGAACTTGTTTAAGTAAATTTAATGTAAATAACTTTAATTTTGTCAGTTTTAGATTGATTTAACTATAGTTATGTCATATATATATATATATATATATATATATATATATATATGTATATATATATATAATGAATGTGAAATATAAAATTTTATGAATAAAAAAAAAATTAAAATAAATTAAAATTATTTCCGTATCTCAAAATTAAGTCCAATTGAGCACTGTCGATTCAGTTTTGTTTCTATGGAAACGACAAATTCTTTGATATTGAAATGAATTACTGGTAAATGAATCTTGCCTTTATTTTGGAATACGCTTAAATATATGAAAGTATTTTTATATATGAAATTATTTTTAAAGTAATAAAATTAAATAACAAGCAACATAAATATGCAATACGAAAAAATGTATTTATTAAACTCTCTCATTGTTTATCTTTAAATTCATTAGTTTTTACACGAATTCTAAAAATCAATTAACAAACAATTTTCAAGTGCATTAAAATCGTCTGCTTTTGGCGCGGAAAAGTACTGCTCGCCAAATCGCCGTGACCATTTCATCTTGCGCCAAATACTCGAAAGTATTTTTTTTTTACAGACTTTCTACTGCAATTCTGCCGCTAAATTTGACTGATCCTTTATTACATACATAAGTAGTTTAATTGGTATTTTTTTTTCAAAATATTCTGAGTATGCGCAGTAAGCAGACCTTCCTTGTTAGTATATCCGCGTTGCATTAGCTCTTCCCCAATCGAAGAATATTTACTTCAGCCATTAGTAGAATACTAAAGCTTCCTAAAACTCATTCCTGATTCAGCGTAGACTGATTACTTTGATATAAGTTGTAGAGAAAAATCTTGGAGTGATAGAAGAAAACTACTTCCAGTTTTGAAATCAACACGATTTTTTGACTTAAAAACAGCTGTAAAATCGAAGTCAACATAAATTGCGTTAGTGTTATCTACAAATTTACTTACCATAATTGACTACTAGATAGCGATGGCTTGATTAAAACAAATAGGTGGAAACTGCACCGCCGAAAGCTGCTTAAATAAAATAAGTTGACTTACGCATTGTCTCAATTATTTCGGAGAAACCGACACTGGATAAATGTGTTATCTGGCCTATCACTCGATGACTGCAACAACCTTCTAATATCCATGTTGATTTACTACAGAAACGTTCTCTTTCAGCTTAATCTAATTCATAGCTTCCAGATTGATTCTTCATCTACTATCGCATCGCACAGTTTCGAATCACCATATAGCGTCCACATCGTCATATTTGTCGACAAGGATTCGACTCTACCTGTTCGTTCAGCTTTCACTACTGCATTACTACTACACTATGACGCAAAAGTTTAGACAATGACGTCATTCAGCTTTAAAATGTAGAATTATGACGTCAGAATTACAAAAACCTGTAAATATATTCAAAAACTGATTTAAAATGCTATGTACAAAAGACAGTCGTTTTATTTGCTATAATACTAATTTTTTTCATAAAAATTCAAATGTGCTTGTCGCAAAAGTTTAGACACTATTCTAAATTTCTTTGAATATTCGCTGGCATATGCAAATTTAGAATCGATGATGTCACAAATTTGGAGTACTTAAGTTCTGCAAACGATTGCGCTTCATAGTCGACATGCCGAGAGCTAAAGAAATTTGAGTGAATGAGGTTTCAAGGATTTGGCAGTTGAAAGGTGAAGGGAAGAGCGTTTCTGAAATTTCTGCTATTATTAATAGGTCAAAAAAATCTATTTATCGAGTTTTATCGAGTGGTTCCGAATATAAAGCAAAATGTCGGTCTGGGAGGCCACGTGTGACAAATGTACGAGAGGATCGCCTGATACAAAGACTAGCGAGTACTCAACAAATGAGCGTACGTGGAGTTCAAAGCTCATCGGGACTCTCTGTATCAAAGGATACGATTCGTAGACGAATTTTGGAAAAAGGAACAATCGTTTATAGCAAAATGCAGAAGAAACCAGCTCTGAAACCACATCATAAGTTACAAAGACTTATGTGGGCTCGAAAGCATATGTCATATGGAGAGAAATGGCAGTCAGTCATATTTAGCGATGAAAAAAAGTGGAATCTGGATGGTCCAGATGGTTGTTTATCGTATTGGCATGACTTGCGGAAGGAACCTCGACGTTTTTTTAGTCGCAGACAAGGAGGGGGCTCGGTGATGGTTTGGGCAGCCTTTTGCTATAATGGACAAGTATCTCTGACCTTCACCAGTGGTTGTCAAACTTCACAGCATTATACACAGACATTAGAAGAAAACCTTCTGCCATTTGCTGAGCTTCTAGGGGGTCCTCAGTGGGAATTTCAGCAAGACAATGCTTCAATTCACACTGCAAAACATTCAAAATCTTGGTTTAATTCCCATAATATAAGAGTTCTCGACTGGCCAGCATGTATCCCAGATCTTAACCCTATAGAAAACCTTTGGAGCATCATGTGTCGCAAAGTTTATAGCAACGCTAGACAATACTCTTCTGAAAAGGAACTTAAGACATCTATTGAGAATGCATGGTACGATATCGATCCACAAACTATGCAAGATTTAGTTTCTTCCATGCAATCTCGTGTATATGACGTAATACATAAGCATGGATGCGCAACCAGGTTTTAAAAATTGTTTATTTCGATTTTATTTAATTTGTGTCTAAACTTTTGAGACAGCAGTTTATTTTTGTTACCATTTAATTTATTGCAATATGCACAATTCCACTTTTCTTTGTTATAAATATTGTTTATATGTACAGCACATTAATTTCAAGCAGTGATTTGAAAATTGAATAAATATTTTTCAAAGTATGTAAGAATTTCTTCATTGTCTAAACTTTTGCGTCATAGTGTAGATGTGATTTCACCACATCAATACAGCCAATTACTTCGTTTCACTATTTAAAGCTTCCAATGTTATGTAAATCATAATATATATATATGGAAAGAATAAAATGTTTTATCGACTAACAGCATCGGACTTTAACAATGAACTTGAATGCTTATAAAATTTTGTAAAATACGAAAGCTTTCATAATTTAAAAACAAAAATAATTTTCATAAATTTATATCATCATTATGTTATGATATATTTAGTACAGGTGAGAAGGATTTCTATCAACAAACATACGCAGGTGCTTGACTTATCATAATAACCTAATTAAAAGAAAATGTTAAATAAATACCAGAATATAAATTCGATATCACGCTTTTTTTCAGACACAACTTCCACTTTGTTCTCTTTTTCTTTTTTTAAAAGCATGTCTTTTTTTTTTTTTTTTTTTTTTTTTTTTTTTCAAAGTCGTTTTTGGTTGATACTTTACTACTGTAACATATTTCCACTAAGTCCGAGAAATTATCGCTTCAAAAGATTCACTTTCTTTATTCGTATTAGGGATTCACAGCAAAATATTGCGAGAGGCCAAAGTGAGCAATTAATATTTATTAGTGTAAATGATTATTGAAATGAAAATATGCATTATCAGTCTAGGATCGCTTACAGTAAAATATTCAGCATGCGAATTTTACTCATAATTACACTTGGGATTTCGCTGGAGGAAATAAATATAAAATCTTTACATTCCTGCTAATTAGTCCATTGAGTAAAGATAAAGATAACGGTTTCGTGACAGGTAACATATATAGAAAATGATTTGAATGTATATTCGTACAAATCGATAAATATCTTTAAAATATATTTTTATTAAAAGAAAATTGTTTGATGTTTTAAACGGATTTTTTCTGATTTTAAAGTATATTTTTTAACATTCTGTAAGGCCCTCAAATTTATTTTAATTTGTTTTTATTTTCGAAATTATCTGTTAATAAATATTTAAAATATTTTCGTGAATATGTATTTTCTTTTTATTAAAAAAAAAATGAAACTTAATATTATGTTATTGAAAGTTATTTAGCGTTGTAAAAGAAGCACTTTTTAAACTAGTAAACCGACAGATCAGAGGACTCAACTTGATCTCTTCAAGTCATTGTTTTTAATCTCATTTTGCATAATAACATCCAATAATCCGTAATTTAATTTTCTTAAATTATATAAATATTAGTAAATATATAAAATTCTTCGAATGTTCTGAAAATTAGATGCATGAACCCTGTCGCTGCGTAAGTAATTCTTCGCGAAGAGCGTCTTTTACAGAATGTTTAATCTTTTATCAACGGTTATTTAAAGCAGAAAATTTTCTACTATTGTAATCAGGGAAAATGTCCTGATTAAATGAGAAAAGTTTTCGCTAAAAAATAACTGGTGGGAATAACGAAATAGTATTAATTAGACGGAAAATTGCATGCCCGAGTATATCTCGGGCTGCGCAGTGGGAGGGTTAAATTAAATATACGAGAGCAGGGTGAAAAGAAATGCACACATGCATGTAGAACACGAATAGAAACAAATAGCCACATCGAGCAAAACGTACATTAAATTACAATGCTTAAGCTTCAAAATCATATATTTATTTTCAACATAGTCACCGTTAAGGTTAATGTTAAAACTATTGTACATGTTTATTTATTTTTTATTATCCTCTCATCTTTTATTCTCATGATACCTTTTATACATGATATAACGTGAATTAGAAATTGTATTTTTTAATGTTATGAATATTTTTATGGAAAAGGTGAAAACACTTTACCGGTAAATAAATTATTTGTGTTTAAGAGGTTAATTAACTTCTTTTTGTACATTTTGAATTGATAATTGCGTCCTCTTTAAATTCTGAAAGCTGGGTTGTTAAAATAACATCCTTTTTGAATGCTTTAATTAACAGCTAACACATTTCTTCCAACGTATAGCAAGTTTTTTAATTCCGTCACTGAAATCATTTTCCAACTTTTCTCGAATCCAGGACTTGACAGCTGCCTTCATCTCATCGTCCGAGGTGTAATGATTACCTTTGAGGTCTGTCTTGAGTAGAAAGAAAAAAATAAAAACTAGAGAACAGGAATTCTGCTTTTTCAGAATTTAGTGTCGCCCCCGGCATTTAACATTACTTCATTTTCTTCTGGTGGACTGGTGGTTTCTATAATTATGAAACAGCCATTATAAATGAAGCATTAGGTGAAGAAGAAAGAGCAGCCGTGAAAAATTAGAACTCTGATTTTCTGGTCAGAATGGAAAAAAAATGGCCATAATTTTTTAATGTGAAAAAAGTATGCACACAAAATTATGCACACATGAAAAAAAAATGACCATAATTTTTTAATAAAGAAAAAATATGGCCATTTTTTTCCATTCTGACCAGAAAATCAGACTTCAAACTTTTTACGACTGCTCTTTCTTCTTCACCTAACGCTTCATTTATAATGGCTGTTTCATAATAATACAAACCACCAGTCCACCAGAAAGAAATAACCCGATTAAGCGGGACTCGGATAATCGGGACTCTACTGCAAAACATATTTCAATTTTATGACTTAAAGCACACGCTTTTATTTTATGTAAAGTGACGTCATTTGCATTAATATAGATTCTTAAAATTAAATATAGTTTATAATAGCTCCGTGTTTTATCATAAATCCTTCATTTATATTTTTCTCAAAATAGCACGTATTTTAATTAATTTTTTTTTCAATTTTTATGAGAAAATAGCAACAAGAAGATATAATTGCTATTTTTCAACAATTTTTTCCTTACTTTCTACAGAAATGGCGTACTTGAGTTGCCAAAATGAAACAAATGTCGCTTAAAAACTACAAAAAAATTAATATTTCAAAAACAAATGAAGATGCAATTTTCAAACAAATTGCATTAAAAAGAACTTTTTTTTCCCAATGCGACGGTATAAACATTGAAAATGTACGATACCTAGGAGGTTTAAAAAATGCTGTAGAGCATTTAATCGCACAATAATACATCTGCTTTTTTTTATTGCTGCCTTCAGTAAGCTAACGTTAATTTTTGGAGACAAAATAAGCTGGGGGAAAGAAATAGCATACCGTCCCGGGGGCTAATAGCAAGGCGTAGGATGAGGGGAATATGGAGGTTGTGGAATCGGCTCAAACTTCAGGTTTCGCAGTCTCATTGTGCATAGATTCTACGGTATCCAAATTGTTCAATACTGAAGCCGTAACATTCCTTGGATATTCAAATATTGTTTGCGATACGCTCTTTCCAGATTTGTTGGTCATTTTGAATCGAATCATTTACGAGTTTGCGATGTTTATCGTCTGTGACAGGTGATCAGACGTCCGCCGCTTTTATTCATCAGCAAATATGGATTTTCTAGGCTCGCAATCAAGAAATTTTATTGCCCATCGATTTACAGAAGACCTATCAATAGCAACGTCACCCTAAACAGCCTTTAACACGTTCACGCCGGCGCGGTGAGCCACACTCGACTGTCTCAGAGCTGTCAAGTCTCCGGCTTTTTGGACACCAGTATTTTAATACAGAAAATGTTGTTTTATTTAATTATAACAATTGGGCGATTTAAAGGAACAACATTTTCTCTAAAATCATTGTGATGTGCAAAAAGCCGGAGACTTGACAACTCTGAGACAGTCGAGTGTGACCCATCGCGCCGGCGCGGCGTGAACGTGTTAAACGACAGTGAATATCAGTAGAAGTAGCCTTTTCAGCAATTAAAAATTCGCTAACACCAAACAGGTGAGGTGTTGTATAAAAATATAGTAGTACGTTCAAAATTATGTGCGCTATCTTGGCACTAATCAACAGATATTTGATACAACCCCTCATCTTTTTGCTTCTTTTTTGGAACAACGGATTTCGAGCTTATTATATCGCCGATAATTTTCAGAATTTTCAAGCTATGATTTTGAGACTTTCACAAAAGTTGTTCCATACACTTAGCTAATACATTATACATATTATATTTTGATTGCATTCGCGCATGCGCAGTGAAACATATTTTAGTAAACCTGCTCATTTTTCATCTAAATTTTATTGTTTTTTAATTCTGATTGCAGAGTATTGTGTACAATGCTGATTGTCATATTTTCTGAAAATAACTTTTTTTTATATTAAGAACTCTGCAAATTATAAGCAAACAACTTGGCGAAATTTGGGACTGTTTTTATAAAAACCTTAATTTCTCTCCAGTATACATGCTATCCTCATAAAAAAGAACACAGTATATTAAAATACGCCACTTATTAATAATGTCAAGTTTGAACGCTTTTGCTACATTCGTTTTTACAGGGTTATCCACAATATATTCGTTATTTTTCAATTTGTTGACGGTCCCCTATGGGGTTTCGGGAGTACATTTTCACGGAAACATATGACCTATATACTGTTTACATACCTGCTGTTTCAGGTTAATTCCTCGTGTATTTTTCTTGATATTTAACAAAACGTCTAAAATCGCAAGTGACCGGTCACCTTTGGCCATATAGTGTATTTGTTTTGTACAAAAAATATATATATTTTCGAAAAGATAAAATCTCTAAAATGAAATATAATAAAGTGATTGTAATTTAAGATATAAAGAAAATTTGATACTTTTCGGTTAGCCGTGCGCCAGTGTTATATATGCATATACTATATATACATACATATATGTATATATACATATGTATATATATACATACGTTGTACATATACGCACATATTTATATGTATATATACATGTATATATGCATACATGTATATATACATATATATGTCCAGGGTTGTTATAATTAAAATTCGCCTATTCAGAAGGCTCTAGAGCCGGTTCTATGGCTCCAAACGAAGCAAAATTTCACTAATACGTAGTTAAAGAGATGCGCTCTGCGAAAATCGAAAAAAAAATTAGTTAAAATTTTTGTCAACAGGTGGCGCTGCGCCAATATTTAAGCCGATATTTGCAGATTCCTTTGTTTTCTAAAAAACAAAATACAGGAAATTTTATTTCACAGTTGGTAAAAGTGAACTTTTTCAGCTTCGTTATTTTAATTTAGGTCGATCCAGATGAAACACACAAAATCACAAAATTTCACCAAACGCTTGAAAAAAAAATCCCATTTTATTCAAATTTTCGACGAACGACGTCAAAGTGACGTGGCAACTTCGAAAACTTGAAATACCTTTCTAACCACCTGACGCGACGATTTAAAACTTGCTGATAAAGTGCGTCTGTGATTTCTTTGACACTGGAACAGTTGATTGTTTCTGAAAAGCATTTGAATCTACGCTTTGTGGAAAATGGTAACTTTGAAAGAAAAGGCACTTCTTGTAAAGTTATTTTATCAAAATAACCGCAACGCAGCTGCAGCTCTTCGAGAATTCCGGAAACTAAAAGATGTTAGACGTGGACCAATGCCGGATCGTGGAGTTCACAAAATGATTAAAAAGTTCGAGGAAACAGGAAAACTCGACATTCTTCCTCGCAGAGGACGAAAAATGGTAGACATTTCTAGCATTGAAGATATTGCTACTGCTACCCTGGATTTAGAAAGCCAGTCATCATTTGGTAATGCAAGTGTGCCAGCTATTGCGAATGAAGTCGATATGCCGGTTTCCACTTAGAGAAAAGTGATGCGTTAAATTTTGCGCTACTATCCATACAAGATTCAGAGGGTGCAACAAGTAATACAGGGTGATACCGAAAGTCGGCTATCATTTTCACTATAGTTTCTTGAACGAATGAATGTGGACAATTCTTGGCCCTGGAATATTCTATGGACTGATGAAGCGCATTTTTTTTTTTTTAAACGGACGAGTGAAAACATACATCTGTCGAATTTGGACAAAAGAGAATCCTAATGTTGTCCAAGAAGTTCCATTGCATGCAGCTAAAGTGACGGTGTGGTGCGGTTTCACAGCTACGTTTATGATAGGGTCATATTTTTTTTAGGAACTAACATCCACAGGACCCGTTACATGTTCCGTAAATGGGAGAAGGTATCTCAATATGTTGTCAAATTTTCTGATTCCTGAGCTGCAACAGCGAGGCTGCCTTCAAAATATCGTGTTTATGCAAGACGGTGCACCACCGCACATCACTAGAGCAGTTCGGACTTTCATTACAAACCATTTTACAGAAGACCGCATCATAAGTCATTATTTTCAAACAGTCTGGCCACCACGATCGCCTGATCTAACACCATGCGATTTTTGGTTGTGGGGATTTTTGAAAGATTCTGTATCTAAAGACAGATGTCAGACAATCTCTGATCTGAAAGACAGTATTAGACTTCATATTAGCTCAATCTCACAGGACAGTTTACGTAATGCTGTAGGAAGCACAATTCTGAGAATGGAATAAGTTATTGAAATGGTGGAGGATTAATTGAGCATGCGTAATGTTACTCTTCGTTATTTCCTCGTTGCCGAGCGACAAGTTTTATTTTTGTTTATGTAGATTACATCACATGAAATTATATTCATTTTTCTGTATTGTTTGGAGTCATAGGTCAGTCTCTAGAGCTGTCTGATTAGGTGAACTTTAATTATAACAATTCGTAGTTCCTCTAAGTTTCTTGAAACATTTAAATTTGTTTGCTTCGTCTGGATCGACTGAAATTGATATAATGAATCTGCAAACATCGCCTTAAATATTGGCGCAGCGCCACCTACTGACGAAAAATGGAACTAATTTTTTCTCGATTTTCGCGGAGAGCATGTCTTTAACTACGTACTAGTAAAATTTTGTTTCGTTTGGAGACATAGAACCGGCTCTAGAGCCTTCTGAAAAGTCGAACTTTAATTATAACAACCCTGTATATATAACACTGGCTCCCGGCTAACCGAAAAGTACCGAAATTTTTTTGTTCCTCATCATGCTAATGACAAGACATGAAACAGGGATTATAACATATGTATTATGCATGCAGAATATTGTCGAGTTGTGCAGGATTTTTGAGACTAAAAGACATTCTGTCTCTCATTATAAGATCATTAGTTCATGAAATATATCTCGTATATGGTAAATAGTTGATTGTAGGTTACTTGAGCATTTTCTAATGGTACTATTTTCTAAAAAGGGAAATGTTTTGCCAGACGAGATAAAGAAACAAACATATAAAATGTAAAAATCAGAAGAAGTATGCTTTTTAGGTAGATTTCATAAGAAATACTACCTATTACATTCTTCCCTATGTTGGAATTTCTGAAAAAAAAAATTGCAGATCTACGCCGATCATGACGCTTAGAATCCCAAACCATCCCCAGTTCAAAACTTTATCTATCTATCTATCTCTCTCTCTCTCTCTCTCTCTCTCTCTCTCTATATATATATATATATATTATATATTTATATTTATATGTTTGTTTTTAAATTTAAATTTATGAATTTTGGGTTGTCTTAGTTTTTATAATATAGATATACATATATATGACTTTTTTACAGACACAATAACTACCATAATTCTGCACAAATCTTTTCGAAACTGATACATAAAATCAAGGGGTAGAAAAACTCGACCAGGTTCGTTAATGGGCAAAATCAGGCTAAAATTGTGGAAATTGGGAGGGGTTTTTGAAAACGGAAGAAAACTTATAACTTCTTAATTATATCAAATCAGATTAAACTCATTATTACTTCATGGAAAATGGCCAAATATTTATGTATCTCAGATTTTTGATAAAATATAAAATGGTAATTTAAAATGGTAACAAGGGGCGAAATATATAGGATTGTAGACAGAAAAAAAAATCATAACTTCGTCAATTCTCAAAGTATCTAATTTATTTAAACTTATTATAAATCTTTTTAATACTATCTACAACTTTTATACTGACAAGTTTTTGATAGGACCAACTGTTACTGAAAAAAAATTAAAAACGACAAAAAAGGGGGTTTGAAGAAGAAAAAATTACTAACTTCGTCAATTCACAAGATAGAAAATCTGCTTGAATTTATTATAAATCTTTGTAATATTATCTACAAGTTTTATACTGACAAGTTTTTGATAGGACCAAATCTTACTGCAAAAATAAATTAAACACAAATATGGATTGAAGGAAAAGTTATTGTATTAACATGATTATGATAAAATCAGCTCTTACAAAAAAAGGAAATTAAAAACTCATCAAAAGAGTCCTTATAAAATTGTTAACCTGTGTTTTTGTCTAATCTTGATTTAGTTTTCGTTGGTGAATTAGTACTTAACTTCGAAATCTACCTCCGCCTATAAGCCGAGCCGGCAATGATTTTTTTACTTTCTAGAGCATATGTATCCCTTTATGATATGAAATACAAATGATGATATGATTGTACTGTAAGCTAATACTTTCAAAATTAGTCACAAATTATTTTTGTTATTAAAAAAAATGCTTTGTTTATTTTACGATTTATTTTCCATCAGCCATTTAAATTCATCAATTAAATAATTAAAATCATTTAATATTCATCATATCAAATAAAAGAAACAATCATTATCTCTCATTATTTGCTCCATGATTATTTGAAAAATTTATTACAATTGAACGGTTATCAATAGCAATCGGAGGCGTATGACATAAAAAAATACTTTAAAATCTCTTTGAATTATCGCTGATGGAATAAACTATGTTTCCTTTAATTTATAAAAATAACTAGATAATGAATGATATTTAACAAATTGACATTTTCATCATAAATCTTAGGGGAATTACACTGAATTACATAAAAAGTTTCTAATGCTTGAAATACACATATACATTTATAACTTAAAAAATATATATCATAAACATTGTATTAAAGCCTATTTTATAAACAAGAATATTTTATCTTATATAAATTTGCAACTTGTGAATGATCCCTTCTCTTTAACTTACTTAAAAAAAGAAAAAAAAACTTATGAATTCTCATCAACATACACCCACTCCCCAATAATAATTCGCCAAATATTCTTTATGGTTACAATTGAATACGGTTTACCACAAAAATCGATTTAATTATGTGCCAAGCCATGCTCTCCAAAAAGAAAGAAAAGGTAACTGGCTGTGAAATTGAGATAATGCAGTATTTAAAACACTATAAAGTAGAAAATGAAATGAAATAAAGAGTTGGATATAAAAAAAAAACATCGTTCTCAATTAACAGTTTAATAATTATTATTACAGTATGACTATACGTTGTGAAAAAAAAAAAAAAAAAAAAAAACACTAATCCCCAAATAGGTAGTTTAAATGATGTTTCTTTTATTTCTTGTTACCATTGCTTTAAAAAAAAATATATATATATATATATATAAATTTTTTTTGAAAATATAGCGAATTCTACCAAGCGTTAAAAAGGGGGACCAATTTTCTATATAACCGGGTTCGGTGCAAAGTTAATGACGAGGAGGGAAAGTGTAAGGAAAATGTTTTTGGAAAAATCATGAATTGCAGTAAAAAAATTAGGCGTAATTTTTAAGGTAAACATTGGACGTTTATAATAGAGTCTATTTAACGGGACTGTGGACCTTTATTTCAGCAGAAATGGACAGAAAAATCGAAAATAATTTTTGTCCATATTATTAGTCTCCAGTTTGTTCTCAGCCATTGGCGAAAAAGCACATGCAGATGCTATTATTTTTCACAAAGTTACAATCATTTGAATTTTATATTTAAACAATTTCTCGGGCCTTTAATGTACTTTAAATCTGTTTTTCTCAAAACTAAATTTTTCAACGTTTTTAGATTTTTGAAATGCTCCAGACGTCATAATTTTTGATGAAAATTCATCAAATTGATAAGAAAAAATCCTGATATTGCTTTCAAAGAAACTAAGAAGGCATTTTGGAATTCGAGTTCATTAAGATAATTAAATTTGATTTTTAGCATATTAAAAGGCAAAATTTTGATGAAAATAGATATAAAATTCAGAAAAAAAATTCTGAAAAATTGACTGTACAAGAGATTAAAAAATCGATGCTTAGATTTGTTTGTAATATAGTCTTAAGAGATTAAAATGCAAAAGGAAGGACATATCTAAAAAATTATGACATCCGAGCATTTTAAAATGTAATTAAAAAATTAATTTTTTTTAAATCTTAAAATTATAATAAGATTAGAACTTTCTTTTAAGGTGTTTTATATAATTATGATGAAATGTATATATGCACAAAATTTTACATTTCTGTGATGAAAAAAAAAAAAAAAACTGAACATCCATCGTCCCTTTAAAAAAAGGAAATATCATTTATTTCATGCGAAAACAACGTAAAACATTTTAAGTGACTAACTCGATTAAACAGTTATTTAGTTATTTAAAATTTTCATTTGATTAAGAATTTTAATCAATTACCACTTATAAAATAGCTGATCAAAAAAGTTTTATTGACTGAAATTTTATTTTTGCATTTTAATTTTCCATTAATAGGTCCTAAAACAACAAAAAAAAAACTGTTCTATAAAGAATATATAGCCACCAAAAGAAACTAATTTTTTTTGTATATTTTTAAGAAAACAAAAGATAATGCATTTCAATTTTTTACCTTCCGATACCGAAAATGTGGATTTGCAAAACTTCTTTCGTTCTGTTGGAATTGCTGCATGGAATTCCATTATATCTCAATCTTTTGAAAGTTTCATGTTAAAAAATACAGAGGAATTCGAAAAACTATTTTGAACTCGAAAGATAGGCTGAACGTCGATACAGCTGCACAAATATATTTTTTATAGGCACAAGCATACATAGAAATGTTTTGTGCAAATCCTTTGAAATAGTCGAATGTGTTTTGAAAAGGCATATTGAACTTGCATATATCTCAGGGTTTTTAAAAGAGTTTCGATAGAAAACTTTCAGTTTTTAAAAATCTCGAACAAAAAAAGTATTTAAACTACTATTTTTTACGTTAGAAGAAAACTGATTTTGTTGAATATAAATTTCTAAAGATTAAAATGTTATCAAAGTATTCACCAGATTCTTCTTGCTATGAAAAATTAATCAGTTGTATGATAGAGTATGAATAATTTTTTGTGATATTTTGCAATATTTAAATCGTTTTAGTGCTTCTTAATTCAGTTATTCAGGAGATTTCATCAAAGGGAGTTTACAATGTTAAAAGAATTGTAAGTCACGAAAAATATTGTACAACTCCCAACATAAATAAATAAGTAAATAATCTGAAGATACAAAATTTTTTAAAATGAGAAAATTGAGCTTTGTGACGATGTATTAAGAAATAAACATACAACGTGGCAAGAGCATAAATAAATGCAGGTTAAGTCAAATTGAATATCCCAATTTCAAAGGTTTGCCACGCAAAACGTAATAAATATATTTATTGAAAATATACACAAGTTGCGAATAGTAAATTGTAATTTTATATTCGCCACTCGCCATAAATGCTCCAATCATTGCTTTTGATACTACTTCAAGATGACCTGCCTAGCTTTATTCTGCAACAAGATGGTGAACCACTACATTTTCTGACTGAAGAGCGGAGCCTCTCAATAATACGTTACGACTACAGTAACTTTGTCGCGTATCTGCGTAGACAAACTACTGTTGCCTTGTCCAATACAATTTCCAGGAATCACCCCATGCGATTTTTTTGTGAGGGTCGTAAAGGATCGCGTGTATGTGACTCCATGTCCAACTCAGTGTTGCCAGTGGGCTACTTTTTAGGGTTCCGTACTTAAAAAGTGAAAACGGAACTATTGTAAGAGCAGTCCTGTGTCTGTCTGTCCGTCTGTCACAGCCATTTCACTCGTAAACTATGGAACGTGGAAAGTTTAAATTGGGGGGATGTAATTAAGACTATTTACCAACATATTTACAGATTATTAAACATTCACAAATATATTTAGGAAAAATGTAGAGAGGCTAATTAAGTTACTTGAAGAAAAATTTTCTCTTTGTATAACGTGTAGTGTGTGAAATATTTCGCAATGCTAAACTCAAATATATTTCTAGGTGATTCCATGTCAATTCAACAATTTTTTTTTATGGTTTGTAACCCAACCGACAGGGATTTGGGTGAAACTTTGTGTACATACTAATTCTATCTTAGTATGAATCCATCAGAAAAATTTCCTGCCTAGACCCCATAGTTTGTGAGATATAGTGGGTCAAATTTATTGGATTTTTCACAAATCGCACATTTCTGAGCCTGTATTTTTAGACTGCAGTTCCATTTTCAAAAAATTGTTTCTCTGGACCTAGAATACGAATCATCTTAAAAACAACATTTTAAGTACATCAAAAGATGCAAATTTTAATAAAAAATATTTAATAAAATAATTTTAAATATTTAGGGCCAAAAAATTAAACCAAAGTTAAAAGTTATGGTTATTTTTCAAAATTTTGTGACTCTACACGAAAAGGCAAATAAAATTTCCAATTTCTTTTTGTTTTAAATAACAGTCTTCACTTTGGGCTTTCTAGTTATGAAATAAAAATCATGTCTTTCTCATGACTTATGCAAAAATTTTGCCCTGATTTGGGAAACTGCACCAATCAAGAAAAAAATATCTCTGCCTATTGCATAATTTTATAATTTTAGCTGTGGTACCTAAATAACTACTGTGGTTCCTATGACTTGTTGAATATATTATTCAATGTTCCATTCTTCCTTTCTTTTGCATAGTAAAGTTTTTGCTTTGTTTTAGGTAGCTTTCATTACAAAAAGCTACCTATTGCAGCCGTTCGGAGGAAAGCGATTTCAAAAAATTTTGGTATATTTTCATCGATCATGACCCCCAGACCCCGAAACCACCCTCCGTCCAAAAGTTGATATATATACACACACACACACACACATATATATATATATATCTGACATTTGTCATACTGTAACTCTCAAATTTATGAACCTATTTGGATGTAATTCGGTATGTACATAGTACATACCAATGTCTCGACCAAGTTCGTTGACCAGCTTCATCCGCCATTTTGTTTCAAAATGGCGGCCATTTAAAATTTTTAAAAAAAATTTAAATTTGAAATGTGGTACCAAAGAATTGAAAATGGAAAAATATTTTTTCTTATGTATTTGACCTTTATACAAAGATTCTGGAACAGTTTTTGTTTCGTCTATATCTTAAAAAATGGCTGAGTTATAGCATTTTGAATTTCTAGCGTGGCTGACATTTTGAAACGTCCTGAAATTTGTCACGCAATAAAAGGCGTATTTATGAACCGATTTGGATGTAACTTCGTTTGTACATAGTACATACCAATGTCTCGACCGAGTTCGTTAGCCAGCTTCAACCGCCATCTTGTTTAAAAATGGCAGCCATTTAAATTTTTAAGAAAAATTTAAATTTGAAATGTGGTACCAAAAAATTGAAAATTGAAAAAATATTTCTTTTTTATGTATTTGATCTTGATACAAAGATTCGGGAGCAGTTTTTATTTCGTCTATATCTTAAAAAATGGCTGAGTTATAGCATTTTAGGTAGCTTTCATTACAAAAAGCTACCTATTGCAGCCGTTCGGAGGAAAGCGATTTCAAAAAATTTTGGTATATTTTCATCGATCATGACCCCCAGACCCCGAAACCACCCTCCGTTCAAAAGTTGATATATATATATATATATATATATCTGACCTTTGTCATACTGTAACTCTCGAATTTATGAACCGATTTGGATCTAATTCGGTATGTACATAGTACATACCAATGTCTCGACCGAGTTCGTTGGCCAGCTTCATCCGCCATCTTGTTTAAAAATGGCAGCCATTTAAATTTTTAAGAAAAATTTTAAATTTGAAATGTGGTACCAAAGAATTGAAAATGGAAAAATATTTTTTTCTTATGTATTTGACCTTTCAACAAAGATTCCGGAGCAGTTTTTGTTTCGTCTATATCTTAAAAAATGGCTGAGTTATAGCATTTTGAATTTCTAGCGTGGCTGACATTTTGAAACGTCCTGAATTTTGTCACGCGATAAAAGGCGCATTTATGAACCGATTTGGATGTAACTTCGTTTGTACATAGTACATACCAATGTCTCGACCGAGTTCGTTGGCCAGCTTCATCCGCCATCTTGTTTAAAAATGGCAGCCATTTAAATTTTTAAGAAAAATTTAAATTTGAAATGTGGTACCAAAAAATTGAAAATTGAAAAAATATTTTTTTTATGTATTTGACCTTGATACAAAGATTCGGGAGAAGTTTTTGTTTCGTCTATATCTCAAAAAATGGCCGAGTTATAGCATTTTGAATTTCTAGCGTGGCTGACATTTTGAAACGTCCTGATATTTGTCACGTGATAACGGGCGTATTTATGAACCGATTTGGATGTACTTTGGTTTGTACATAGTACATACAAATATCTCGACCGAGTTCTTTGGCCAGCTTCATCCGCCATCTTGTTTCAAAATGGCGGCCATTTAAAAAAATTTTAAAAATTTAAAATTTAAAATGAGATACCAAAATATTGGAAAATGAAAAAGATTTTATTTTATGTTTTTGACCTTAATACAAAGATCCCGGAACAGTTTTTGTTTCGTCTATATCTAAAAAAATGGCTGAGTTATAGCGTTTTGAATTTCTATTGTGGCTGACATTTTAAAACGACCTGATTTTTGTCACGCGGGAACAAGCGTATTTATGAACCGATTTGGATGTTACTTGGTCTGTACATAGTTCATACCAATGTCTCGACCGAGTTCGTTGGACAGCTTTATTCGCCATCTTGTTTCAAAAGAGTTGCCATTTAAAAAAAATTAAATTTAAAATTTAAAATGAGGTATTAAAAAATTAAAAAATGATAAAGATTTTTTTATGTGTTTGGCCTTGATACAAAGATTCCGGAGCAGATTTTGTTTCTGAAAATTTGTTCTTTTGTTTATATCTTAAAAAATGCTTGAATTATAGCACTTTGAATTTCTAGTATGGCTAACATTTTGAAACGATCTTGTATTTGTCACGCGATAACACACGTATTCGCCTATTTCCATGTGAGAAAGCATATGGATAGTATACATCAACATCTCAGCCAAATATAAGTTACTTTAAATAAAAGAAGCTTGGATAAAGCTGACTAATTTCGTGAAATTCTCATTCATAATGATTTATTATTGATAAAAATTAGTATTGAATCTCCTATATTCGGTTTCCACTAAATTGAGCTTCGTGTGTTTGAATAATATAAGTTGGCTTTTTTAAAATAAGGTATTTGAAAGCTACCTCTTCCTCCCGGCACTGGCCGGAAGGACTTTTGAATTTCTAACGTGGCTGACATTTTGAAACGTCCTGATATTTGTCACGTGATAACAGGCGTATTTATGAACCGAGTTGGATGTACCTTGGTGTGTACATAGTACATACAAATATCTCGACCAAGTTCGTTGGCCAGCTTCATCCGCCATATTGTTTCAAAATGGCAGCCATTTAAAAAAATTTAAAAAAATTAAAATTTAAAATGAGATACCAAAAAATTGAAAAATGAAAAAGATTTTTTTCGTATGTGTTTGACCTTAATACAAAGATTCCGGAACAGTTTTTGTTTTGTCTATATCTTAAGAAATGGCTGAGTTATAGCATTTTGAATTTCTATTGTGGCTGACATTTTAAAACGACCTGATTTTTGTCACGCGATAACAGGCGTATTTATGAACCGATTTGGATGTAACTTGGTCTGTACATAGTACATACCAATGTCTCGACCGAGTTCGTTGGCCAGCTTCATTCGCCATCTTGTTTCAAAAGGGTTGCCATTTTTAAAAAAAAATTAAATTTAAAATTTAAAGTTTAAAATGAGGTATTAAAAAATTGGGAAATGAAAAAGACTTTTTTATGTGTTTGGCCTTGATACAAAGATTCCGGAGCAGTTTTTGTTTCTGAAAATTTGTTCTTTTGTTTATATCTTAAAAAATGGTTGAATTATAGCACTTTGAATTTCTAGCATGGCTAACATTTTGAAACGATCTTGTATTTGTCACGCGATAACACACGTATTCGTCTATTTCCATGTAAAAAGGCATGTGGATAGTATACATCAACATCTCAGCCAAATATAAGTTACTTTAAATAAAAGCAGCTTGGATAAAGCTGACTAATTTCGCGAAATTCTCATTCATAATGATTTAGTATTGATAAAAAATTAGTATTGAATCTCCTATATTCGGATTCCACTAAATTGAGCTTCGTGTGTTTGAATAATATAAGTTGGCTTTTTAAAATAAGCAATTTGAAAGCTACCTCTTCCTCCCGGCACTGGCCGGAAGGACTTTTTTTTTCGGACTAAAAGGGGAAAAAGTCTATGACTGCAGTCTATTCCCCCTCCATTAAATTTTGTGCATAATCCTTATGTTTCGTTTATTTAGATATATTTTCTTTTATTATAAGCATTTTTTAATTTTAAACAGTCACTTAATTTTGCTTTTACAATATAACTGTAAATAAAACATCTTTTGTTGGTATAGAATAAGTAAAAACAAGAATGACTGTTTACCAATCACATTTTCAATATGTTTTTTCCTGTGTATGTGTGTGTGTGTTTGATTTAAAATACTTTATTTGTATTTAAAAAAAAATTAAACTTTCTATTTTATTATTTTGGATAATTTTAATCATTTACCATATGTTATTTATAGTGTAAATACCTTATGTTTAACAAAGCTAAGTTCATTTCTACAGGATGAAACATATTTCTACACCTGCCTTGTACAAACACATTCTGACAAAGGCAAGATACATTGTTTTAATAAAGGCAGGTGTTTCCGAATATGTTAGTCAAATTATTATTAGTCTGCTGTTTCTTATAATAGAAGAGTAATCTAATTTTCTTTGTGCTGCAAAAGAAAATAATAGATGAATTTGAAGTAACTGATTATGCTGCAAGACAGTCATGACATTTTCTGAGAGAAAAGAGAATCTTGTCAATGCCAGAAATAAGAAAAGGTAAAACCATAGACACAGGTCCAGAAATAATTGAAAAGTTTTATAATTGTAATGAATATTGAAGAATCATGGCTCGAAAAAAAAAATGTAGTTAGCATTGCTAAGAATGTACTATGCACAAAAGCAATTGATATTATGTATATCTATATGAGTTGTATTCTCTTTTTAAACAGGAACTTGCGAAAAACTGGAGGATAATAACTCTAGGTATTCAATCCAGTATTAGTAGCACTATTCCTTTAAATGAATTTGTGTCAAGCTTAGTAAAATATTTGGAAAATGTTATTCCACTCTTTTATAACGAAAGCTAAATCTAATTTCCTAAAAGAAACTAAAGCAAACTTTCGCCTTCCAAAATCTGCCATTTTGTTGGATTTTAACAAAAATTTTATTTTCCTTATTCAAGATGAGGTTTAAAGTTACTATTAGACCAAAGAAGCTGCTCTCTTCATCTAACTGTTATGTACACTCTATCTCTCAGTATTAGATTATCAGCAAGCAATGTACACATTTTATTTTATGATATGCAACATGATGTCCCTCTTAACACAGAAGGAAGTGATATCATTTGTAAAAGAGATATTTCCTGATGTAAAGAAAGTCTTTGACTTTAGTGATGGGTGCACTGGCCAATATAAAAATTGCAAATTTTCATAAACCTTTACCAAAATGAAACGAATTTCCTGTTAAGATATTTGACATTTTTTTCTGGGGGAGGGGAAGGAGGGGGATAACTACCGATTTTGAAATACAAAGACAATAGTGTTTTAGATATTAAATTACGAAGATCTTCTGATATACTGATGTTTTGTTATGTTACTATGTTTGGAGTTGCAGAAAGATAAGAAAATTGAAATATATATTAGAAGATTCTCAATGTTGCTTATTCATAAGAAATATAAATTTAAAATTGCACAAAGACAGAATGTTGCAAATAAGTCTAAGTGATACTGCAAAAGTTGCAAAAGTGCTTATTTCTATATATATATTTAGCTTAGTTCTATATTTGAATTTCACTCTTTTATATACAATGTTTATTCTGATTATTTAGTTTAAAAAATTTGCATATAATTAAAAAAATTCTTCATTTGTTACATAAAAACATTACAACAATCTAAATTTTAAAAATGTTTATAGGCAATTTTATTTAATGTATTAGATTTAATTAATGATTATTCCAATTTTAATAAAAATAATGTCTTTCTACTAGCTTATATGAAAATTTTGCCCTGTTTTGCGAAATTGCACCAATAAAAAATATATATATATATATATGTGCCTTATTTAAGCTGTGGTAACTAAATAATTACTGTGGTTCCTATGCCTTGTTGAATTTATTTAATAAATGCTTCTTTTTTTTTTTATTTACAAAGCAAAGTTTTTGCTTTGTTTTTTCCCGAGTAAGATAAGAAAAAAATCTATGACTGCAATATCCCCTCTCCATTAAATATTCTACATATTCCTTACATACTACTATTGTGAAAGTATTTATAGAAATATATCACTGAATCCAGTGATAGATGTACATTTATGTCACAATCTTATGTTATAAGATTGAGAACAACACAATTTCAGAAAATGTGTGATATGTACCAATACTATACATCACAAATTTTCTACTGTTATAAAAGTAAATAAATCAGTCTGATTTTAAGGGTTCATTTTTGCAAATAAATCAAAATGATTAATAAATTTAAATTTAAAAAGAGCAGCAATTATTTAGGTGCCATAAGCAAAGTTAGAGATTTTTATCTCTTGATAGGTACAGCATACCAAAATAAGTCACAATTTTTGCCATGAGAAATACATCATTTTTATTTTATAAATAGAAAGCCCAAAGTATAAAGTTTTATTTAAAATAAAAAGAAATTGCAAATTTTATTTGCCTTTTTGTGGAGAGCCTTTTTTGAAATAATGACAAAAATTCAGAAAAATAACCATAACTTTCAATTTTGGTTTAATTTTTTGGCCTTAAAAATTACAAATTAATTTTGTACATATTTTTTTTATTAGAATCTGCATCTGTTGATGTACTTACAGTGATATTTTTAAGCACATTTGGAATTTAGATCCAGAGAAACAGTTTTTTGAAAATGGAACTACAGTCTACAAATACAGACTCAGATATGTGCGATTAGAGAAAAATCCAAAAATTGAACCCCTCATATCTCACAAACTATGAGGTCTAGGAAGAAAATTTTTTTATTTGTTCATATCAGGGTGGGGCTAGTATGTACACAAAGTTTCACCCAAATCCCAGTCGGTCGGGTTACAAGGTCTGTTTGAATTGACATGGAATGACTATTCTTTTAATTTTAGGTATTATGTTTTCAGAGGTATCGTCGAAAATGTAGTGCAAAAATATGTCACCCCCCCACCCCCCCATCTATTTCAGAATATACTGAAAATAAAATTATGAAAAAATTAGAGGGCATAGGCAGTAATTTAAACTTTGCAGGGAAATTATAGCGATTATCCTAGGTCACATAGTTTTTGAGAAAAGCGCATTTTTCCGTTACACACTAATTTCCCTTTGAGAACATTCAGCAAACGTGTTGAGGAGCATTGGAGGTACCTATAGTTGCAGATGTATAAATGCATTGTTGATAATGATTTTCGAAAAAAAATCGTCGGTAATTAGCCGAGATATTAACCCTTAAAGACATGGACGTTTGGACATACATAATGACGGTATACTCTATGAACCATCAGCTTTTAAAGCTAGATGACAACTTTTAATGATATATTTGCGTAATGTAATGCCCATTTGCAGTATGAAAGCAATAAACGTCAAGTTTTTAAAAACAGACTAATTTAATTAGATTTAATCACATAAATAGTATGGGATTTGCAACTACTTTCCACTGAGGGGATCTTTCAATACGCCTCCTGTGTCTTTAAATGTTAATTAGTTGCAATTTTTGACCTCTTTTCGAAGCGCGCTTGGCGCAATGCCCAGTTTAAACTTTGAACAAGGATTTTGTTTTAGCTACACTGTAAAAAGGCGTATTACAAATTTTGGAATGAAATGATTTTATAAACATTTAATGGCATAAATAATCGATTTGTATTTTCATAAAAACATATAAAAGAAAATAATAATAAAAGTAACATACTATTTGGATACAAAGAAAATGTTTCGGAAAAAAGAAAAGTTTGGTTGGATCAAAAATGCATAATGCGATATCAAAATGCAAACCCCCCTCCGTCCCCCAGCGATGTCTTAGAAAATATGTGCCAGATCAACCTCCCCACATATGGGAGGTTTGACCCACTTCATTTTATATTGAAATATTTGTTAAGGGAAATAAAATCAGTTTTAAAAAAGGCAGAATATCTTTATGCTACATGGTTTAATTATTATTTTTTTTTATATAAAATATGATGTGTAAACAGACCTACTTAGATAGAATTCAAGACACAGGAGAAACATTCCGGTTTAAACACACACTTTTTGTGACACTCGATGGGGCAACACTGGTTGCAACGTAGTTTGGCTTCATATCATTGTGTTCATGTTGGTTAAATTTGTCTGAATACCTTCCTAAAGTGTTTTGATCTATGTTATGTTCTTTTGCTGAGGCACGAACGCTTAACCATTTCTTAAGGTTGCTGCTTTCATCCTTTCTATTATTTTCCATTCTTTCTATTTACCTACAATGGGTACTATTTAAATTAAATAAAAGTTCCTATCAACTTTGTAATTTATATTTCATTAAACTTTTCTTGATTCTATTCCAGTTTTTCATATCTTCCTTTAATCAATTATAAGCATTTTAATTAATCACCACATTTTAAAGTAGCTTTACAGAATAAATTTATATTATTTTAGAAAAGTAAACATTAACCCTTCATTATGTACAGTTTATAGTAAAAATATTTTCAAAAACACTTAAGTAAGGAAGCTTTGACCACCTGGTCAACCTTCCCTCACATTAACTGGGTCAAGTCCCCCTCATAGTCCCTTTTTAGAGCATAACACATGGTTATGTTTAGCCTAATTTACAGTACAATCTTTATCCCTGGAATGAAAGATCAATATATGTGAATTACTTAAAACCTACTTACTTAAATTTCTATGATCTCTTTTATCTCAGAAAATATTACAAAATGTTTCTAGAAAATACCCCTTTTACGCTGAAAACTCTTCACAATAGATTTTTCTGCACATTTTTCAATTATCTTTTTCAAAAATTTATGAAAAATATGTTATGATTCGTAAGCTTAATTATCATGTAATAAGACCATAGTGCATCCTTGTCTTCAAAATTCGTACTGCTAAAGCGATTGAAATTGATACTGCATCAAATCTTAATTTATCGTTAATTATTTAATTGTTATATACAAAATAAATTTGCTGAAACCGTGTTCTGTAAAAAGAATAAAATAAATAAATAAAATAAAAAACAAAACGTAACTTGTACAGTAAAATTACATTAAGAAAAAACGATGTTCTCGAAATGTTTCTCGATTTAGCAGGAATATTTACGAAAAATAATATAACTTCTTCTCAGTCACCTACGACTCAGAAAGGCGTTCTTTTATTTTCAGAAACTTCAGAAATCAAAGAATTTTCGAGATTTAAAAAAGTATTTCCAAAACCAAAGTTTCTTTTGCTAATCGCTATTTTCTAAAATGTTGCGAACTATCTTTTAGTAGTTCTAGAAATTTGAATTTTGAAGAGTTTAATTCGTTGAACTTTTTAAGAGACTCCCTTTTTCAGCTTTTGGTACAAGTTTGTTATTTTATCTTTATATCAACAGGTTTGCCATTGGCTAGTATGTTTATTGCTGTTTATCTTACAAATATTTGAAAACAAAAATAATGTGTCTCGTATATTAGCAGATACATTAATGATCATTGTTCGAAAATAGGGATAAACGAAGCATATAGTTATATTAAAACACTCATACTACAATATATATTAAAACACACATACACACATAAATAACGCCTGCATTCAACAGTTAAAGGTATATATAAATATTATACAGACATACAAACAATAAATACAATAAACCCAACTGGAGTGAAAAATTAGCCAGAGCCAGGAATCGAACCCGGGACCACAGTATACAAGACTGCTGCTCTAACCACTGAGCTACTCCGGCCGATGCCTGAGTCTGCAATTTCTCACTAATAAACCATGTTGGGGAAGTCACCAGCCATCTATACGACAGCCTTGGATGACCGGACAACGATGAATAGATTTTACTATTACATCGATCTACGAAGTATATAGTTGCCTGTGGCTGTCCTGTCATGAATGTAACAATGCAGTATTGTATAAAAAATATTCGTAGTTGTTACAAAAAGGCCGTTTTGTTCACAAAATATATATTTCCGGAATTTTCGCCTTTTATTTAATATTTTCTGTATTTGATATTTTATACGTGACCACTACCGGAACAGAGAGGTATCCACTTTGGATTTTGAAATTCCACCAATGTCGCATTTTATGATAGTCTGAAAAAAAATATGTGCTAGTAAAATATTTAAACAAGCAGCTTTTGTAACACAGTCGTGACCAGAAAAGTTAAATGAGGTATGGAACACTCGCTATTTTCACAGTCGCTAAAACTAAGAACGGTATACTAAACATTGTCAAAAGTTTATTCTTAAAGTATGTATTACTATTACTGTTGCTATATATATTTCGGATATTAAATTTTCTCCTGGAATTTATTTTTCATGACTATCGAAAAAAAAAAAACCTTTTAGACGTTGTGTGTGCTGTGCATATTGCTCAACCGTAAGAAAATTGACACATCTCTCAAAAACTCATTTTCATGTTTTATTCCATTAATAGGACTGTCTTAGGTTCGTCTTACTACATGAAAATTTTCATAAGGTGTAGTTATCCAGAAAATGGCTTTATTACGCTATATGTCCATTCGTGACCACAGATGGGAGGTGAATTGTGTGCGGCGGAAAAATTATTCAGCCCTCCAAACTTCATCTACTTCTTCATTCTGAAGGGTTTTACACGTTTATGCACGTTTTTACTTCTACATGTAGAGCTAATTTTTCGTTACAGTAAAAACAAGCAAATCTTCTTTTGCATCTCTCGTGAAATTTACTGTTTTCGAGATGTGCCCCTTTTCTTGCGGTAAGCTATATATACATATATATACATGTGAGTGTGTGTGTGTGAGCCTGTGTGTGTGTACGTATGTATGTAATATTTACATATACAGTGGTGACCCAAAATTGTGAATATTTTTGAAATTTTCATGTTTTATAAGTTTGTGTGCTTATGGAATAGATTGATTTTCACTTAAATACAAGTATTTATATATCGAAATTTAATGTAGAATTTAATTACAAAAACAGAATTAAAATGTATACATTACAAAAAAAGTTACACTTACTTTAGTCTTTAATACAAACACAATTAGTCATGAATGCTGAAGTGTATTTTAATTAAAGCTTCCTAGCCAATCACAATGACTGTTCTGAGAATCAATAAAATGTCAATTACTAAACTGTAGTATGCTTTAATTTTGCAGAAGGGTGAATACTAGAATAACTAAATATAATACTGTTTTTTTTGTTGTTATTTTTCAATATTGCTATTTTTTAATAATGCAAATAATTTAAACAATGTCATCAACAACAAGAACTGATTTGGCACCTACAAAGAGAAGCAGAATTGCCATAATGAGATAAAATGGTCTCAGTTATGCTAAAATTGTAAGACAGGTTGGTGAATCAGTCACTTTATCTGGCGTACGAAAGTTGTGATTACGTTATGAAGAAACTAAATCAATGGCATAGATGCCGTATCTTCCCTCAGCCGTTGTTGTTTTGAATTGCTCGGCGATTTTTTGTTGGCGTATTGGCGGTGTTTACGGATATGACAAACTCGATATGGAAACCCCGTGTGACGTGTCGTATTCTTGCAACCCCTCAGAATCTTAGAATTTTGTGCATGTATTTTGGTATCGTGTTCTACCGTTGTCTTTTTATTTTTATGTTAAATTTATTGGATGTATTTCATTGACTATAGTTTCTGTAGTCCGTTTAAACGCTCTTGCTGAAGTAATTAAGAAATATGAGGAAATTTTGACACGAAAGGGAGGTTTGTTTATAGCGTGTCAATGCGTATTAAGCCTATTTTGGAAAATGACGGCGGTGTTATGAGAGATATTTTGTGCTAGAGGCTTCAAGAAAGCAGATGTCTGTTAAGGTATGTTGATAATTTTATGTATATTTTGTTGCTTTAAGAGTTTTTTATATTTTGAGATTGCTACAAAACGAGAACTGCTGACTTTTGAGAATGCTATACCGCGAAAAATGCTGAATTCGGCGATGTTTTTTTTTAAGGTAAATGAGCGCGAAGCCCTCATACAACTATTGCTGATTGCACTTTAGGGAGTTTCGTTTTTTATGTATATTTTGCTGCTTTAAGAGTTTTTTACGTTTTGAGATTGGTACAAAACGAGAACTGCTGAATTTTGAGAATGCTATCCCGCGAGAAATGCTGAATTTGGCGGTACTTTCTTTCGGTAAATGTGCGCGAAGCGCTCATACAAGGATTATTGATTTCCAGTTTAGCGAATTTTGTTTATTATTTACATTTTATTTTCGTTAACCCAAAGCATGCGTATAAACCAGTGCTTGGGGACATTTACTACTTGGCGGAAAAGGGGTTTTCACGCCAAGGTGAATTCCAAGATGGCGGCCGGGGGGAACTTATGACATCTGTTCCAAATCAATTATAAATAAGGCAAGATCAGGCAGAAAAAAATGCACAAGTGCTTCTGACGATAGAAAGGTTAAAAGTATGTGCCTCTAAAAAGGAGAGGGCCAACCTTGTTCATCACAGATTTTGATTATTTTAATATATGTTTTAGGGTAGAGACCACTTAGTCTCAGGTTCAACGGATTTTATCCAACGCTCCTTATTTCTTGAGAAACCGGGGGGGGGGGTATAATAGTAGTACACAACTTAAATAATTACTTTGTAACAAAAAGGATAGGTTGGTCGTAGCTCAGTTGGTACAGCGTTTGCTTACTGATCTGCAGGCCCGGGTTTGGTACCCGACCTTGCTACATCTGTTTTTCTCATTTTTTGTTTTATAAATATACTTGTAATTATAATTTAATAATTTAAATAAAAATTTTAATATCATACATTAATTATAATGTTAACAAACTTAAATTTATCATTTTTTATTTTTAAACTATTATTTCTCATCCTTTAAAGAGGTTTAAAAAAAATTAGATCTATTATTGTATGATAAAAATTACAAAATCGTGACAAAACTTGTTGTGGCACCATCTAGTTATGATAAAATAAAAGAATATTCAAATAAAATAAAAATAAAAGCAGAAATAAGATAAAGGGGAAAGCAAAATAATTGAAAAAGCAAGCATAGGTATTACAAATTTAAAAATGTTTAATATGCAAAAAATAGGTTGTATTTAATTCTGATGCTAATTTTTAATATAATTATGCTTGTTATTTTAAAAACAGAATAATAGTATTATCGCTTTGACTTTCTTTGTTAAAGCAATGCGTAAATGATGTTTCTTTAAAATCACGAATTGACACAATTGCTCAATATCATTGCATCGATAAAGAATATGTGAAATACATTTTAAAAGTGATTTTTAAAAAAATTAACAGTTTTAAGATGTTTTATACAACTATTTAGTTAAAAGTAAAAAAATTAACTAGGTTAAAATTATAATTGGTATACAATATTATAAATTTTAATTGACAATGAGATTATTAAGTTATGCTTACAAGTATATTATAAAACAAAAAGTGAGAAAAACAAATATAGCGCGCTCAGGTATCGAACCCGGGGCCGCGGATCAGCCGGCAAACGCCATACCAACTGAGCTACGACCAACCTATCATCTTGGTTGCAAAGTAGGTATTTAAGTTGTGCACTACTATTAGACGCCCCCCCCCCCCCGGTTTCTCAAGAACTAAGGAGCGTTGGATAAATCCGTTGAACCTGAGACTAAGGGGTCTCTAATCTACAACATATATTAAAACAATCAAAATCTGTGATGAATAAAGCTGGACCTCTCCTTGTAAGTTTGAAGAATTTCATCAGATGCTGAACGGATATGAAATGAATGGAATGGTTATTTCTGTTAGTTCAAGGACAATAAAGATAAGATTAGCAGGTTTTGGACTGAAAGGTAGCGTTCCGAAGAAAAAGCAATTTTTAAATCTTCAGCAACACACGTTCAGTGGGCAAAATAACACATTAATTGGTCTAAAAATCAGTGGAAGCCAATAATCTGCAGAGATGAGAGTAAAATATCGCACTACAAAGAACCCAACAAATGTCATGATTTTTCCTGTATGTCTGCAGATGATATGGATCGCATTCAAGTGATTGGTAGCATTCTGAATGAAAAAAAAAGAAACTGTCCTGGAACCAAAATTGATACCTGCCATCAGGGATCTCTTCCCCAATAAAGTGCTATTTATGTTTCAGCAGGATTCAGCTCCATGCCATACGGCAAAAATATCCAAAGAATAGTTTAAAAATAAAAGCATACAATTATTACCCTAGCCAGGAAACAGCCCTGATCTGAACCCTATAGAAAATTTGTGGCGACGTTTAAAAATCCCTGTACAAAAAGAAAAAAAAAAGCGTCCATCTAATAAAACGCAACTTAATGAAGCTATAATTGATTCTTGGCATCATGTGATTAAAACGGATAAACTCCAAAGACTAGTTCTCTCAATGAAAAGACGCTGTGAAGCTGTAATAAAAAAAAGGGTTATCCTACTAAATATTGAATGTGTAAGTGTAACTTTAAAATACAATGAAATCTAAGATAGATCTTATTTTTTTGTAAGCGTAACATTTTTTTTTTTTTTTTTTTTTTTTGTAATGCAGATATTTTAATAATATTTTTATATTAAATTCTACATTAATTTTCCTTGAATTTGATATATAAATATTTGTCTTTAAGTGAAATTTATTATATTCTTCAAGCACATAAATTTATAAAACATGAAAATTTCAAAAAATGTCCACAATTTTGGCCACCTCTTTATGTGTGTATAAATGTTAGATGTTAGCATATTTTGCGTGTCTAATCAAAAGTTTAAAAAGATAATACTTTATTCCGTTGTTTCTTAATTTTTAACCGACTTCAAAAAAAGGAGGACGTTATTTAATTAAATTTTCACTTATACAGATTGCCGAAATCTGAAATGAAATCTTTTATTTATTTCGCTGAATAATAATGATATAAATGAAGTAACATCTTTCTACTTTCGTTTATAATTCACTGAATACATTAAATTACTCAAGACATCTACATAATTAAATTAGTAGAATAATTCGGTAGGGAAAATAGATTAGCTTTTTATGCTAATTATTTCAAAACTAATTTGTTGGTGTCTCAAATTTTTATTTTTATTTTTAATTTTTGCATATCTTAAATTTCTTATCGACCTATTACTATATATTTACTATATATATAACTACTATATATTCTATACTATATATTTAATACAAATAGTATTATATTTAATCAAAAGGAAAGTAACTCCAAGTACCTTATTAAAAGCTACGGACGATTGAGAAAAACCAAGAAAATAAATGCTATACACTAATTTTCAGTTTGTAAAATGAAAAAAGATGAAACACCTTTTAAAATAGAATTAATACAGTCGAACCTCGTTATCCCGACACTCTAATGACCAAAAAAGTGTCGTCATAAGCGGGGTGTCGTGGTAAGCGGAGTTGGAGAAAAATGTTTATAAAAGCCGTATTTTAATTAATTTAAGACAATTTAAAACTCATTACTGTTCTTGCAGTTTTAAGCAATAAAACATTATTATTAAACAAATTAAACACAAAAACCGAATTGAAAAGAATAAAAAATCAGATTTATGATGACTTTTTTTTATTGTTACTTGAAATATTGCTGAATTAAGGTTTGCTTATCCCTAGATGTACTTTCTAAAATTCTCTTTTCAGTATTATACATCGAATTGTAATCAATATTCGTTGTTTCAGAAATGGATGTTAGATAATTTTTGATCATTTCAATGCAATGCTTCAGTTTTAGTCGAATGAAAAACGCCATGTAACCACAAGAAAACGCCGTTTGACCAGAACAAAAAGACCGCGAATAGACAGCTACGTCTATCGGAGCTTAAGTGGGTCATTCATAGTGTTTGAGTTTACTCATTCAGATAAAGGATTGAAGTAAAAATAATCATTTGTCTCAATGGGTATTTTAGACACTTTTGTGAAAAGTTTGGCTAAGACATTACTTACCGCTTAATTTCCGTGCTTTAAATCGTCGGGATATCTGGAGTTGAAATTTATTTAGCGACGTAAAATCCGGAGTTTATTTACATTAAAATCATAGGCAGAAAATCGGGAATTTGAAAACCTGACGTGATAAGCGGAGTGACGTGAAAACCGGGTGTCGGGATAACGAGGTCCGACTGTATATATATAGTTTATCCTAACGCCCATAGGATAAACTAGTTTTTCCTAGGCCAAACTAGTTTATCCTAACACCCATAGGATAAACTAGTTTTTCCTAGGCCAAACTAGTTTATCCTAACGCCCATAGGATAAACTAGTTTTTCCTAGGCCAAACTAGTTTATCCTGACGCACGTAGGACAAACTAGTTTTTCCTAGGCCAAACTAGTTTGGCCTAATGCTCATAGGATATACTAGTTTAGCCTGCTATTCATTGGTCTGAACTCGTTTATCCTAGGCCGACCTAATTTGCCCTAGGCCAATTCAATTTGGCGAGCTTTTATTGATCCCAAAGACTTCCTCGGCGCCAACCTTCTAGTTTGTCCTAGGCCATTCTAGTTTATTTTAAGCCAATGCAATTTGACGTCTTTTTATTGATCCTAACTACCGCTCCGGCATCAACCTTGTGCAAAGTAGTATTGCTGTCACCGCTGTATAATATATTTTATTCGATGAAGCGTGGAATACAGTTCCCCTACCTTTCCCATTTCACTGCCATCGCTAGTTACAAAATATGTTCCATATGACAAATTATGTGCTGGAGGACCAAGAATGGGGTGCGATGCTATCATAAAATTTAGGAGAGGAATAATTTGGAGAATTGATTAATTATGTGCAGTTATACCTCGAAAATCCGGTATCGTCAGGACCGGGACTTCGCCGGATTTTTGAAAATTCCAGATTTCTGAAAGAATATGAAATGTACTTCTGATATCTTAATGGTGCATTTATTCATAATTAATTCAAAACCAAGTGACATTTATGTGGGAAAAATAAATATAAAAAAAACATTGATTTTTTCTATGGTACATAAATTCTAATAAACAGTGAAATCAATTCTTGTGTCGATCGATAAAATTTTATTTGCTATAGTTTCTGCCGTTCTTTAACAAGTTTTCTTGGATTTTATAAGTGAACAATGTCGATTTTGGAAATGTAGTATTGTTCCTCTAAACCATTTAGTGATTTTCCAGTGAAACATATACATTTTTCAAGTGACATCTTTTCTTCTGCAAGTTTTTCGTTCTCCTTCCTATGAGCTGCTAATATAGCGTTATCGGCGGTTCTATTTAGCACAGCTTGAGCGATCTCAGTGTTCGCTAATCCATCTCTTTCGATCTCGAAATTTTTAATTCGTAAACAATTGCTATTTTTCTTTGTCCCATAAGTTGGAAGGGAAAAAAATTGGGAGAGCTGGCCTTCGTTCCCAGATTTTTGAAGTTGCCTTATTTCTGAATGCAAGATTTTCGAGGTCACAATGTATTAGTATTTAAAAGTAAAAAAGGATAAAATAAAATCGGCAGAGTTAAAAAAAATGAAACTACAAAATTTTAAAGATTTTTAATTTTGTGTGCTGTGAGAGGGCGGGGGGCAGATTTTTATTTAATAAAAATTTTAATGCGCGCTTCAAATCACACTTAATTTAATTGAAAGTATTTTAACTGTGATTCATTTAATTGTAGTATACAACTAAAATACATTATTTGCAATTGAGCCTAATTGCAACTGAATTCAATTGAATTTTAATTAGTTGCAGCTTGCTTTTAATCTTTAATCGCTATTAAATCAAATACACATAAACAAATTTAATATTTGAATAAAAATATAATTGACTGATGTTCATAACTGCACAATTATGCTGCTTATAAAAAAAAAATCTTAAATCATTAGTAGTAGTAATAATAATATTTGTCGAAGCTCATTTGTGTTGTAAATAAAATCACTCAATTAATAGAATAATATTTATTATAAGAAAATTTTTATTTCTTTTTTTCTTTTTTTCTTTTTTTTTTTGTGAGTGTGACTGAGTGTGTGTGTGTTAGAAATAAGTTATCAAATTTCTTCAAACTTTAACAATTAGTAAAATTAAGGATTATTACCAAACTGGAAAAAATTATTCAGCAAATAAAATTATCTTTACAGAATCTCTCTATTCTAAAAAAAAGTAACTACCGCTGTCACCGCCGCCGGTTTTGAATTTTTTGTGACCGGAGGTCTCTCTTCGTTAATATTAAAAAAACTGTTGCATACAAAAATATGAAAATCGGTAGTATTATAGAAAAATGTTTGATAAACACGCTGATGCAGACAGTTTTCAAATCGAAGAATTATTTTAAGAGATATTTAATGCCAAAGTTGGACAAAATCGTTCCATTAAAAAAGTTTTATAGGAGCAAAAACTGTACATAGGAATTTAATCATTTTTAGATCATTTTATGCGTCAGAATTTCCCGGTGTGCAGATTGCAGTTAGTTTTTTAATTTGAATAATTTTTCGAGGTTTTATTTCTATTTTAAATTCAAATTTTCAGCATTTCGAGAGATATTTTTTACAAATTTTAGAAAATTGTATTAATTTAAACTGTTGCCAACTGTATAAAAAGCGCAACCAATAATGTTTGCTTCAAATTAAAAATTTATTTTACACGTGACTATTATAAACAAAAAATATAAAAAGCAGCAACTCATTGAAAATTACGTCATAAAAACTATAGTTACACGTGAATTTTAAATGAGAAAGAATATTGTATAATAATAAATTCAGTAACATGCGTTAGAAGTCCTAAATAGGAGAATTTACGTCATATTACACTTATTACATAAAATGAACAAAAAATAATATTGCAAAACAGTTTTAATTTAAAAATTGCGCGAGACATTTACTTGACATTTTAAGATGATCATAATATTTCATTTCTAACAAAAGTATTTTGACGTGAATATTAAAAAGAGAAAGAAAAGTTTGGTGAAAATTACGTCAGATTATAATTGTCAGATTCAAATTATAATTCAATCTTCCAAAATCTTTTTAAAGGCGGTAAAATTAGCGTGCTGTTAGAGTCTGCGGTGTCTGAACGGGGGTTGACGAGCGTAGCTCGTAGGTGGCAGAGCCCCCTAGTATTACATATACATTTGTACGAATGGGGATACAGTACTCTAAAACCTGTTAGTAGAAACTGCGTATAACGAAATCCTGTTTTAAACGGATTTTTTTTTCTTTTTTCTACCGGTGCAAATTAGATATAATAATCCGTTTGAAAAAAACATATATACATTTGCTAAAGACGACGGGCCTGCTAAAAAAGGAACTTAACAAAATCGAAGTTTTTTCCTCTCCTTTGTGATTCCGGCTCAGATGGTTTTTCTATATAAAATTTTTCAGATTTTCAAGTCTCCGTGTAAAAGCATTAATGTATTAGCAGTAATTCGGATATTTACATACAAATAGTGATTCATTAAAAAATGAATATAGTTTACAAAAGAATCATTAATATCGTCAATCTACATTCTATTGCTTGGAGATTTAAAAATTGTTAAAATTCTATACAATAAAATCTTCTAAGACGGAATAGCATAGGAAAGAAGAAAAATACGTTATAGCCAGATTCCCTTAGTAGCAGGTTCATTGTCTGTTGTAAATGCATTATATTCTTTTCACAAGTACTAGTATCTTCATTTTACATAGATCAACATTTTTTTTTTTTTTTTGAAACACGGGATTCCGTCATAGGCAGGCTATTTTTCTCAGGTTTTAACGTACTTTATTTTATTACCGACTGCAAATTCCTGCTTGATCAGTCCTCAAGAAGAATGCAGTCAACTCCGGACAGAAGCCAGAAAAAAAAATTGAGTCACGATCCATCTCGGTCCGAACATCTCGAGAAAAGTAATTCTCAAAACAAGACCGGACCGAGTGTCAGATAGGGAAATTGGGTGGGCCCGTACATCGAATAACCAAAAGAGTAGTTCACAAAATTTTGTAAATTAGGACGCTAAAGTTCTCCTATATTAAAAAAAAAAAAAACGAGTATGAAGTGAATTTTGCTCACTTCCATAGATGAGTTTGAGTTGAGCGGGCTCGTGAGAAAAATTTTGAATTTGAACCTGAACTCGACTCATTTAAAAAAAAATTAATTTGAGTTTGCATTAGTTCATTTTTTTGTGTGTACAACACTGGTTGGAATCAATAAAAGCACGTCAAATTGAATTAGCCTAGGATAAACTAGACTGGCCTAGGACAAACTAAAAGGTTGGTGCCGAGGAGGTCTTTGGGATCAATAAAAGCTTGCCAAATTGAATTGGCCTAGGACAAATTAGATCGACCTAGGATAAACTAGTTCAGACCAATGAATAGCAGGCTAAACTAGTTTATCCTGTGAGCATTAGGCCAAACTAGTTTAGCCTAGTAAAAAGTAGTTTGTCCTACGTGCGTCAGGATAAACTAGTTTGGCCTAGGAAAATCTAGTTTATCCTATGGGCGTTAGGATAAACTAGTTTGGCTTAGGAAAAACTAGTTTATCCTATGGGCGTTAGGATAAACTAGTTTGGCCTAGGAAAAACTAGTTTATCCCATGGGCGTTAGGATAAACTAGTTTGGCCTAGGCCAATCTAGTTTGGCCTAAAATCGGGTTTAGCCGGTAACATATATATTTATATATCGCATTTGAAAAACGAGTTTCATTTTACTTTTAATGCAGACAAACTAAGCTATTATTTAAAAATTATTTATGTTCAGATATGTAGATTTTTTTTTACTTTATTATTTTCTATATCGATATACGCAGCTTTTCCTTAATACCTTAAATCTGGCATCTCAAACACTCGCTCAAGACATTTAACCTCTTGAGTTGTAGTCTGTGGCTGGACATGTTTTCATCTATTCCTTTAAATGTATTTCATACGAAAATTTCCATCTGAGCGTCAGAAATAAAGACACATACATAGGTCTAATGCAATTTTTAGGGTTCCATACTTAAAGAGTAAAAACGGAACCATTATAAGATCATTCCTAAGTCTGTCTGCCTGTCAGAGCCAAGTTACTCGCAAACTATGGAACGTGGCAAGTTCAAATTGGGGGAAGTTATAAAGACTATTGACCCACTTATTTTTAGATTATTAAAAATTCAAAAATATATTTAGTAAAAATATAGAGGGCTAATTAAGCTACTTGAAAAAAAACCTCTTCTCTTTGGGTATCGTGTGGGGTACTGCGTGAAAGCTTTCGTTACGCTGAACTCAAAAATACATTCCTTTTAATTTCAGATGTTATATTTTCAAAAATATCATCGAAAATGTAGCGCAAAAATATGCCCCCTCCCCATGTAATTCCGAATCTACTGAAACTAAAATTATGAAAAAAATAGAGGTAGTAGACGTTAATTTAAACCTTGAAGGTAAATTACAGCGATTACACTAGGTCAAATCAGCCAATTCGTTTTGGTGTAAATCAAACTCTCTTTTCAGTTCTGTTAGCAAATATGGCCACAGTTGTTGGCGTTCACATTTTCTTCAATAATTATTTCGTATAAACATCACATTCTTAGTAAAATTTGTGTAACAGCATGTGCATAGCTAGAAGCGCCATCAGTGTTTGACAGATTTAAACACTGGAACTTTCTTTGTATGTTTTTGCATTCAACTTTGGTTTTAGGTAAATTTTTTTAGTTGAAGACTATTTTCTTTTTTCAAAGAGGGCTCAACATAATCAATATTAACTACTGCTTGAATGGATTTACGCTTAATGTTCCGTTCGCTACTGTAGGGCTCTGGTAAAATTCTGTAACGTGTGTAACGTAAAATTAAAATACACACGTATTCTTCTACAGCTTTTTTTGCAAGAAATTGTGTGTAAGGATCAAAATCAATCAATTGCACTTTTGACAACTGACGAGTGCGACATAAACTTACATAAACCAGGCCGTCTTCGGTAACTTGTGAACTGAGATGGAATAAGACAAACGAAGTGGGAATGACGATCGTTGTATTGTAATACCTGGCGATAAAATAAAGTCTGCGCAAACTTTTTTAACATTGCACACATTTTTCAGGAAATCAAATTTTACTACCATGTATTTTAATTTTTTACTTCCAACATGCCTTACAATGTCAACAATAATGCTAATGACCTATTTACAAGACCAGACTCAGCAACTAAATTGCTTCGCAGCATCACTCTTGCGTTGATTTCAATCTTCAACGTTTCTTCTAATCCAGCAGTTTCTGATGGTGTTTTGAGCTTACTTTTCATTGGTACAGATTTTTTCATCTTGGTCAAAATGGCGATATTTCGCATGCCGTTCCCCCTGCTCTCTACGCTTACAAACCCACGTGTAATCGCTTCGCGATTTCATTCGGTATCGTGATGCAATACCTATTTTCTAGCCAACCCCAGACGTAATTGTTTCGCGTTTCCATTATGGATCGCTTCGCGATCCTTTATTTTCTATGCATTCAATTTTTAGATTCCACTTGGTAAAAACGCGCTCCTGCCCATCTCCTGACAACTGTATTTCCTTATCTAAAATCAAAAAATCATTAGAACTCACAGAGTTTCAAAATTATAAGAATTATTAAATATAAAATCAGTAAAAAAGCAAAATTTATAATTTATTTGAATAATTACAAATTAAACAGATTTATAATTAAATAAAATTATAAATTAATAGAAAATTTAAAATTAAAACTATTGTAAATTTAAAAATTATATTCAATTTAAAAAGTAACAAATTTATTAAAGTTATTTGTATTTTTTTTTCGTATATTTGTAATGAAGTTCCTAATTTATAGTTATAGTAAACAATCTTACCATATAAAATACCTCTCCTCTGAAATTTTCACTTCCCCGCCAACATATATGTATAAAATTATATATATAGTGTTACGAATATTGTAACTATTTAATGTTTGTGCTTAAAAATAATGTAAATAGTTCAATTAAATTGTATTCATAAGCAAATATTAGTTTTTGTTGCATTGGACTATCTCAAATTTTTTATCTTCTGCAAGCAAGTAAACCCTATTGGATTTCAATGGGAGTTTTTTCAAATTTGGCGAAATACTGGAAATAGCGCCACGTTGGCGTCACTTTTGGCGAGTAATTTTGGTCGTCTTTGGTAATATATCGCCAAGTTGGCGACAACTTTGGTGACGTTTGGCGACAGAGACGGGTCCCCCTTCCTTGGTATTTTCCCCTTATAGCCTCAGAAAGCTCTCAAAAATCAGATGCGTTTCCTGGTATCTACGCAGATTTTCATTGGTCCATTTCCAAAGCGTTAATTTTTTATTATATATATACTAGGGGGTTCTGCCCCCTACGAGCTACGCTCGTCAACCCCCGTTCAGACACCACAGACTCTAACAGCACGCTAATTTGATCGGCTTTAAAAAGATTTCGGAAGATTGAATTATAATTTGAATCTGACAATTATATTCTGACGTAATTTTCACCAAACTTTTCTTTCTCTTTTTAATATTTGCGTAAAAATACTTTTGTTAGAAATGAAATATTATGATCCTCTTACAATACCAAATAAATGTCTCGCGCAATTTTTAAATTTAAACTGTTTTGCAATATTATTTTTTGTTTGTTTTACATAATAAGTGTAATGTGACGTAAGTGTGACGTAAATTTTCCTATTTAAGACTTCTAACGCATGTTAATGAATTTATTATTTTCCAATATTCTTTTTATTTTAAAATTCAGGTGTAAGTATAGTTTTTATGACGTAATTTTTAATGAGTTTCTGCTTTTTATATTTTTCTGTTTATAATAGTCACGTGTAAAATAATTTTTTAATTTGAAACAAACATTATTGTTTGCGCTGTTTTTACAGTTGGCAACAGTTTAAATTAATACGATTTTCTAAATTTTGTAAAAATTATCTCGAAATGCTGAAAATTTGAATTTAAAATAGAAATAAAGCCTCAAAAAATGAGTCAAATTAAAATATTAACGACTGTCTGCACACCGGGAAATTCAGACGCATAAAATGATGCAAAAATGATTAATTTCCTATGTACAGATTTTGCTCCTATAAAACTTTTTTAATGGAACGATTTTGTTCAAATTTGGCATTAAAATTCTCTTAAAATAATTCTTCCATTTGAAAACTGTGTGCATCATCGTATTTATCAAACATTTCTCTATAATACTACCGATTTTCATATTTTTGTATGCAACAGTATTTTTAATATTAACGAAGAAAGGCCATGATTAAGCATTCAGATTGGATGCCGATCTGCCGGGAATATCTACGCAGATTTTCATTGGTCCATTTCCAAATCAAAACTTTTATCATATATAGAAGGATATAGAAGGATTTTTTAAAATTATCCCTTTATAATTGAAATATCTGAATTATAGTAGCTGTTTTGACTTTAAAAACATTCATATGAAGGCACGATGTTATTTTAGCACACGTTTAGTTACAGTTTATATATATATATATATACATATCTACCCTATATATATAAAAACATAATGAAACGAAGTTATGAAACGGAAGTATGAATCGACTGATTAAATAACTGATTATCTTTCACGGCGATTTCTCCTAAAATATGGAATACTTTGCGATGAAATTAACACCAAAAATCAATATTGATCCACCGATGTCAAAACTGGTATTATAATTTTTAAATTCGAATTAGTTTTCGAAATATTAATTTTTTTCTAATTTTATATACATTTTTCTAATGATGCCAACTCAAATTTTAATCAAACAGATATTTTTTTTTTTATATATATTTCAGAAAAGGTTGACATATTAATCCGGCTATTGTTGTTTATTTGATAATAAATGTTTATTTACTTTTATTTCTTTTTACAAATTATATAAATTATTTTGTTCTATGATTATTAATTATTTTTTTTATATTTCCTTTAGAAAATAATAGAAAATAATTAAGAAAAACAGTACTACTTAATTATTCCGTCGACCAATTTCGCCAAATTATATAAATCGCCAAAACACTCGCCAAATTATACAAATTGACATAATTTTTATTTTAAATAACGAAAGAACAAATAAATTAGTATAACATTAATAATATACGAATAAAACGTCGAAATAAAAATCACTTGATGACGTAAACACGTGTAACTTGCTTAAATTGAAGTGAATGTGACAGTTACGATCAACCATTATTAGCATTTATCTTATAGTTTGGATATAGATTTTTGGTCGTCGGGATATCTAAGGAATACCAAACATGCACATTTAACTGGTATTTGAAAACGAGGTTTTCGCCAAATTTTCGTAAAAAAATAAAAATCACGCCAAACCTGTATATTCGTAACCTGTGTAACTGTATCTGGCCAAATATTACCACTCGAAAAAAAAAAGGCTAACTGGCGAGTTGAAAAAAAGGTACTGGCGAGATTTGCATCCTGCTAGCGTAACACTACCTATAATTATTTGCGACTAACGCAACTTTTATGTAGTTTTATTCGAAAAAATTTTTGATTTTTTAATCAAAATGGAAAACTTACGGTCCCATATTGACGCGATTTTTTTCTGACGCCAATGTCATATACGGAACGGGAACATAACTGGCGCCAAAGTATCGTTATTTTGCTTCATATGGTAAGCCGGATGTTGCTGTTTAAGCTGTTGATGCGTTCCCCAAATTGGCGTCGTTAAGAAATCACGCCAATATAGGACGTATATGACATCTTTTCCAAGCTTTCAAATGAACGGCGAAGGGATCAGACCGTATTTGCTTATGGCAGTTGATGACTTGAACTATTATAATATAGATGAAATGATGGCGATAGAATAATATTTGCCGACTTATCACCTGTGCCTGGCTAACTTTAAAGTACCAAAATGGCACCTAGAGTATAAAAAGCGAAGTGGTCCGCCTGGAACTGTTGATGATAGTCTCATGACTTAGGCTATTGTTATGGAGATTGTTTTAAAATACCTGGAGACAAAGACTCTTATACTTAATTTATTTTATTTTAGCTTCTTTTCAAATGTTTAACTGATCCTCTTTAATCAAAAACGAAAACAACCATTGGATGCCTTAACAGCAACTGATTCGCCCTTAAATTTTTACAATCAAAGGGAATTGAATGGAAACCTGTTTACAGGGAGATCTGCACAGCTTTTTTCAGTATAATTCAATCTTCTCTAATATTTTTAAAACCCATCAGATTAGCGTGTTTTTAGATTCTACGGTATCTGAACGGGGGTTGGAGAGCGTAGCTTGCAGGGGGCAGAGCCCCCTAGTATATAAATAAATATATAAATAAATAAATATATGAGAGTGTGAACTAATAGTCGGAATCGAAAATGAAAAATGGCAATTATATCTGTTTGTTGCCATTCCCTCCTAATATATATATATATATATATATATAAATTATGCATTATCTGGTTAGATTGACGTTGATTTCAAAAATTCAAAATCTATCAGTTGAATTTTTATTGACTTATAAATACAAAATACACGTGTTATCCATTTTTTTAAATTATTGTACTGTTTTTTAGGGAGTGGCAACACGAAAGAAACGACTGAATTAGAAAATGAAAAAGGAGAGATTTCTAAAATGTTATGGAGACATTATAAAAGACAAATTGGTTTTTCTCAGCGACCGTCAAACATACAAAGATGAAAAAAAATCTAAATTAAGCTTTATCAAGTGGATAAAATTAAACAAAAACAATGTTAATCCACCCACTAGGTCGTTAACTGCACTTTGTTGAACTTTGCGTCTTCATTTTTTCGTTAAACACATTGAGTGCCTCGATGACTGACACTAAAGCGCTGAAAATTTACAATGTTTAAAGAAATTTTTAAGAAAGTATAATCCTGTAATAAATAAAAGGTAGGTAAATTTTAAATATTTGTTCAGTAATTATTTAAAACAATGTATATTTTTTCATTTGTGTATCATATTTTAGACGTCAAGCATCGGTGAATGACGCGTTTTAAATGGAAAGTTCGCTGTCAGCCACCGGTGGCTGATGTGGCACTTAACGTGTTAAAGTTAAATAAAAAACTATATTAAGCTGCAGTAATTGTTTTAATGCAATCATTTTGTTCGTCTCGTTGAGTTCTATCTTAAAAAAAAAAAAAAAAAAAAAAAAAAGTTGGCCAGAATTTTTAGAAAGACGTGTGCATTTTCTAATATTTTAAACATATTATACCAAACGCTATCGCGTTTCCTATGATATATATATGTATTTATATAACTCTAAAAATTAATAAATAATTTAAACTCTATTGTATGAAAATAGCCCATGAGAAAAAGATTTAGGAAAAAAAAATTCATTTATAAATAAAGCTGTATTTTTATTTTATGTTTCTCCGATGAAAATAATCTAAAATTACTCTGCCTACTCATATTAACGCAATCATCACGTGATAAAAATAATTATCACTTTATATATTTGTGATTTATACCATAAAGACTTAGAAAACGAAACCATAGTTCATATTTAATGCATCTAATTAGAATTTAAATTATTAGAACATTTTATTCTATCTCGATAATAAATATGCAAATTTGCTATTCAATGAAAAATGTATTCTGATTTTAATCTATAATGTTAGCTTTTAATTGTGATTAATTAGAGTAATTTTCTGAAAAGAAGACATAATATTCCCGTTTCTAATGTATAGAAATTCGAAAAGGATATCGTTAAAATCTCAGGGCGTGGTTGAACTACAAAATCTGATTCGAATAGAAACGTGCTTCAAATAAGCTGCTATTTGTGTACACACGAGATTATTGCAGACGTATAATGCAGATTATTTCTGTAACTATATTTGGAGTGCGAGTTATTTTTCTACGCCTGATGCTTAAAGAAAAAAATAGTTAAAAATATATTTTCATTATTTCAATTCATAAATCTATAAAAGTGCTTACTGAGTGATGATGTTTACTAAAGTGTAAATTATTTAATTTTTACTTTCTGAACACATAGTATTAGAAAAATATTGTAATCAGGATTTCAGATTTTATGTTTAATTTTCGAACATGGAAATAAGTAAAACGTCGATTTCTAGATTTCTTTTAATAGAAAATATTAGGAATCTAATATAAAAGAATTTTGAATTTAATTCCTTTTTCACAGCTTAATTAAGATAAACACGGACAGAATTTCTGTGTACATCAGATGATATATCTTTGCTTCCACCCCAAACTATCAAGGATGAAAAAACTGTTTTCTTTTCCATTTCTCTCGAATTTAATACAATGTTGCTTACTGGGATCAGAATACTTATCAAACGTAAAGACTTAATGTAGATCCATTAAACTGACTTCTAAAGGTATTAAAAACGCTTTTGCTTTTTTTAAAACTATCCATTGTGCGCAGCTGATACGAGACGCACACAGTTTGAATTAGAGGTCTGCACGGGCCAACATTTCCAGGCCTGGGCCCGGCAAGATTCAGAGAAAAAAATTTCAGCCCGGCCCGTACAAAAAAAATATTGGCCCGGCTCGACCCAGCCAGGTAAAAAAGTTGAAAGTTCGGCCCGAGCCCGGCCCGGCCCGTAGAAAAAAAATTATCGGCCCGGCCCGGTTAAAAAGTTAAAAGTTCGGCCCGATCCCGGCGCGGCCCGAAAAAAAGTTAAAATCTCGGAACGAGTGAATTTCTACAAAACATTGATTTTTATGTCGATTTGATTAAAAGTTTTTCTCGTACGAGGAGATCAAGCCAAAAATATTTATCTTAACTTTTCTTTTCATATTTATAATCTTCATTTTTATAGAAGTGCCGCAGGGTGCGATATGTATTTTTTTAATGAATCTCTATTTCTTGTATGTAAATGTTTCAGTTATCTTTAATATTGTTAATCTATATTCCATGTATTGAAGTGTTAAATATCAGAAAAATGCTATACAGTAAAATCTAAGGCTGAATTGCATAGAAAAGAAAAAAAAAATGCGTTATAGACAAGTTCCCTTCTTATCAAGTGTAAATGTATTATATATTATTTTCTTACGTAGTATATTAATTTTGTTTGTTATTAATTTTTATAATTTTCTTACGTAGTATTAAGTAGTATATTAATTTTGCATGGATCAACACGTTTTTCAGTTGAAAACAAGATTCCGTCATAGACAGGTTCTTTTTCACACGTTTTACTATATTTTAATTTAACTATATTTTAATAAGTGTAGAAATCTACTACTCTTTAAAAAGAATGAATTTGAATGTTTAATTGTAGAATAATGGCGATCTAAAAATGTATGCATTTTTTGACAAAAAATTTGTGCCAAGCCTAAGTTTACTGACCTTTGAATGGACCAGGCCATTCCGAGGCAATGATTTTCATACGGTGTGCGTGAAAACTAGGAATGAAAATTTTGGGCCATGAAGATTAGGAATGAAACCAGGTGCAGATCTCTAGTTTGAATATTAATTCCGCTAACATATGAAAGGAGATATTTCTTCTTCCGCCTAGCTTAGAAAAAACCGAATCCTAACAGAGAGGGTTATATAATCAGTTGTATATATATTTTAATGTTTGGCAATGCTAATAACGGATGCTCATATTTTTATTTTGTTCAAAAACATTGCTCCGGTGGTAGTCCGGTAATTTCAGCAGGATTGAAAAATGGTATTATCGTCTATCAGATTATTTTTTGTTTGTCTATTTTCAACTCTCTAATATTGTTAAAAGTCTTCTCATCATGTATATTTTTTTTTTACATAGAGACGTCAAAAATTTTAATATACGATCTTCAAATAGATGTTATAATGAAAGATATTAGCAACAACGTGAATTAAGTTGAATAAGAACAACATAATTTGGGAGTCAATGTCACATTTTGTAAACCGATTTTAATGGTGATCAATTTTGTATATATGACAGATTAGATGGTACCGATAAGAAAAGAAACATGTCAGTCAAGTGGCGCGTCAGCAGGAGATGGTGCCATAGCAACACTAATAGCTATATTAATCACAAATAATTTTCTTTTGCGAATTTATTGGAAGTTTTCTTTATAAGAGAACATATTCCAGACTTCAAAAACCTGGTTCTTCAAGGAAAATCTAAGTGCTTGAGGCTATAAGAAAAACGGAGCGCCTTTATCAATCTGCTTTTCATGCCTTCTTTTTTGAACAATTAGTATTGTAATTTAATAACAGTTTATTTTGCATTTATTTCTAATATTTTAGTCAATTTAATCATTTATCTCAATATCAAATTTATTGAAACCTAATTATTTTAAGTATAGAGCAAGATCATATTTTAAATGTTCAGTGAAAGCGAAAAATTAACTAGACTTTTTGCCCTATTATATGTCTATAATATTCTTAAATCTATATTTTCTAATTTCTAACACGTTCTCGAAATCCTTTCACAGGATAAAAAAATCCGTGAAAATACGAAAATTGTAACCAACAGCATCTGTGTTTTACAGTGATATACGCATTTTCATAATTTTTCATAAGTCGAAGCACAAATCATGCATCGGTGCCAAGTTCTGTTTGGTTGGAAAGATCATATACTGCTAAAGCTCCCGTTTCTATTTTATCAGAATTTAAAACTGTTATTGTCTGTTTTCTTGTCGTTTTTCTTTTGTACGTTGTTTCTTTTGTTTTCTTTAACTTACGTACAAACTGACCAACTACGTATAACGAAATTTGTATATGATGTTCAAATACAGAGAAAGACTTTAGATTTCTGCCATTTTCTGCCATAGTTGTCGTTTCTTGTATAGTTTTTACAGGCAGTTGTCTAAAATGTCAATTTTATCCCCTTATACTCCACATCAAAATGAGCGATACTGCTAACAGTATGATTTATGATGAATGTAGATTAATATCTAGTATCAATTCGAATAACTCCAAATACATGAGATTAATAAGGAACATCCTTGAAATCAGTTTTATTTATTTTATAAAAATTACTTGTTAAAATGTGTGTGTGTAACTCCTCCGTAAAATGCTTAATTTTATTTCTGGTTTCTTTAAATTAGATAACATAATATCGACCAAATGTATTGTTTTCATTTCCATGCGCTAAAGAATAATAATTTAATATGTGCAATACAAAAATATTTTTGAAAATTATGTTTGAAGAATTAGGATGCAATGAACTTTATAAAATTTAAAATAAAAATTATTCATCCTCTTCATTATTTAACAAAAATTAATTGAGTGTTAATTTTATACTTTGAAAAATCTAAACTGCACTAGTAATCTTGTTCAGGCCTTTCAAAACTGAAGACAGGAAATTCGGAATTGCGATACTCAATGTAATCAATCAGTACGCTTACGTTAGTTTTGATAAATGAGCCCAAATTTCAACATTATTTCTGACATGAAATAAATTCTAATAAAAATAAAATCATTTAGCGTACCATGTTTAATTGTTTTGGTAAACATATTTATACTTTATTCCATTGAAATAATTATTTAAATAAATAATAAAGCGTTTCTAGTATCTTCTCGTTGCATACTGCCACCAGCACAGTTCTCTTGATATACGGATGATTTATGACACGTTGAAAACATAAAAATTCTTAAAAGAATAAAATTAATTTTCTGATTAAAAATTTTTAACAACAGACATATCAAGAGGCATACCGATTGAATTCTATAAAAAATAAAATAAAACATGGTATAATTAGATAATATTGAAAGATACGGCTGTCAAAAAAAAAATATATATATATTTCATATATTTATGATTTATTGCTGTGAAATTCCATTTGAATCAAATTGAAAAGAATTCTTTTCAAACAATTTTCATTAATGTAAGTGATTTTTCATTTATAAACAATGCTTAATAGCAATATTTGAGTTTAAAATGTGATAAATTTTATTACGCAGTATGATACAAGAAAAAACTAAAAATATATTTAAAAGGATATGACACTCCTTTTAAACACATTTCTCTTTACTTTTTTCTTTACGTTATATATCTCTTTGAAAGTTTCGTGTGTTATTTTCTTCAAGATTTTTAACTGTGTTAATGAAAAAGAATGCTATACATTTTTCGTATGAATATTTATTTTACTTTTCATATAAAAATTTTTACGACCTGATTTCATAGGAATAACAGGGTCAAAGAAATGCTACCGGTTTTATCCGGAAAATATAACGAAAAATAAAATACCTTCTTCGACAAAATACTATAAAATAAGATTATAATGAAACTTATTATGATACTACTATAGCCACTAGTAGGGATGCACAACCTTTTTGAGAGAAGGCCACTTACAAAAATGTCTGGGTTGTCGAGGGCCACATGAGTAGCACGAAGAGATTCAGATGGGGGGGGGGGGAGTGAGTTTTAACCATCTAAATTCCCCTAACCTGTCAACTTATCCAATTCAGTTGGTAAGGATATATCAAGAGTGAGTGTTTACGTTTGTATATATAACAGATATAGCAAGGAATATTTTCAATAAGTGATAATATTCCTTGACTTTATTCGGGAGAGTAAATTTTCTTTTATTAAAAGTGTTAAAAAACAAACATACGCATGGAAGCGGCTAGTAACGAAAATAAATGTGAACTTTATGAACGAAGGGGAGAGCAGGAGCCGATAAACGAAATTTGCGATTTTACTGCGCCTGATCAATGAAATTCGGAATTTTTCCGGAGCCGATCCGAGAAATTCGAAATTTTTTCGAAGCCGATTGACAAAATTTGCTATTTCTCCTCGCCCGATTGATGAATTTTCGATTTTCCCGCGTGTGATTGACGAAATTTGCCACTTTTCCGGGTCCGATCAATGAAATTTGCGAATTTTCCGCGCGTAATCAACAAAATTCGCTATTTTTCCGCTCCAGATCGACGAAATTTACTATTTATCCACTCCCGATGGACGAAATTTGCAATTTTCCCGCACGAGATTGGCAAAATTTGCGATATTTTCGTGGCCGACTAACGAAATTTGCGATTTTCAGATCCTTATCGAAAAAACTCGCGATTTTTCCTCCCCTAATCGACGAAATTCACTATTTTTTTTTTTACGTGCAATCAACGTAATGCGCTATTCTTAACTGACTCTGATGAAATTTGCAATTTTTTCCCAAGACAAATTGACGAAATTTGCGATTTTTTCTCGCGATAAATTAATGAAAATCACATTATTCCACATCAAATCAACGAAATTTTCAGTTTTTTCGCGCATCATCGACAAAATTTGCGATATTTTCGATTTCGACCAATGAAATTCGCGATTTTTCGGAACCCGATGGGCAAAACCCGCGATTTTTCCGTGCCCGATCGACGAAATTTGCAATTTTTCTGGGCTTGATTGACAAAACTTGCGATTTTTCTGCGCCCAATCAACGAAATTATTGATTATTTTTTCTCGCGAGAAACATACGTAGTAAATGATTTTTCCGTAGCCAGTCAACAAAATTTGTAATTTTGCGAACATTATCAACAAACCTGACGATTTTTCCGCACCCGATCAACGAAATTTGCGATTTTTCCGCGCCTGAGGGATAAAATTTGCGATTTTTCCGTATCCGACCAACGAAATTCGTGATTTGTCCGTGCCCGATTGACAAAATTCGTGATTTCTCCGTGCCCGATCGACAAAATTCGCGAATATTCCGTGCCCGATAAAGAAATCTGCTATTTTCTTGCGCCTGATCGTCAAAATTCACGATTTGTCCGTGTCCGATCAACGAGACTCGCGGTTTTCAGCACCTGATCAACGAAATTCGCATTTTTTCCGAGTTCGATCAACGAAATATGATTTTTTCCGAGCCTGATCTACGAAATTCGCAATTCTTAACGGACTGACAAAATTTTCAATTTTCCCATAGCAAATTGGCGAAATTCATGATTTTTTTCCTGCGACCAATGGATAAAAATTGCAATTTTTTACAGCTATAAATTGACAAAATTCGCGGGACTCACGTCAACCCATCGTGCGCCACTTTTGGCCCGCAGGCTACAGGTTGTGCATCCCTACACTAGACAAACTTGTTTTGAAAAAAAGTGGTAAGTTTTACCGAATAATTATAATAATAAAGAAATGTAATTTATTAATCGTATTTTATTTCAGATTTAGATGCAAAGTTTGTTAAATTAGCAAATAAGCAAAAATTAGCAAATATCTTTATACCGGTTGGCTCTTATTTCAGGTAGCCAAGAAAGTTCGTGCTTCATCAGACATAAAAAAAAGACCCACAAAACTATTAAACACTTATTTTATTCTTCGAAATAATCACCATTGGCTTCAATTACATGTTTCCAACTTAAAACAAGCTTATAAATACCGTTTTTGAAAAAAAATCTTTCTTTATTTAGATACCAAAAATTGTGTAACAGACTTTGAGGCATCGTATCGATTTCGGAATTGCTGTTTTCGCAGTAGGTTATCCATGTGCAAAAACAAGTAATAATGCGATAGGGCGACTTCCGGAGAGCAAGATGGATGAGGCAAAACTTCCCAGCGAGGTGTTTTGGTCACATACCTGGTCGCGGTTGTTGTATAAGGTCTGGCATTATTGTATAAGAGAAGTATATAATACAATATTGAACTCTTTTCTGGTTGATCAATGCTGGCTACTTTAGGAGAACAGCAGCTGAAAACCTTTCCACGTGTCACGCGTAGACGTCCACTGTGATGGTTTTACCACTTTCTAAGAATTCGTAGTGAACTAAATAGCGTTGGTTCACCAAACACACAACATGAACTTCTTTTGGAGGCCAATGAGACGGAACAAGAAGACAACGAATGAAGTTTTCCTCTAAGGTTATTATAACTGATCCATCTTTATTCACATATCTATATTTGGTCCATGAACGAGGCTTTGTTGTGACGTGAGATCAATGACAAGAAGATATTCAACCGTCGCTCCATTCTCCGACGCGTCGGAGCTTGTTTTCCTGGGACACAACATGAGGGACAGACTTGCTGAGATTCCACATCATTCCAAGATTATGCAGATGCAATCGGATGGTTTCGTCATATACTCCCAGCCTGTGTGGAAGCTCATGGCCGGTTTAATGAGGATTCAGCTTGATTTTCTTCTCCAGCTGGACTTTGTGTAAGGTCGATGGACCAACATGGGGCTTGTCTTCGAAACTCTCGTCTCCGGACCACTTTTGTGCCGTCCGTTCACTGACCGAAGTTACTTCAAAAGCGGAGCATTTTTTTCCGGTGACATCTACAACATTGTAACCTAATTTTAACCCGTAGAGCAAAATAAGTCCCCAAATCTCCTTTGTCAACGACATGTTTTTTCTAAGATTGCACTTCCTACAAACCTGATAGCGAAACGTGTGTGATGCGCTGAACAACTTTCTACGGTTGAGGTTTCAAGGGAATGTGCATATATGACGTCTTCAGAATCATTATGACCACACATACTCCACAAAAGTAACTTGTCTCAATAACCGCACGAACTTTCTTTGTTACTTGGTATTCTACTTGTTAAGATGTGTCAGTGCACTTCCACTTCAATCATTTACTACACGCTAACGTTGTAAAAATATAAAGAAAATATGTACACTACTGAAACGATGCACAGACATAAAAAAAAAAAAAATCTGGCATAAGTCATGTCTTACCTAAATTTTGCTTAGAGGGTCGGTTTTTGTTGTCGTTTTTAGTAATTGCAACAAACATTATAATTTTTAATAATAACGACTGATTTTGGCATCATATTTGGAATATTGAGTAAATTTTACCTTCGGATTCCAAATGGTAAGACATTCGGCCGAGTAGTTTAGAAATTATGAATGTTTAAAGTTTGAAACTGGCAATGGAAAATTCATTTTTATTTGAAGTAAAACATTTTTCAATGAGGGTAGTTTTTAAAACATAATTCAAAAATTATGTGGAATGAACTGTAAATTTGGACTCGTATATATGAAGTTTCTAAAAATCAATTTCTGCTAAAATAATCATGGATTACAAATAATATTTTATTCAAAAACTAATAAAAAAAATTCCACATTAATTTAAAATTTATTCATTAATATTAATATTGATTTAATATTAATTCTTTTCGTCTTTTAATAAATCTATTTATTTTATATGGAATGATGGCTCAGCAAAGAAAGAAAATTAGTGCAGACATTTTTATCCTGCTGATTTTACTTGTAAAACGATAGTTATGGGTTTTATTTTTATTTCTTTTATTGCATTATTTTTGTTTATAATACAGGATGCCCGTAATAGAGTGTCCCAGTTTCAAAGACATATTATAACAGTTTAACCTTTTATCTACAGACGGTACTTATAAGTACCATTAAAATAATTTGTTATAAAATTCATTTAATTCATCGATTAGTAGTAATACAGTTTAGAATTAGTTATAGATGCATTACTTTATCTTGTTGCAAAAGCATTATTGGTTACACAGAACAAAAATATTTTTATAAGGATGATTTCTTTTGCCTTTGCATCTTTTCAGCTTTCTTGGCGTTGGGTGATTTTTCAATACGGAAATATTTCTACATCTCTATTGTAGGAACATTAGATTTGTAACTTCCCAATTCTACAAAATACTAAATATTTAAAAAATATATATCAGTGGTGTTATAAATAATGCACAAAATCCCTATAAATTCAAATTTATTTAATCCTTCTAAATCGTTCAATCCTTCAAAATCCTTCTAAAATTAATTAAATGATTACATAAATCTTCTAATGTTGTTTCAGAAATTCACGAAAAATGCTTTAAAGGATAAAATTTTCATGAATTCATAATTAAGTACATAAAGGGTTAATTTAGACTATTTACGAGAAATCATACATCCAATTTAAGGTAAATTAACCTAGTTTTTCTTACAAATGCTCAATATGTGCAATTTTAGTTATACGGCACACATCCAATATAAAGTCCCATTCTTACCACACTTCGGTTAACAAATACGGAGTAATGGAAGCAATAGCCTCTTCAATTCTGTGCCTCAATTATGCCAAATCTTTAGGTAACGGTGGAACATAGACATGATCTTTTAAAAAGCCCCAAAGGAAAAAATCGCATGGCTTAACGGCTTTTAATTCATCATAGCAGGAATAATGCTTTACGCTCAGGAGTTGTCATTTTGCATATGTGGCACTACAAGCGAGTAAATAATAAAGCAGTACTCGCGCATGCGCGTTTTTCAAACTGTTTGAGTTACTCATTATATTTCATCTTGAACCAAAACTCTACAACAGTTGATACTAATAACATTTATTACTTGGACACCCTGTATTACTTTAATTTAAAATATCTCATAATTATTATCTGTCTCGAAGTACTCTCTAATCTTTCACTACGGTAAAACTGCTAGTTTTTTTTTTTTTTTTTTTTTTTGAGTTAGTATGCCTAAAATACACACTACTTTTCTTTTAGAATTTCCAGTCTTAGAATGCTGTAAATTGTAATACTGAATATTAATGTATTTTTTGTTGTCAAATTTAGACAAAAATGAAAATTTGAGTTCTGTCATGAAAGTACGAATTCATGTGTATAATATTTAAACTCAGCAGGTAGGAAATAAAATTTTGCTTTTGGAGGAAGACACTTTCAAACATGAATGAAAGTGAAAATGTACATATTCTACTTGCCCACGCGATGATATAAATAATATTCAAATGTCGTTAAATTTCAGAATGGAGTTATTCCTTACAATGGAAATCCTGAATGTCACTACCTACTGAAATCATGCATCCTAATAAACATGTATGAATGCATTGAAAAATGTGGAAATATGAAGTAGAGTATTCTGAATGTTATAAAATCGTTCTAAAACATTTTACTGTAGATTAAAAAAAAGGAATCAAAAGACACCCTTCCCACCCCATCTAATTTTACAAAAAATATGATAAAAATAAAAGTATCCGATAAACGTACCTTTAAAAATATTTAGTTGAATTTTTCTCGTTTTTTTTCTATAAAAAGTTTATAAAAATGCGTATTTTGAACGACTTTAAAACAATATGGTAGATAAAATTAGACAATCAGAGTTTTTTTTTTTCTTTTTTTTTTTTTTTTTTTTTTTTTTTTTACATAATTACATATACGGTGCAATATACAGTTCCGATACACTGAAAATAGAGTTTTTCAGCGGATAAAGTAGACTTATCATATCAATTGGAGTGAAATGACCATTCGCTGTAATATGAGAATGACCACAGAGACTTTTGTTGGAAAAATTGAAACTATGCCACTATATCTTAACAAGTTGGAAATTGCACGTCAAACGTGACATATGTGGTGCGTTCGTACTATAGCTAGTTTTATAAATATTTTTTGCACCACATATTGTACTGAATGCATATTTTAGTGCACTTCAATAACTGAATATCAATTTCATTCTTTTCGAAAGGCTATAACATCATTAAAATGCACTGAAATAATTTTTTCCCATTGGCCGTAATGTAACGGAAAACTTTTAACTGTCCCTGTAATTAAACTATACATCCGATTTTCATAAACTTTGAAATCACTGAACAAAATATTGCAACAATTATATATCTAAAATTTCAGACCATTCGGTTGGGTAGTTTTTGCACTGTTATATGCGGGCGGACAGACGGACTGACGGACAGGCAGACGGATGGACTGAACGACGACTATAGTTGATAAATATTTATATAATTACGAACGCACCTAAAAACCGTAAGAATAGCGAAAACAAGTTAATAGCAAAAAGAGTAGATGCTTTTAAATGCTGTATAATGAGGGTATATACTATGCATGTATATATAGGATTTGGATTTAGGGAACATCATTTTTTTCACTTTTGACGTACATGATCAAATCAATTAACTTTGTGATGTTATGAATTATTATAAATTTGGAAAAGAATATAGACTTTTTGAGTAAGAAAATAGACCCAATAGAACCAAACCAATTATCAGGCGTACATGAAATACCTTTCACCAAAGAAGATGGAACAGTGGAATTTTATATAGGAATGACAAATAGAAAAATCAAAACTGGGATCATAGTACATATAGCAGACATCAAATACAACAAGAAAACTACAGCTTTAGCCAGACTATATAACAGAGAACCTTTAGAATTAGATTAAAAAATTTGTAGAATAATTTATCCATCAAGATCTTATTTGCCATCCATCACCAAAGTATCAATAGAGATCTTCTTACGCAATCATAATATTTGCAGTGATTCAGCATCTATGGAGCTGGCTAAAATTTGGAAAGAAATGCTATATAGAATAAACAAACAATACTATAATATAATTCACGTTCACAAATTTCCCTTTTTTATATAGCAGTTAATTTCATTATGCTTGTGTTCGCGTTATTTTTGTTTTTGTTTACTAGTTTTTCAATTTCAATTTTTGCGAAAATATTTCTATCATTTTATTTTCTTGAGAATGTTGTCGTTGGATGCAATGAAACATGTCGAAATGTAAATAAATAAAGGTATTTTTCAGTTTTAAAATTTATGGTTATAACTTATAGAAATTACTGAGTACTTCTATACTTTTTGTTATTAAAATGTTTGATATTGCTTCATGATTTTATTCTATCCAATATGAAACCATGTCTCATTTCTTGTCCAGACACACTTTCTGATGCCTCAGACACTAAGTGAATACATCTTTCAAATATTTTGGTATGGCATGGATATTTTGGATCATTCCTCCATTTTTTCTACTTTTACCATGTCGGTAATTTCTTCGGAAGACACATTTGTCAAAAGAGGTGGTTCAAAGCGTCGAAATCATTGCGAGTTAACAAGTTCATAACAATCATTTGCCTTGAAGTGTATTTCTGGTTCTGGTAAAATTCTTACTTCTGGTGATCCTCTATTTCACCTTCTAGTACAAATTAGCTTTCATATAGCTGAAGACCTGACATATTCTGTATTATCCCAGTGAATGGACAACAAATTTTCAAGAATGACAAAAAAAAAGCTATTTAGTTGAACTACAGCGTCTACTATCTTTCTTAGATTGGGTTCAAAATATCTAGAAAATGTGATAAATTTCCAAATATGCCTACTTTCATTTGTTATAGAGAGCTTTGTTTTTATATGGAACCATAAAAAGGTGTATATACTTTCATAATAAGTATACCTCATTATGTTGTAAGAATAATGAGATTCTCACATGGATTTTCTGCGGCATATACAACATAAAAATGTACCTGCAGTTGTTAGCCATCTTGAGTGAATAACTGAACAAGTTTTTTTTTTAATGCCAGGTCAAAACCACATTTACCACGTGATATTGCTATAAAAATATCATATAAATATTGCTGATCATTAATGAGAATCATTCTATCTATGTTATCGGGCATTTTCACCGCACTTATTGAAGAAAGGGGAACTACAGGTAGCTCCTTGCATGTTTTGATTGCTGTGCCAATTGGACCACAAAAGGGTGTAGGATATTTTGTTGCCCCATCTAAAGAATTTAGTAAATGTCGTAAAGGCAAGACATTTGTATGAAGCATTTGCATCATTGTATGGGTCTATTTAATTTCAGCACCATCAGGAGGATAACTCCTCCTTTATGCCTAACATTTAGTTTTGTTCACTAGCATCTAATTATATTAAGATCATATAATTGTTTATTTGATTAAAAAAATGGATCAATCCATTCTTCATTTATGGCTTTAGCTTTTCCTGCTGCAATTGTAACGTGTACAATATACAGAGAGCCAGGTTCCTTTATGAAAGTATAATATTCCACCTTTTTGGTTTTTGTGTAGTACTTTGTGCCCTTTATCACTTGCACTTTCGTGTAGTCATTTTTTATATAGTGTAAAAAAATACTTTTACACATTTAATAAAAAACGATAAACAGTTTTTCATACTCTGCCTCTACTTTTCGTGCTATACAAATGATTCTTTAACTCTTATTTTTAGTTAAAATTTTTATTTCAAAATTTGTATAAAAATCGATTTGCGAATATTTAAGTTCTTGGGGCTCCGAAAGAAATTTATCGAAATCGAATTTTTTTTGAATGTGTATCAGAACGCTTAAAAGACAACTTTAACACCCCGTTCCAAAAGTAATTGAATAAAAATATTAAAAAATAATAAATTTTCATAATTTTTAACTATTTTGGGGGCGTTTGGGCCACCGGAAGATATGAACGGATTTCAATTTCGAAACAACATGTAAACTAATATAAAGACAACTTTCGCTCTCCGCTTCAAAAGTAATAAAAAATAAATAAAAACAAAAAAATACAAAAAAATTCCATTTTTAACTACATTGGGGGTGCTTGGGGCACCGGAAGATATGAATAGATTTCAATGAAAATATCCATGTAAAGTAATATATATAAAAGGTAACTTTTGCAACCCTCGCCTATTTCATTATCCCCATTTCGATTTTTCGATCCACCTATTAATAACACACATTAATTCTGTGAATGCTTTAAAAATGTACTGATTTTCTTTTAATATTTCTAGCTTTAAAATGTTTTTAATTGTAATTCTTAGTCTGTTATTGTATTACTAAAGTTAATACAAAACGAAATTTTGAATGATGTCTAAATTCAGAATGGCGCATTTCCAAATACATAATTTAAAATCAGCGACTTAGAAACAAATTTTTGAATAAGCAAAAGACAGTGACTGAAAGCTAAAATTGCGATATCCTGTTTACCTATGCTCGAGATAAAATATGCAAACACTGTTAAAATTGAAAAATGAGTTCCGTAAACCTTCACACTTTAAATAAAATGTCTGTCTGCTACATACTGAAATGTTATATCATATTAAACTTATGAAAGTTTCTTAAAAGATGTATATATGTAAAGTTAAAATAGCTGAATGTTAGAAAACTATTATGCAAAGATCATTTAATGCAAAAAAAAAAGTTAGTCTTGAAAAATAATTCCTAATTTCTGTAAATTGCAATACATAATGTTAATCGACTAATTTATTAATAAATTCAGACTAAAACGAAACTTTGAATTCTATCAAGAACCAGAAAAGCATACACCTCGAAATACATTATATAAATTCAGAGCTTTTGAGATAAAATTTTGCTTCTAGGAATGACTGCATTGAAAACAAGAGAAAATTAAAATGATATTATTACCTTCCCGGATGATTAAGCGTTCAAGGGTTGTTAAATTTGAAAATTGAATTGCATAAAATATCTTACCTTCCACTGCAAATCCTGAATGTCATATACTGAAACCATTCTTCACATAAACTTGTGAAAGGTTTCTAGAACATGAAAAATAATTCTCCAAATTTCAAAATTCATACAGAAAAGATTTTACAGCTTTTAAGTTTATAAACATAACATGTTATTTTGTTTGAGCGACAGGGATTTTATTGATTTATATAGCCGCAATAAAATTATGTCTTTGATAATATTTAACTCCCCAGTCATGGGAAAACTTATTGGTTGTATCATTATAATATTGTCGGTGTGAATATCATTCTTTATTATTTCATCGCTTTTCATTGATTGATCTATGCTATTTAAATAACTAAAATTAAACACAACCAACTCAACTGGTTTCAAATGTTTCAGTTAATTAGGAATATAAAAGAAATCGCATTAGTCACTACAAGTTTCATTTATTGAAAAAGAAATGTCATATCCATAACATTTATTGAAAAATGTTGACTATATATCTAGATATAATTTAAAGAAGAAAGAAAAATTACTGCGTCAAGCATACGCTATAAGGCATTTTCAAACAAATATAGAACACTGTAATAAAACCAGTTTTAAATGAGGTAAACGTGGCAATGTATACTTATACTTTATGGTAAATAATTATGTTTCATATGTAGTTTAGAAAACGCATAAAACATTTAAAAATCAAAGTTAAACGATTTTTCCCATAGTCGGAAATGTAGACGAATTTTTTTGTGCAGCTATGTATACGATCTATAAATGCATATATGCTACCCAGGATGCTAAAAAATTACGTAGTATACGCAGTCAGAATTTACTGCTGCACAATTTGCACCAATGGACGAAAATGCACTCGAAATGTTTTATACTTCCGTGTATATTATCTATAGATATTTATGCATCATATTTCAAGTTAAAATGGAATTCAGGTAAAAAATACACATAGCGAAACTAAAAATGCACTTCCAACAATTACCTTCCATAGCCGTCAATGTGTCCAGTTTTCTGTATATCATTAATGTATCATCATTCATTATATCAAATGTTTGGAGAATTTATTTATATTCCACAAACGCCTCTTAGTATGCCAAATATAGTTTAACAGGCAAATTCATACTCAAATGAAAAATCACAAGTAAGTAATACACATCAATAGACAGAAATACTTACAAATTCTTTTGTGCAATCCTGTATATCATCTATAGAATTTAGAGACAATACTCTGACGAAATTCTTTTGTGTGTTCTAAGATACATTCTATGTATACTATACCATATTTTACAGTAAGCTTTTCGCAGTACAACCCAGTAATTTATATCGATTTCATTACTCTTGAATTTATGCAACACCACTAAAATATACTGCGAAGCAGTTTTTCCCGTCGATCATTATGTAACGAATTTTTTTGTTTGAATACCTGTAAACGAACTATAACGGTTAAACTCTTCATTTTCAATAGCGATTATTCTACAATAAACATTCATAACCTTTATCAATTACATAACAATCCGAGTATATTTAAAAGAGCAAGGGCATATCCGATCCATTGCCATACTTCCAGACGGTTAGCCGGCAAAGAGAAAATCCCTATTCACACATATACCACATATATCACACATTATTCATAAACACTTTTCAAATATGTTGGTTAGTATTAAAAATGTATATAATATGTATATAAGCCTCTAACATATATAGTTGTGGACAAAAGACCATCCGTATACTATTGTATTATAAATTGTCGGGAGATGTGAGAAGTACCATTCCACTGGAAGATGTGTCTACTTTACAAATACGTATGCAAGTTTCGATTAGCAGTTGACTACATAGTAAAGGTTATTCTAACCTTAATTTAAAACAAGAACGAAAAATCATGTGTACGGAATTGATTTTGAAACACTTTCCAACACATTCAGAATACTACAACAAAACTTCAAAGTTAACTAAGATGAAAGATGATGTCTAAATGAACAATATGGAAAACACATAATGTATTTGAAAATTCAATTTCATCTATTACTATGAATAGTCAGGAAAATATACGATTTTCTTGTCTAGCCCTATATATAATCTATATGTATATATACTACATAGTATGCTAAAAGATAGTTCAATCAAACGTATAGCACAGTTGAAAATTTCCATTCAGCAATTTTCGTCAATAAACTGGTGTTTTTGAAAACTTTTGTACAGTTATGTATATGATCTGTAGAATTTATCCTCACCAAGTAATATTTAAAAAAGGATTAAATTAAAAAATGCGCACCACAACTGAAAACGCACACCACAACAGAAAACGCACATTTAAACGCACATGCCAATTATGTTTCGCTGTGTTCAATAGTTCATTTTTTGCTAATTTACTTCTGTTGCCAAATTCTTTTCCGTGTCCTTGTAAATGAACTGCAAAGGCTATGCTCATCACATTGAATAGTAACAAGTTGGAAATTGCTCGTCAAACGTGGCAAATGAGGTGCGTTCGTACTATAACTAGTTTTATAATTACTTTTTGTACCCCATATTATGCTGAATGTATATTTGTTTGCTCTTCATAAGTGCATAGTCTGTAACATCATTAAAATGCACTTGCAATAATTTTTCCCATTCCCCGTAATGTAACAGAACACTTTTGACTGTCCCTGTAATTAAACTATACATCCGATTTTCAAAAAAATTGAAATGGCTCGACAAAATTTTGCAACAATTATATATTTAAATTTTCAGACCATTCGGAAGGCTTTAACATCATTAAAATGCACTTGCAATAATTTTTTCCCATTGGCCGTAATGTAACGGAAAAATGTGACTGTCCCTGTAATTAAACTATACATCCGATTTTCATAAAATTTGAAATGGCGCGACAAAATATTACAACAATTATGTATTTAAAATTTCAGAACATTCGGAAGGCTGTAACACCATTAAAATGCACTTGCAATAATTTTTACCATTGGCCGTAATGTAAAGAAAAATTTTGACTGTCCCTGTAATTAAACTATACATCCGATTTTCATAAAATTTTAAATGGCTCGACACAATTTTGCAACAATCATATATTTAAAATTTCAGACCGTTTGGTTGGGTGGTTTTTGCTCTGTTATATACGGACAGACAGACAGACGGACTGAAAGACGACTATAGGTGCTACGTATGTATATAATTACGAACGCACCTAAAAACCGTGTAGTACATTTCAGTGATATACATAAATTTCAATGTCCTTAATATAGTGTAATATCATTAAAATACACCACAAACGGTTTTTTCCCACAGACCGGAAAGTAACGGAATTCATTTGAGTATCCCTGTAAACGAACAGAAAACGCTACACACTTCACTTTCAACAACGAACATGCCATGGTAAACCCCGATAACATATATTAATTTTGTGGCAATGGGACTATAATTACGCGAGAAACCGAATTCATAATCACCTTTCAACTATGTTGGAAAGTGTTAAAAACACAAATTTTTCGCACTTTACTTCAGTTCCTTGAAACAAAAGAGCCCGATGAAAGTTATCGTTAATGTATACATTTTAAAGTCTTTCTACATTTATAAAAGGAAATATGTTAAGTGTTTAACCATAAGGGCAGGCATTTTTTTTCGAGAAATAAAATTGCTGCAATTTTATTTTCATTAAGTTTAACTTGACACAATATGCGCCAACTCATGAAGGTGTTAATCTGTTTTCGGATATATTTTTAATAATACTGTGGACGATGTGCAACGAAGTAGATTGCTGTGTTGTCCGCATACAGAGCTATAAAAGTACGTATTATAACATTAAAGTATACGTTAAAAACTTAAAACCCTAAAACAGAACTCTAAGGAATGCCCGAGAAAATAAAATATAGTGTAGACAATAAATTAGTGATGAGGACACAGGAATTGTGGCCACTACGGTACGAGTGCATTAGAAGTGTATTAATCTGGTTTAAATTTTCAATAATGCCCTCGTGATTGCCCTTATTAAAGGCTTTAGCAGCAACAAAAACATAGCAGCAACTGAAATATCCTGAAATAAAGTGACGAATATGCCTGAAGGTCATCCATATTCTTTAGTTAATTAATTCATTTTCGTATTGAAGCTGTTTCTGCTATTTTCAGTACAGTTTTGTATGTTTTTCAGAAAATTTTAATCGCACACAGCTCAAGCAAGTAGATATAATTTAAATTATTTACCGTTTAAAACTATTATTTCTATAGTAATGTAACTGATATTTCGTACATTGTACTATTGCCTTTTTTATTTAATCAAACAATGTATATTTAGGAGAATGTTAACTATCATAGCTTAAAATAGGAATAATTTGATAATAATAAAAAATATCTTGCTACAACAATCTAGAAATACAAAAACTGGTTGATTGGTTGTATTTATGTCGGCCAATTAATATCACGTAGGATATAGGCCATATGGGGGGAGTGCCTTCCGTGGAGGTCTTTCTAAGGGAACCTAATCCGTATTAACGCTTGGAGAACCAAGGTTCGAAGAAAACCACGAAAACTCCGAACGATTAGGCCGACGGGCGCGATTGGGTTCGAACCCAGCACCTCCCATCTACCAGCTTCGAGAGCAGAACCTCTCGGCCACTGGTGGGGCCAAAAACTGGTTGAAATTTTTTTATAAAAATTAACTACAAGACGGCATAAAATAACTCATACAGAAAGGTCGAAAATCAAAATCTTGTAGATTTTGAAAGTTTTTTTTCTGACATAAAAATATTTGCGAAAAATATAGAAAATGAAATTGGGTCTTAAAAAAAAAAAAAAAAAAAATATATATATATATATATATATATATATATATATATATATATATATATATATATATGTGTGTGTATCTATTTTTAAAATGATGAGTTTCATTATATTTATTTTATTGTATTAAATCATATTAGACGCAACTTAAATTTTAGACTATATTTTCCTATTTTTAGATATATCCCTCAGCCGCAAAAAAAGTGAGACATTTTGCAAAAATTCATTTTGAGTTTTACTCCACTAATAGCTCTTGCTGCAGAAAAAAATTAATATGTGCAGTTATCCGTGAAATAGGTTTATTACGCTGGTGACCACGGAATAATTCGTGACCACCAAAGGGAGTAGGATATTTTGAAGAGGTAAAATTACTCTCCCCTTCCCTCCTTAAAACTTTATCTACTTCTCTATTCTTAAAGATTTTACACTTTTGCGCTTGTTTTTACTCCTGCAGGGAGAGCTAAATTCTACAATTTCAAATTAAAATAAAATCATGCGAAATTTCTTTTGCTCACCTGTGAAATTCACTTTTGCCGAGATGTGTGTTTTTTCTTGCGGGAGAGTGATATTTATTCGTTGTATTAGGCGCACCGCTTCTTTTCAAAGAAACCTTCATAATATATATAGCAAAATAAAATAAAAATTAAATTTCAAAAATCTAAACATCCGACTGTGTAAAAAGCGAACTAGTTAATTACTTTTCATCAATGTGAAACTATTTTTCATATTACTTAACTATTGTTTGTATTTACTTGTACTGATGAGTTTTAAGTTTTGTTTAATCGTTAGTTGCTATCTATAAACGCTGTTTTCATGGCGCCTATAGATAACTATGATGGTTAGGGTTGCAATAAAGCTAGAGATCCTACCTACACAACTTCCAGGTTGTATAATATTTATACGGAGTTTCTGACTGTAAAATAATCAATGATGCATCGTCTTTATTTTGAAAGATTATCCAATGATATGCCACTCAATAGGATGCGTAAAAAAAAATTTCCGTCTCTACCGCCATTTTGAATTTATGAAAACAAAAGCCTAGCCTATAAACATCGGACGATTTAGCCGAATCGATAGAGACCTCATTCGTTAAAATCCATTCAGCCGCTGGGATGTTTCGAAGGTATAAAGAAATCTACATACCCAGATACGCGTGAAACACATAACCCTTCTTGGCAGTCGGGTAAAAATACCATAAAGACAACCAAAAATACCAAAAACTAATACAAACATTACGAAAAAAAAAAGAAGAAAAGCGAAGCGAAAAATTATCATATATTAAATATTCATCGATGTACGAATCTCAATCCATACGCTTTATCTTTTCGTAATTTGTAATCTTTCTTTTTATATTCGGTGTACACATGAAAATATGGATGAATTTTCTATGTTTTATAGACAACGTTTAACACCGAATTGTACAATGCAGGCAAATTTTAAAACACTTTCATAGACTTAATATGATGCATGATTGCAGTATATGCCATTTCAAATTTATGTTATGAAATAGGATGCTTTGCAGAAATCTATTTTCAAAATTAACAAACCTTGAAGACTTCGTTATTAGTGTGGACATTGACGATATCCTCATTTTCCGCTTGCATTCATGTTTCAAAATGTCTTTCGCAGATGCAAGATTTTATTTCAAGCAGCCGAATTTAAAGATAATATTCTATGATTTACTTTATTTCGTGACAGGACTCAAGAGAACGTTCTTATCAAAACTTATACATAAAAGAGTAGACGTATATTAAATACTGGGTGAGTACCCTGGACCCGATGGATCCGATTTAAAGAAAGTCATATTTTCGAAACTAATGTACATATTACAATAAGTGATACATGAATTTAAAGTTTTTTTTTTCAGTAACAAATTTTCGATGTGTAACCCTCTTGTTATACACTGTTAAAAATTTGCAGCATTCTGTCCAGTCATTTGACCGTTTTTTGGAAAAACGGTTTCATAACATAATTTAACTCTATTCTGATCATAAAATGGCCAATAATATGGTCGGAATAGTGTTAAATTACGGATGTGTAACCGTTTTCGATAAAAACGGTCAAATGACTGGACAGAATGCTGCAAATTTTTAACAGTGCACGGTATCCGCCCAATCTGTAATGCAGTTCGTTCCAAACACCAAACGCCCAATCCACCGGTGTGGAAGTAACTACGTTCAAGTAACTACGTACCTGTAAAGACCAATGAGGTGGGTCTCCCTCCTTTCGAAACACAAAATCTGAGCTGCTCTCAAGCGGGTGATGGTGATTTACCCTTAATCACACGGACACGAAGATCCCCAGTGTTAACACCATGTGATTTCTTTTTGTGGGGTTACCGCAAATGCATTGTTTATGTACCACCAATGCCGAATACACTACCAGGCGTTAAAGAACGCATTTGTGCAGCATGCAGAAGCATTGACAGAGTGATGCTGCAAAATGTTTGGAACGAACTGGATTACAGATTGGACGTATGACGTGTAACAATAGGGTCACACATCGAACATTTGTAACTGAAAAAAAACTTGGTATGTTTCTATCTAAATTAATGCATCGCTTATTCTAATATGCGTAGTAATTTCAAAAATATGATTTTTTAAAATGGAGTTTATCATTTGTACTCACCCTGTATAATGATTTACAATGTTACAGTTAAATTTCGCCTTCTTAATACCGAAATAAAATGCAAAGGAACTGACAAATATAGATAATTGCTGTTCTAGAAATAATTATTTCATTTAAACTATAATTTAAAGAGATAAATAAGCCAACAGAGTACGAAATAAATGTTTTACACAGTCTCATGTGTCAACAAACCGTATAGTCATTAGCATGAATGAAGTTAGTTTTTTCAATTCGTTAATCTCCCATGAAATTTTTGTTTTGTCTATTGAAATAAATTTTTAGACAAAAGATTTCGTCACATTATGACTATGAATCTCTTCTCGAAGCAATACATTTACCATTCAAGTTCTTCTAAGCATAGGGATAAAGAGGCAATATAATAGTATGAAGTGAAGTGATTTTTATCTTCGCAAATGTAATATATTGATGGTAAAAAGCTTTAGTTTTGCGAAAACATATTTTACGAGAAATAAAACATTATCGAATAAGATAGAAGTAGAGGATATCATGCACTAGATCAAATTTTTATTTTTTATGTTGATGTTGTATTTCGATGAAAAGAATAGTGACATTTATACTTTATTTTCAAATGAAATCTGCATTACGCATGTATAAAGAATCTCCATTAAAAATCTTCTTTGCTATGTCGAAAACAATTATCTTTAAAATATAAATTTTAAACATCTTCTTTGTAAACATTCGAAATCTCTTTTGAAACTTTTCGCATAGATTGTTAACAAGCGGTTTTTAGTTTGCATTTTTTTTATTTTTTACTTTTTACGTAAAAACACTTAAAAGGTGTATTAAAATTAAGTTTAAATTAAATGTATTTTGATATACTTCCAGTACTTACAATAAAGTTGAATACTTATAACCTGATTGTATAAGTTGCAGTTTGTGTAATATTTAAGTTTTCCACTATAAATGTGTTTAACCCATTAACCGCCAAAACTATAAGGGGTTAAAATTTTTTTATACAAATGGTATTGGTTATTCATTTGAACATATATAACATTAATTTATAGTGGAAATAACAAAATTTGTGTTAGCTTAAGAAAAATGGAGTGTTGCGTTCACGCAACGTCAGCGGAATAAGAGTACTGATTTTTATTGAGCTCAATTGAGCACCAGCAGGATTTTGTTCCATATATGGGCACTGTAAGATTTTTTTTACCTTTGTTACAATTTAGACAGCAAGCAATCACTTTAATGTAATTAATTTATTATTAAAATTAATTTTTTTTTATTTTTTTAAATTACGGATCATATCCAGAAAACAGTTTCAAGTATCAAAATATTCGCTGCACTTATGATGTAAATCAACATCACAAATGTACTAAAGCGATATATATTCTGGCTATGGCATTGTTTACAATGCAGTCTTCCGCTGTCATCGGACTTGACAATTAACCCTTTCAGGGGCAGTATTATGTTTATGAAGCCAATTAATTTTATTTCCCAAATGCCACAATGGCACCAGAATTGTGGTAAAGTAATTGTCATTTTTGTGTAATTGTTCGTGAATACCGGTGTCATTCATTCATTTCAACATTTTAGAAATTTAATTGCATTGCCCCGGAAAGGGTTAAATTTCCGCGTTCTGTCTGTAATGGCTTTTGCATGGAGAACTTACTAAGCCTTCTTTTGGCTGATTTGTTTATGGCTAACTCTTTACTTTCAAAGGGTGTTTGCAAAAGGTACAATGCAACTTCATGTCTGAAATCTAAGTGACAGTATTTGTTTTCGAACATAATCTTTATACCTTCTCGCATTGGTCAAGGTTTTATTTTTTCTTCATTTTTTGGCTGAGTCATAATCAATTTTTCTACCTTTATCCTCTCCAAATCTCCAGTTTTTTTTCTTTTCTTTTTTTTCTTTTTTTTTTTGTATGTGTGATTTGCACTACTTTTAGAGGGTACAAACTTCTTTTTCACGCACATTTCAATTTCGCCAGCAGTATCGAAAGGTAAAATATCATTATCACTTTTCGATATATTATTATTTCCTTCTTCATCAATAATTTCTGCTATTTCTGATGAAATAACCATAATATTTGTTTCGTTCCCGTCATAATTATATGAATCATTATTAAAAATTCTTTGAAGACCTTCGAAGAACGTAAGATATGTATTTGAAGCATTTCTGTGAGCACAGAATAAGAAAAAAATCCACAGAGTCGAACGATACGAGTGAGTACCGGAATTACCTCTTTTCCGCTGACGTTGCGTAAACGCAACACCTATTGTCTTTTCCTCCCCCATTAAAACGAAAGCAACTGATTCGTTGAATGTTCTGGTGTACTTTGAACTTGTCTAAAAATAGATTTACTCTAAAGATTACGTTTGTATAACTATATTTCTTCTGCGAAAAAGACAACGTGAAAGTTTTCGTTTAAAAATCCTTTAAGTTTCGAACTTGTTATGAAACAGAAAAAAAATGTTGAAAGAAAATATTTTTCTATTGAATTAGTAAACATAATATACCCTACTCATAAATTACTATTAATATAAAATTCATTTGATAGCTAATTTTTTATACGCATTTATTTTGACTGTTGCGTGAACGCAAGACCAGCGGTTAATGGGTTAAGCAATCCAGGAATATTGTCATACAAACCAATACTACGTTAGTGTAGTATTAATTTCTATTATAATATTCCTGTATTGTGTACCATAAACTTACATCGAAATCATAAATTATCGAAACATGCATTCAATGGCAAACCATACAATAGATCCAATTCCAACTTAAAAAATATATACATATTACATTATTAGATCTAATTCCTCGATTTCCCTAACTTATTCTAAATTACTAATCTATATTCACTAAATCCTTATTCTTAAATAATCTCTATCTTTAACTTTGTTAAATTCCCTTTAATTTAATGTCTCACATGTCTAATTTACTTAAATATTACGTTTTTAGTATTCTTAAATTAAATGTTCCCTTTCTGATCTTTTTTCTTTTAGAATGTTCTTTTAGCAGCCATTTTTTCCCTTCCGAGAATTTACTTTCCCGCGCTTATTCCGGGGTTTTCCTATTTAACTTCAAATTCATCCGCTACTCTGTCAAGCACTCTTTCCTTGGTGTGGTATACTTAATTGTTAATTTGTTGAGGGCGCGACATACGTCGTATTTGTATTAGTAGACTAGGCGAAAAAAAAACGATGCTCGCAGTGTTTTCTCAGATTTTGGTTGTATTTCCACTTGTTGTACCATCCCCTGGTCACCGCCCGATGTGTTCTATTATCTACAACTTTGCTTATCTCCAAATTACTATTATGAAGCGATGGCTAAATATCTCGGTGGAAACTGCGCCGCCGAGAGATGTTAAAATAAAATCCTGAGTTGACTTTACGTACACTGTTAAAAATTTGCAGCATTCTGTCCAGTCATTTGACCGGTTTTATCGAAAGCGGTCCCACAACCGTAATTTAACACTATTCTGACCATATTATTGGCCATTTTATGGTCAGAATATAGTTAAATTACGGTTATGAAACAGTTTTTTCAAAAAACGGTCGAATAACTGGACAGAATGCTGCAAAATTTTAACAGTGTATTGTCTCAATTGTTCTGGAGAAACTTTCACTGGATAAATGTGTTCGATGTCCTTCACTCGTTGACTTTCGAATAACCATGTTGATTACTATAGAAACGTTCTTTTTCAGCTTACCCTAATGCACGACTCCCAGATTGATTATTCAATTACTATCGTATCGAAGTTAACTCCACTTTCGAATCACCATATAACGTCAATGTGGTAACCTTTAGACAGGATTTCCAGTTTTCGTTATATTAGCCGACTGGATCGACTTTACCTGCTCTGACAACTTGCACTACTGTATTACTGCTGAATGTGATCCACTACTAGTATCATGACAGCCAGTTATTTTATTTCATCTATTAAAAACCTTCCAGCGTTAGAATAATCTAACATACATGAAAACAAAAGTATACAAATATACATAATTGTTTTTCCAGAAATAAGTATTTGCACTGAAACTATAATTTAAAGAGATAAATAAGTCAACAGAGAACGAAATAACTTTTTTACACAGTCTATCATATGTCAATAAATCGTATAATCATTAGCATCAGTAAAGTGAGTTTTTGCTATTCGTTAATCTCCCATGAAATTTTTGTTTTGTCTATTGAAATAAATTTTTCGACAGAAGATTTCGTCACGTTATGACTATGAATCTTTTCTCGAAGAAATACCTTCACCATTTATGTTCTTCTAAGCATAAGGATAAAGAGGCAATATAATAGTATGATGAGAAGTGATTTTTATCTTCTCAAATGTAATATATTGATGGTAAACAGGTATATTTTTGCGATAACGTATTTTACGAGAAATAAAACATTATCGAGGAAGAATGAAAGAAGTAGAAGAAATCATGCACTAGATCAAAATGCATTTTATGTCCATAGTATATGGTATATGGTGTAGTTTAAGTGTATATTATGATTTTTTTTATTTTCATGTTGTATTTCGATGAAAAAAATAGATTTAATTTCAATTTTTATCTTCAAATTAAATCTAAATTACGCATGTATAAAGAATGTCTAAAATACGGTATAAATTTTCTTTGTTATGTCGAAAACACATTCTTTAAAATATAAATTTTAAACATCTTCTTTGTAAACAACCGAAATCTCTTTTAAAACTTTTCGTATACACTATTAAAAGAAAGCAGCTTTTCAGTTTCCATTTTTTTTTTCTTTTTTGCTTTTTACGTAAAATCACTTAAAAGGGTGTATAAAAAAACAATTTAAATGTATTTTGAAATACTTTCAGTACAAAGGTGGCCTTGTGATGCTTACAATAAAGTTAAATACTTATAACCAGGGTTGGCAAAGTGAACACTGCCCAGGAAAAATCACCGGGTTTTTTTCGTTTAGGTGGGCTCACCAACAAAAATCCGCATGATGTGCTTTTGTTAAAAGTGGGTTTTTGCTAAAAATCATTTCTGTGTCTGCAAATCCCCCCTGTAGTATTTATAAATACAATATACAAGTTTACCATTTAAGCCTGAAACCTAGGTGGTTTCTTTTATCAAAATTACATGAAAAGAAATAAATAAAAATCAGTCGTATTTGTAGTAATCAGGTGGTAGTTTATTTCAGAACATATATTTTAAAAATGTATTTAAAGGAGAGACCATGGAGTGCGTGCACAGCACGCCTGCTATACCGTGTTGTAGGCAGCGGGGACCAGGATCGATATTCTTTCGAGCAATATTAGATTTTTTACAAGCCTTTGCAGTGCATGCGCAGTAGGCCTGCTATACGGTGCCGTAGGCAGCGGGGATCCGGTTTGAAGTTAGTTCGCTTCGAGATATCATATTATTAGAAGCCTCGATAAAAGGAGAGGCCCGCTAGCGGGCGAAGTCAGCTAGTAGTAATATTAATAATATTTTTTTTGTAATAATTAATAATAGTATTAATAATAATTAATATTAATGTTAATTATTAATAGTATTAATATGACTCTATAGTATGAGTTAATAAATTTATTCTGATATTATATTAAGTTAATACTAATATCCGAATAGGATAATTTTTTAACTGATTTTGTAAATCATATTAAGTAGTAGTGAATAGATTAAATGTAATTTCAAAAATGTAACTTAATAAATATATTTTTAAATGGTTACACACTGTATTACATAAATATTTTCAAATATATAGTAAAATAACCAAAACCCACAAAAAACCAGAGAAGTCCACAAAAACTTGGGTGGGTTGGGTTTTTGCCAACCATACTTATAAGTGGGTTCCATAGGTTGTAGTTTGTGTAATAGATAGGTTTTCCTCCATAAATGTTGTTAAACAATCAAGGAATATTGTAATATAAATCAATTCTCTATTGATTTATATGACAATATTCCTGGATTGCCTACCCTAAAAATACATCAAAATCATAAGCTATCGAAACTTGCATTCAATGGGAAAACATACAAGATCCAATACCAACTTAAAAAAAAAAAAAAAAAAAAAAACATTATACATAAACAGACAAGGTAATAATACAGTATAATGTTTTTTAGCTCACAGGCTATCAAAGCCTGAGAGCTTATGAGCCCACCGGTTCTATATGTACATACGTACGTATGTACGTAAAGTAACGCGATAATTTTTGATAGAAATATCCGGTTTCCTTCAAATTTTTTTTCGAGGTTCATTCTGATAAGGCGCTTCCCTGATTAGTTTTTGGAGTTCATTGGTTAAGGATAAATGGGGAAAAGGGTGGCTAGTCCCCCCCCCCTTAATTTAGATAAATGGGTTTTTCAGGCAGAAATATTCAATTTATTCCAAATTTGTGTACCGGTTTATTATGCTAAGGAGCTCTCTTGATTAAATTTGGATGTTCATTAGTTAGTATAAAGGGAGGAAAGGGGAGCTAGCCCCCCCCCCTTAATTTAGATATATTGGTTTTTCATGCATAATTATTCGATTTGCTCCAAATTTGGTATATCGGTTTATTAAGTTCAAAGGTGCCTAGATTAGATTTGGAGGCTCATTAGTTAAGTATAAAGGGGGAAAAGGGGGGTAGATACCCCTTAATTTGCATAAATGGGTTTTTCATGCAGAGTTATTCGGTTTGCCCCAAATTTGGTATATCGGTTTATTACGTTAAGGAACTGCCTTGAAATAATTTGGAGGTTTATTGGTTAAGTATAAAGGGGCGGCGGAAGCTAGTGCCCCCTTAATTTAGATAAATGGGTTTTTCATGTAGAATTATTCAATTTGCTTGAAAATTGATATACCGGTTTTTTCCAATATGGCGCTTCCTTCATCAGATTTGAAGGTTCATTGGTTAAGTATAAAAGGGGGAAAGGAGGCAAGTACCTCTCAATAATTTAGGTAAATGGATTTTCATACACAATTATCCAGTTTACTTTAATTTTGTTTTCTATGCTCATTCTGATGAGGAGCTTTCCAGAATAGATTTGGAGGTTCATTGGTTCAGTATAAAGGGGGAGGAGTGGGGCTTGTCCCCTCCTTAATTTAGATAAATGGGTTTTTCATGCAGATTTATTCGATTTGCTCCAAATTTGGTATACTGCTTTATTATGTTAAGGATCTTCCCTGATTAGATTTGGAGGTTCATTGGTTAAGTATAAAGGGAATAAATAGAGGTATATAATCTCCCTTAATTTATTTTTTGAGGGGCATTATTCTTTGAAGTAAGAGTATAATATACAATTAGTGTGAATAGCCTGTGAGCTCAATGCCATCAGTTTAACTGGGCACTTTTCTTTTTATTTTTTCTGTTGTCTTCTTCTTACAAAGTACTTATTGATGGCTTAGTTTGAAACTTTTTAAAAACCTTATAATATTTTAAAGAATTTATATTAACATGAGAGATAATATAGTAAAAGAGAATCAAGAAACATTACAAAGTCAATTTACTTAAATTAATATTTAAATCTGTATTAATATATTTTTATGTAAATTATTTTAGTTTACTATATGGTTAATTATTACAAAAGTACGTAAATTTACTTTAAAGTTTCTGTAATAATATTTAATTATAAAACATAGATACTGTGCGTGTATGTAATTTGCTAATGGACTGTAACGTGTTCCGATATAAATGTACAGGATCTTGAATCAGGATTGACACCATAATCAGTTTTGAAACATACTGCGATGTTAATTGGCGGACATGACCGAATTAACCCCTTAACGGTCGCTAAATTTTGGAAAAACCATCAAAAAAGTACATATTTTTTTATTACAGAAATTGAATAATTATAAGGTTTCTATATAATATATGCAATTATTTTTTTTTTCAGGCAAAAATAAAGATGTTATAGATCAAATTCAAATTTGTGGAAAAGCCATCATGCGAGAATTCTGTGTTTTAATGTTTGTTTTACAACATACAAATTAATGCGAATAAGACCTTTATTTTTCGCATCTTAAATCTTTATTTATCATCATGAAACAAATTTTTACAAATAATATTTGAAATATTATGATATACATTACATTTTGATTATTAATAATTTTGTTCAGTGTGATATATTTCGAAACATGCAATGCTAAGTCCAACATCACAATCAGCGCCAGAAACCAAACCGAAACACTAATAGTCAAAGACTTCACACAGAAATGCCTGTTAAATTTTTCTGGTTTCAGAAGTTTTTTCCAGCAATAATTCTCCAGCCCGGAAATATGACGGGCACAGAGAAATAACGAACGATACCTCAGCCCGTAATATTAGCGGGAGCGAGAATTAAGGGGTTAAAAACATAATTATTTTGCATCAGTACTAAAATAGACATTATTACTAACAATAATGAATCCGTGGCATTTTAAATAACAAAATAGCTCACATGATGAGGTTGTTATTCGATAAGAACTTCAAGGTGCGAACAACAACAACAGACGATAGAGACTGCTGTTGCCAAACGACAAATACAAAAGTCTGTTGGAACACGCAAGGAGGTGCGCTCAAAACAGTGTCAAGGCATGCTGTAACAGATACTTTTTAATCAATTTAAATAAAACCTATCCTTTTCAATTGTATATATGTTGATTTTTTTAAATGCATTTCATGGTAACACGGATTTGATATTGTAAAAGCTCGATGAACTTGCATACATGTTTATAAAATGCTTTTTTGATTAATTCTTTTTCCGAAAAAGTTCTTCGAATTTATTTATTGTTATTTTATTTCCAGCCATCTCCGTTTTTAACAAGTCGATGTCGCTGTTCGGCTGGTAAGAAAAAGATACCCATTTCGTGCTTTGCAAGAAGATTGAAAATTGAGCCACAATAAATAACGGCGTATCTACAACATTTTACCTGAAAATCTCAAGCTGAAACAATATAAACTGAAGAAAAACAGTATATGTTAGGTCTACCGGAAAGTTCTGTCGTTAACGTTATTTTACGGCTACTTTTTTTAACAGTCAGATTTCTTCATCGGCACCATGTTTTAAAATGGTAATATCCTCATTGTATTCACAATTATATGAAAACAATGCGAATTTTACCATTTCAAAAAAGTGGTGCCAATGAAGATATCTGAATTCAAAATGTAGGCGTGAAATAACATGTATCGGACAGAACTTTCCGGTAGACCTAATATAAATGTATATTATAATCCAGCAGTCCACGTACTTTATGCTTCATACATAGTCTGACCCACATACATAGTCAATATGCTTATTGGTAAGATATGCAAATTCAGTTAAGTATTATTTATATAAATTTGTTAAAAAATTATAATCCGCTTCTTCTGCAAATACAATAATTCTCTTATCAAATCCGTACCATCGCCGTATGAGGAAATTCGCTGTTCCCGCTATGTTTGCTTTATCATATAATTAGGCATTTAATCATTTCACAATTTTGTATCTATCTACTATAGGTATATTTCTATTGAAAGGAAAATACTGTTATAAAAAAAAACTCTATTAAATTAAACTTAAGCTACATTTATGGATGAACGGAAAAATAAAAATCGTCCCTTTTTAAGATGATTGCTCGCACGGCCACAATATTTTAAAATATTAAAATAGCCAAAGCTAATTTTGTTTAGTATTTAACGCGTAAATAAAATTATAAGGCCATTCCTAAAGTTGTAAGTAAATTGAAATTTTACAATCACTATATTTTTCATGAAATGTTTCTTTTTCTAATTAAAATAAATACTAACATAAAGAAAATATTTATTCGACTTTAGACTTACGAATCATTTCTTGAAGCAATACATTAACAATTAAAGTACAACTAAACATATGGTTAAAGAGGCAAACACAATACTGTGATATTAAAGGCATGTTATAGGCATAGTTATAATGTTATTGGCATGAATACAAATTACTGGCGATTTTTCTTTATTGTAAAACCCATTTTCCTAGAAACATTAATACTGAATGTTTTAAAAAAGAATTTAAGAAAAAAAACAGACATCATACATCAGTTCACATTTTTATTTTTTATGTGTATGTTGTATTTCAATAAGAACAAAATCCTCTTTATATGTACTTCATTTTATAATAAAGATCTGCCGAACTCGCAATAAAGAAAAGTATAAAATTTTATAAAAAGTGAAATCCTCAAATAATTTGAAATTCTAAATAAATCTCCAGAAAATAAAAATATTAAGCGTTTTCTTTCTAGGAATTCATAATCTTTATTTTAAAACATAAAAAAAATAAAAGGCGAAATGCGAGTATTACTCGCACACAGAGGGTTCCATACAATAATATATGAATTAGTAAGTATATTATTAAAAAAATACCATTGCTAAAAGAATACTAAGACTTTGTAAAAACTATACAACGTACGTTGTGGATAGCTGTATAGTATACAGGGTGCAAAGGAAAGTCCCTTTAACTTGAAAATACTTGACGGAGAGAGTTACAGCTATACAAGTGAGGTAACGTTGTAGTAAAGCGACTACGCTCAACCTAATGCAAACGACAGCAGCACCCCTAGTGGCGAAGTTCGGAAGATAGCCATTGCAAATCGAAAACGAAAACAGGTAGAGCAAATTTTACAATTAGAAAGATTTAGAGCCTCAATTAATTAGTACGAAACGACATTTGGTTCACACGGATAAGATAAATCGTCGCCTGCATACACAAAAATGTCCGAAATTGATAAGCGACGATTCTACTTTCCCTAATCACATTCCGGAAATGTAGCAGTGCATAGATGTAGATTGTGACATTATACTGTGCTGTAATGTGTGTAAAGATTTAATTTTCAATGCATTTAAAATTTTAGATTAAATCTATGTCGTCGTATTAAAGAGGCTTGCAATAGACGTTCCATGCTGATAAATGTGCATGCAGAATTACTCTCACGAATACAAACGTGTATCGCGAGCAATGGCGAACTTTTCGGACATGCTGAATATTAACTTTTTATCACTGTGAGACAGTTTGTCTTCTTTTTTTGTATGATTTTATCAAAATGTATTGAGATAAGTACGTATTTATAGCATAAATTGTGCGCATTTCTTCATACTTCTGACTATTCCATTCAAATGTTTACACAAAATGGAGTGCATCGGTTTCCAACATTTTTGGGTAAACAGGCGAAGATTTATCTTATCCATGTAAACCAAATGTGGTATTCTACTAATTACTTCATGCTCTAAAAGTTTCTAACTGGAAATTTTGCTTTATCTCTTTTCGTTTTCGATTTGAAATGGCTATCTTCCAAATTTTGCCACTAGGGGGCGCTGCGGTCATTTTCATTAAATCGGGCTCAGTTGATTTACTATACCGTTACCTTACCTCATTTTCATAGCCGTAGCTCTCTCCGTTCACAAGTATTTTCAGTAAAAAGGGACTTTCCTTTGCACCCTGTATACCAGAAAAGTATAAATGGGTATACCATGAAAGTTCAAAGATATATGGAACATAAATAATAGCAAATATAGCTATTCTGTGTATTTGTTATTCCATATAGGTTTTTAGTTAACCTTTAAAGACATAGCAGGTGTATTGAGAGAGCCACTCAATGGAAACTAGTCGCGAATCCCATAGTATTTATGTGATTAATTCTCATTTAATAGTCTGTTTTTAACAATTTGACGTTTATTGCTTTTATACTGCTAGTGAGCATTGCATTACATAAATATATATTTAAAATTTGTTATCTAGGCTTTAAAAGCCGATGGAGCGTAGAGTATGACGTCCCTATCATTATGTATGTCTAAACCGTCCGTGTCTTTAAGAGTTAATATCTCGGCTAATTACCGACGATTTTTTCCGAAATTCGTGATCAACAATGCTTTTATACTTGTACTACGATAAGTAACTCCAGCTCTGCTCAACATGTTTGCTAAAGCCCATAAATCGAAATTTGAGTGTAACGGAAAAATGCGATTTTCTCAAGAACTATATGACCTAGGATAATCGCTATAATTTTCCTGCAAGGTTTAAATTAATGTCTACTGCCTCTAATTTTTTCATAATTTTAGTTTCAATAGATTCGGAATTAGATGGGGGGGGGGGACATATTTTTGCGTTACATTTTCCACCATAACTTTGAAAATGTAATACCTAAAATTAAATTAAATATATTTTTGATTTCAGAGTAACGAACGCTTTCACATGATATTATAATATTATGATATTATACAAAGAAAAGATTTTTTTTCAAGTAACTTAATTAGCCACTCTACATTTTTCTTAAGTATATTTATGAATATTTATTAATCTGTAAATATGTGGGTCTATAATCTTTATTACTTCCCCGAATTTGAACTTTCCACGATGCAGAGGTTATGAGTAAAAAGGCTGTGACAGACAGACAGAGGAGGGATCTTATAATGGTTCCGTTTTTACTTTTTAAGTACGGAACCCTATAAACTAAAAATTCTGAAAATTATTATTATTCTCTTACCAACTTCAAAGTTGAATCGTTTATTTAGAAATAAGTGAAACGGGATTGGATCGAAATATCTGAAACAAAAAGAATTTATTTTTACTTGATAATAGAGAGGATGCATAAAGATAAATTATTCGTTGTAAGTTATATAACAAAAATGAATTACAGCAACGTTTTTAAAAAATTGTAGAAAGGATGAAATTTATCAATATACTTCATATGTCAATGTATCTCATAGCATAAAAATTACATTTAATAAATTAATAAATACTAAGCGTAAATGTATTGTTTAAAAAATGAAGTATTATTTATATTTGAGCGTGAAATGTACCATGGGAACATTTTCTTTTCCATGGGCGATTGTTTGAATGGTAACGCTATTTTAAAGTGATAAAAATCCAATAGAATCTTAAACATAAACTTTACAAAATCTCATATGTCAACAAAACATAAAAGCATGCTTAAAGTATGAAATAAATTGAATTTTTATGATACCTTAATCTCTCACGATGTGTTTGTTTTTCCATTCAAATAGATATTTAGATAAAGAAAAGATTTCTTCGAGTTACATCTATGCATCATTTTTTGAATGCTTCAATATAATCATGTTTGATAAAAGTATTTCTAAGCATAATGGAAGAAGGCAATCATAATATTATGATTTTAATTATTTTACTATATGGTGTGAAAAGGTAGAGAATTAAAACACATGTGAGGATGAAAATGAAAATACATTTTATTGCCAAAAATTTATTTTATTCTGCAATAGTATAGTTTCCATGAAGATTATTCGAACTGTCTTGTAGTATGTGGATACATTTCACGTAGTACGATTTCTCAATAGCTCCAAAATATGGACCTGTTTGGCAATCGACATCCTCACTGACGCATATCTCTTTCCCTAGAGCTATCTTTTAAAGTTAGAAAACAAACAAAAGTCGCTGGGAAACCGATCTACTGAATATGGAGAGTGTTGGAAGAACTCGTATTTCAATTCATTCAATTTTGCCATCGATTTCATGCATCAACCGGTGCATTCTTTTATTGAAACATGGCTTTTTTTTTGCTATGCGAGGCTTTTTTTTCTTCATTTCTTTCTTAAAACTATCAAATAATGGGCATAGTACTCTACTCGGACAGCCTTTTTTTTTTTCAAAAATTCGATGCATATAATGCAACATGCATCCCAAAAACTACTGACCAAGTCTTTTTTAGCCAATGTTTACCTTTTTGGTGACTTTGGGCGATTTTTACCCCTTTTTCAACTACACGAGTTACTACCCATTGGATTAAGGTCTGTAGTGATGAATACAAGTTTAATACATTGCTATGAATCGGTGCAAAATTGCATTTCGATTACGCTGTAAAATCATCAAATTGCACTCTCGATCATCGACACATTTCTGTTAGAATTCTGCTTTTTGTTAGAAAACGCGGCATTCATCTAGAACAAATATTTTCTTATGCGAATGTCCATGCAAAATATTCTTCACACTTTCTGTCGATACCTTTTTGGTGACAGATTATGATGACTATGATGACTACTTCCTTCAATTTCATTTTTCGGTTATCCAAAACAATATGGCGGATTTTTTTAGATGTTTCTACACTGTTAAAAATTTGCAGCAAACTGACCAGTCATTCAACCGTTTTATAGAAAAAGGGTTACATAACCGTTATTTCACTTTATTCTGACAATAATATGGTCAATGATATCATGCACTGTTAAAAATTTGCAGCATTCTGGCAGGTTATTTGACCGTTTTTTCCGAAAACGGTTACACAACCGTAATTTCAACACTATTCTGACCATATTATTGGCCATTTTATGGTCAGAATATAGTTAAATTATGGTTATGAAACCTTTTTTTCAAAAAACGGTCGAATGATCTGCCAGAATGCTGCAAAATTTTTAACAGTGTGATCATATACGCTTAAAATTATGGTCAAGTAAACATTATTTTTAAAAAGGTCAAATGACTGTACAGTTTGCTGCAGATATTTAACAATATGTAGTTCATGAATCAATTGGATGTCCAGAACGTGGGACATTATTTGTTCTGGTACGATCGAATTTAAATTCACTAAACCATGGACAAATGAGTGTTTTCGATGGTACGTGATAATTCTTCAGAAGTCATTTTTGAGTTTGGACTGTATTTTTCCCCCAAAAAGACATATTTAATCAAAAATCGAAATTGTCTTTCGTCCATTCTTTTCAAAAACGAAAAAATAGATTCACTTACTCGACTACAATTTGTAAAGAAAAAATCGAAATATCGTATAATCTTGACAGTAATCCATCGCTGATTATATCGAGTAAAAAACAAATAGATGAAATCATGCATTGGATCAAATTCTTATTTTACACATACTGGGAGAATGTCACATAAATAAAATCAACATTTATTTCTATTTTATTTATCGATTAATCCTTTATGCTCCGGTGGTACATTAAAGTACCACAGTTTTCTATCCCAATTAAAACACACTTATTGAACGCATTCGCTATGGTACTTTTAAGAAGCAATTGTAAATACCTCCCTTTGACTACCACTAGATAGTAATTGCAGTTCCAGTAAGCTGAAAAGTGTACACGAAGCTATTTTGGCCCGTGTGTGAGTCAATTTTGATTCCATTTTCTTGTCTGACATGGTACTCCTAACGTTTGCTTCGAATCATCTTAAATTTTAAAGGTAAGGCTCTCATTTTTTTTCTTCTTTTAAATAGATCACATAACAATATGCTTTGCTAAAAAAATAATTTTAAGTTTGTTTACTTTACGTAAAACTTTTCAAAGCGGTACTTTTGAGTACAGTCGGGAATACGTTGAACAAGATTTTTACTTAGATTTTTATCGTTTGGATACATATGATGCATAAAAACATAGTATATATATTTACTAGGAATACGCGGGTGCTAAACAGGTGGATTTTAATACAATATGGGGGAAGTAGTTGCATGATTTATGTGTGACATTGATGAATAACAAAACAAGAAGTATGTTATTTTTATCTTTAGGAAAAATGCTGTAATTTTATATAGGAAAGAAATTAGAAAAAAAAAAATATGTAAAATTATCTTTTAGCATTTTATGAACTCTTTTGAGTTTTTTACAACTAAAAGTTTGGAAATTTCTTTCAGATATCCTTTCCATCTAACGATAGTGTAACGACTGCAAAAAATTTCCTGATGGCGAAATCCTCACTTATAATGGAACAACAGCATAATCATCTAGTCATATATACATCATAGACATATATACGCTACATATGCATGATAAGGCACAGTAAAATATTAAGAAAAATGGATATAGTTTTTTTTTTCTGTCTCGATTTTCGTCTAAGCGTTACGACCCAACGGCACTTTGAATTACCACATCAAGTAATTCACCGAAATTAACAAAACAAAATGCAATCTTTTACTTTTAGTGCATATATCTTTTAATATATCACAGTATTAAAAGGGAAAAAGTTTAAAGTAGATTATTTTATAATTTTAGATATAAAGGGCTAAAACTTTCTTTATATGAACATGTAAAGAAATAATAAGACTAAGTAAAATGTCTTATTGTAAAATATAAAACATATCCCTTCAACACATATGTTTTAAACGCTTACTTCTAGTCATTCAAATTGTTTTTTAACTTGCAAGCTATTACAAATTACAAGCACTATTAATTGCATCTATCTACCATTAAATTAATTGTTTTACTTAGAAATAGGTAAAAAGAAGTAGTATTAAAATATCTTAAACTAAATGGATTTTGTTTTGCTTAGATACTGGAAACATAAAGATAAAATACCATCTGTTCTTTGTGTAAAAAAGAAATAATAATAAAAAAAACTGTGATTATAAACCATAATTTAAATCAAAGATATAATAAAATTTATCAATAAACATCATACATACATCATATTTAATGAAGATACATAGATTGCATGTTGTATTTAAAAAATGCGTGCATAGTTTACAAACTGCATTAAAAAAAGCACTCTTTATGTTTATGTATGCTACGCCTGGAAGTAAGAAATTTTGGAAATAAGAAATTTATCAGTTTACGGACAATAGTTAATTTTTCATTCTTGAGCCATTCATTTCATTCTGTATAGTGTGAATACTTCCATTGATAAGTTAAATATACAAAAGTAATGTTTGAAAGTTGATAAGAAAATATAAAGAACTTACATGACATTATTTCTATTTAAATATATCAAGAAAATAAATTATTTTTTGTAAAAAAAAAGTTTTGGAAGTAACATTATTTGAGTAATTTCAAAAATGTTTTAATCACCATAATTCCATGATCAATCGCCCAGTAGTTATCGGAGAGTAGTTAATTCAGATTTATATGAAACCTGTCAGGGAAGTTATTTTAATTTCAGATGCGATTGTTTGGTAGGCAAAAATTTGAAGGTAATGATTAAAGGTAATTGAAGGTAAACACTTTACAGTTCTCACCAAATTTTTACTTTCCATTCAAATAAATATTTAGTTACGGATTTGATTTCTTGTGGAAGACTATGAATCTCTTCTAAAAATAACGCATTAATTGCTAAGTTGCTTCTGAGTAAAAGGGATAAGAGCACTAATAATAATTTGATTTCTAATGTATTTTATATAACATGAGATTTATCTAATGAGATTTGCATAATTTAAATAATATGACATCGATATTAGAAACAAATATGTCTAACGTATAAAAATTTTAACAGTAAAATATATATAGAAGCTTCAGTTATAAAATTTAAATGTCAGTTCACTCAGCTGAGTATTGTAGTTAGAGCTATACTGAAAAATTAACAACATAAAATTACTGTTTATTTCTACTTAAGTTTCAGAGTAGAAGTTTCAGTGTACACATAACATTATACCTGACTTTATCGAGTATAAACGAGTGAACTACAGGAAGTCGGGCAGTCACATTTTTATTTATTATGGGGATGAGGTAAAATGAAAACAGAATGCTGTTGTTATTTCTATTTTAATTTCAGATTAAAACCTGCCATTCGTGCGTTAAAGAAATTATAAGAAATGAAATGATAAAATTACGCATTGTAAAGTTTTGTCTATAAATTAAAAATTGTAAGCTTTTTAATTCTGGGTACGTAAAAACTTTATTTTAGAACTTTAAAAATATAAGAAAATTAAGAACATTGTAACCTCTTTCCCCCTTCGAAGTTTAATTGCATTACTTAAAATTAGGTAAAATGAAGTTAGATCAACACATCTTCAACTAAATGAGATAGATTGCATATTTTTCTTTCTCAGAAGGTAATAATTATAAAAAGATATAACGTTTAGAAATGATTTAAATCGCAGTGATATTTAATGTAACAGTATACTTGTTATTTAATAATGACATAGCATGAAAATTGCATAAAATAAAACCTTATCTACATTTATATGGGAAATCTATCAAAAAAAAATAGTTTATGTTGCAGTGGTTACTCTTTGCATGACAAAATCGTTTAAATATATAAAAAACTATAAGTGTATAGACAGGAAGTCGGCTCCACAAACTATCACCTAATCGAGTTGACTTCTGAAATTCCAGGATTAGTTAAAACTCGGTCGCATATTAAAATTCAACTAGTCTGCCAAGTCATATCTTGGTGGAAAACACCCGCAAATTTGATTTTAGTGGTTGGCTGGTTTGTTTAACATTGTGTTTTAATGCTCCCAGTCCTCCATGATTTCAAAACTTTGGGTGCCAGAAAACACACTGATAAACACACCGATCAACCAATAAAATTGGGTCTGCAGATGATTTCCATTAAGATATGACTTAACTCACCAGTTGCATTTTAATATGCTAATCGAGTTCTGTAAAATCAATAAATTTCAGCTGTCAACTCTATGATGTGATTGTCTGTGCAGACGCATTCCCGGTTTAGTACTAAGCATAGTTTTTTACACAACCTTATTTCTTAACAAATCATAAAAGCATTCTGTGAGTACGATATGTATTAAATTTTTACTATTCCTAAATCTGTCGTAATTTTTTTTTCCATTCAAATAAATAGTCAGATAAAGATAAGATTTCTTCAAGTTGAATCTATGATGAAGGATGAGTATAAAACTTTTGTCGAAGTTACATATTAACCATTAAGCAACTTCTAAACACATAGAAAGAAAAAAGACAATCATAATACTCTGGTGTAGGATACTTTTAAGATGTGAATAATGGCAATGCATATTTCGTTTTTCGAAATATACATTTGCCTGGGAATATTAACTTAGAATTTACCGAATAAGAAGGAAATAAATAGCGAAAATCATGCTGCAACTTACATTTTTATTTTTCTTCTGCTTGATTGAATTCAATGAAACAATATTGCTCTTTAATTCTACTTTATTTTCATACTACAGTTTTTCATACCCGTACATTGCTTTTTAATACATAAATTTTATAAGAAACTATTTTCGACATTATTTTCTAAATAGTAAGAACTTATTATTATGATTCAATAAGAAAGAATGTAGTTTCTTAATTATTACACTCTTTATTTATATTTTATATTCTACATTTGTTGTTTAAAAATTTCTTTTATGCAGTTTTATAGCCAGTTCATCTGTTTTAGAGAACACAGTACGGTGCACAATTAACTCTGTTGTTTTAACTCGCATAAAGTTATAACCAGACTGTTTATTAACAAAAAAGTTTTTGCTGATTTATTACTTGTACACTACTTATTTTTAGTGATATATTATTTTTTTCGTTTTATTAGGGTTTTGTTCAACCTACGAAACTCTTATAATGTTGCTTCCCTGTCTTCCGTCTGTCAGTCACATGCTCAAACTCGGAAACTGTTTAAGTTACAGACTCTAGTTTTTTTTACATAGAGCTGAATACGCCTGTCCTTCCCAATATTACAAAATATTGAAAAATTCTTATATCATTTTAATTAAGCACATTCATTCTTTTTGGATTTCTAAACATAATCTTAAATTCAGCAAACGTCGCAGAGAACCAATGGCGCCATGGTGAAGCAAACGTTTCCCACACAGTAGATTGTGAGTTCGTATCTGTCAGGCGGAACACCAATAGTTTTATTTTTATTAGTACATTTATTTTACAGATGGTTCATTGGATTTTAATTGCACAAAATCTCTTTAGGGACATGCTGCTCCAAGGCATTGTCAAAATCTAAACAAAAATTATATACCAAATAGTCAAGGGTAAAAACATGACTAACAAAAATATAGGAAAAACATCATAATTAAATGAAAACAGTAATGATATGTATAATTAAAAACATTTAAAAGACCATAGTTAAAAGACACAAAATTGTTATAATTAAAATCTGTAAAAGTTATAAGTATTTTGACGATATAAGTAATTAAAATCATTCATTGGAGTAATGTAATGATATATGTAATAAAAACACAATAACTGAAGTAATGTGATGATACATATAATTAAATCATTCAATGAGATATCACAGTCATGACGAAAGGATTAAAAAAAATACACATGTAGCTAACATGACGGAACGCGTTAATAGAACTTTAATCCAGACGATATTGTCTTATGTTGGTTCTCACCATCCAAATTGGGACAGCTTTCTTACACACTTCGCTTATGCATTACGCACAGCAATTCCTGAATCAACAGGGTAAACGCCTTCTGAGTTATTTTTAGGTAGAAAAGTTATAACTCAGTTTCAATGGTTAGTAATCGTGTCTGGTGCTAGTCAGTTCATGTGTAAGGACATTGATAAGTTGGTGAAAGAGGTACCAATTCAGGTGGTAAAAGCTCATAAAAAACAAACACTGTATTTTAATATGCGTAGGAGGGCGTTATATGTTAAAGTTGGGGATTTTGTGTTGTTGGAAAAGCATCGGTTGAGTTCCAAGCAACAGAAAAAGGTAGCTAAATTTGGTCCTAAGTTTGTCGGTCCGTTTGAAGTATTGGGTGTGCGAAACAATAATCTGGTGATAAAGATAGATGGAGTAAGGATGACGTTATATATTTAGGGAAGATGGTAGTGGTGGTTCTCACTTGTCGAGTGGTGTTTCGCAAAATTCCTGGTCAAACGCGTCCAGGGATTCTCAATTATGTGTGCCTAAAAATAAGTCAAAGCTTCATGGTAAATTACATGTAAATAGAGCTAAGAACCAAAGTACTCATAATACAACGACACTGCAATATGGACAAAAGTCAAACGGCGAGATCGTAAATCATTATGTTCAGAATGGGACCTTTTATGTTAAAAGAAACCCAGAATGACAAATAAACGTTTTAAGAGCTATGAACGCTCGGACAATTCGACATCGATACTATCCAAACACATAAATAATTCAAGAAGGGAATGTAAGAACAAAAGTGCTCATAATACAACGACAAGACAATATGGACAAAAAGTCAAACGACGAGATCGTAAGTCATTAGATTCAGCATCGGACCATTTATATGAAAAGAAACCCGTAATTACAAGTGAACGTTCGCCTAAGCTCAGACAATTCGACATCGATATTATCAAATCCCACACATAACAAATCTTTTTATAACCCACGCATTCAATATAAACGTGTAAAATGTAATTATACTAGTGACTCTCCCACAGCTAAGAAAAGTCGAAAAGCAGGAAAGAAATGTAGCTTGCCCTCATCTATGAAATCAGGAGCGCCTAGACAACAGAGAAACCATACGACACACATGAATCAGGATACTTCTATCCGGCCTAGATCTAGTCGTCGAGTGGATTCTATGGTGATTCCCCGACATCGTTACCAAACGCATCTTCAGGACAAGCAATCTACAGTGACTTCACCTTTCAGCTCCGATGAGGAACGAGCATTTGTCTAAATATTCTGGAATAAAGATAGAAAGCCTTCATTCAGCATGAAGCCAGCAAGCTCGGAGTTAATTATATTAATCAGGTGATTATGTTATTTTTTGACTTTGTTGTTTTTTAAATAAAAGTACATTTATGATGTAAGAATGTGAAAGAATCAGGCGGACTTTTGCTATTTTCTTTAGACCTAGTTTTAAAACTTTTGACGCATATTTTTGTTTTTCTGCTTAAGTTCGCAAGTCTTGATGGTTATAGTTGAACATGCAGTTATTCTGAACTTTTGATGTTTTCTGATATTTCATTCCAGGGAAAGAAACCATTTATGTTAACTGATACGGTATTCGGATGAAGAATTTTTGTGTTGCATATTTTTTACATAAAAGTTAAATGTTTAAGTAAATTATAAATTATTTTTCGGGCATGGAATTTTTATAGTAATCCATCATTTGTTTGTTTTTTTTGCAGCTGTAAATTTATTTCAAGAAAAATGTTAGGACATGCATTTATCCCAACCCCTTTTCTTAGTAGATTGCCGGGGGTGGGGGTGGGGGTTGTAAGAAATCAGCAACTTTGTTAGAGAGGCTCTCTAGTGGTTTGAAGGTGAACAAGATGTAAGACGTAACTCTACTCTAGAGACACTCTAATTGTTCGCGGTGCATTTTTAATTAGGAGTTCACTGTTCCGCGAGTTAGCGATAACCGTATGGAAATTTATTTGCTCAAGCTGCCAGTGTATAAATAAGGGAGTGAAAATATGTTAAGCGGTTAGTTAGTTAGACAGTAGTTGAAGTTCAGTGAGTTAGCTGTTAGTTGGCGTGAGTAGTTTTGATGTAGGATACATGGCCTGTGTAGCTGGAGCTTAGCCTGGGAACAAAAACAGATTTAGAGTGAGACGATATCTAGATGTGGATTTGAACTTAACCCCGCCATCGTAGCTCAAGCTCGCTCCGGAGAAATGAAGTTTACATGAGTTGACTTTTGTATTTATATTTAATTAAGATTGTTTTATTGCTATCACGGAGTGAGGGCGAAATTTATAAGATCTTGTCTGCCACATGCAATGCCCCGAAGTTTGAATAAAGCCATATTTTAAACCTCAATATTTTTACCATGACCTATGATTCCAGATCAAACCAAAATTATTCCTCCACACATTGCACGACACAAAACTGTTATGCCACAAGTTTTTTGGCTTGGTTTATGAGTTTGACTAATGTTAATTTTCTACAAATTAGACCCAGATGAAACAGGGTTTTTCTCATCGTCTTCAGGGGGGTCTCATTTTCAGTTTACTTTTTAATTGACTTGAAGATTTTTGTGATTGACTAGTAGTCCAGGCAATAGGGAATTTTACCTAGCAAAATTAATGGTAGTACTGGAAATCGGCTTTCTAGATGTTTTTTGGGTCGCTGAATCCGAATTTGTAACTTCCCACCAAAATTTCCCCCGGCAACCCCCCCCCCCCCAAAAAAAAAGGGTTTTTATTAAACAAATCAACTTTTTTATTGTTTTAGGGCAAAAGTATCTAGAAATTTAGAAATTAGACAAAATTTGCAACAAATTAGATATATGACATTATGACTTAGGATGAAGGGGAAGGGGGGATGTGCCTCGGAACATGTGCGTGGTGCTGCGTGGACTAAGTTGCGCAATTCCACTTAACCACTCACACGTTTACATTCGCCCTCCCATTTCCCCTCCGAACTTTCCTTATAAGGTTTACTTTAAGTTTTTTGGGTCACTGAATCCGAATTTTTAACTTACCCCCAAAAATTTCCCCGACAAAACCCCCCTAAAAGAGTTATTATTAACTTAAATTTCTTATTATTTTAGGGGAAAAGCATTACGAAATTCAGAAACTAGACAAAATTTGCAACAAATAGGATATATGACATTATGACGTAGGATAAACGAGAAGAGAGGGGGCTGCCTCGGAACATTCCCCGCGCGCTTTTCTCAAAGAACAATTTTTTTTCAAAAAATCAATTTCTTGGTGGGTTGCCGGGTGAAATTTTGGTGGGATTTCGACTCACCTTATGTTTTTTGGGTAGCTGAATCCGAATTTGTAACTTCCCACCAAAATTTCACATAATAGTCAGGAACTTATCTATGGAATAACAGATAAATATCAATAAATTTAATTAACAAAATTAATTCCAAAGGAAAACGCGTGTTCGCAAAAGTTTCCGGCCATATTGACAAGTTTGAAAAAAAACGGTGTTATAATAAAAAATAGTAGTGATCAACAACGTTTACCATTAGTATTTTGTGGTTGCATCTTTAGAAATAAGTACTGTGGCGCAGCGACGTGGCATCGATTCAATGAATGGTTGAAGACTGTCTATGATAAGTGTTTTAAACTCTTCTTGCAATTTTTGGGAAAATTCTGCTGAATTGGAATATTTATAATTCCGCACACGTTTGACCATTTCGTTCAAAAGATTTTCTATTGGATTCAAATCGGGTGATTGGGCTGGCCATTTCAAAAGCGGAAATTTTTTGCATGAAATCCAGGGCTTGACGAGTTTGCATGTATATTTTGGGTCGTTATCCTGCTAAAACAAACAATTGGGACCACAATCCCCCCCCCCCAATAAGACAGACAATGATCTTGAAAAATATATTTATATATTGCACCATTCATCTTGTCGCGGATTTTAAATAACGGACCGACACCTTTTCCAGAAAATGCTCCCCACAGCATAATCTGTCCACCGCTCTGCTTCGTTGTAGGAATAACATATCTCGAATCATATCTGTTCCACTCCGGAAGTATAACGAGCTCCCCCTAGTGAGCAGTCTGTAAAAAAGATAATTAAGCTGTTGATCGTCAAAACATCAACACGTATGTCAAAACATTCCATCATAAACTACGCGATGGATATTATTTATACTTTGCAATCTATTAAAATTTGTCAAGTTTATGTTTGTGTAAGTCCCTTGTGCAGTTTTTATGTGTAAATAAAATCAATTAAAAAGAAAATTAAACGTCTACAATCCACCATATGACCATTGTGGTCTTAAAGAGCCTGAAAACTACTACGGATAAACTAAATCGATTAAAATGCACCACAAAGGTTGCTATCACAAGATTGGAGCAGTTTCTAACAGATACCACTGACGTGAAAACAACGAATGTGAGTACATTAGAAGGGAAATTAAAAAAGACAGAAGCTCTTCAAAATAAATTAGAGGAAATAAGAGAGCAGTATTTTGACTTCCAAGAATTATCTGCGCAACAAGTGCAAGAAATAGAGGAGGATATCGACACTGCTAATGAAAGGCTCAAACAGGTGGAGACAAGCTTAAAAGTTTTATTAGCATCTTTTGAAAATAAATGTAATATTGCAAGTGTTGATGATTATTCATATGAAAACAAAACAAAGTTGCGCCTCCCAGAAATTCCATCGCCTTCATTCGGAGGTAATTACTGTGATTTTGCTAATTTTAAAACGCAATTCACTAACTTGATTGTTAATAATACTCAATTAGATAATAGTATTAAGCTATTTTATTTAAAAGCTTGTTTAAAAAACGAAGCTAAGCATTTAGAATCACCTGATGATGATTTTAATTCATTATATCAAGCCCTGATACACAGATACGAAAATAAAAGATTGTTAATCGATTCGCATATTTCTGCAATTTTAAATTATGAAAAAATGCAGTATGAATACATATGGCACTGTTAGTCTTCCTTTTCTATCCACGTGGACGTTGAAGGCTCTTGCTGATGAAGAAAGAAAAAAATTTCGCAAAGTTGCAGAAGTGATACATAACGACATGTACGTAGATGATTGTTTATCTGGTGCAGGTACCTTACAAGACGCACAGGACTTGCAATCTCAATTAGTTCTGATCTTAAAAAGGGGAGGGATGGACCTACATAAGTGGATCTCTAATCATACTGAAGTACTACAAGACGCAGCCATATCAGAATATGCATTTGACGAACACTCGAAGCAAAATTCTGCAAAAACATTAGGGATGCTTTGGAAACCTCAATCAGATCATTTTATGTTTAATTTAGTATCGAAACCAAAGATGTTTATACTAAGAGAGACGTTTTGGCACTAATTGCTAAAATTTACTATCTCTTAGGCCAAATTGGCCCTTTTCTAACCAAAGCAAAAATGTTCATGCAAAATTTATGGAAATTAAAGATAAATTAGAATCAACATCTGCCTGCCAGTTCTCTTCGGGAATGGCAAAGTTTTCTGATTAAATTGACAGAAATAAATCATCTTACTATTCCGCGGTAGGTTTTGTCTGGCAACATTGCAGGTCTAGATTTACATGATTTTCAGATGCTTCTGGCAAGGACTATGGAGCAGCTATCTAGTACATAAGATCTCTCTCCACAACTGGACAGTTCATGTCTAATCTTCTGTGTAGCAGGTCCCGTGTGGCCCCCCTAAAGCCAATCACCATCCCGCGACTAGAGATGTGTGCAGCTCTACTTTTGGCAAAACTGGTTCAAAAGATAATTCCCATCCCACAGCTATGCTTTGAAAAGATGTGGCTATGGACCGACTCTTCAATTATTCTACATATTTTGGCTTAATACACCACCCCACAAACTTAAGACATTTGTTGCCAACCGAGAGTCACCACGCTCCAGTATATTTCTGAGAATTATCATTGGAACCATGTATCCTCAAAATTCAATCCAGCAGATATCATCTCCAGAGGTGCAACAGCCAAGGGTCTGATCAATAATAACTTGTGGTGGGTTGGACCAGAATTTCTTCAAAGGGAAATTATAGTTCCCAACCAATTTCCTACTGTCACAGACATTGAATGCGAACAAGAACTGAAATTTGATTATACCTTACTGACTATGAACAATAACACAGACTTTTTTAATGTATTATATAACTCTTCTAATAATTTTCTCAAACTAATAAGAAAACGTAGTTTTATTTTTAGGTTTGCCAACAACTGCAGACGCAGAAATATTAACCAGAATCAACTTAAGGGAATTGAATTAAAATATAGTACATATTTTTTAGTAAAAAACGCGCAGGAAGGTAAGTTTGTTCCTGAATTAGCAGCACTCAGAAAGGGACAAACTGTTTCTTCTTCCAGTAAGTTAAAGGGATTAGATCCCTTCATTGACAACTGTGGATTACTTCGTGTCGGTGGCGGATTAATTAATTCTAACTTACCTTTAGATGCTAAGCACCAATCAATTCTGCCCAGTGATCATAAGATCACTAAATTAATTTTTGAGTACTTTCATAAAAAGTACTTTCACATAGGTGCTCAGAGATTAGTTCATCAAGTACGGATGAAATATTGGCCTATAAAGGCTAAAAGCATTGTCCGAACAAAAGTGCACACTTGTGTCACGTGTTTCCGGCATAACCCCAAAACATTAGATCAGATAATGGGAGACCTCCCATCGCAACGCGTAACACCTAACCACACGTTTCTCAATTCGGGTGTTGATTTTTGTGGCCCCTTCCACATTAAGTACAAAAATCAGAGAAAGAGCACTTATTCCAAAAGTTATGGGGCCGTATTTATATGCATGGCTACCAAGGTTATTCATCTAGAGATAGTAAGCGAGTTACCCGTTGCTGCATTCATAGCTGCGCTTAAAAGATTTTGCGCCAGGAGAGGAAAAGTAAATACGCTCACTCCTGACAATGCCACTAATTTTAAAGGTGCGTCAACAGAATTAAATAACTTTAAGAAATTATTGGTCACTCCAAACGAGGAATTAACAAATTTCTTTACCGAAGAATTCATAACTTGGAAATTTATCCCTCCGCGATCTCCCAATTTTGGCGGTCTTTGGGAAGCTAGCGTTAGGCCCTTCAAACATCATTTGCTTAGGGCCGTAGGCAGTAATAAAATTCCTCAAGAGGATTTTGAAATTTTAGTAGTCCAAACTGAGGGGATCCTAAATTCCCGACTTTTATTTCCGCTTTCTGATGACATAAATGAGTTTGAAGTGCTGACGTCAGGGCATTTTTTAATTGCAGACCCATTAACAGTATTCCAGAGCCTAATGTTGAGAATATTTCTGAAAATAGATTAACCCATTGGCAATTAATTACCAAATACGTTCAATGCATTTGGAAACGTTGGTCTATTGACTACCTAAATCTCTTGTAGCAGCGCGGTAAATGGCAATTTACAAAAGAAAACATTAAACTAGGATCTCTAGTGTTATTTAAAGAAGAAAATCTCCGATCATGTAAGTGAGCAGATTATGGAGATAATTCCAGGTAGGGACAACAGGTTCGTGCAATCAATGTCAAAACTGCATGTGGTATATTTTTAAGAGGCATTTCAAAAGTATGCCTGTTACCCATTCAGGACTGTTAAATAATGTTCATGCATCATTGTATTTCTTATATATTATTTTAAAGTAATTTTCCTGATTGTTTTGTATATTAAGTATTTTGTATTTTAGTATCTTTTGTAGTGTTTATTAGGTATCTATTGTATTATGTGTATATTAATTGCTGAAATATTTCATATTTCATCCCCGAGAGGCATGTTCCGTTCCGGAAGTAGAACGAGTTCCCCTAGCGAGCAGTCTGTAAAAAAGATAATTAAGCTGTTCATCGTCAAAGCATCAACACGTATGTCAAAACACTCCATCCAAAACTGCGCGATGGGTATTAATTATACTTTGCAATCTATTCAAATTTATCAAGTTTTGTTTGTATAAGTCCCTTTACGTGTAAATAAAATCAATTAAAAAGAAAAATAAACATCTACAGTCCACCATACGAACAATATCTTTTGAATTTAGGTTGTAATACATAGTGTCTACCATCACTCTCAAAAAGGGTGAATTTCGATTCATCGGAAAATAGTACTTTTTCTTATTTCCACTTGACCAGTCTTTGTGCTCCTTGGCAAACGCCAGTAGGGCCTTCTGATTTTTTTTTTACTTATGAAAGTTTTTTTAACACCAATTCTTTCATAAAGTCTACTTCACGTAAGCGTCATCACCGACTTATTTCAGCAATATTTTTGCTCCGTAAATCATGGGATATTGCAGCGGCAGTTTTATGTGGGTCATCAACTGCTTTTCTCCCGATAATTCTGTCCACACAAATAGTCATTTTCCGGTGTCTCCCGGACTGTGGAATGTCCTGAAGGTCATAGCCATCTTTATATTTTTTAAAAATATCATTCGCAGTAGATTTTTTGATCGATAACTTTGCCGCAATCTCAGGAGAAGATTGACCCTTTAGAGACAAACAAATCACTCGATTATGAGCAATAGTTGTTGAACTTTTCATTTTTAAATTTCAACTGCTTTATTAATGTTGATTAATTAACAAACACCGTCAAAAAGACACTTTACCGACAGTAAAAACTAACGAATGACGAATTGTCGGAAATTTTTGCACACGCGAATTTAAAATTCCTCCCCTTTGCATCAAATGTCTACATTATCCAATCAAAATGATCACGCGGTCAGAGGTCATTTGCATATTCCTAAATTTTGGAGGGATTGCGTTCTGACAAACAAATCAAAGAAACTAAATGGCACTAAACTTTTGACCCTCTCTGTATATATTTTTTAATTATTTTTTTTCAAGTTATTTAAATTAAAAACTCAAATTAAATTTTATTCCTCTTCCTGGCTCCTTGTTAAAAAGTACAATACAATTCAGTGTACACTCATGTCCAAAATTAAGCTCACAAATATAAAATCTGTGGAAACTAATGAACTATTCACTGTGATGCCACGAAATTGGGTACTGAGGTATATTGCAATGGGAGAAAGAATATAGCAGCAAAAAATATGGAAAATATTTTATTTGAGAATAAAGAAACAGGGTACATCAAAATGTGTTAAATCACGAATCAGAGATAAAGCATTTATCTCGAGAAAAGTCTGTCTAATATGGAGTGTCATGCGATCACCGTACACTGCTGTACAAGCCTCATAACGAGCTCTCATACTGTTTATGAGGGGGTCAATAAATGTTTGTGGCAAAAAGCTCATTCTGCCAAAAGCGCGGCTTTTAAGTCCTGGTGGATCCTGGAAGGGGTGTTACGGTGTGCAATGTCTCTTCCTAGACCATATCAAACATGTTCAATAGGACTAAGGTCCGGATATCTCGAAGGCCAATTCATATGGCGAATATTCTCTTCTTCAAGAAAAGCATCAACAACGTTTCACATTATCTTCCATAAACATGAAGTTAGGGCCTAAAGCACTACGGCACAACCTCACATAGGCTTCAAGAAACTCATTACTATAGCGATGTGCGATGGCAGTTCCTGCATCGAAGATGTGCAGTGGTGTACATCTCCCCAACTTTATGCCGTCCCAGACAAGGATTTTTTGTCACCAAATCTGTCGATTTCTTTTACGTAGGAAGGATGGTAGGGAGCTCCGCCTTCTCCCCGGATGAATATTCGATAAGAATCACTCTGTGTATGTCGAATTTCGACTCGTCATTAAAAAGTAAATGTCCCCCTTCTTGTTGTGTCCAAAACTGATGTCTTCGGCTGCACAACAACCGGGCTCTCCTGTTGGATACAGTGAAAGGGACACAGAAGATTGGACGCCGGGTTTTAATGATGAGATCCTTGAGCTTATGTGAAGTTGTTCTGCGGTGCTGGTGGCCCGAACTTCATGTTTATGGACGATAATGAGAAGCCACAAAGAGCTCACATTGTTGATTATTTTCTTGAAGTAGAGAATATTCGCCATATGAATCGGCGCTCGAAGTCTCCGGACCTCAATCCTATTGAACATGTTTGGGATGGCCTAGGAAGAGCTATTGCATAGCGTATCCCCTCACAGGACCCGCCAGCAGTTAAAAGCCGCGTATTGGAAGAATGGTCTTTGTTACCCCAAACATTTATTGACACCCTCATAAACAGTATGATAGCTCGTTGTGAGGATTGTACAGCAGTACACGGTTATCGCATCGCATTCCATATTAGACAGACTTTTCCCAAGATAAATGCTTTATCTCTGATTCATTATTTAGCACTTTTTGATATACCCTGTTTCTTAATTCACTATTAAAATTTTTTCCATGTTTTTATGTTGCTATATTCTTTCTCCCATTATAATATACCACTGTGCCACATTTCGTGGCAACACAGTGTATAGTTCATCAGTTTTCACAACTTTTATATTTGTGACCTTAATTTTGTACCTGAGTGTATTTTTTCCGCCATTTCGAATATTATTACGCTATGAAATATGTGACAGTGTACCTCAGAAAATATGTTTTTTGAAAAAAAAATAGTATTTTATGGTAAGTATTTTATATCCAGGTCTACAGAAAATTGACTTAAATATATAATGATTTAGGATGATTATTACTTTAAACAATTAATATCTCATGGAAATGAATACACTGTTAATGAAAATATTAATAGGTCATTCTACATTAAAATAGAAAATAGAAACTTTAATACGTCTGCAGTTAAGTTTATTCCGAAGTTTTAATGTATTAATTTCATGTGATTTATTCTGATAGATATCACTTTCTTTTGGAAACAATTTATTCCTTTTCTATTTCTTTTGCATTTTATTCACTTCAAAATATTTTGATGTCTGTCATAAATTTATTTAACCTATTATCGGTGGCGGTTTCGTCTTTACAAACTTAGTACCCTTGTCGTTTTAAGATTTTATTTTTATATCATACACTGTTTATTACCTAACTGATAATTTTTCATCGTATGAAACCATATGCTCTGGCTGCAAATTAGTCAAGACAATAGATTGTTAAAAAAGTGTCGTGTATCATTTTAGTATCACTCCTTCTCTGACCAGCTTTTTGCAAACATGTAGATTTTAGTACGATCTCTAAGGCACCACACAACTTCTAATTTTGTCGCTCATATCGTATCCATTTTAATTAAAGTTGGTAAAAGGCCAGTATTGCTTATAACCCAATTCAATCACCCCAAAAACTATTTTCAAGTTTTTTTTTTTTTAGAGCCTGCAATAACGTAGTACTGTGACTGTTATTAGTTACTAGCGACGCTTAAACGTCATCACAAATTCAATATTTTAACACTTTATTTACTGGATTATGAATTTATATTTAGAATTGAACCTCTCCCCTCCTCCTCCCCAACGCCAAGAAAGCTAAAAAGATGCAAAGGCAAAAGAAATCATCCTTTAATTTTTTTTTTTGTTGTTGTTTTGATAAATAAATTAATGTATCTATAACTCTTTCTAAACTGTATTACAATTAATCTATGTATTAAATGAATTTTATAACAAGTTATTTTAATGGTATTTATAAGTACCGTCAGTAGATAAAGTGTTAAAACGATAAAATAGCCAAGGGCATTCGAAATGTATATTTTTCGGCAGTATTCTCAAAAAATGAAATAAGCACCCCAATAGCAAGAGATATCGGCTTAATTTCGGCCTAATACCAGAATTGTCGAGAAATGATCAGTAGTTGAAAGGAGAGCTTCACATAATATCGTCTGAACAAAATCTACCGATTAATCTAGATAATATCGTGAAAAAACGTCTGCAGGAAATTGTATTCTTATTACAAGTCAATTAATCGGAAAAGTATTCTTATGCATGTAATCGGCCGGTAATCGGGAAGTAATGAAAAATGAATCTTTTTACTGAATTTTTATTGTTAGTTTCCGCTGTATAGATACCCCCTGCAGTGATGATAGGGGGTGTGTGTCACGTGAATAAATCTGTCCAATGTGCTGCAGTATCTTATCTGCCTCCCGCTCAAAATAGTTTTTCACGTTTCAAGGACATCATTTGTAAATGGACAGTCGAAGGAATAGGGGAAAAAATACTTTCCAAGAAATGTTCTTTGGTGAGAATGCATTATTATTTGCAAATCAGTAAACTTAAAACCCTTAAAAACTTACAGATAGCAGGGAAATTACTGTAAAAGTAAACTGACAATTTAAAAGCATTTGTTTGTTTTTTCTTTCTTTTTTTTTCAGTATTTACGTATAGACATTCATACTTAAAATTATATTTAATAAGATGTTTAGAGATATTTGCTGTTTTGTTGATTTAGATAAATAAATTGAAAATTATAAGATCTGAAATTTAGGGTAATTTAGGATAATATCTGAAATTTAGACTATTACAACAACAAACTATTTGCTCTAAATGTATTTTCTTTGTTATGAATTAAAAATTTTTAATTAAAAAATTAATTTATTTAGAAATACTTCAGGCAATGTTATTGTATAAATTATAATGAAGTTGATCATCTTTTCTTTTATTTTCTCTCTAAAGTAATAAATTTAATTTTATACCTTTTAAAAGTTAAAAAAATATCTGAACTTTTTTTTTAATTAAATTATTATTAGATAAATAAATTGAAAATTATAAGATCTAAAATTTAGATTATATCAGAAATTTAGACTTACAACAACGAATTATTTCTTTTAAATGTATTTTCTTAATTATGAATTAGAAATTACTGAGTTAAAAATTAATTTATTTAGAAATAATTCCGATAATGTTATTGTATAAAGTATAAAGAAGTTGATCATCTTTTTCCCCCCAGATAGTGATAAATTTAATTTTATACATTTTAAAAGTTAAAAATCGATGACTGAATATTCTTTTTTAAATTAAAATAATTATTAGATGAATAAATTGAAATTTATATTATCTGACATTTAGATTATATGAGGATAATATCTGAAATTTAGACTATTACAACAACAAACAATTAGAAATTTCTGATTTAAAAATTAATTTATTTAAAAATAATTCAGATAATGTATTGCATAAATTATAAATAAATTTATTATCTTTTTTCCCCCCAAATAGTGATAAATTTAATTTTATACCTTTTTAAAAGTTAAAAAAATGACTGAATATTTTTTAAAATTAAATTCATTATTGAAAATTTTAAGATCGGAAATTTAGATTATATCAGGATAATATCTGAAAGTTGGACTTTTACAACAACAACAAAATATTTGCTCTAAATGTATTTTCTTAGTTATGAATTATAAATTTCTGATTAAAAAATTAATTTATTTAGAAAAAATTAAGATAATGTTATTGTATAAATTATAAAGAATTTGATCCTATTTTTTTTTCTCCAGATAATAATAAATTTCATTTTATAGCTTTTAAAAGTGAAAAAAAAACTGTTTTTTTTTTTATTAAAATAATTATTTAGATATTAAAAAAAGGAATTTTTTTTCCATAAATAACAAAAATTTAATGAGACGCTTTAAATGATAGAAATTTCACAGCCAGGACGGAATGTTAAATGAGAATATTTTACATTGCACCATGCAAAAAATTATTTAATTAAAATGTATCAAAGTTCGTTTTAATTCAAACAGTAAATATTGTTAGACGGAAATATTTTCCACTATAAAATACAAAAATGTTTTCATATCGAGGGCGTAATTAATTAAAAGGTAAGACATTTTGTTTAATTTTAATTCTAAATATTGCTGATCTCGGGATGAAAATTACAATTAATTATTCTTTGTAAAATGCAATAATATTTGTATATCAACAGTGTGAGTTACTTATAAGCAAGAATATAATTTTTAAATTAAATGTAATTTTATTTGTATCTTACAATGGAAAATTAATTGTAATTTTAATTGTAAAATTATTTAACAGCAATATTTTGACTTTAAACAAAACAAGATTTATTACATTTAGTATTACATACACACATTAGTTACATCCTTGATATGGAAATATTTTTGCATCTTATAGTGGAAAATATTCCCAATTAACAATATTTATTTTTTGAATTAAAACGAATTTTTTTACGTTTTAAATGCTATTTTTGCATCGTATAAATTCTTCTATTCGATATGATTAGCTAATCGGCAAAAGATCATATGATATTGCAAAGTACTCGGTAAAAGATTACCAAGTGACCAAATTATCGAAAACTAATACGCAAAGGCTTCATAACCGATTTAATTGTAGTCGGGAGGGGATGCTCGACAGGTGATCAGCCTTGCGGACAAGAAGTCATATCTGCCGACCTCGGAAAATGAGATCGCCAGGATGAAATATAGTCGAGTTAGGACTTTCGGCGGAAGTTCGGCCAAGGATTATTTGCTGTTTGGGTAATCTCTCAAGAAATATTTGTTTTACTTATTCAAATAAATATTTCAATAAAGAAAGGTTTTCTTCTAAATATGACTATGAATCCCTTCTCGAAGTAATACAATAACCATTAAAATACTTCTAAGTACTTGATGACAAAGGTGCTTATAATCCTATGATGTGATTGTTTTAGGCCTGAATATAAAATATTGACGATAAATAATTTTTGTTTTTCAAAGAACATATTTTTTGAGGAACACTGCCATTTAATTAATAGAGTATGAATATTAGAAATAGAGGAAATGATGCATTAAATCGCATTTTATATTCTATACCCAGAGAGTATTTCAATAAATCGTAATGCGGTTTATTGGTAGTTTATTTTTTTAATAAAATCCTCATATTAAAAATCTCATAATCACATTTTTAAATATGAGCATTACAAAATTGTTTTATTTGGGACAATGTAAAATAATGCCAACATAAAATATATTAATCTGAATATAATTTGATCTCTTTACAGCCCGTTTGCTTAAAGCCATATCACAGTCTGCTCTTTGAGTTAAAAAAAAGAAAACTATTTTTCTTTAGTTTTATGTATTGCCGAAAGAATTAAAATTAAATTGTTAAATAAGCAGTTATATATTTCGTATTTAAAATTGTCAATTTCCATTATTATTTATTCATTAATGTTATAATTTTAATATTATGGAAATACAAATAATCTCAAAATCGGAAAATATTAAAAATTTATAAATGGAAGTTTAAAGAAATTCCCTCTTTGTTACTCCTTTTTATTCTCAAATATTTCCTAATATCAGGAATGATTCTACTGACGAAAAGAAAGCACGTGTGATTTAAAAGTCGTCAGTAAATATTACCTACATTTTTTAAGAGAAATGTACAAAGTAAGTTATTATTTTACGACTTATTTATTATATAATATACGACGACAATAATTTAAAAAGATAAAGTATCCAATTAAAAGTAAATCTTTACAGAAACTTCTATGTCAACAAATGATAAATGCAACCTTTGAGCATGAAATAAATTGAATTTTTATGATCCCTTAATCTATCATGAAATGTTTGTTTGCTCGATAGAAATAAATATTTACTAGGTAAATATATGATTACTTTGAGCTACGACTTAGACTCGCTTCTTGAGGGAATACATTAACCATTAAAATAGTTCTAAATACAAAACTGAACGTGCAATCTTAATAAAATGATGTGAAATTATTTTTGAAACGGGAATGTAAAATACTAATCGTAAATGACTATTGTTTTTCAAAAGAAATATTTTCTATTAGAAACATTATCACTGGATTTATAGAGTAAGAGATTAAGAAATGGTGGAATTAATACTGCCTATTAAAATGTCTGAATTTTAGGCAAAAAAGTGGCTGGATTAGATGGTTACATTAGGAGACGCAAAAAAGTCTAATTTATTCCAGTCATACTTTGCGTCTGAAATAACGCTATTTTTGACCTCTTAAATTTCAGTAATATGCTGTCTTTATTGATTAAACGTTTATTATATTATACGCAACCACATTGAATACTCTTTCATGAAAATGGAAACAATAGCCAGAAATGATCTCAAAATAATTTTTTATGTCCTTTTTTACATCCTTTGGGTATGGAGTAAATTGTATTTTTACGATCCCTTAATCTATCATGAAATGTTTGTTTGGTCGATTCAAATATATATTTACTAGATAAATAAACGACTCTTTTGAGTTACGACTTAAAATAATTTTTTGAGGGAATATATTAACCATTTAAAATAGTTCTAATTATAAGACTGAGCGTCAAATTATTTTTTAAGTGTGAATATAAAATACTGATCGTAAATGACTTTTGTTTTTCAAAGAAATTATTTTCTATTAGAAATACTATCATTGAAATTATCGCGTTATAGAATAAGAAATGGTGGAATTTATACTGCAAATGTAATGTCCAAGTTTCAGATATTTCAGACAAAAAAAGTGAAAGAAGTACATTGTTAAATTCAGATACTCAAACAAGTTTCTTCGAGTGAATTCGTGTATCTGCAATAACGCAATTTTCGACTTCTAATATTTCAGTATCGTCAAATATCTTTAATTTAGCGTAATTAAAATATAATTTCCCCTTTTACGCATCAGATACAATTAATTAAAAATTGTTTTCTTCCTATAAAATTTACTTTTTTCTTCACCCTTTTTTTTAATTAATAAATAACTTTACGTTTAAAGTACAGGAATACTTTTTAGCTTTTAATAAAAGTAAAATAAAAGTCAATTTTTCTATTAACAGGGAAATTGCTTACTTTTGTACCATTAACGAATGAATAAAAGAATGTCTTTGATCACTGGCCTTTACTCTTGCAGTTATAAATATGCCTGTTATTAATCTTTACAATTTGTAGTCAAAACAAGTGAGTACTCAGCTTGTAAAGATCTACATTGTTTATAATAAATACTACTATGCATTTACCAAACTGCCTTTAAATGTATGAATTTCCCATTGGCCTCTCTGGAAAATCCTTCGATTCCTTTAATGGAATCCTCTAAGATGGCAAGTGGCACCTTCGTACCTTAATATGTACGTTAAAATTTCAGCTTTGCTAATTAATAAAATGTTTCGTTGGGTTGGAATTCAAAATTTATATTAAATCAAATAACTTTTACGGTTAGTATAGACATTAAGGATACATTTTTGGTTTTGAACGCTTGTAATCGAATATCGCCCCACCAGTGGCCGAGAGGTTCTGCTCTCAAAGCTGGTAGACGGGAGGTGCTGGGTTCGATCCCAATCGCACCCGTCGGCCTAATCGTTCGAAGTTTTCGTGGTTTTCTTCAAGCCTTGGATTTCCAAGCGTTAATACGGGTTAGGTTCCCTTAGAAAGACCCCCACGAAGGGCACTCCCCCCCTGGGCCTATATCCCTCGAGCAGATAATTGGCCGTCAAAAATCAACCAACCAACCGAATATCACAACTGCCCATCACCTTTTATTTTAATCCCCATGTATGTAGATCCGACGTTGTTTTCTTTGACCCGCGTTTATCCTGGCGACAATACTGTTTGACTTCTTAGCTTTAAATAAATGCCAGATATTGCTTATCGTATTTATTAGACTTTATATTGAATTGAATATATCTCAAAGTCTCAGTTATTAAAAATCTTATGGAACGTATTTTCTTGCACGGCTAAATTTGCATGACCAAAAACTAATATTTCAATTTTAGTGATCCAGTTTTTGAATTTACAATATTTTAAATAACAAAATTCCGTCATTAAGAATAATTCTGCTCACTCATAGCACCTTGCTCTATACTGCAATTTTTGCTTGTGCATTTTTGCTTGGTCAAAATTGTGGAGATCATTATGAAACTATTATAGATTTGACAAAAGTAATAAATTTAAGTGCATCTTTCCACTGTTTACTTTGGCGTAGTATTTTTATTGTAGCAATTATTACGTGCACATATTTTAATTTTTGAAAAGTTATATGACAATATATTTGTGATACGTAAGTTTTCTATATTTTATTAAATTATGTTACGCTATTTTGTCATTGCATAAAATGACATTTCTTTATTATTTGATGAAACTTTTTCTATTAATGCCCTAAAATAAACAAATTTGGCAGCAAATATTTTTAAAACTAGTTTTATAAAAATAAAAGACAATAAATATCTAGATTTACATTTGCATAAACGAATACAAATGTAGTAGATGGGGAAATCTTTGAAACATTTGCATCTATTTGAAAGCATTCTCTGATATTGTTGGCGTATAATGATAAACGTATATTCATTTTCGACATAGCATCATTATTCAGACACTTGTTTGATTTCGCTTTTAATACATAGTCATCAAGACACTCATATGTCTTACATCCGGACATATGTGAATCACGAAACTGAATATACAGATACATAGCTATTACTTTTTCAGACACATTTTTGTCTGAACTTGGTGCCTTTTTTTGATGTGCATAGATTGTATCGCATGTTATTTTAAATGACGGCTGTGTATTTCATTGTAAATTCATTGTAGTACTTTTTTGGTGTATATAATGCTGCATACTTCTACTTTATTTTTTGAATAAAATCTAAGTTATGCACAAGCAAAAATAATTAAACTAGAAAAAATTTCTCGTTGTAAAATTGGACATACTGTACGTGTAAAAACTTTAAGGACAGCAAAAAATTGTAAACATTTTGATAAATTGAAAGTGCGACAAGTGAAATGGTAATATAATGTTGATCATAAAGTGAAAATACTAATATAAAAGTCAACAGAATGTATCTGTGTCCTTTTTATTGCGAAAAAATCATAATTATGCAAAAAAAAAAACACTATTTTTGACTGTGTAAAAACTATAAGGACACCAGTATTTATTTTACAGAAATGTTATATAGAATTATTATTAAGGATCGACCGAAACATGTTTTTAAGGCCGAAACCGAAACGAGGCGATCTTCCTATTTTCGTCTGAAAACGAAAACGAATATGTCCAAAAAATTTTTTTAAGTAATATATTAATACGTATTATAGTATGTATTAAAGTAATAAATACATTATTGATTAATTATGCGTATTTATTAAATATGCATAAAAATTAATTAATTATGCGTATTTATTAAATATACATAATTATTAATTAATTATACGTGTGGCCTAAATTGTCTCTCTGTGCCTTAGATCCAAAACTTTATATATATATATATATATATAATAAAACGTAATTAATTCATCAACGACGCAGGAAGGTTTTCTAATTATACGAATTTCATTTAATTAAAAAATATTTTTGTTTTATGTATACACACCTCGATTTATCTTTTATAATGATTTCTGTAAATGATCATCTGTTATACTAAAACTTTCTCAAAGAGTATTCGAAACACATCTGCGGTTTCAAACTGAAAATTTTCTATTATGACCTTCTATAATTTTCTGTTATGACTGCAGTTTTTAATAAGCATGTGAAAAAGTTTAGTTATATATGCATTGCTTGCTTTATTATCTGCATTCAAGTCTTGAGTCTGTCATGACTGATAATTACAAACACCGAAGTTGATAGCAATAAATTTCCGAAGGAAGAAACGAGATTTTGGTAATACTGATAGTTTTCGCCGAAAACGAATTTTCGTCGAAACTCAGATTTTGAACCGAAATTATCAGTATTCCAAAAATCTCGTTTCTTCCTTCGGAAATTTTCAACACTTGTCATCGATTTTGAGACCATTTATTGCTATGAACTTCCTTGTTAACGCATAATTAATTGATTTTTATATATATTTAATAAATACGTATAATTAATTAATTAATAATATATTTATTTATGTATTAATTACTTTAATACAAACAATTTAATGACTTTAAAAATTTTTTTGGACATATTCGTTTTCGTTTTCGGCCGAAAATAGGAAGATCGCCGAAATTCGGTTTCGATTTCGGTTTCGGTTTGAAAAACATGTTTCGGTCTATCCTTAATAATAATTCTATATAACATTTCTATAAAAAAAATACTAGTGTCCTTATAGTTTTTACACAGTCAAAAATAGTGTTTTTTTGCATAATTATGATTTTTTCGCAATAAAAAGAACACAGATACATTCTGTTGACTTTTATATTAGTATTTCCACTTTATGATCAACATTAAATTACCATTTCACTTGTCACATTTTCAATTTATCAAAATTTTTACAATTTTTTGCTGTCCTTAAAGTTTCTACACGCACTGTATTTGTAACTTATGTATAAATTTTATGAGTTTTAGTTTTCGAAACATTTTCAAAATCTGCTATTTTAAATATCAGCAAATTTAAATTGTCTTACTCATATAAAAATGGTGGAAGCATAAAAAATTCATTTAAATAGATTTTGAGCTCTTTATAGACTGAATGCTAGAAAATGGTGGAAGCATAAAAAATTCATTTAAATAGATTTTGAGCTCTTTATAGACTGAATGCTAGAAACCAGATCACAAGTTGCGCGTTGCGTTAAAACGTCCACATTTGTACTTTCTTCTGTACAACAGAGTATCGGATTCATGAAAAAATCAACTTCCGATTTTCAATGGATTTATACGTTTTAGAAAGTCCTGGACGCGATTTGATGGGTTTTAGGAAATGTCTGTCGCTGAGTCTGTCTGTATGTGAAAAAAAAATTATGAGCGCTCTATCTCAAGAACGACTGCACGGAATTTCACAAAATTTTAAATTCTGTTAGACTGTAATATAATCAGGTGATGATTACTTTTTGTGTATATTGACTAAAAGGTGGTGCTGCTATGCTGCCTTTTCACGATTTCCGTAATAGCTCTATCTCAAGAACTGATGCGCGAATTTTCATCAAAATTCAAATTCAGTGAGACGTTACTACAAGTTTTTGCTGGTTAAAGTTTTCGTGCCAATCCCCCAATAGGTGGCGCTGGTATTCTGGATTTTGCACAATTTTTGCAATAGCTCTATCTCATAAACTAATACACGGATTTTCATCAAGTTTCAGATTCAGTTAGACGTTGACATATGTTGTTGTTGATTATGTTTTGGTGAAAATCACCCAACAGGTTACACTGCTATGCTGCATTTTGCATGATTTACGCAATTTTAGCGATAGTCATATCTCAAGAACTAATGCACGGAGTTTCATGTCTTTAGAATCAACATGATGGACGTAGATTGCCATTTATTTTTGGCACTGTCTACCGAATTTTGAAGTATTAACATGTATGAGATAGAAGAAAGTTTTGGGATTGGCAAATCCGACTAGTTTATATTGTTGATAAAATTATAAATAGAAAAATAATAATTACAATATCTATACGTGAAAGAGAATATGTATTTTTATACATTTATTTTATTTTATTTTATTTTTTGGGTACTGGAATTTTTCCCTTTTATAAAGCATGAATGTACTGAAAAGTACAATGTACGTCTTAGAAATCACTATTAAATAAACGTAATTTTTTATTTATAAGAAAAATATATTAAATAAATATATTTTTTCGAAAGATACAGTAACAATATTTTAATGTAGCTAAAAGAGCACGAAACGTAATTTTTTTACAATATGTTGAAATATCATAAAAGCAAAAGAAATAAATTGAATGTTTACTATCCCTAAATCTCGTAAAAAATGCTTGTTTGAAATATTCAGAAAAATATTTAGATAAATAAAAAACATTCTTTTGAGTTACGGCTATGAATCTCCTCTTGAGGCAATATTTCGTCCATTAATGTACTTCTAAACATAAGGGTAAAGAGGAAATTATATGAAGTGAAATGTGTTTTTAAGCTGTGAATGTAAAATAGTAATGGAAAATAAGACTTTTTTAAGAATATTTAGTTTGTTGAATAAGACTACAAAAAATGAAGGAAATCATTTCATGGAACGCATTTCATTTTTTATATTCATGTTGTATTTCGATGAAAATATTACCAATCTATTTTTACTTTATTTTCTGAAGAAAATTGGCTACACACACATAAAACAATTAATAAAAAAGTATATAACTGCACTTTATGATATCGAAAACAATTCTTTTGATTCTGAAATATAAGTTTTAAACTGCTGCTTTTGTAATTTTCAAAATGTATATTTTAATATTTTGTCAAATATTATTCTAATTTCTTCCTTTTTAGATTCTATTTTTTAGAGAGAATTACGAAAAGTAATGTATAAGTAAAATATTGTAAAATAAAATTGTGTTTTGCTGCCTTAAAACTGAAAATATACTCCAAGGTTTTATATTTTATTTAGTGTAAAAGTAAGCCAAAAGCATATAATTAAATCAATATTCAACAAAGAAAAGATATATAATTCTTTTCTACCAGTTATCACACTTAAAATATAAATTTCCTGATACTTTAGTTAATAATGGTGAATTGATAACATACTCCAATTTTGCATAAAGCATGTAAACTTTTTTCATTTGACTTTACTTTTGTGTAAATTAACACTAAAAGTATTGCCAAATGTGTTAAATTGGATAAAAGGGCGGTTATTTTATTCAGAAATTTCAAATTTACGCCAGAAAATTACTACTAAAATTTCTTTATTTGATTCACGAAATAGCTATCAGTTTAAAAATCAAAACTAACTATCCAAACTTTCTTTGGAGAATTTAGAATTTCTTTCTTTTATAAGGAGGCATAAATGCGTCAAGCGGCCTGCATAGTATTAAACATAATCCGTTGAAGTTGCAATATATGTACTCGAATTTTAACGGCACATTCACGGTAAAAAAGACAGGTGTTCTTTAATTATTAGGTTGAGCAAAAAGTTCTGGGAAATTTTTAATCTAATAGCTACTAGAATTTGTATCGTATATAGGATTACTAATGGTATGCATAGGAGTTCGGGAACTTTGGATCCAAAATGCCTATTGAACAGTGATTTGCGTGTGTTGACCCGGCATTATTAGAGAAAAGGCCTAACGATTCTGAAAGCCATCGATGAGATTAATGAGGATGATGGTGCTGGTAACGGCGACAACTTAGCCTGCAAATCCGGAATCTGGCAGAACGGTGGCTGAAAGTCGTGGACTATGATGGTCTCTACTTAAAAGAATAGTCCTTGTTGCTTTTGTTGTTAATTTGTGCATAACAACGCAACTTTCACAAATTTCCTAGAACTTTTTGCTCAACCTAGTATAAAAAATATTTAATATCACCACGAACGAAAATATACAACTTAGTCTTCCGATTTACTCTCAAATCCGAAAGTGTGTTTTAGGTATAGAAGCTTCAGCAATCAATACATTTTTCTATTTAAAAAAGAAATTTAAAAGATTCTTTTACTGCCACTGATTTCTTAAAACATTTCTGATTAGTTTTTATATTGTGTTAATCAGATTTCTAATCACGGAATATAGATTTTTCGGGTGAGATTAAGTCTCAAGTAAATATTTAATCATTTTCACTTTCGATACTTATGTTTTTTAGACAGTGTTATGTTTTACAGACAGTTCTACTGCTGCAAATTAATAATATTAATATGAACATTCATACAATTTTGTCACTCTTGCATGTATAACTTCAGTTACGTAGCTAAAAAGGTTTAATAGAGAATTAATAGTATTCTAAAACCGATATTCCGGTTTGAGAAAACTGATCAATACACTACATAAACTACTCGGAAACGTCTCTGAAAATCAGTGGTAGCAAAATAAACTTTTTTTTTTTAAATGCTCTTTTAATTCTCAAAAATATATTGATTTCTGAGGTTTATAAATATAAAGAACGGTTTTCCGAATCATGAGTAACTCGGAAGTGGTTAAGTTATATTTTCGAAAGTCTTAAGAAACATAGTTATATTAAGAAATATTTGTCTTTATTTACAGTTTTTCCTATGTGTGTTACGCACATGCGGTATATAAAATTTAAGTTCAGTTATATAGCATATGAACTATTTAGGAGGTATATTTCAAGCAATAGCCGCTCATAAACGGTGATATATTCGGTAATACAACATTTTCGACCTTATATAAGAACTGCAGAATTTTGGAAGAATTTTAAGTTATAACATTAATAAAATTCATTTCAACAATTAGAATTCTTTAACAATAATGCATATGAATTATTTTGTATTGACCCATAAAAATATTATAATAAATGCGCAACTATTTTAAAAAAGAAACCTGGTGAACCTGAAAAATATATTGAAATCGTTGATTATCCAGACATATTGTGAAAGGTATAAAGAGAGTTTATATTAAAGATAGTCAAAACATAAAACCGAAGACATTTTATATGCATTGCTGCGTTCTTAAAAGGAATGAAAATATTTTATAAGTGATGTAACAATTGTCTATAATACATAATATTATCTAGATTATTTCTCTTAGAAATAACTCTCTACATACACACTGGGCAACAAATGTTCTTGAGAATGAAATTGGAACTTTTCAGTTCTTCAGCCCTACATTACTTTATTTCTCAACTAGCGGATCCGTCCGGTGTTGCCCGGGCCCGTAATAATAACCTTAAATATACCTAAAGTCAATGTTGAATGATTTTGCTCATTTAAATATTAATCATTCTAAACGATCTTAATGTTGGGACACCCACTGCTTTCATTAGCGTAAATCCTGGATGGTATATTTTTTTAAAGTGAAAAATCTATCCGAACAAACGTTGAGATGGCGACCGCACTGCATTCGACAGCGTACAACAATGACATACTTCGGCAGTGTACGGTCCATTTTCATTTTATAATTTTAAACGGAAGCCTGACGAAGCCTGACTGCTTATTTCACTCCTAAATTTTTGTGTATATAAACCAAAATGAAATCTTTGGGGATTTTTTTTTATTTTCAAACCTATTGGTTTCCTCTGAAAATCAAAATTTCTGAACAAAATTGACACTGGATCATTATCTAAAAGCTTAGTATATCGTATTAATTCCAGGGTGATTGTATAAGTTTAAGTGTGTTTCTTTAAACAAGATGTAAGTAATGTAAATTCTGAGGGGAAAATGTGCGGAAAAAAATTGGCAAAAGTGTCTTTCGGATATGATTTTCTTTCAAATGGTAAATAATCATATTTTTTTAAACGATGCCGTATTTTGAAAGCTGGATGTACGCTCGTTAACTGTGTGTGATATTATTTTCGTATTTTGATTTAAAATTCCAAATAACGTTTACAAAAATATGGAATTTGTGAAACTGATTTACTGAACCAAACGTTTTTGAATGTTGATATATTTTATGCCTGAAGGCGGCGCTGTAAGACGTAGCTATGCAAAGTATACTCAGCCATTAATGGCTATTCCTCGGTGTGTTACCACCGGCTGCAGGTGCTGCCATAGAACCCCACTCAGAAAAATTCAGGAGAGAGTTCGGGACAGGTCCAGTTTAAAGCCACCGTCACTTCATCGACCTCAAACGTGGAACAGAAAACTGAACGCAAATATGGTTTGGTATTTTCGGTTTGTTCTTATTTTGATTTCTAAAAGCGATGCCGCTTTTTAAACACCGCGTAAAACAAATGAAATTCCAAAGTGACTTTCGGATATTGTGAGTATTTTTTTTCAAACTCTTAGTACTCATATTTTTCGAAACGGATTGCATATTTCAAAACGGGGATAAATGTAGATATACCCTAGTATTTAATTTTTTTGCAACTAGATCAGAAACCCTGATTTTTAACAGATTTTTAAATATTGCTGAAATCACGAAAATCTCGAAACGTTTTTAGAAGTGTTAATATTAATAATTTTTCAAACCGAAGACTTCTTCGTAACCGCAAATGATAGTAAGTGTGGTGAGGTGTCTTTTGTTTGGTTGCATTTGTATTTACGAAGCCGATGCACTAAATTAAAAATACCAGAAAAAGGAGTTTTGCAAAGATTTTTTTTCTAAGGGTTAGAAGTCATATTTTTCAATTGAAGATTTCGAAACGGTAATGATCGTAGATATGGCCTTGTATTTATAATTTTTCTATCTTGATCGGAAGCGCCGATTCGTCTTGTATTGCTATTCTTTTTCTATCTTGATCGGAAGCACCGATTCGTACTTTTAAAGTTTGCGGAATACGCAAAACGACAGTCGTACGAAAAATAAAATTTTTCAAAAGGTTAATAATATATTTTTTAACACAGGTTGGGGTGTTTTAATCAGAGGAATACGATGTTTATTCTATTGAAATCAGTATGTCCGTATTTGATTAATTTCGGCGGAAGCAAGGTTCATAAACGTAGGGGAAAACTCGAATTAGAGTCTTCTTAATTAATTTTTTAAAGGATTAACTTTAATATATATTTAAACTGATTGCTGGCATTGAAAACATAAAAGTACGAAATTTAGGAATATGTCACAAGTGATTACGTATTTTCTACGGTTCGACTATAGGACGTTAAGAAATACACTGTCCTCCATAAGTTAAGGTACAGGGACTGGATGCTTTTGATTTACACTGCTCGTGGAATATCTACGAACATTATTGGCTAATTGTTCTTGAACTTCTGGAATGCAAAGAACATGTTTGATTTCATATTTCTCGGTGAAGATTTAGTCGGAGGGACAATTGGGGGGCTAATAATAAAATAATATTTGCGATCATCTATGTAACAGAAAATCCTTGAAATGGTTTGTCACTGTGTTAAATGGCTATTTTGATCCTGTTAACGTTTGTGTGCATTTGTGTAAACATAGCCTTCATATTCATGAAGATGTTATTGTGTATGTGAAAAATTCAAAAGTTTTTTGTTTACAGCATACAGACTTTTCAACCAAATTTAACACAACTTTCCGAAAGCCTGACAAAGAACAGTAGCAACAGTACACTTTAATTAAATCATGGATTTATTGAATATTTGATAAGATATGACCACTCGTATGAAATAATTTTTTATTGCGCATGGGTTTCAAAATTTTTATTTCATAATTTGGTAGTCAGATATTAGGGCAACGTATGTAAAAAGTCCAGTCAAATATTGCAAAAATTCAGAAAGATAGGGGCAATACAGCAGGTTGCTTTCTAAAAATAGCTTTATTATAAGGGATTTTCCACAACTTTTCAATCAGCTCACTATATCATTCTGAGTTTTCACAGTATTTGACTGGAGTTTTTATAGATATACAATGCCAAATCATTTCCAGTATTTTCTGTTACATAGGTGATCGCAAATATTATTGTATTATTAAATATATTATTATCCCCCTAATTGTACCCCGACTAAATCTTCACCGTGAAATATGAAATCAAACATGTTCTTTACATCCCAGAAGTTCATGAACAATTCGCCAGTAATGATTGTAGATATTAGACAAACCGTGTACATGTACAATACATCCAGTCCCTGTACCTTAACTTTTGGAGGCTAGTGTACAACAAACAAAATAATGTGATCTCGCATTGTGTTTCATGTGCACCAAGAATTTTATTCTACTGCTTTCCTGTAAACTTTCTGCGATTTTCCTAGCCATGACCTAGACACACATATAGAGCGAAACGTCCCTTTATTAGTAACTTTATCCATCCTCTTAGATAAGAAGAATGGAATAAGAATTTAGAACAGAAAAACCAGCTAAGACGGAATGGCAACGAGAAAAAAATTTCGATTTAGAAAACAGATTTTGAATGACATTATTTGATTTACTTTGAGATCGTTAAATAAATATTTTGAACTCTCTGACATTTACTGTCTTAAACCAAAAATGTCATTTCTATTTCTCATTAGCTTATATTCCGTCGAAATATCTCACTTATTGATTAAAAGCAGAGAATTAGTAAGAACACTCTGACATATCAACCGCAACTGACTCTTAAGTTAAAGTTTTATAAACATTTCCAGGTATTTTTAAAATGTGTGCAATGTTTTGTCGAATAAGTCTGTCATTCTTTTTGCATTACTTTCGTTTGATGATGATGTTTAATCATCGTATTTATATTTTCCAATGTTATTTTCTTATAGATTCCAATTTATACACATACAGTAACTTTTCTATAGTAGGATAAAGTTTGGAATTTTTTTTCAGATTTTTATTTTGTTTTATGATAATTTTCAAGTTTTCATTATTGCTCTACTATAGTTGCGTTTAATTACTTACTTCTTTCTTCTGAAGGTTTTTAATATGACGCTTTATACGGCTTTTTTAGGATTACAATATTCTAGAAATCAGTAATTAATGGTTTTGTTTAAAAATGATTAAAAAAATTAATTAGTAATGATTGATACAGTGTATGTGCAAATTTACCACAATTTTTAATTGCCTTTATCTTCTATTTTAATCACTGAAAAATATTACAATTCCTGCAATCAAAGAAGACAATTGCGAATTACGCAATTTAATTATTTAATACAAATTTTCTAATTAGGAGTATTGGTGCAAGATTTCTTGGAAATTCCCGGCGTTCTACACACCATGGCTTGATATAAGTGAAACATATGAGCATAGTTTTAACGAAATTTGTGATTTAGGAATTCAGATTGTGTCATTTTTTTTATTCTACTTTTTACATGTATCAGGAGTTTTTTAACTGCAAATTGTTTAATTAGGTAGCAAATTTTCGTGTTTAAAATGCCAAAATATCTGAAAAAGGTAATTTTCAAAAAAGTTTTAAATATAAAATCACCCAAAAATTCTCGTTTACAGAAATAATTTAAAGAAAATAAAAATGATCAATACGTATTGATAGTTTTCAAATGCCCACAATATGTGTATTTTACAAGTATGCAGAAAATTCTGTCAAATAAGACTGTCATTTGTTTAAGCTTATATAAATAAGATGATGATGATGATGATTGACCAGAGAATTAATATTTTGCATTTCTTTTTTAGTGCCCTTTTCATATATGTAAAGATACAGAATATTTATATGAAATAGAATTTCGGTAATACACTTGCACTATTTTAAATTAATAGAATGCCTATGTAAAACAGTCATTAATGAATTACTTACAAGGTCACACAAAATGCGGCAAAAGCTTGTGTATGGATAGAATACAGTTAGTATATAAATATATGAGAGACATAAAGCTTTAGAAAATGAGCCGAAAGTTGAAATAATGGTTTACAATTGGATAAAGCCCAGAAGCGTAGTGGTCAGCAAGCCTGTCTGCCGCGATACAGGTCGCGAGTTCAGCTCCCAGCCTAGCAATGTTCACTCAACCTTTCATTCATTCGGGGTCGATAAAATTAGTACCAAGTTTGCTTGGGAACTAAACACCGAAGATCTCGCGTTGGGTTGACCACCTGGCTGGGGCATATGATGCATAACACCTTGGGCCTAGGGTCAAGTAAACAGAGTTGGGCACTGTAGGCCCTGATCTTTCATGGATCATACAGACAGAGGTTAATTTTTTTTTTTTGTGATTGGATAAATTACTTACTTTGGCAAGTGGCTGAGCATCATGGTTGTCAGCGCGCTGGATTTTAGAATTTTTATTTGAGCTCGAATCCTAGTCGAACTCTTATTTTTTGCAGCACAAATTTTTATCAATTATTTCCAAACTACAATTTTAAAAATGCTTCTGAGCCACTTACCAAGGAAACTAATTTATCCAATTATAAACTGTTACTTAAACTTTCAGGTTTATTTTTTCAAGACGGCCTGGGTATTGCGCTTTATGTCTTTCATATATTTATATATTGACTATATTCTATTGATATACAAAAGTTCACCGCATTCTGTGTCCCTGATCTCGTACCCTCCCCTTGTTACAATTTGTATTCTGTTATAAATATATATCCTTTAACGTAGTATTTCCCTTTATAATTTACGTTGTCCCAAAAAATTTATATCGCTGAATTGTAAGTAATATTTGGTAGATTTTTGCGCTCATTGATTCTCCCTGAAGAAATAGCCAAAAAAAAAATGAAACTCGGGTTTATATTCCAGTAGTTTAAATTTTGATAGAGTCCAGCCTCTACACGCTTCAATTTTAATGTAATCGCTACAGGACATATATACTGTCACAGTCAAAAGGAGTATAGTTGATGCACCAGCGCTACTTCTGTTAAGTTGACTTTTTCAAGATCAAATCACCAATTAAACGATCAAATGATAAAGTCTTTCTTTTTATTTATCATGATACAAGAAACATTAGATATTTCAAATATTTCATCCAGGACAATTTGTTATTATAAAAAACAACAGTTACAGTATCAAAAAAGGCTACAATACTGCCTATGCAATCAATTTGTTACTTGCTTCAACAACCTGTAATTACTCTGATAACTTTCAAACATTTCCACCTTACAAAATGATAATATTATCAAATTACGTATAAGTTACGTACAGTTACTGCAGTCGTTTCCTACCTGATATAATATTTACGAATTTTTGAAATTACTTCAGATATGAAATTTATAACTTCAACTGTATTTTCCGATGCTATTTTTCGATGGAGACAAATTTGATTATCGTTGGTGCGATTACAAAGAACACATTTTAGTTGATAAGAAACCTTTTGCTTGATTTTGGTGCTCTTCGGCATAGCGCATAAAAACCAAGGTTCAAAGACCTATTTTACTTGAGATTCGTTAGACACATACAGGCGAAAGAAAAGTCAGGGTACCCAAAAATATCTCTTTAAAAATAAAGCTAAAATTATGGAATAAGTTCCTATCTGTAGTAAAATGACTATTATGTCCCTTATTACATGCGAGAGACTGTAGGGTTTTCAATGTAAAATTGGGAATTTATCGACTATACCTCGGGAAAATGGGAGATAGCGGAGAACTGACAAATACAAAAGTGTACAGTGTCTTCGACGTAGCATGAAATGTCATCTAACATGTAAAAATTATAGTATCAGAACCTCCGATATGTTAATTTTTGGATAACTGAGACGCAGAGTTAATACAATACTACTCTCTTGTAGAAATGTGGTATTATATGTCAGATGTATAATTTCTGATAAGGCAATCACGCGTATGCAAGGTAGAAATTATTTAATAAGATATTCAAGTTAAATATTAAGTATAATTGTTTTCATCATCGGCCTCAACACATACGCACTAATATACATTTAACTAATATACAAATTTATTTCTGCCAATTTGGGATACATTGACAAAACTTAACTTGCATTTATTGTTTGAAAAACGTATTTTTCTGATCAGATACCTAAATAGTACCAAAATCTTAAATATGATAATCAGCACGGGATACACACATATTTTGGAAGTATACAGCGGTGCTGACGGGGCTGGTGATAGAGAAACTAGAAGATCAAGATCAAGAAATTCATTCCTACTTGGAAAAATCCTATGCACTGGATAACAAAAAAACAAAGTTAAATAACTCAATCTCCTGAGGCAGAATATGTAGCAGCAGCGTGCGCTACTCTAGAACTGTTTCACTTAATAAACTTACTGGAAGACTTAGATTTGTGTCAACAATTACCCATTAAAATTCACGAAGACAATACGTCTTTCATAAAAAAAGATATAAACAAGAGTTAATGCATCGATATAAAATATCATACCATTAAACATGTGAAGAAAATAGAACATTGAATTAGTTTGTTGCCCAAACAAACTGATGATCATTGACATTTTTACAAAACCAGGAGGTCAAACGTGAGTTTGTGAAAAATGGAGAGAATCTTAAGCTGAAAGAGGAATCTTCATTGGAGGATTAAGGGGAATTGTTGTAATGTATCAAGAATATTAATCACCAAATGAATATAAATAGAAATCATTGCAATAAAGTTAATTAATGTGCAATAATTAATAATGAAAATCAATCAGTTTGACAAACGAATCAGGAAGTAAGACTTTTATTTACGTATTCTTATGTGTAATCTCTGTTGATTGTTTAAAGCACATTCTAAAACTCAATAGTGACTTTTATAAAATTTTGAACATTCTTTAGTAAATGACATTAAGATTAATATAATAAATTTCCTTAAATTATTTTCTATCTTCTGTTTTAAAATATATTATTTTTACGTGTTGTTAGTTGTTTTTCTAATAAGTCTCCAAAGAGACATGCAGCTTTTTCGCTGTTCTTGTTAAACAGAAGTTAATAAATATATTTTCATTTTTTTCTAAAGTAGAGATATCTGCATAAAAATAAAAATTACACAAATAACTACTTCTAGACAATCACAGAATATTTTAAATTTAATGCAGATTTAGAAAGATGTTTTTAGTGCAAGCTGCTCATCACCATATGTGAAGAATACACAGGAGATCAAAACCAGATTGGATATCTTAGAAAAAGAAAAGCAATTTTAACTTACCTATATTATTGTTATAAATATAACAAAGTAGTTTGAGGAAAAATGTGCTCACGCAGTTAGTGTTAATTTACAAATAAAAGTTTGCTAACAATATACATTTTCCGATCAATACATGAATATACCTTTAAATTTAGACATTTACCAATTATCTAGAAACATACTTCAGGAATGCCAAAAAATTGTTTTATCTCATATCTATGATTTAGTCACGAGGGCAATTAGGGGATAAATAACAAATATAATTTTAAAAGTAAATTTATGAACACCGTGAAAAAAAATTATTTTTGAATTAATATGTAGCAGAATCAGATGTCTATGTGGGCTTTGTACAACAGATACCTTCTTCCGTATAAGAATACGCAAATCAGCGATATATGAAAGTTTGGTTAATTTTGTTTTTTAACTATAAAAAATAAATTTAATAAAAAAGTTTAAATCTACATTTTTTTACCAAGATAATAATAATCCACCCATTTATGCACCAAGAACATTTCATGTTAAAAAACTGTCAAAATGTTTAATCTCTGGAGGGAAAATACTTATAGTATAGGAAAAAAGTTTTATAAATGAGGAAATACAAGTTCACTTCAAAGATTAATTTTGCATTAAAGAAATTTCACAAATCACAGTACTGTAAGAACTCTTTCTACGTACTGAAAGTTATACAATATCATAAAAAATAATATTTGAATATCTTTATTTCACACAGTCTTCCAAAAAAAAAGGGGGGGGGATTAGGGTGCTAGTCAAAAATGTCCAGAGATATTGACTTATTTTGAAAATATATTTCTCAAAATTTTCTTATAAAATAAATAAATAATTCCATGAAATCTATAACTATACGTAAAAATGTTATCTGGGTCTGTTTACTCTACGAAACAGACTTTGAAAGATATTATTTTATTCGGAAACAATAGATAAATATTTTTGAGTTTTTATATTTTACAGTGCTAAACTGAAACTGTTATTTTTATTTATCATTAGTTTATAAACTTTGGAAATGTTTGACATTTTTGTATTCATTAAAATACAGAAATTTGGAAAGAAAACTCTCATATGTCATCTGAGACTGACTTATATATATATATTACAGTTATATAAGCTTTTTTAGTTATTTTACAAATCTGCAGAAGACTTTGTCAAATAAATCTGTCATTCGTTTTAGCTTCCTCATGATGGATATGCCAGATTTGCATTTGATAATGCTTTTCCCGTAGAAATTCATGTCCATATACATATGTTTTTAAAAAAGTGTATATATATATATATATATATATATATATATCAGTTTTTTAAAAAGTATGTCATTGTAATATACTCATTCATTATATAATCATCACAATTCTGTTCCAGTGGAAAACGACACTTTGACTAAAACAGAACAATTATAAAATAAAGTATACAGCATTACAATATTCATTAATGACGAATTAAGACATTTCTTTGTTTCAAAAGAACAAATATAATTTTCACAGAAGAATTACCAGATACAATAGATTGGATCCAGTCAATGAATTGATTTAGTGATTGTATGAATAAGTTTATTTCATCTCGCATAGTAATTTTTTAATATGCTTTATATGACTTATAAACAGTAAAAAAATTATAATAATTGGAATAAATGTTTTTGTTTAGAATTCATTAATTAACTGTTCATTAATTATTCATATAATAAATGATATATATATATATATATATATATATATATATATGGGTGTCTGTGTAAAAAATATAGTTTTAAAGGAACAAGGTAATAATAAACAACCATTGTGTTATTATATCTTTTCTATACTGTGTATACATAAATAATTTCCTACTGAAGATAATTTAAGTAACAAGAATATTTCTTCTAAAAAAATTGCATAATTTTAAAATTTAGGGAAAAAATTGTAAACTCTTTTCATTAATGCAAATGAATCAAAATCTCTATAGAATAAGAATCCTTTTTATTTGAAGACAACTAACCAAATAGCCAAAATAAATATTTCATTATTATTGTTATTACTAGCGAACTTGTCCGGCGTTGCCCGGGTACATCAAAAAACAGCAGGAATTACGAAAAAGCTCTGAAAATCACAATAAGATATTGCGAAAAAAATTTAAATCGCTTCTCAAATTTTGAAAAGAGAAAAAATATATATATATATTGTGTTTGAAGATTGCAAGTTGATTTCTTTCACTAATGTGGAAAAATGGTAGCAAATCGCTAAAATACACAAAAAATCACTTACGAAATTCCCGAAAAATTCGAAAATTGCTTTGCGCAATCCGAATAAACTTTATTGAAATGAGGGCAGAATATATTTTAGGTCAAAAATGGAATGTCAAAAAATTGCAGCAAATCGCGAAGAAACGTAAAAAGCGCATTAAAAATCACAAAAAGTTCAAAAATCACGAAAGTCAAAATTTACTATAATTGGATAAAAGTTTCAAATCTAATCCCTTTGACCTGTGGGCTCTCATGCTAAGCATTAGATCATGTTACTTTTATTCGTAATTAATTTACTTGGACTCCCTTAAATATAATTAATATAATCCCTTTTAATATTAGTTTTTGTTGCATCAAAATATCTCAATTTGTTGATTTTCTGTAAGGAAGTAAACCCTATTGTTTTACAGTGGAAGTCTATAGAAATTTGGCGAAATATTAGAGATATCGCCAAGTTGGCGTCACTTTTGGCGACAAACTTGGCGTTATTTGGCGACAGAACTGGATCCCCCCTACGGTAACCCCCTTATAGGTATGGGCATGCATTACATGCTGCTCAATAATCGCATAAAAATTCGCTAAAAATTCAAAAATCGTTGCACGAATTCCGAATAAACTTTTTTGAAAAGAGAACAAAATTTACTATATTAGGTTAAAAGAAAGAAACTGTATTCTTTTTCCTAATGTGGAAAAATTGAATTAATATAATTCCTTGAGTTAATATTAGTTTTTGTTGCATTAAAATATCTCAATTTGTTGATTTTCTGTAAGTAATCCATATTGGTTTACAATTGAAGTCCATGGCAATTTGGCGAAATATTAGAGATATCGCCCCGTTGGCGTCACTTTTGGCGACTCATTTTGGTCGCCAAATTTGACGATATACCGTCAAGTTGGCGACAAACTTGGCTGCATTTGGCGACAGAACTGTGTCCCTCTACGGCAGCCTCCTTATAGGTATGGAAATGCATTAAATGCTGTTCAATAATTGCATAAAAAATTCGCTAAAAATTCAAAAATCGCTGCACGAATTCCGAATAAACTTTTTTGAAAAAAGAACAAAATTTATTATATTGGGTTAAAAGAAAGAAACCATATTCTTGTCACTTATATGGAAAAATCGCCTCGAAACATCAAAAAGCGCTAAAAAACGCATAAAAAATAAATTAAAAAAAATCTAATCAAAAAATCGAAAATCGGGCTTCGAGGTGCAAAACTTCATATATAGACGTACCTTTTCCCCAAAATTTGTAGCTCTACGTGCAGTGGTCTCTTCAGAACACCGTCGACACATTCACTCACTCACACACAAACTTCTTTCTTTATTATTATAGATTATTATTATTTTACAAAACTCGCCAAAAAAGTATTAGGGTATTGAAAACAACTATGCAAAGATATGGAAATATATCTTAATAATTATGGATATATATCTTAATAAAATATATCTTAATAAAGGGTACATAATCTATAATATTTATCTAAAAAAATAGAAGTGTTGTTTGGTGAACATTTGTGTAAAAATGATTTTAAAAGATGTTGGTTTGTTTTCATTCAACGCACTAGATACATTTTTTGGAGATTTTATGTTTTGCAGCCCATAACAGAAATGCCTATTTCTATTTATCATCAGTTTTATTCTCGAAAAATACCTCAGTCAGTTATTAAAATATAGAAAATTAATAAGAAAACTCACATACTACACAAAAACACCTGAAAACTGAAGGAATTAATTGAAGAGAAACTAGTCGAAAAAATTAAGTACAGAAATTATACAGGGTGTTTCACTACCAGACCGACAAAATTTCAGAAGGTGTTAGGAGCACACAGACGACTAGGAATCACATAGAAATGCTGGGTCGGAAATGCAATCCTAACGAGATAGAGGGATTGTTAGGGTCTGAATTATATTGATAGCAAATTGACATTTAAAGACCATATGCTTAAAATAAATCATGACTTAGCGCCCGGCGTATTTCAAAATATCCGAGATTCCAGGTTGCGAACGTTTCATTCCCCCATTACGAAACATTGGACAACTTCATTATCAGGAAATTCATGACACATTTTAAGTTTATGGTCTTTAAATGTCAATTTTAGATCACAATGATTCAGCCCCTAACAAACCCCTACCTCGTTAGACTTGCATTTCCAACCAAGGATTTAATGCATTTGAAGTCAGGATCACGAAATTTTGACTGTTCATTTTTAGTATGACCTACGCAAGCAATAATAAAGGATTTTTGAAAATTCACCACCTAAGGGCTTCAAAAGAAGTTTTAGGTCATTTCGCCATTTCTCTCAGCAGCAGTTATAGGTAAAAGGATAAATTCAGCATAACAAATTTACTAAAAAATAATTAAAAACATTATAGTAATTATAGCGATAATTATATCGAAATATAGGATAGCGAAATTATAACGATCGTAGAAATTCATCTCCTAAGAGGGTTAATTGGGGTTTCGAAAGTTTTATGGCATTTCACCATATCTCAGTAGTAATTTTAGGTATAAGCTTGGAACTTTGCATAACCCATATGATAAAAAAATAGTTTAAAACGTATTTTAGCGATTTTTGAAAATTCAACATCGAAGGGGATTAAATGGGTGATCGAAAATTTTAAATTATTTCGTCATATCTACCCTGCACTATTAAGAAGGAATATTAAATACAACTAAACCAATTTGCTAACGAAATAGTTAAACACATATTTTAGCGCTTTTAGAGATATTTTATCGATTATCACCAACATCTTCTATGGACAAGTTTATGGAAGATTAGACAAATAGCTATTGCTGATTCTTGATCAAATAGTTTGCATAAAACAGTTTTCCAAGAAAAGATTGTTGTTTTGTTATCATGTATATGCCATATAGAGTTTCGGTAAACTGTTTCTGTATTGTCTGAGAAATCATATATTTTCATTTTACATTCACCAAAGAGAATATACATTCTCATATATAAAGCCGAAGTTTTTTCTATGATTGTATCGAAAATTTTCATTTTTCCCTGATTTTGTGTTAACTATTTATGTGCAGAAATGTATAGAACTCTGTTATTTCGATCGCCATCACTGCATATTTATTTATTTTACATTTAAAGCTTCAAGGTTAACATGGGTATAGCCAGGTGTTTCTGCTAGCTTCATATATATTGGTAATTAATTGCATAAAATTAATAACGATAAATAAAAATATTACTTGATCATCATTTGTACAAAACAGGTTTGAATGGCATTAGTTTATCTTCTTTGAAAACACTAGTTACATATTCGAAATTCTGTACCTTACTGCCCTTATCTTCGAGCGTTAATTGTATCTAGTTTTAATATATACTCCCTAAAAATATCTCAATCTTTGATTAAATTACAAAAATTATCAAGAAAACCCTCACATGTCACTCGCAACAGACGTATATATTAAAGTTTTATAAATTTCTTCAGTGATTTTTCGAAATGTGCAGACAATTTTGTCAAATACGTCTGTCATTCGTTTTAGAATTCTTATGAAGGTAGTAATGTTTGAGGACAGGATTTTTTTATTTTCTAATACATTTCCCGGTAATATTGCATTTTATATATATTAAAGGAGCCTTTTTTGAATAAAACATAGTTAGGAAAACTTTTATAGATTTTAATTTCTCTTCATGGAATGTCACTTTTTTATGGTCATTAATCAAATGCTTGTTATTGTTCTACTATAGATCTAGATAAACTACATACTACAATTTTTATTAAAAGTTATTGTCAAGCCTTACTTAATTCTTTAATGAAAAATTATTATAAAAAATCGAAATTGCTGTTTTTGGTGATTTGTAAACGCATAATAAATAGTTTATTAATGATTGATATGATAGCTTATGCATATAAACATAGTATAAAAGACATGTATTCGTATGTATGATTTAGAATTAGACTGTCTGTTACTTTTTCTAATTTCATATGCATGGAATCTCTTTCGGCTACAAAATATTTAATTTATATATTAAAATTATTTCAATTTTAAATTGTCGGTAACAATTAAACATTTATTATTTTGAAAGATGTTATAAATTTAAGATTCTCACTCAAATTATTATTATTATTATTATTATTATTATTATTTGAAATAATATAAACAAAAACTCTCAAACAGAATAAAACTTCTCCATATTAAATGAAAACTACCATGTATTCTGCATGTTCTAGGTGTTTGTTAGTTTGTTGTCTCTAAGCATCCCATCTTCCTGAAAAGGGGATATGTGGCTGGCTAACTACGATAAGATGCTATATTAAAGTCTAGAACTTTGGCTTAGCTATATTTTGTCGAACAGCCCCACAAGACCTAAAAAAACATTGTGAAATCCAAATATAGTCATTCTGGCTGACATATTTCAGTAAAATGCAATAGGTGAGTTCTATAAACGATGTGAGAAAAAATATATAATAAAAAGTAATTGTGACAGCGTTTCTGTCGCATACCTATCTTTTTATTCAAAATTAATTTAAAACATAACTTTATTACTTTTATAACACTAGGGGGCGCTGCCCCCTACGAGCTATGCTCGTCAACCCCCGTTCAGACACCGCAGACTCTAAAAGCACGCTAATTTGATCGGCTTAAAAAATATTTCGGAAGATTGAATTATAAGTTTAAAAACAATGGCGATCTCCCTATAAACGGGTTTCCATTCATTTCTCTTTGATTGGGGAATTTTAAAGCCAACTCAGCGGCTGTTAAATGATACAATGGCTGTTTCCGTCTTTGATTAAATAAAATCAGTTGACATTTCAAAATCAGCTAATATAAAATGAATTAAATAAACAGAGTCTTTGCCTCCTGGTATTTTTTAGCAAAGCGAAAAGAAAGATTTTTTTAATGACTCTTTAAATGTATCGTTTTTAATCTGACGTAATTTTCACTAAACTTTCCTTTCTCCTTTTACTATTCACGTGAAAATAATTATGTTAGAAATATTTATATTATTTGAGCTATCCTAATAAAAATAGTTGAAAATATCATCTTAAAATATTACATAAATGTCTCGCGCAATTTTTAAATTTAAACTGTTTTGTAATATTATTTTTTGTTTATTTTACGTAATGTGTAATGTGAAGTAAATGTGACGTAATTTCTCCTATTTAAGACTTCTAACGCATGTTAATGAATTTATTATTTTACAACATTCTTTCACTTTTAAAATTCACGTGTAATATGGTTTTTATGATAATTTTCAATGAGTTCCTGCTTTTTATATTTTCTTGTTTATAATAGTCACGTGTAAAATAAATTTTTAATTTGAAGCAAATATTATTGCTAACGCTGTTTATACAGTTGGCAACAGTTTAAATTAATACAATTTTCTAAAATGTGTAAAAAAATATCTCTCGAAATGCTAAAAATTTGAATTTAAATTAGAAATAAAACCTCAAAAAATGAGTCAAATTAATAAACTGAGTGCAGTCTGCACACCGGGAAATTCTGACACATAAAATGATCTAAAAATGATTAAATTCCGGTGTACAGTTTTTGCACCTATAAAACTTTTTTAATGGAACGATTTTGTCCAACTTTAGCACTAAATATCTCTTTAAATATTTCTTCGATTTGAAAACTGTCTGCATCAGCGTGCTTATCAAACATTTCTCTATAATTCCACCGATTTTCATATTTTTGTATGCAATATTTTGCTTAATATTAACGAAGAAATACCTCCGGTCACAAAAAATTCAAAACCGGCGGCGGCGGCGGCGGTGACAGCGGTAGTTACTTTTTTTTTAGAATAGAGAGATGCTATCATCCCCCCTTTTTTTCTATACTGAAATACGCAATTAAATTCATTTCTCAAAACCATACAGTGTTTTATTAAAGTGTTTTAATCTTTCTAAAAACATCTTTAATTCAGTGCGCTCAAGGATTCAATTACTTATTTCCTTTCTCATTCCATCAGTCATCTGTCGCTTACCGCTCCCAGTGCAAAAAAATAAATAAATAAATAAATAAATAAAATAAAATAAAATAAATAAAAATTAAAATGCGCAGCTGCTGATAGCATGTCTTCATTTAACTTCATCGGATTGTTCGCCCGCCGCAGTGAGAAGCAATTCTTTATCTCTGATAATATTTGACCGTTGAAATTGTATTAACAACAAAAGTAAAAATGAACGGTTCTTGTGGGAAGCATGTATTTTTCGTGTATTGTGGTCGAGCTAAAAGCCAGATGCCTGTGATTTGTGCGGCATTTTTCTCATGCGACGGTCTGCTTTGTACAATTTTATGAAACAGTTAGTTGGGCAAAGGCCTATCTGTAATATAAACAATTTTCGGTTTTTCTGATGCCTTTCTCAGCGTAATTAGAAGCGGTTACTTGCAGCCTAGGCGTCACCCATTCGGTAGGGACAGATGGTCAAGATGGACAAGAAACAAAATGGCGGCCCCTAATCCTCAACTGTACATGTAATTAATTTATAAAGATATACCTGACAGAGTACCCTACCAGACCCCAAAAAGATATGAATAAGCTCAATTTTACAGTATAAAATAGAATAAAACTGGTAAAAGAAACAAAATGGCGGCCTCTAATCATTAACTGTACATATATTTAATTTATAATGATCAGTGGCGTGGCGTGAAAATTTTCGGTGGTCATCGCAATTATTTAAGTTTGTGGTGAAAAATTATTAACTCTAAAATTCAATGGTTGAATGTTCAAAAAAGAAACTTTAAATCTTACCTTCACTTATACATGAACTCCAAATGTTCTGCTAAAACTGGATCGTAGAGTTTTAAAAGCTTATTAAGAGTTTTAAAATATTGCTTGGTCATCGCCGCATCCAGCGATGACCGGACGCCACGCCACTGATAATGATATACCTGACAGAGTACCCCATCAGACACCAAAAAGTTATGAATTAGCTCAATTTTACAGTATAAAATAGATTAAAACTGGTGAAAGAAACAAAATGGCGGCCCCTAATCCTTAACTGTACGTGTATTTAATTTATAATCATATACCTGACTGAATACCCCATCAGACACAAAAAAGTTATGAATTAGCCCAATTTTACAGTATAAATTAGATTGAAACTGGAAAAAGAAACAAAATGTCGGCCCCTGTAAAAGAAACAAAATGGCGGCCCCTTATCCTTACCTTTACATATAATTAATAAAAAATGATATACCTGACAGAGTACCCTATCAGACCCAAAAAAAGTTATGAAATAACTCAATTTTACAGTATAAAATAGAATAAAACTGGTAAAAGAAACAAAACGGCGGCCCCTAATCATAACTGTACATATATTTAATTTATAATGATATACCTGACAGAGTACCCCATCAGACCCCAAAAAGTTATGAATTAGCTCAATTTACAGTAAAAAATAGATTAAAACTGGTAAAAGAAACAAAATGGCGGCCCCTAATCCTTAACTGTGCATGTATTTAATTTATAATGATATACCTGACAGAGTACCCCATCAGACCCCAAAAAGTTATGAATTAGCTCAATTTAACAGTATAAAATAGATTAAAACTGGTAAAAGAAACAAAATGGCGGCCCCTAATTCTTAACTGTACATGTATTTAATTTATAATGATATACCTGGCAGAGTACCCCATCAGGATCAGACCCAAAAAAGTTATGAATAAGCTCAGTTATACAGTATAAATTAGATTAAAACTGGAAAAAGAAACAAGATGGCGGCCCCTAATCCTTAATTGTTCATATATTTAATATATAATGATAAACCTGACAGAGTACCCCATCAGACCCAAAAAAGTTATGAGTTAGCTCAATTTACAATATAAAATAGATTAACACTGGTAAAAGAAACAAAATGGCGGCCCCTAAACCTTAACTGTACATGTATTTAATTTATAAACATAAACCTGACAGAGAGTGTGTTCAAGAAGCACGCGGGCAGCGCGCGCGAGCTCAGGAGTCAGGAACATGGAGTGGGTCCATATCATGGATGTAGTGTGTTCAGGTAGTGTACAGGTAGGCACGTAGTGTGTTCAGGAACAGATCATGGATTTGATTAATTAAGGTGCTAATTATAAAGATATTTTGATACAGAAGCATCGTGTGCCAGATGGCCGAATGGATAAGGCAGTGAACTCGAGACCAGGGATTCTGGGTTCGAATCCTTCTGAGACCACATTGTGCTACAATTTTTTTTTGTTTTGTTTATTGGTTGTTTTATATTTTTCATAATGAATAAGATATTTTTGATGAAGATATATTTTTTATTTTTATTATACAGAGGCACGTGTATTTTTATAATAATAAAATACTTATTTAAATGTGAGAAAATGAGGTATTTCGAGATGAAAGTTTTACATCTGAACACCTTTTAAATATTCAAAGTTTCGTTTCTAAGTATGTATATGTATAATGATATAAACATTAAGCAAATCCAAATGAAAAAATAATATATATCGCACGTAGGATAATTCCTTGATTTTTTTTTTTTTTTTTTTTTTTGAGTACTTTACGAGTGAATTTTTATCGAGACTAGGCTGGAAATCATATTTTACTTTGAACATTATAAAAATAAAATGTAATAGTTGTAGATTATTTTAACTAAAAATACCTGTACATATATTTTTTAAAGAGATAAAATATATAGGTCTGCTGTCTAGTTTTGTAGTGAATAAAGTATGATCAGAATGTTTATAAATTTTCTGCTGAAAGTATAAATAAGTATTTTGCTTATACTAACAGAATTTTAAATGCCATTTATTTCTCATGTTTGATGATGTATTTTGGTCTGTTATCCACACGGTATTGAAATATGCAATCATAAAATAAGAAATATATATATTAAAACCTTCTCTGAAAAACTGTCTAACTAACAGTGCAAATTCCATTGAAATCCATCCAGTATAGTAGATTACAAACAAATCTCATATGTTGATATCACAATCTTGGTTTACTAACAGCATTTTATTTATCACGGAAGATATAAATCAACTGATAAATCATTTTTAAATAAATAAAATGAAAATTGTTAAAATTTTTAGATCACCAGTTGAATTCTTAAATTGTATCAATCAACCTACCAAACAAAGCACAACCAATAACACATAAGCAGAAAACGCACAATCACGTGATCAAATCGCCCACACAATTTTTTTGAGCAGCTCGCGCGGAGTTTGCGCGCGGTTGGTTAACTAATTTTAAATGCCAAATGGGCTAAAGTAGATAAAGAAGGTCACGTGATGTTTTTCCCGACTATTTTAGATTTTATCTGAGTGAACATAGGCATGTATTCCTGTTACGAAAACCATGTTTTGGAAGAATAAAGAAATATAGTCGTTGGTTTTACCTTTTTTGAACCATAAAAATAATGAAATAATTGAATTATGTTAAAATTCCTTTCTTGGATAACACCTACTCCATGGCATAAACTTCTGAGCGCGCGCGCGGCGCGAAGTGCACTTCTGAACACGCTCAGAGTACCCCTTCAGACCCAATAAAGTTATGAAATAGCTCAAATTTACAGTATAAATTAGAATATAACTGAAAAAAGAAGCAAAATGAATGTTTACTTTTTAAACCAATCATATTGATATGTTCCTTACTGACGTCAAATAGAGTACCTCATTTATAAAGGCAACTTAGCTGATCTAACAAAAAGTCTCCGAAAATAATACAACTAAACCTTTAATTTTTTACCAAAGTCAGATACAGAATGCTGAAAACCACCAACCTCTCAATCGCTAAAAAACAGTTATTGATACTTTTCAAAAGCAAATTAAAAATACTTAATGGCATAATTAAATAATAAAACTTATACCGCTAGAAAGCCTGAAGTTTAAACTTTCAGGAAAAACTAATAGTTAAGCAGAAAACAAAGTTTAAGGTAGTTAAAAACTTAAATTACAAAGTAAACAAAAATGCGTAACGCTATGGGAAAGTGGATAGAGCCAAAAATTTTGAAACCAATTTTCATAATTTTTTTAAACATATTTAAACTCGACCCAGAAATACATGAGGGGTAGCGGAGCAAAGCCCTATATTTATAGAATATAAAACAAGTAAAAGTTATCCAAAATAGTTAAGAAAAGGTTAAAAACAAGCTATGTTAAAAAGTGTCAACAACATCAAAACCCCCATATATTTCAATGGGCGAGGGATAACTGAAAAGAAACAAAAAAGTGACCACTCTTGAAACGCTCAGAAATAACATAAAAAGTAATCAAAACCTATAAAACTGGATAAATTCTTGGAGCATAAACTTTAAATAACCTGAACAATACAATTGATAAACGAAGTGAATATGTTAAAGTTGTTAAAAAAAGCTTAAGAAATACGATGTTTACCTAATGTAATTTCAATGGGAAAACGAATGTCGAAATCCCGAAAACATGACTATTTCACTTGGATCGGAAATAGTTAAAACTTGATGAAAACTTTAAAAACTTAGTTAAAAAATGATCTACGATCTTTAAAAAAGATGAATTGAACAAATGATTTAAGTTAACGAGCTGAGTTCAGTGACTACTGAGCGTCTCAACAGTGTCAAAAATGTCAATTTTTGGAAATGGCGCAGATACATTGAAAAAGTGGGTTGACTGTTTATACTGATAAATAATTAATTTTAACAGTTAGAAGTACAAATATAGTATAAAAATGTTGGAAAATGAACGTAGATTATAAGTTTAACAAGAATTTTTCAATAATATGCAGTTTACGTAAGTTATAAGCACAGGAAGTCAGTGCACATTATCGTATCCGAGAGTCATGGAATTCGAAAGTTAGAGGAAGTGTAAATGCTCGTAACTCCGGAAATAGTGCACCTCGCAACATAAACTATTTATCAAATTAAAGATCTTGAAGAGAGAAAAAGAAAGATGTATAGTACAAGGCTCTAGCTTACCCCATTCCTGAGAATTTAGCCGATGAAGACGAGCATAATTTTTTTTAATGCTTCATCCGACATGATTAGGACGTCGTCGCTCAAAAATCTCCACATGAAGAAGTCAAATGGATTCAAATCTGGAGAACGAGGAGGCTCAAAATAAGACGGCCATCTCCAAAGAATTCACTCACTTAGCCGCCAATGTGGAGGTGTTTCACTATCTTGAATTAAGGCAATAATTTCTGCAAATATTTTATCTCTTGTAAGACAGGAATGAGTTCCTGCCGTTCAATTTGATAGCAGACAGGGGTGACAGAATACCTTTTATTTTTTGCGGAGTAATCTCCTCAATGCATTTCTGAGAAACGACTGAAAAAAAATCTGATTGACTAAAACGCATAACTATGTCGACAAAAACTGATTATTTTCGCAAAATCTTCATACTTCATTATGGCATGTTTTTATTTAAATGTAGTTCCTTCGATAATTTGTTTTATTTTTCATTAAACTGCTGTTAACATACTTACTTATGAATCTAAATAATTTGTTAGAAAAGCCGAAAACTTACAAAATTACATAGAGACTTGACACTATTCTCGTAAATAGAGACAGACAAATTTAATGTTTTTCTCCCTATCATTTGTACCATTCTAGTAATAAACGGGGAAAAGCATTTTTAGGGTCCGAAAATGCTAAGAATTTTTAAACTTCAGTGTATCATAAATCTGTACATTTTGATAGCTGAAGGAGGGACATTTTTACGACTTAACTTTGAGAATTGAAGACGATTTATTAAGTGTAACGTTTAGGCCGCAGAAACCTTATAAAAATATAAATTTTGTAACTTTAAAAAAATATGTATTTTGACTTAAATTGATTTTTATGTAACGAAGACCGAAATTTAAAATATTTTCACATTTAGAACTATACTTATAAAACTAGTAACTTTATGAAGTGCCACTTATAAAAAGAGACACTTTGTATATAACCTAAAAAATAAATTGTTGATTGTATGACATCAGGTATTATGTAATGTGAAATAAAACTAAAAACAATTTGCATAATTGAAATTAATTCTCCTGTTTATTAGTGAAATTATTTAACGTAATCAACTAATTTTCAAATTGTGTTTTATTATTTTGTAGGGTAAAATGCCCATATTTCGCCCCATATCCTAATTTCGTTCTCCCCAACTTCTCCGCTTCTGCGAAAGTGGCGCCACTTATAACGCAAGGCACAGGGGACGGGAAGTATAAGGGTTCAGTGTTGAAAGTTTCGTTCATCAAGATGCATACATAAATTAAAGACGGCGAATTTCCTATTTTTAGAAGACCTGAGTTCTTATTGCGTCGTTTGTAGAACGTTATTTACTGTACTGTAAGTATTTATTTCTTATTCTTTGCATATATTTTACGTTGGTAAGATGCTGAAAGTAGCATACAGTGAGTTTTAGTACGCTCATTTCATCTTACGGGGACTGAAGCTCCCTTATACTGGGAAGTAGCGTGGTCCCAATTTCGTCCCCCTTGCCGTTCTTATTTTACTCCCGGTGACGAAATTAGGAATGCTTTTTCATAATATTTTTTTTCAATTTTTTCCTCATGTTTGGATGGCTTTTTGTTATGTTATACTTCCACTGATAACTAGTACATTTCTTTGTCCCTTACTTTAATGTAAATTAAATTACTTACTCATTTAGAAATAAATTTTGATTTAGTTGCAAGCTAAGCCTCGACGTATTAGATTTTTGGGGGGGACGAAATTGGGATCATTTTTTTTTTCTTTTGAATTTTTTTGGTACATTTGAAAAAAAACAATTTTTCGCATTTAAAAATTTTTTTGTACGATATTTGCCTATGTTTCTATGTGCGTGGGTAGTTAGTCTATGCAAAATCCAAATTTGGTAGATTTTCACCGAAATTTACAACTTCCACGGGCCTAAAAGTGGCTGGGGGTGGGGGCGATAATAGGGCACCTTACACTATAGTTAACTCAAGAACTGTACTACAAATTATAATTTCAATATGGTACGAAATAAACTATGCGGCTTTTTTCTGAGTGGCCGACAACTGGTGCATCAGAATCTTAATATGTCCACTACTGGGAGATATATGTATTGCAGGAAGGTAGGATTTTTGATTTTTCACAATAAATGTGTGTCTGCCAAATGTGTATTCTGTTAGATGAATGTTAGAACTATGTTAAAGAAATATATATCTTTTGAAGTTCATTAAAAATTTACTAATAATTAGATGAATGTCCTTACGTAGACATTATTGGTACATTTAACATTTAAAAGAACAAATATCAAATTAATTAAAAAGAGTACAATTGCAAGAATATCCTGTAAATCAGGAATTGATCCCTTGTGACAGTGTAATTAAAATCACAATAGCATTTTGCACTCTATTACCGTTTGTAAATTCTTGAATATCTTGTTAGTTTATTGATCAGGAGAACTCATCTAAAAATTTTTTGCAAAAAATTTCACAAGATAAAACTAACGTAGAAAGCATCACGATAAATCTTGTTTAACATGAAAAATTCTTATCACTTAGGTTTATTGGTTCTAAAGAAATTAACATGAAATAAATGAATTTTAGGAAGGCAGAATTTGAAATACATAGCGTAAGCAAAAAATATTTCCCTGATTACAAAATGTTAGCATGATTATATTAATGTAAAATGTCTAACTTTCCATATTCCAGCTTTCTATGTAATTTGATTAAGGTAAAATAGATGGCAATTACTCCATAAATTTAAGCAATCAATCAAATGTTATTTTTTACCAAAAAGCCTTCTTTGAGAGGTAAAGAGCAATCTGCTATGTAGTTCCATGAAACTAAATCTCAGTTCAACTAGAGTTTAGACGTTGTTGTGGACATAATGCTACAGATCACAATAAATTAAATCAATATTTGGAAAATTTAAAAGAATTTGATACTAATGTTAATTTTCTAAAACATAGTAAGCCTAGGAAGGGTAATTGTTATTCTTCGAGCTACAAAGGGACGCACGTAGAAATTTACGAGCGCAATTGGTTTTATTAGAACCATAATTACAGTATTTGCAATTTCAAAACATAAACATATGTGTAAGTATAAAAGTTTTCAGCAAAAATTTTAAGTAACCAGAGAAAGATTTTTCTCATCAGGAGATGGAAATAAACATGATTTCCGCAACAAATATCCAGATCTCAGACTTTCAGATTGACTATAAAAATTACTTATAAAACAATTTTTGGTATGAATACTCTATTCAGTGTAAAAAGGTAAAAGCTACTGATTTTTTCTATTCTGCTGTAATCAAATCAAGGTATAGCGTTTAAATTTAATAGTATACCATTTGTAAATAGAAACGCTTATTTATTCACTAAAATGCAATCTAATGAAAGGAAATAAAATGTTGAGTGACTTTCGAAATAAAATGTATTTAATAAAAATTTATAAGGTGCAAATTTCTAAAGTTAATATCCTATCTCTAAAGGATTTTCAAAATTTTCAAATAATGCAAATACTGGGAACAGTTACAAATATGCATTTAAAGATTCAGAAATTAAAATAAGTTTGTAGTTCTTTTAATAACTTAAAATCCTTTTCATGTAAACTATCATATTACAAAATTCTATTTCAATACGATAATGTTTTAAAGAACACTTTTCCTTACATATTTAATACTTTAGATACAAAAATTCATTTCAGGAATACTTTAATATAATTTCAAAAGGACAGGTAGTTTACACTTCTTAAAATAACATCGTAAATTACACGCGTACGTAATATAATAACTGTAGAGAGAATACCTCCTTATAATTTCAGAAGTATTCTATCGTGTTACAATTGTAATTATATCTTTGCATATCTAAAATACGTAATTAAATTGAATAAAATGCGAATATATTTAATAAATGGAAATTTTATTCTGTGCAATTATTTTGGTCATTTAAAAATAAGAATTAAACAAAAACCTAATTTGCAGAACAAATTAAAAAAAACAAAATTTATTTCCTACATTGTTTAAGTCCGAGAAGGGACAGATATTAATATATTTCATCCAATTAGTTATATATTTAATGTTACATTTTTGTAACAAGTATGATTGAACATTAAAAAGACAATTGTTAAAAATTGAACAATTGAACATTAAAAAGTAAAAATAAAATTCATACAACATAATACATAAAACACCTAAAATCTTAGATTCCGTTCAAATGAAATCGAAATAAATCTTAGGCATTTGCCATTTTTTTAAGTTGTAAATATTTGTATTGCAGATTTTATATTATGTTTATGACGATTGTACATAAAACATTCAGATGATTGCAAAATACAAAACTTTAAAAAAGCCTAAGATTTATCTCGATTTCATCTGAACGGAATCTAAAATTTAAAGTTTTTAAGTATTATATTGTATGAATTGTATTTTTATTTTTTAATGTTAAACTGGCTTAACTTATTTGTTACAAAAACTTAACATTAAATGCATAACTAAGTGAATGAAATATCTTAATATTTGTTCTTTCTCGGACTTAAATAATGTAGGAAATAAATTTTGTTTTTTAAATTTGTTCTGCAAATTAGGTTTTTGTTTATTATGTCAAGTTTTTTAATAACTACTGAATTCAGACGAACTCATTTCAATATTAATGGAGGGTACCATCATCAGGCTTTGATGTATGCGATACTGCATCACAATGTGTGATGCTATTTACCAAAATGTTTCACCAAAAGTAATGTAGGTTGCTGTAGTTTGGACAAAAACTTCCAATCTCAGAGTGCAAAATCTATAATCAAAACATAAAAAAATATTTTTACTTAAATTTAGTTATCTTATTTCCGACTCAGGAACGCTATGAATGCGAAAATAAAATTTTGTTGAATGTTTACTGCTAATATTTAACAAAATTATAGTTGTGATACAGTAAAATATTTTAAAAAAGCTTTACTTAAATTTTGTTACTTTATTAGTTTTGAAATGTCTCACCAAGGGCGCTACCAGCTTAAAAATACCTATCCTTTGAAACTTTTTTTCAAAACATAAACTTGACCAAAGCAAAAACTTATTCTGAAAATGTGATTTTTATTTCCACTATGACGTCATATTTACCTTCTTTTTAATTCTTAAAAAAAAAAAAAAAAAACTATTTTAGTTTCCTTTTTGACGTGAAAATCTTTCATCTGAAAATTGATTGCTATAGACAAATTATATTACGGCTTTTGAATTAGTGCAACAATAAAGAAAAATGCTAAATTTTATGGGAAAAATGTCCGTTAATTCTTAATGAAAAAAGCGCAATTTGTAATTACTAAGAAAAATATTTGAATAATGTAAGTAAAACATAGCCTGCATTACTTACTGAGTTATAATCCATCCATATTCAAAGGCATTTTGTCATGCGTTTTGACCCTGATGTCAGGCAAACGTTTTCATATTTTAAATTTATAATATTATTAAAATTAGTAAGAATAAAAAATTTGTGGCATCAGGGTGAAAAAGGTGGGAAGAAAAGTAAAAAAAAAAAAAAGTTATGAACTCCATAGGCTTTTCTATGTTAATTTAACATTGAGAAGTGACACTGGAAATAAATAAGTATTGCGCTGCCGGGCTATACTTAAATTATGTTTCTGAAGTAGGTGTGTTAACGTATTACGTAGCTTCCATTACAAAATATTCTTCCGGCTGTACCGGGAGAAAAAGTTGGTTTCCCTATTTCTCCGTTTTAATATTTTAACTAATTTTATTCCAAAACATGAGCTAAAACTCAAAAATTCGATACTAGTTTTCAACAATACTGAATTTAAGCCATTGAGAGTTTCGCCGAAACAGTAATCTATAGTCATGTTGGCTTCACTTATGGCTATTTATTCTTTGTTACCAATTTAGAGGTATTCCACCAAGTGCCGTCACGCTTGAAGAGAGTTTGACGCTAGCGGATATGAAAGTACAATTTTAAGAATATAAAAGTTGGAACAATGGTTACATGGTCAAATGTTCTCATGCTTACGAACTCAGTTCCCTTTAAGAGTTGCATTCCCTGCCATAATACGCAAATCTCAGAGTTTAACTTTATCAAAAACTCCTGTGGATTATTGGTCTAAAGGAGTTGTCACATAAAGCAGCTTACGTCACTTTCAGTATAGATTGTTGTTTACAGGAAGCGTTTTTCGCGAATGATAGGCTTGATCAAATTAGAAGGATGGGAGCCTTGATGATAGATTAGCATTTGAGCATTACCTGAGACAAATGATGACTGAATTAAACACTTGAAAATGAAGATTCAACGGCTGACATTTCAAATTTAATTTTATACTATTATACAATCATCATGAAAATATAAACTTTTTTTTTAATGTTATGTTTCAAGTTTATGCGACTCCATGCTCCGACATTTCGGCCTGACGGATGCTAGTAATCAACGTTAGGACAAAGGGAAACTTATATGTATTACATGACTATTTTACATCTTTCTGAAAAGTATTGTAATTTAAAATATTCATTCTATAGATATGTTTTATCTTGCACAAGGAATTTATTTAAATGTTCATCGGTAGTTTTTCATTACATTTATACTTTTCTTAAACATTTCATAGTTACATTTATACTTAAATAATTTTTACTAAAATATGTAGACGTTTCATAAAACATATTTCTCTTATAAAATTATTAAGAAGAAGTAAAGCAGATTTAAAACACATTTTATTTTTATTCTCTCTCACCTTCACCAAATATACCAAAATGCTTTGTTGCTACACTTTGTTTCAACACTTTAGAAAATAGTTGAAATGTGTTTAATTGGGTTGGCTGTCCGCCTGTCTGTCCGTGCTCTAACTCGCGTAAGTGTACTCGGATTGTCATGTAATTGATATGCCTTATTTACGTTTACCGTGGGATTTTCGGAATTGAAAATGAAGTGTGTAGCATTTATTCTGAATATACAGGGACATTTAAAAGAATTCCGTACAATTAGCATCTATGGGGAAAAATCATTTGGGTGTATTTTAATGATGCTACACTATTTTAAACGTTATGAAATGTATATTCATTATTGAGGTGCATTAGATGCAGGTTATATAGAATATGTTACGCATAGTTCTTACTGTACGAGTACAAGAGATCTCAAAAGCAGTACAGGAGATCTTATATTATTGTCTGTGAAGAAAAAATGTTTGCGGCGTATTTTAACGGCATTTTTCTTTACAAACATAATATAACTTGTATGAATTTTTGAAGTGTACTAAAACATACTTTCTGTAGCATATGAAGTGCAAAACATTTATCATTCATTTACAGGGTCACATATAATAGTTCGGTTATAAAATGGTAGGGGAGACTAGGGTGGGTTGACCCACTTTTTACAAAATGATTTTTTATTTTTTAAATATTGAGCGTAGAATAAAGTTTTATATATCATTCTATTCGTTATACAATCAGTTATCAAAATAAAATTGCTGTGTAAGTGTAATATAAAAATTTTGAAAATTGATTGATTTTGATCATGAGAAAATAATGGGTCAAGGCTCCCCATATATGGGAGGGTTGACCCACAATATGGGAGGCTTGACCCACTTTGTTTTAACTAGAAATATTTGTGAAGAGAAATAAAATCAGTTTTAAAAAAGCAAAATAACTTTATGCTAATGCTTGAAATATTATAAAAAAATATTTTTGAAAATATGATGCTTCAACAAACCTGTTTAGGCGCAATCGCATGTCAGAGGAGAAAAATTTTGTTTTAAACAGGATTTTATCGGAGCAGGTACAGCAGGAAAAATGAAATTTTAACATTTAAGACAGTATTACGCTGGAGACATCTTCCGTTTCCATAGGGTTTCATGCATTAGAATGTCTGGATTTCGTAGCTGCTGTCCCGCTTTATTTGTCTCCTTGTCCTACTTTTTGCGATATTCGACCTGACAACTCAAGTTGTCATATAGTTTGGCTTCATCTCACTCTATTCATTATGCTAAAACTCTACATAAATTCCTAAAGTTTGTCGATCCATACTATGTTCTTTTGCAGTCGCATGAGTACTTAACTTATCATTAAAATCTTGTAACGCTTTCAGAGGCAAAGAACTTTCAGTACTAAAATGTTGAAACATGAATTTGTTGAATATACAAACAAATTTATTTCGAAATATGAAAAAGGTTATATTTCACATACATATTAAACTGAAAAGATTTTAGCAAAATTCTGCTGCCGTTGCGGAGTTTGGGAATTAAAATAAAGTGGTTTCATAAACATACTACTGCTCCTGAAACGGTTAAGACTGATGCTTTCGTACTTTCTAGTCTTTTCCACTATTTCTATTTATCTATTGCAAATAATCTTTAAATGGGAAAAAAGTTCCTGTCAACTTTCCCATTTATATTTAGTTTTTTTTTTTTTTTTTTTTTTTTTTTTTGTGCAGTGCAAATAGCAATTTTTTTACATCTTTCTTTAATCAGTTTTAAACATTTTCATTTCCATCACCCCATTTTACTGTACCTTAGCAGAATAAAGTTACATTCATTTTTCTATATAATCATTAATCTTTCATTATACACAGTATATAATAAAAAGATTTACAAAAGCCCTTAATTAATACATTGCCAACGGGCAATTTTTATAAAACCTGAACATTAAAACAGTAGAAGCCCCTCCTTGGTCTGAAAATCTTTTCTAAATTGGTGTTCTAGATAGGTTTTCTCAAATTCATGTATCGGTAAATATTTTCAATGAACGAATTTAATATAAAATGTCTTACAATCTAAAAAAAATATGGACAACATGATATAAATTCCTATTCTGTAAGGTAGAAGCCACGCCCTTAGTCAATGATATTTTTTGAATGAAAACGAGAATTCTCGTTTACCGTCGGGAATGTGTTAAGGGAGCCTTGAACATCTGGTCAACCCTCTTTCACATTGACTGAGTCAAGCCTCCCCACATAGTCATTTTCTAAGGAATTGCACATTGTTATGTTAAGCTTAACTTATTGTATAATCTTTATGCATGGAATTAAAGCTCGATGTTTCTGCATTACTTAAAACCTACATACTTAAATTTCTGTGATATATTTTATTTGAAAAAAGCTAACAAAATATTTCTACAAAACACAACTTTTAGGCTGAAAATGGCTCACAATTGATTTCTTCCTCACCTATTTCGATTACCTGTATCAAACAAAGACCTGTATGAAGAAAAGTTATTTCAGGATTCCATTAGCTTTCGTTGACACCTATTGATAAAACTCTGAAATTCTTTTAAATATGAAAACTGATGGGTGGGTCAAACCTCCCCTATGGTCAACCCTCCCTAGTCTCCCCTGTATGGGAAAAAAAGGTTCTCAGTGTATTTTAAGTATGTTGCATTATTTCAAACATGATAAAATTGATATACATAACTGAGGTTTACTAGAAGATGCTTGCAGTGGAATATGATGTGCATCGTATTTAACGTTCATTCGCATAACCTACGTTCACACATAAACTATTTCGGATACAATACTGTACCCGAAGTATGGTCTATTAGAGATGATTGCTGAAAATGCGTTTTGAATTATGGTATGCGTTTTTAAGTTTAATTGAGTTTTTCCATACTATATGTGCGTATAAATTCTATAGACCGTATATCACATACATGGCTGCACAATTGAATTCGTGAGGATTTCAGAGATTGAGCATGATTTACTTAAAGTTTTTTTTTTTTTTAATATGGCTTATGCATTTTCAAGCTCAACTATATTTAGCAGGAGATGTTTGTATGATCCAAATAATATAATATACAGGGCTATACAAATAACTGTATACAGGGAAGCCTGTGGGTGATAATTTTTGAAAAAAGCTATATCAGTGGTTTTGCTTAAATTAAATTTCAGGTTACTATGGTGTGTATAAAAGATTTTAGCCAATATACATGATAATTCAAAAGAATTCAAGTACGTTTCCGTTAATTGATAGAAATTGCTGATGGCGAATTTTCAACTATACGTTTCTTACTATACTGAATTTTCGCATACTATGTAGAAAATATATAAATCTATAGATCGTATACAGAGCTGTACAAAAGAATTGATGTATTTTTCCGCTAAGGGCGATAATGGTTGAAATCTGGTTTTCTGGTTCAAATCTGGTTTTGTGTTATTTGTTTTCTAAAATATTTACTTTGGTATCCTTAGTATATTTTTGAAACAGTAAATTTTTGTGAAACTACTTTGGAAGTATTGGAAAGTGTTTTATAACCTAAGCTCTACGCATGATTTATTTTTCTTGTTTAAATGATAATATGATGTTATCTTAGTATTAGGCAAAATAATAAATGTTTGAGACGAAAGGTTTGATAAAGGCAAATGAAAAACATAAGATAGTCGTCATTTCTTTGTTATTGTTACTTTTTTAATTATCAAAAGTTCTACTTTAGAAGTGTATTTTACGTAATAAAAATGTTATATAAATTCGAATTTTGCAATACAAAAGTGAATTGTACCTTGATTGAAAAATAAACTGTTACATCAAGTTAATTACTATTAAGTAGGATTGAAAACAATAGCTTAATTATAAAGCAAAAAGAACGTCATTTACAGAACTTTTATACTAGAAAATAATGGAGGAATTCCGTCCCATTTAGCCTTTTATTAATGGCTTAAAACTAATTCCTTTGTTCTTGCTACCTGAACTAATTAATCACAATATCACAAATGAATGCTTTAACATATTGTTATGGAGTTGAATATTCAAATGAAATTATGAGGAAAATGCGAGCCTTTTTTCATAGCGTATTTTTAGAAAACATCCATACAAAAACCACGTTGTGATGTAAATTAAAGTATAATTCAAAATACAGCAACAGTAGAAAAGTACGCAAAAAATAAATACAAAGACAGTCAAAGTATATTATTATAAATAAATAAATAAAATATGCCTCATATTTCACCTTATATAACGTAGGTAATCTTAAAATATTTGTATGTAAGCACCCATCAAACACGTACCTTTCGGCACACGATCGGTCCGCAGTCGGCAGTGTCGGTTAAATGTCGGCATGGACACAGTGGTTTCGGTGAAGTGTCGGCAGCATGTCGGCAGGTGAAGTGTCGGAAGCATGTCGGCAATCGAAACTGAAGAATCAGCTTTTTCGACTGCCGGTTACCGTAATCGGTCCCCTTATGGTTATATATCGGCAAGCTACTTACACCGGCAAGTGACGCAGGACCGATATGTCATTTCTGATACTGGTCCGATTAGATTTGCCGACATCGGTCCGAATTCGGAATTTTTAGTCGTAGCCGACATTTTTTTTTTCTTTTTCTTAATTTTGTTTGAGTTTGAGTTTTGATAATATACGTATATTTCATGTATTTCCTATAAAATTCTAACAGTGATAAACAAAAAAGAATGTCAAAAATAGGCTAAATTTATTTATTTAAAAAAAGTTGTTTTTGACTTACAATTATTTGAATCATCAAAAGAGGTTTTTAAATAGTTCCTTAAAATTATTATTCATTATAAACTTAATCGTAGAAAAAAATAGCTATGTTTCTTATTTTATTTAAAAATCAAATTATTAAAAAGTGTTTTAAATTATTTTACAAACTATAACAAAAAACAACTACCCAACTTTTTAGCATTACAATTTAAAAGGAAGATTCAGAAATCTCCCACTTCTAAAAAATTATTTCCCCCCCCCCCCGAAAAAAAATATAAATTAGCATTTCTATTTTATTTGATGATTAAAAAATGTTGATAAGTAAAAGAATCATTATTCCTACATAATCACAAAAAATATATTCTACATTAAATCAACCAATGACAAAAAATGTACTCTTATTCTAATTAAAGGTGATTAATTACCAGCTAATTTTTTATTAAAATTAGTTTGTATATGTTACAAATATATATTTCTTGAATTAACATATTTAATTACTATATAATTCCTTAAGAGAAAATTGTATTAACAGAAAAACCACTGAAATTCAATTATTTTATTTAATAAGCACTCTTAAATTTATAAGAAAGATTCAGAAATACCCCCCCCCCCCCTTAAAAATTATCTTCCAAAAGAAAAAAAAAATGTAATTTAATATTTCTATTTTATTTTTAAATTAAAAATATTGTTAAGTAACATATTAATATTGAAACATACTTATTAAATATATGTTCTATTTTAAATCATCAAAAACGACATAAAATGAATTCTTATTCTAATTTAAAGTTATTAATTACCAACTTTTTATTTATTAAAATAAATTTTTCCATGTTAAAAATATATGTTTTATAAATTAACGCAACGCATGTAATTACATTATAATTCCTAATAAGAAAATTTGAGTAACTGAACAAAACCTCTAAAAATATTTTTTAAACTTAATTATTCATAAATTGATAAGAAAAACCAATTCATTTGCTTTAACAAATTCGCTAAGATATTTATTTCCTTCATTTAAACATTAAATTAACTTTTAAATACACGCGCGTAAGACAATTACAAATAAATAAATAAATAAATAAAATAAAAACACTTCAAAATTTTAATTTTCCCATCTACCAATTACCTTCAGCGACAAACCATACTTATTGATATGTCTTCCCCTTATTACCTCATAAAAACCTCCCCTGGTCAAGTCTCTTTGGGCAAGTGGTTAAGGCGTCTACTTCCTGTCCTTTGGTTCGCCGGATCTAACCCCGCCTTGCCCCTTCCATCGCAGAAACACGTTCCTTTCAAATATACATTCCACAATAGATCATAGATGGCGCCATCAAATTTTTTTTCAATTTATGCTGGTGTCGGGCTGTGGTCGGTATTCGTATGGATGGCTATCGGCGTGCTTTAGGCATAGTGTTCTGCCAATACCGGACCGGCTACGTGCCTCATTAATCGGGCCTCATTCGCGCGGCGTATCAAAAAAGATATGGAACCGGTAGCGGCAAGCGGTATCGTGCCAATACCACCGGTAGTGGCAAGCGGCTGTCGGCCGATTGTTTACCGATAGCTCTGTGTTTGCTGGGCAAGTAATTTCAATTTCCTGGGTCAATCCATTTCAAGTGGTCCAGCACTGACTGCTCGACCATTTAAAAAAAAATTTGAAATTTTTTGTACAACAACCCTAACATAATGGAAGTTCAAAATGACTATTATTTTAATTTTATTAATTTTTGTTTGTGCATGGCGGCCAACTTTGTTTCATCGTCTGCATCTCTTTTCTCACAAGAAGGGTTTACAGAATTGTAAATAATTCATCGTTTATTTATCCAATTCATATGCGGATTAAAGCAATTTGTACAGAATACATTGCGCTAAAAATATGGTAATGGAGTAGTTTCCGAAACTAACTGCTTATTGGTAAAATTTAAGCATAAAGTTTCCGTTTTTTCCAAAATTTGTCTGTATACAAGAGGAAATTTTTCCAGGAAGGAATACTGTCAACATGACATTTTTTTTTTTTTTTTTTTTTTTACAAATAGGCCAAAAGTACTTCTACTCACATGCCGAGTTCCAGATCTGGGACTTGCTTTCTCTTCGCTGAAAAAAATCCCAAATTTTTCAAAAATGTCAAAAATAGCACTTTTCAAGCTTTGATATCTCTGGTGGGGCACGAGATAAAAATCTGAATTTTTTTTTTGTAAGAGTATTGTATGGTAGTGTTATGCACAAGAAATTTCAGGATGGAGATTTGACTACAAGATGAGATATGGCAAGGACAACATGTCAAAACAATACTGCCAAACTATTGTTTTGTTCTCGTCAAAGCTAAGTATTTATCTCAGAGTGTCATTTAAATTTATGTTTTTGATTATCTTTAAATAATAGTACCAGAAAATAAAGCCTTTTGCAATTAATAAAAAAAATAATTATGCTTAAGGCCATACATTTTGTATGGTTTCAGTAATTTTTGTTGTAAGTAATTTTAGTAACTAAAAGAAACCTCAGCCCTTTTACATAAAGAAAAAAAATATTTTTATACAAGACCTGAGACAAAAATAACATAGGGAAAAATGAAAGCTGTTAATGATGTCATACTTGTTGAGACATGATCAAACGTGTCAAAACACATTCTTGCTTGTTGGTTCAAAAACCACAATTTTGATGTTTCTCAAAATTTTATTTCTAGGAACCAAGTCTTGTAATCTCTTGATAACTTGATTGAAGATCTTGGCCCTGCTGGCTCATAGAAATATACTTTGAAATCACTATGTGCAAGTCTCAATTCATTAATAATTCCTAGCTTACTTCTTATGCAAAAATGTGATTTTTCTGCAGTATAAATTTTGAAAAGGCTTTGGATATCTTTACTTTCTGAAAATTACTTGAGGTTGATGCATGGTAACATCGCATAATGTTTGATTTACAGGAACATACTCATTGTAGGAACAAGTTTCAGGGACTGGCAAGCAGCATTAAAATTGTGGTTTTTAAAACAAAAAGCAGGAATGTGTTTTGACACATTTGAACATGTCTCAACAAATATGCCAACATTAACAGCTTTTCTCTTTCCCTATTCTGTTTTTGCCTCAGGTCTTGTATATATATATATATATATATATATATATATATATATATATGTGTGTGTAAAAGTGCTGAGGTTTCCTTTAGTTACTAAAATTACAACAAAAATTAATGAAACCATACAGAATGTAGGCCTTAGGCATAATTATTTTTTAAATTAATTGCAAAAGGCTTTATTTTGTGTTACTGTTATTTAAAGATAATCTAAAAAATAAATTTAAATGATACTCTGAGATAAATACTTAGCTGTGACTTGAACAAAACAATAGTTTGGGAGTATTGTTTTGACATGTTGCCCTTGCCATATCTCATCTTGTAGTCAAATCTCCATCCTGAAATTTCTTGTGCATAACACTACCATACAATACTCTGTTGGTTCAAAAACCACAATTTTGATCTTTCTCAAAATTTTATTTCTAGGAACCAAGTCTTGTCATCTCTTGATAACTTAATTGAAGATCTTGGCCCTGCTGGCTCATAGAAATATACTTTGAAATCACTATGCGCAAGTCTCAATTCATTAATAATTCCTAGCTTACTTCTTATGCAAAAATGTGATTTTTCTGCAGTACAAATTTTGAAAAGCCTTTGGGTATCTTTACTTTCTGAAAATTACTTGAGGCTGATGCATGGTAACATCGCATAATGTTTGATTTACAGGAACATACTTATGGTAGGAACAAGTTTCAGGGACTGGCAAGCAGCATTAAAATTCTGGTTTTTAAACCAACAAGCAGGGAAGTGTTTTGACACGTTTGAACATGTCTCAACAAATAGGCCAACATTAACAGCTTTTCTCTTTCCCTATTCTGTTTTTGTCTCAGGTCTTGTATATATATATTTATATATTTAAGTAAAAGTGCTGAGGTTTCTTTTAATTACTAAAATTACAACAAAAATTAATGAAACCATACAGAATGTAGGCCTTAGGCATAATTATTTTTTTAATTAATTGCAAAAGGCTTTATTTTCTGTTACTATTATTTAAAGATAATCTAAAAATAAATTTAAATGATACTCTGAGATAAATACTTAGCTTTGACGAGAACAAAACAATAGTTTGGCAGTATTGTTTTGACATGTTGTCCTTGCCATATCTCATCTTGTAGTCAAATCTCCATCCTGAAATTTCTTGTGCATAACACTACCATACAATACTCTTATAAAAAAAAAATCAGATTTTTATCTCGTGCCCCACCAGAGATATCAAAGCCTGAAAAGGGCAATTTTTGTCATTTTTGAAAAATTTGGGATTTTTTTTTTTAGCGAAGAGAAAGCAAGTCCCAGATCTGGAACTCGGCGTGTGAGTACAAGTACTTTCGGCCTATTTGTAAAAAAAATTACGTCATGTTGACAGTTTTCCTTGCTAGAAAAATTTCCTCTTGTAAACGGACAAATTTTGGAAAAAAACTGAAAATGTATGCTTAAATTTTACCAATAAGCAGTTAGTTTCGGAAACTACTCCATTACCATATTTTTAGCCCAATGTATTCTATACAAATTGCTTTAATCCGCACTTGAATTGGAAAAATAAAAGATGAATTATTTAAAATTCCGTAAAACCTTCTTGTGAGAAAATTGCTGCAGACGATGAAACAAAGATGGCCGCCATGCACAAACAAAAATTAATAAAATTAAAATAATAGTCATTTTGAACTTCCATCATGTTACCCTCATAGCATGCATGGTCACAGTGACGTCATTGTGACGTCACTGTAAGTCACTGTGGTCACGTCACATCTGTGACCAAAATGCCACCACTCAGTGATGTCACATTGTGACTGAGATGTGAACTTCTTAGAAAACTTTAAAAATTTACGAAAACTCTTTAAAACATGTTATTTACTGTAAAATTATATTTTTCTGGCAATTAAGAAAAAATGTGACGTCACTGTTATGTCACTGCTATGTAACGTACGTCACGTCACATATGTGACAAAAAAAACCACTATATATGAAGTCACAGTGTGACAAAAACATGAACTTCAAAAATCTTTGAAAATGAAGAGAAATATTTTAAGCAGTCACGAGTTATAGCGGCATAAGGAATGAAAATATATTAGTGGATAGCAAATGGTAAATTCTGTCACTAAAGGGGAGAGGGGGGGGGGGCATAATAAATAAAGTGCACGATACAAGCATTAATAAACTAAATTTTCAGGCTATATTTTATCCATTTGATATCTAAGACAGTGAATGTATACTTTTTCATGATTTCAATTTTATCTAGCATTTGGATAATATATTTAGAATTAGGATTATTAAATTTATACACTTTACATATTTAGTTTGCTGGGAGGAAATTTCTTCCTTTCTTTCTTTTTTTACCGACCAGGATTATTCGAAACACTTCTGTGGTTTCAAACTAAAAATTTTCTATTACAGTTAAATATGCACCTTTTAATGAGCACGTAGAAAGAGTCTTCAGAGTTTAGTCATCTATGCATTTCTTGCTTTAGAATATTTTTATAATTTGTATTCAAGTCATAAATTCTACTTCTTTCAGACTTTTTAAATAAAATTAGCATTTTCCGAAAATAAAAGAAATATACAAAATTTGTGCAAAACAAACTTTACTTTAAAAAAAAGAAGAAGAAAAAAGGGGGGGGGGTCGTTAATACCATTAAATTTATTTTTACACCTTTTAAAAATTTAAACAATGTTTTATCTAATAAACTCTAATTAAGAATATTATTATTATGATTATTTAGAAAAAAGGAACTTTACAATACATTTAACTTGAATTATTTGGTACGGATAAAAAGAAAAGATTAAATATATAGGACATGTCTTCAAATACAAAATTTTAATTAACGATACTTTCAGAAAATTACTGCGCATTCAAGTTCAATATTTCTTGCATACAAAAACAAATAATCTGTAACAGAACACCTGCTTGAAAATCGTCTGCCCACAGAAAAATAAATATGAGAAGACGCGGGAAATTGTTCACTGTTTTTAGAACATCACCAAGTCTACAACACTTTAAGATAAGGAAATGACCATTTTAGGATACACGGATATTAATGGAACGTATATGTAAGTGTTATTTAATTTAAATATTTTGTTCCTGATTTGTATATTATGAGTTAAATAGTTTTATGTTATATTTGTAAGAGACTGATCTTTATGTCAGAAGCGATATTTTTCAATTCGATAACTGTAAAGAAAAATATCTTAATCTGCCATCGCTTGAAAAAAAAAAAAAAAAATCTGCGCAGAGACTGATTCAGGCTTAAGTTCATACTGGAATTAATATAAACATTAATTTACTCTTACTTGAGATTGAAAATGTATGGAACGACAATGATTTGGAATTATTTTATCGGCTTCTTACTATTTTTTGATTACTAACACTTATAGTTATTATTATTTTGGGGTTAAATATGATGTTCGATTATCATGAGATTACGAAACTGTTTCAGATTAGAAATTAACATTATACTGGGAAAATATATTTTTACATATTACAGTAGTGAAACATTTGAAAGAATTTTCTTTTAGTGCTAATAATATTTTAAATTATCTTTTTAAATCCTAAATCTTCAAACCAATGTTTTCAGATTTAACATTTGCCAAAATTATGAAATAATAGTAATTCCTTATACCATACGGAAATATTTTTGAGATATTGTTAAATCTAATAGTGCATTTAATTTATTTATTGTATTTTGCTGTTGTTTAATAGTACAATTATAAATACTAATTATTATTTTTAGTGTTTTTCAAATTGGTATATTTATTTTTTTAAATTGTACGTAAGAATTTTTGTGTTTGTGATTTTAATCAAACATTTAATTATAGACATTCTGAATCGGTTATTAAATTTTCTTCTATTGTAAATTCATTTTCTACGTTTATGATACACGTAATTATTGGCACTAAAAAGTAAAATATGATATTTAAGCATTGAAATAAAGTGTTTTTCATGCCTGATAGGAAGTTATAGATTAAACTGCTTTAGTATATATTTTTTAAAAGTTCATATAATACAGGATACATAAGGACATAAGTTGAAAAGTGCTTATGACTTAGGTTTGTCTCTGCGTCTAGCAGTCTGTCCGCACTCTAACTCCCGAAAATATACTCGGATTGCCCTGAAATTTTTGGATGTTATTGACGTTTACTATAGCACGGTACCTATTTGTAATGAAGTTTGTAGCATGCTTTGTTCATTTACAGGGCCAGCCAAAAGTTTTCCGTTACATTACGGCCTATGGAAAAAAATCGTTTCAAATGATTTTTAATGATTTTACGCACGCTTTCAAACATAATAAAATTTATATGCATTTATGAAGGGCACTAAAATATGCATTCTGTTGACTATGCGATGCACAGAATAGCTATTGTTCATTTACAGGGCTAAAAAAGGAATTCAAATACATAATGATATAGGGGTGGAGGGAATTGTTTGCAGCATACTTTAATTATGTTAATCTATTTCATATATAATGAAATTGATGTATGTCGCTTAGGTTTACATACTATAAATTATTTCATTTATAATACGAATAATACGTATATAGCATTTACAGGGACACCCAAAATATTTCAGATACTATATTGTATCCGAAGTACTGTTCATTAGCGATGTTTGCTGGAAATGTATTTTTAATTATGATATGCGCTTTTATGATTCACTATATTTATGCATAGTATCGTGTATATAAATGCTATAATTCCTATACAAGGCTACACAAAAGTATTCGTAAGGATTACTGGGTATGGGCGCAAATTGCTTAAAGGTGGTTTTTAAATGAGTTATGTTTTTTTTTTCGCTGAACTGCATTTAATTTACCAATAAATGTTTGTAGAATATGGATAAAATGATACATAGGGTCACGCAAGGAAATGGATACAAGGCCGTCTATAAATGATAATTTCTGGAAATGTGATTTCAGCAGTTTTAAGAGTGTCTTAGTTCGAATTAAATTTTAACTAAATAGTAGCGTGTAATAAAGATTCTAGGTAAACTACAGGGTTGTACAAAAGTATTCAAGTATCTTTCCTTACATTAGTATAAATTGCTGAAAAAGAATTTCAACCTGTTAGGCGTTTCCTTGCTAAACTAAATTTCCCCATTATATAGTATATATACACTTAAAAAATGGGTACTCAATATTGAGTAAGAAGTACCCAATTTTAAATGCGTCACATACTCAAAATAGCTCCGATCCAAATGTACTCAAAGTTGAGAAACACATGTATTCATTTTTTATTCCATGGTTGTGATGAAATATGAATCGTTATGCACTCCCCCCCCCCCCCAAAAAAAAAAACAACCTAAAATTTAAAGTAAAAATGTACTGACATTTATTTCCCGTTCAAAGTTCTTAACAAGAAATGTTTAATTGATTATTTATTAAGAAAAATAGCAAAATTCTTAGCAAGATACTCAAATCGAATATTTTTATGACAAGAGCATTATTGCCAAGTACTTTTAAATTATTTTTTAAATGCTGTGCATAATTTAATATTTACATTAATAAACATCATTTATGCCGCTATGCCGCTATAAATGAAATGAACCATTACAGGGTACAAAACTATTCGTTTGTTTGGGTTTTATAACATGTGATGTTTCAAAATAGAGAAAGCATAGGTTCATTTTTGATCCAAAAATATTCAATTCGATATGAGTACGTCGGATTACTCATTTTTGAGTACTTCATTTTTTTTTCAGTGTATCAACCTACAGATCAAATACAGGGCTGTTCAAAAGAATTGGAAAACATATTTGGCTATGGACGGTAACTGTTGAAATCAGTTTTTCAAATGTTTTATGCGTTTTCTGAAATGTTTACTTAGTTATCTTATTTACGTCATTTCCCTAAATTACGATGTCTTGTTAAAGCATTCAGAAAGTGTTGGAAAGTATTTTATAATCTATGCTTAACGCATGATTTTTCTTAATCGTTTTTTTTTTCTATTTCCTAGATCAGTCTTTTCCTATAAAACATACCAAATCTATTTAGCTCATATTCACAAAATACAATATACACGGGAATAAAAAATTTAAATAAATATCGCTTATCATGCCGCTCTATAAATAATAGTTGTATTAATATCCGTTAGTCTCCATGTTCATATTTAATAAAGCAATGACAAATAACAACAAATTAAAAAAAACTTACACATTCTAAATATCAAGCTTGAACTCAATATCAAGCATAGAACTTAATAAAAAAATATGGCAGTTGATAAGCATTGTTTTTTAAGTGGAAAAATTTTAAATGTTTTAGAAGAATAGGACTCCAAAATAGCGATATTTTGCTAAAAAGTACGGTAAAAAGATAAGATTTTATATTTACAGCAAAAGTTTATTTTAAAATTCATCGCTGTATTAATACTTAGAAATTTTTCCAGAGAGAATCATTCGCCTTATATACAATATTTCAAATGAAAATCAAATATCAAATTAATTGCTTAAAAGGCGCAAAGGAGTGAAAAAGATTCCATGCCGGGACTCGAACCCGGGCCATCAGTATAGCACACTGACATTCTATCGACTAAACCACATGGAACGACGCCCAGCCTGTAAAATTTCTCACTATTACATGTTGGCAAGGCTACAAACGCAGCACAAGATGGAATATTTATCGTGAGCCACCGACATGGGGTAAACACGAAACTTAATTAAATCCAGCATCGATTGAAACTATATTAATAATTGGAAATTTTTCCAGGGAGAAACATTCGCCTTGCATACAACATTTCAAATTAAAATTGACTTTTAAGCAATTAATTTGAAATTTGATTTTCATTTGAAATATTGTATGCAAAGCGAATGGTTCTCGCTGGAAAAATTTCCAAGTATTAATATAATTTCAATCGATGCTGGATTTAATTAAGTTTCGTGTTTGCATCATGTTGGTGGCTCACGCTAAATATTCCATCTTGTGCTGGGTTTGTAGCCTTGCCAACATGTAATAGTGAGAAATTTTTCAGCCTGGGTATCGTTCCATGTGATTTAGTCGGTAGAATGTCAGTGCACTGTACTGATGGCCCGGGTTCGAGTCCCAGCATGGAATCATTTTCACTATTTGCGTCTTTTAAGCAATTAATTTGAAATTTGATTTTCATTTGAAATCACAGTGTTTATGACAAGTTCGTCACAAATGACACATATTTCACAAATTGGTCACAGTGTGACTTCAAAGCATTGTCGCTTTCGTCACAGGTTCGTCACAAAGTTAATGCCAAAATAGTCACAAATGACACACTTTTCACAAATTTGTCACACCGTGACTTCACAGAGTGGTCACAATGTGACGTCACAAACGACCTCTAAAACGGCCATAACGACCTCGCATTCTAGTCACTATGACGTCACATCGACGTCACGTGACGTCACATCGACGGTCACAAAGTCACAGTGTGACTTCACAACGACGTCGCCGTAACGTCACCATGCCTTACGGGTAGGGTTGTTGTACAAAAAATTTCAATTTTTTAAAAAGTGGTCGAGCAATCAGTGCTGAACCACTTCAAATGGATTGACCCTCCTTATCATAATTGTACGGTTTTGAGTAACTTCATGAAAACGTTTAGCAGACTTAACTTAGTCATAAATTAAATTTTCTGCTCTCAAAACTACTTCAACATCAATTCTTCCATATATGTTGCGTCACCTTCATACACTGTAAAAAAAAAAATCTGTAAAGTTACTAAAGTTTTTCTAGGAAACTGGGATTCCTAGAACTTTTCATGTAACGGCAACAACAAAAATTCCTGTAACAGCATCTGTTACAGGAATTTTTCTTGTTGCCGTTACATGAAATTTTCTTGAAATCCCAGTTTCCTAGAAAAACTTTACTAACTTTACAGATTTTTTTTTACAGTGTACATTACCGTATACATTAAGTTTCGAAATATTTGATACTCGGATACTTCTCAACTATAAGCAGCAGAAAATTTTCATTTTTCTAAATACACAAATTCTTCAACTTTTCTTGTTACTTAATGATATAAATTGGATATAAATCAAAATTGTCCAAATTTTTCGAATAAAGATAATTAAAACAAAATTACTCTTTTAATTTATACTTGTATAAATAAAGTGCTATTTTGCAATCACATGAATTTAAATGCTTATTTTTTTGGTGAAATGTTTGCACTATCATGTGTATTTTGAATTGTACTATTTAGAGATTATCATTGAATTATCATTGTAGAATTATCATTGTATAATTGTGTATTGTGTATTTTAAAGCTGAAATCTAATAAACATCACAGCTCCTTCATGTTATTGAACTGGAAACATTTATATGATATCCTTGAGTATATTAGTTTAATGACTGTTAAAGTTTGTTTCATGCTCATGAGAATTAAAAAAAAACAAGAGCTACAAACCGACATTTCACCTTCTCATTTTAAAAATTGTTTATAAGGTAAACAAAATAGAGCAGAATTTCTGAGAGTGCTTTTACAAAGTATCTGTTGGTTCAAACTCAGTCAAATTTCGGATAATTTTTTTCTTGTCTATGGGAACTTCATTTTTTAAATAGATACATTTTTACCAACGAAAGTGAAAATAGTAATACTGTTAATTGCTTAAAATACAAAAAGCTTTGGGAATAAAAAAAATTCCCCATTCTCTATTTCTACATTTCTATGACATTTTAAATTTAAACGATAATAATACTAAAATTAAGTGGATACAGCAAATTAATACAGTAATTGAAATTTACTCATAAGTCTTTTGAAATTTTAGTTGCGTCATAGAGTTTTGAATATCAAGAAAACACATTGGTTTGAACCTATGATTTTTCATTGAAATTGCTTTGTTTTCACCGCCGTGTTCTCCTCACAAAAGTCCGACATTTATTAATTTCTTTTTGCTAGTACATGTGTACTCTCAAATTACTAAAAATGTTACGAATCCAGTTCAACATTTTTTCAGACACAAATATATCAAGAAAGATAACTTGTTAAAATAGTCTAAAGCTTGCATTACTACTCCTATTTCTTAGACCTAAAATGGATTACTATTATGCAAAATGTAAGTTTTAAATGTTTTACAACATAAATATTGCTAATATTAGTTTTTGTTACTATATTATAACACGTTGCTCATAAGAGTATAGCATATCACTCACACGCAATAAAAGTGGCACATCTCGCAAAAATATATTTTGCGTTTTATTCCTCTAATAGGTGTGTCATAGGTGTGTCTTGCTACACAAAAAGTTTCATGGATTTAGTTAGGGTAATTCCGGGATTTATGCCGCATTTATTTTTGAATTTGTGCATAAAGTCCCATGGTGGACATAAAATAAAAAAAAACCATGCTGTGCTATTTAATGTCAAATATACAACCCGTGTACTGCGACAAAAAAATTCAAAACAAATTGTTAATATTTTTTAACATTTTTTTCTAAAGCATTACACTGCGGCGCGTCACCCGTACCTTCAGGCTGCGACGCCGCACTTGTGTGGTAGTTATGCCGCGCTTGTAATAAGAACAGAATGAAGTTATAAATTAAAATATTAAAAAAATATTCATATCTGGACTATAATTATGGATGTAATAACAAAATGAAACTAAATAAGTACAATGAAACTTGTTAGTAGATTCAAATTAATAATTGTTGCCTACTTTTACTATTAAAACTATAGACTTATTTTTTTTTTTTTTTACATAAAATTTTAATAGTTATTTCAGCAACGACGTAACATCAATGTATTAGAAAGGGAAAAGAAAAAAAGTAAAATTGTGTTTACAATATTTATTTGTTAACCCTTTCAGGACCGGTGGCTTTTACACAAATTTTATTCGGTTGGTACCACTTTTTTAAAAGAAGTTGCCTTTACTTAACCCATTAAGCGCCGCTATATTAAGCACGTTAAATAAATAAAGTTTATTTATATATTATATATATATATAAGATGCCCCTATGATAAAGCAATTGAATTTTTTTTAATAACTGTAACCGTTTAGAATGTATAACATGTTCCCGTAGCGGGAGCGTTGGCGTCTAATGGGGGTTTAACCTTCCTCTGAACTGCAAAGAAACGCGCATTATTTTCTCCTGCCATAATGCAATGGCGATTAGAAAATTTAATAAAACTTCATTTTTAGGCATGATGCAAATAAATAAACAAACATATAAACAATTACTAAAAATATATGGATTAAAAATTTAATATTAATATTCATTAATCACTTTCATTCAAATTTTTTAACGAATATTCAAAATATTAGAAATATAACGTCACTCTTTCTTTTTTATTATTTCCCTACACGTTGTCTATGCAACTTATAAGGAATTACTCAGATATAACATTATGTTGTAATAAACACTACACGCACATATGTATAAATTTGTTTTACACCTAGATTTCTGGCATATACTTATATTAGAATATAGTTTTTTTCATCGACACGTAACTGATATATATAACTCTATATGTTCCTAAATGATCTTTTGAATTTATTACCTGTTTCGAATAAAGTAGTTGTATTACAAATGAAAATTGAGACATCTCTTATTTCAATATAATAAATGCTTTTCACGTTACTATTACCAAACATCGATTTTCAAATTATTTAAATATATATATATATATTATCTCTTTAATAAGAGGCCTGCATATGTTTAAAAATCGATCTACAACAGTATCACCATTAGTTCAATTAGCATAACATGAAACAATTTAGAATTTTCGTAATCCTTCTTTTTCTTTTTTTATATTGTATATGAATCTACCTATGGATTTAAGTTTCAAAAGTAGCTGTCAACTACTACTGTATTATATCTTAATTTATGGTCAAATTTACTGTTACAAGAAATTACCAAAATTCTTTTTTAAGGTTTTAGTAATAACTTACTTCCATGCAAAATGCAATCTTTTATTTTTGCATCTTGCATTTTAATTGTAATTTAAAGATTTTTTTTTTTTTTTTTCTGCGGATGAACATCATAAAGGTAAATTTTAAGGGGTTTTTTGTTCACAATGGTTCTGTTTTTCCGTATAATATTACGAATCCACATTCAAGCGAACTGACATACACTGCTTTTCATGAAAAATCAATATAAAATGTTTCTCTCTTTATGGAAGCGCGCTTGCAGACAAAGGGACGGGAATGTAACCACAAGCCGCCAACGCTCCCGTTGTGGTAACATACGAAAGAAACCTTTCTAATATTGCTTTAAATGAATATATTTACTTCGTATTAGGAATTTATTATTAGATGATCTGTTGCCTTTAAATATTCACTGCACTTGTAAAAACTAAAGAATTTACTTTTTTCTTTTTACGATTTTACTTGAGGAAGTCTAAAAACCATAAATTCTCTTTTTTAAAAAATCTGCAAAAAATAGTAAATATGTATGTATCATCTCTTCTCTCTATTCTAAAAAAAAGTAACTACCGCTGCCGCCGCCGCCGGTTTTGCATTTTTTGTGACCGGAGGTCTTTCTTCGTTAATATTAAAAAAACTGTTGCATACAAAAATATGAAAATCGGTAGTATTATAGAAAAATGTTTGATAAACACGCTGATGTAGACAGTTTTCAAATCGAAGAATTATTTTAAGAGATATTTAATGCCAAAGTTCGACAAAATCGTTCCATTAAAAAAGTTTTATAGGAGCAAAAACTGTACATAGGAATTTAATCATTTTTAGATCATTTTATGCGTCAGAATTTCCCGGTGTGCAGATTGCAGTTAGTTTTTTAATTTGAATAATTTTTCGAGATTTTATTTCTATTTTAAATTCAAATTTTCAGCATTTTGAGAGATATTTTTTACAAATTTTAGAAAACTAGGGGGCTCGGCCCCCTACGAGTTACGCTCGCCAACCCCCCCGATCAGACACTGCAGTCTCTAAAAGCACGCTAATTTGATCGGCTTTAATTGAATTTTTTTGGAAGATTGAATTATAATTAAAAAAACAAAGGCGATCTCCCTATAAACGGGTTTCTATTCATTTCTCTTTGATTGGGGAATTTTACGGAAAAATCAGCTGCTGTTAAAAGATACAATGGCATTTCAAAATCATCTAATATAAAAGGAATTAAGTAAACAGAGTCTTTGTCTCCCGGTATTTTTTAACAAAGCGAAAAGAAAGTCCTTTTAAATAAAACATTTTAAATATATCGTTTTAATCTGACGTAATTTTCACCAAACTTTTATTTCCCTTTTTAATATTCACGTGAAAATGCTTTTATTAGAAATGAAATATTATTTGCGCTGTCCAAAAAAAAAATAGTTGAAAAGTTCATCTCAAAATATCAAGTAAATGTCTCGCGCTATTTTTAAATTTAAACTACTATTTTGCAATATTATTTTTTGTTCATTTTACGTAATAAGTGTAATGTGACGTAAATGTGATGTAATTTCTCCTATTTAAGACTTCTAACGCATGTTAATGAATTTATTACTTTACAATATCCTTTCTCTGTTAAAATTCACGTGTAATTATAGATGAAGTAATTTTCAATAAGTTCGTGCTTTTTATACGTAATTATTTAATTCTAATTTGAAAGTTTTTCTTTTCTGTTTATAATAGTCACGTGTAAATAAATTTTTAATTTGAAGCAAACATTATTGTTTCCGTTGTTTATACAGTTTGGCAACAGGTTAAATTAGTACAATTTTCTGAAATAAGTAAAAAAATATATCTCGAAATGCTGAAATTTTGAATTTAAAATAGAAATGAAACCTCGAAAAATGAGTCAAATTAAAAAAATAAATTAATTCTGCACACCGGGAAATTATAACGTATAAAATGATCTAAAAAGTATTAAATTCCGATGTATAGTTTTTGCTCCTATAAAACTTTTTTAATGGAACGATTTTGTCCAAATTTAGCATTAAATATCTCTTAAAATAATTCTTCGATTTGAAAACTGTCTACATCAGCGTGTTTATCAAACATTTCTGTATAATACTACCAATTTTCATATTTTTGTATGCATTATTTTTCTTAATATTAACGAAGAAAGACCTCCGGTCACAAAAAATTCAAAACCGGCGGCGGCGGCGGCGGTGACAGCGGGAGTTACTTTTTTTTAGAATAGAGAGATTGTATTAATTTATACCGTTGCCAACTGTATAAACAGAGCAAACAGTAATGTTTCCTTCTAATTAAAAATTTATTTTACACGTGACTATTATAAACAAAAAATATAAAAAGCAGGAACTCGTTGAAAATTACGTCATAAAAACTATAGTTACACGTGAATTTTAAATGAGAAAGAATATTGTAAAATAATAAATTCAGTAACATGCGTTAGAAATCCTAAATAGGAGAATTTACGTCATATTACACTTATTACGTAAAATGAACAAAAAATAATATTTCAAAACAGTTTTAATTTAAAAATTGCGCGAGACATTTACTTGACATTTTAAGATGATCATAATATTTCATTTCTAACAAAAGTATTTTGACGTGAATATTAAAAAGAGAAAGAAAAGTTTGGTGAAAATTACGTCAGATTATAATTGTCAGATTCAAATTATAATTCAATCTTCCGAAATCTTTTTAAAGGCGATCAAATTAGCGTGCTGTTAGAGTCTGCGTTGTCTGAACGGGGGTTGACGAGCGTAGCTCGTAGGGGGCAGAGCCCCCTAGTTCTGAAAAAATATGTATACTACACGCCATACTATTAACTTTTCGGCACAAAATGTATTTTTTAAATAATTCAAAAATATGTTGAGGGAAAAAATAACAAATTGTTGTTCCCGCAACGGGAACGTTGGCGTTTAATGGGTTAATAATCATCAAAATGCTCTAATTAAACAAAGCAAATATTACTTTTCTTTTTTACTGATGCCAGACACAAATTTTGTAAGTTCTTTATAAAGGTGCTTATATGCACCTATGGTCCCAAATGGGTTAAGAAACCTGCTTTTTCGACTACAATCTACTGAAAAGGTGTCAAAAAAGTACAGCCTTTATGTAACTACATTTAAACGCATTATGCAACGAAGCCAATTACACTTCCTCTTTTTTGGAGTAGTTTGCAAAGAGCATCTGCGTTACGCGTAATACGATTTTTCATTTTTATCATCTTGACTTGCATCTTTCTTGCCCTTCTTACTTTATATTTTCCCTCTTTTCTCGTTTGGTTTTAGTAAACTTGATAACAAGCCTAACAGGTTTAGTCTGTGCAAAGAAAAAAAGGAAAAGTTTATAACACTTAATCATCCCGTACAAAAAAAAAAACTGCGGCATGTATACCGGAATAGCAGTGCGGCATGTATCCCATATTGCATGCTGCAGACGTCGGCCATCACAGTTACCTGCCATCGCTAAGGGGAATTGCGTAATCATAAACACAATATTCTATACAAATGCCACACTTAGTTTTGACTTCGAAATCATGCATGTATTTAGTAAATAGTGCATGAAAAGTATTTAAACATAACGTGTTTAAAAGTTTGGACAGTGAAATCATGCACTTACGTCAAATTAAGGATTGTACTTCTACAAGTAAACATGGAAATGGATTCACGCTATACACTGGTTAAAATAATCTCATTGCGCACCTATACTGTCCGTTTGACGACCATCTATCGATAATTACATGAAATAGAAAGGGGTGCGGTATCTATCCCGTATGCAGCGACTCTCCCGCAGTTACCCTATATGGAAAATCACTTTATTACGCTATATGCCCATTTGTGACCAGAGAAGAGGGGTGAATTGTGTGAGGAGGTAAAATTACTCAATCCTCCAAACCTCATCCTACCTCTTCCTTCTTAAGGGTTTTATCTTTTTATATACGTTTTTATTTCAGCATGCTGAGCTAAGTGCTATATATTTCATATTACAGTAAAATAATGCAAATTTTTTTTTGCCTCTCCTGTGAAATTTACATTTGTCGAGATGTGAGACTTTTCTTGCGGGTGAGCCATATAGTTAACAACCTGGTGGTGAAAGTCGGTTTGAATTAATTTAAAAAGGGAATTCCTATAGTCTAAAAAATTTTCGTGCCAGCATTTAACCCTTTCATGCATAAATTATTTTTCATTATTTTCCATTATTCACAAAAAAACTTTTTTGTGATAAATGAGAACCCATTATAAAATAATTTTATTATTGTGCTGCATGCTAGCTATTATCTGTCCACAAATCAGATCTCCATAAATGAATACTGAATTTCTTTTTGCTTTTTAGGGCAATACTTATCTGCCCTCATATGTGGCCCGTTTGAATGAAAGGGTTAATGAAATCGGATAAAAAATATTTTTTATTATTCCGAAACTGTTCTTGATTATTTCGGTAACCTATAAACCAATTCCTTATACCATCTCCTACTTAATGAAGTGTGCAATGTTTCCATTGGTAATATCTATCCCTTTAAAAATAAACCAGCTCTCATTTTCTGACGAGAGGAGAAAATAATTTGAATTGTGTAAGCTAAATTATTTCGAGTGTTTTATATTGATAATTATTTTCTCATTAGTTGTTACTCGTACTTTCGTTCACGTAACATTTAAAGATGAATAAATGCATTAATTAAGCAAACCATTTCATTCACGATAGTTAAAAAACATATACAATGAACAAATACTTCATCATACGTTATAGTAGAAAAATATTTCTCATAAACCTAATTTGGATATTTATATTTTCTATATAAGATCGTTTAAATTTATTTCATGAGCTTGAGATTTCACACGTTTTCTCTAAGATTAGTTGTTGAATAAATTTACTTCCTTGTTGTTCTATTTCCTCATTTCTATTTATTCTAATTTGCAGCTAGGCCGCTCGTGGATATTGATTTATTTTATCTGTTCGTGTAAAAGAATATTCTTTAAAATGATTATATTAACAAATATTTTTGAAAAGATTCGTTAATTAACTGGTCCCTTCAGATATAATATGGAGGTGATTAGAAGAATCGAAAAATTAACATACAGCATTGTGCCTCAATCTAAAATGCTTCGCCTCTGGAAATAAAAAGGAATATATATGCTATATAAAAAAGAAATTAAAACTTGGAGAATCATAAAAGTTAAAAAATAAATAATAATAAAGCAAAGAATATCTTTAACTTTCACATATTTATTACATTTATATTTCGCAGTGACCTCGTATTTAGCTATAGATGTCAAAATGTTTATCACGCCACAAAAACTTCTCAAAGCTATATCATGCTTATCGCAATATACTGAATGCTTATCGCATTCAATAGCAAAAATAATCTCTTATTTATGAAAAAAGCACTCCAATTATAAATAAACATTATCATATCGTGTGTTAGGTTATAATTTAGGATTATGGAAGTTTCGAAATTTTGTAAGAATATACTTGAATAGAGAATGAATATTTTCATGAAGAGATATTTTCAACTGCATATTTAGATATTTTAAAATGTAAAGGAATTATATGAGCATCTGAAAGGAATAACCATATTTAAATTATATTAGGATAGAATTAGGATGAGGCGTGGATCCACGGGGAAGGGGGGGATCGGCCCTATCGCCCCCCCAAAAAAATATAAATCCACCGCTTATCGCGAATTCCAACAAATGGTCGCCAAAATAAAAATCTATTTCGTCAGTCGTTCGCAGAAAAAATTGCCAAATTCGTCAAAGAACCGCGAATTTCGTCAAAGGATCGCGCAGAAAACGCCAATTTTGCCAAATAATCGCGGAAAAAACGGGATTTTCGTCAAAAAATCGCAGAAAAAACGCGCATTTCGTCAAAGGACAACTTAAAAAATGCAAATTTTGTCAAAGGATCGTAGAAAAAAGCGAATTTTGTCAAAGGATCGCAGAACAAAAAGCAAATTTCGCCACAGAATCGTTAAAAAAAAACGCGAATTTTGTCAAAGGGCCGCGAAAAAAAAAAAACGCATATTTAGCGCCAGGAGGAGATTCTCCTAGGCGTGGATCCAGGGAGGGGGGCGATCGGGCCTTCCCTCCCCCCCAAGATATAAATCCAACGCTTTTAACGGCAGTTTTCGCAGAACAGGCAGGCAAGCAAACGAAAACCAAACACTTTATGGGTGTCAATAGTAAACCTCTCCGACGTAACAAAAATGGATTATGTCCTGTCAAAAGGCATATGGCGCCATAATTTTTGGCACTATGGGTTGAGGTGGAGGGCGATGCCAATTCGTGTACCTTTTGTTGAATTTCTACAACGGGAAATTGACACCGTTATGCGGATCCCTTTAAAGTGTGGAAACTTTTTCATCTTTTTAAGGAAGTTGCACTTCTAATTTCTGTATAATATTTTTGCAGAGAGCTCTTTTGTTTGAGAAAAGAATGGGATTCGTATGAATTTCCAAAGAAAGAAAGAAACAAGAAAAAGAAAGGACCTTTTAAAACTTCAAGCATCTGAATGTTTTCTGAAAAAAAAAAAAAAAAAAAAAAAAACACTAATGTTTAAAAAAAATGTAGTGCTATTGCCACCCACATTGATGAATTTCAAGTGGTATTTCATGAATGAGCAAAAAAGGATTATGTCTTAGTCAGTTAAAAGCTAAAATGCATATGGTATATTAATTTCTTGGTATGTTAATTTCTTTGTGTTTATCAACTTGGTAAATCAGTTCTTCCTTTATGTATTCACGTAATGAAAGGCCTTCTAGGTGATTTGAATAGAAAATGCCGCTCTACTGTCACTCACCGTTCATTGTTTAGTTTACCATTTTTCGCTGTCTTTCTACCTCCTGTAGAGAAGCTATGGAAACAAACCTGGGCCTCGGTAACAAATGTTAACCCTGATGGATTAATAATGAATAGATTATGAAGAAGTATACGCACCGCTTAGATGACACATTTTGACTTTTAAAGAATGTTAAGCCCCCATGAGATTTTTATTCAGTCACTTTTTTGAATAAACCGATAAGAGTAAAAGAGTAAACATGAAAAGAATAAAAATAAGACATTTAATAAATAAATTCTATGGTGACATTTTTAATTTTTCGACTCAATAAGTAACAATAAGCCATACTTTGAGGAGAGGAGGCTTATATATTAAGAGGGTTAAGTAACCGAGTGTGTCGGTTAATTGAAAATCGGATAATATAGTTGGAGTCTATAGTAATTTTAAATAACATTAATTATATAACTGCAAGGAATGATTTAACTAATAGAAACTATGACTGTGTTGATTATATATCATTCGGTATCCCCCCCCCCCCAAAAAAAAAAGAAAACGAGTCTCTGGATCCGCCCCTGATTAGGATAAGGATTATGTTCACAAATATTGATCTACACTTTCCTAGTTAAAAAACTATGGCAGTAGTTATTATGCACAAAATATATTTAAGATCTTTTTAACATTTTTGAAAATAGTTGATAAGTGCTTAAGATTTCGGTTTGTTTGTCCGTCTGGCCGAGCTCTTACATTTGTAAATATACTCTGATTTCCCTGATTTTTTTTATGTTACTGATGCTTAAATGCATGGTACTATAGAAGGATCGGTATTGAAAAGGAAGTGTGTACTGTGTAGCATTTTTAGTTCATTTACTTGGAGGATCAAAAGTTTTCCGTTACCTTACAGTCTATGGGGAAAAAAACATTTAAAGTTCATGTTAATGATGTTAGACAATTTCAAGCATAATGAAATTGTCAAGCATTTATGTAGTGCACCGATTCATGCTTTCTGAGGAATATAGGCGGCAAAGAATTTACTATTCATTTACAGGGCCACACAAAAATTTCCGTTACATAATGGTCCACGTAAAACAGTTTGCAAAGTATTTTAGCTGTATTAGACAATTTCAAATATAATGAAAATGATATACATTACTGAGGTTTACTACAAGATACTTGTTGTATAACATGCTGTGCGTAGAATTTATCGTCCATTTACAGGGACGGGCAAAAGATTTGGATAGAGTACTGTATATGAAGTACACTGTCTAATAGCTATAAGTGCTGGAAATGCAATTTCATTTATGTTATGAACATTTAGCTAAATCTTTGCTCAGTATGTGGTGTGCATAAATGCTATAGATCATTATACAGGGCAACACAAAATAATTCTCAAGCATTGCGGATTATCAGCGTGAATGGCTTAAAGGCGGCGTTTAATTGAGTTATGCACTTTCAATGTGATTTATTTTTCGCATGTTTGTATAATATAGATAAAATCATATACAGGGCCACGCAAAAACTGGATACACGACCTCCTAAGGATGATAATGCTTGGAAGCGTAATTTTAGTTTAATTATGTTTACAGGGCTGTAATTGATAATTCAAGTATGCTTCCTTATATTGATAGAAACTGCTGAAGGTGAATTTTCAAACTATTATGCATTTTCTTACTAAACTAACTTTTAGCATATTATATAGAATGTGTCAAATTGTAGATTAAATATAAGGCTGCAGAAAATAGTTGGAGTACATTTCCGCTATGGACAGTAATTGCTTAGATCTCGTTTTTAAATATGTTATGACCTTTTACAATGTTTATTTAAATTTATGTTTATGTTTATCTCCTTAAATAGTCTTGGTAAAGAATTCAGGAAGTGTTGCAAAGTGTTTCATTATCTATGCTTGAGGCATGATATTTCTTTCTTGTTTTTCCCATCAACCACTTGGGAGTTATTAGTTAAATGAAAAAAAATATCATTCAAATTTACATTCCCATTACCATTTTTATTAGCGTTTATATTTTTAGTATTATTTCTATTTCTATATACCGTAGGCTAAAATTTTTAATAAAATGAAAGATAGAAATAACTAAAGAGAAAATATAATGTGGAGATTTGGGAATTTTCTAAAATGTGAAACTTTTATCTCTTATTACATTTTTTACAGAATTTGTTATAAAAACGTCGACACTTTTATGAAAAATCTTTTGAAATCTGAATGATTTTTAAATTTTCTTAATTACAGCAATCAGCATGAACAATTTTCATGTACGAACAAAATATGAAATAATGCTGCCTAATTAATATGATATTTCTATACACAGCATTTTCTTTATAAAACCAGACATTTATATTTCTAAAAATACCATAAATTTAAAATGTTAAATACAAAGTATTTTGGATAAAAGAAATTTTTATGAAAATGGTTTAGTACTAAGCACCTCAAGTTTTAAAATTTTCTTTGAACCTTTTTGGTTCTTATTTTACATAGTTATCCGTGAATGTTATTTAAAAACTGTAATTAATCCTTTGATATTATTAAAATATTCGTAAACATATATTTCAAATAAAGAAAAGGTTTTGTTTTGTAATATTTCTTCTGTTTAGAAAACTTGGGATCAGCATTTAGTTATAAAATCTTGCGATAAAAATAAATATCTCAAATAAAACATTAATTATTTTATTAAAGTTTTTAATGAGCTTTATTGTGCTTGTTGTATTTCTGAATGAAAAATGTTTTCCAGAATTTCGAAGAACGTTCCAATTTAAAATATAAAAAGGACGATATTTTCAAAATATTCCTTTATTTCAAATTTCTCATGAAAGTTGTAAAATGTAAACAGAAATTAAGTTTTTTTTACTTGAACTAGATAAAAATTTGCAATTTCAGTCATAAAATATTTTTCGTTCATATAAAAAAATGTTTTAAGAAATCAAACGGCTTCTTTAAAAACATAATTATAGCTTGAGAATAAAATATAATTAATGAGAAAAAATATATTTAATGAGGAAAAATATTAAATTTAAGAGCGTAATATTGCTCCCTTTGAACGAAATAACTTTATTGTGCATTGTTATAAACTGAACAGAAAATATTACAATGACAACTTTTTTTTTTTTTTTTTTTTTTTTTTTTTTAAGAAAAGTAACATTTTTGCTGTTATTAAATTGTCATTTGAATTTCTTTAATGATTTATTTTTCTTAATTTCAGAATTTCGTTCCAGAAATAAAAAACCATTTTTGAGAGAAGCATTCAACGTATATTTTATCCTTACTATTGAAATAATGATTTTATATTTGTAATACAACTCAGATTGTTTAAAATCTTTCATGATATTCGTAGGAATTAAAGATTTTAATTCTGTTTATTCCTGTGTATTATCAAAGTTTTTGTTTTTTAATATTGTGCAACTATGCTGTATATAAATGTCTATACAGTATAAGGGAACGTCCACTGTCACTCTTATGACCATTCGAGCGGTTTTTTACAAATACTTCCAATTATTTTATTGTAAAATATAATTAAGATAAAAAGCGATATAACCAGTGAAATACTACTGTGCTCTCCTCTTTTAATATATATCTAATTTGAAATAAAAAGCATTTTGCTTGTCTATATAATAAATCAAGATTTTGTTACTCTTGTGATCAGAGTGTCACAAGAGTAACAAAATTTTGATTTAATACATAAACAAATAAAATGCTTTTTGTTGCAAATTAGATATATATTACGAGAGTGGAACAGTTTAAGTGGATATATCAATTTTTATCTTAAATATATATTATAATGAAATAATTGCACGTATTTCTGAAAAATTGCTCTAATTGTCACAAGAGTAACGAATGGGCGTTCCCTTAACACAGATTTTACTATTTCCTTAATTTATCGACACGTTTTAATGGTCGGGTTTCATCCAGATTTATTATGTTGAATCAAACTCGTTTTGATGACTGAATTGATGAATTTCAAATATTTTAAAAGACTTTTCATAGTTGCAAGAGTTGTTATTCTCCGTTTCTTTTTTACTAAACCGATGTGTGACGATGCCGAGTTTGATTTGTAGAGCTTGAAACATCAGTTTGTTAAGGCTTTCCTAACCATAAGACATAGAAAATGCTGAAATTATAAAACTTTCTTCAATTGAAGAGAATGCTGGATTGCATGCATAAAAAAAAAATACTGAGTTAGTTATGATGTTAAAAGACATTTGTAACGGTAGAACATTTGGACAATTGAAAAGTCAATGACACAAGTTACATTTTAGGGAGAAGCAAAGCATTTGTCAATCATTTTTATATTTGTAGAACTATTTTACACGTTGTTACAAACTGATATGGGCAAATAAAAAAATGCAAGCTTTTTGTCAGTTACAAATAATGGACGTGCAAACCTTTCGTAAGATAACAAATCTGTAATCAAGCTCGTTTCATAACTTTGTGCTGTTACCACACTAAAAACAACATTTGCAAAACTGAGCAAATAATACTTAAATCTGAGTATGTGAAAATGGCTCCGAATTAAAATTACTCAAGTTTGAAAATCGTATATACTCATTTCTGAAAACACGGATATACTCAAATATGCGCACATAATGTTTTATTCTTGAGAGTGTGCTTCTTTTCAGAAATGAGTATATGCGTGTTTCGAACTTGAGTAATTTTGATTCGGAGCCATACTTTTACTATGCGACATACTTAGATTTGAGTATTTTTTGCCCAGTTTTGAAAATGACATTTTTAGAGTCTATGCAACAGGGTGCATAGCTAACCCTAATCTTTAAGATAACTTATAGAAATTAACGGTGCATACAATAAAAATAAGGATAAATATTTCGAAAAAACAAAATTAATGAAATTACCTTCAAATTCCACTTGCAAAGTCTTTTTTTTTTACGAAATCATCCATTCTTCAGTTTCGAAGTCTGTAGAACAAACTGTATGTCTCTGCGATCACATTACGCAGGCTTTTAAGTGTTCTTCGGCGATTACGATAAAAATGTAGTTTGTCGCATTTCATGTAATAAAATATTATTGAAAGGAGAGTTTCGTTCGAAATTATAAAAAATGCAACTACACTGGTAAAATGTACTACATTTAATGAATAAAATCTAATTTTGTTTGAAACTGAGTATTTCCGGTATTTCAGAATTGAAAGCATTGGGTCGTCACATTTGAAACAAAAAGCTTCATAAAAAAATGAAAACATCGATTTGCTCATATTTGAAAGTGTAATTTTGTTTAGTGAACGGTTCCTAATGCAGAACTGGTGCATTCTTTTGGTTCTTTGAGCATTTTCGGGAGTGGTAGCTCATAAACAAGTTATTTTATGTAGCCCTTAAAAAGAAAGTACGTGACGTAAGATGCGGAGATTTTTAAACGTCTGTACAAGCTATCCAGCATTAAGCGTTGGCAAGCAAATCCTGGAATATTTTTCTTCATTTTTATATATCACTTATTATAATATAGTCCGTCTCAAAAGTTTATTCAATCTTCAAATATGGTTAAAAATAATTGAAAAAGGTAATATATGAAACCAATTTACAATAAATAGTTGATATTTAATCAAAATCAAATCAAATAAGCGATTTTTGTTGGTTAAAATAAAAATTACATTAGTTTTTACTTAATTTACCTTTTTCTTGAAGAAACACAGTCTCAAAAGTTTAAAACTTTAAGCAAGTATTTTTAGAAACACGGGATTGGATGGATGTAATGAGATTGTATGACGTCATTATCCAATTTTATAAAGATATAAAAGTGAAAAAATCATTTACAATTGTTTCAAAAATGCCATAGGTTAAAGAATCCACAAAAAGTGAGATTTAAAAAGATTTTAAATTGAAATCACAAAATAAAACTGTTTCCTAAATTTCAAAATTTTGTGATCAAAGCAACGTATCTATATCATGTACTCTCAATAAATGATAATTTCAACTGGAAAGCAAGGTATGCACAACCACGTATGACGTTTGTTAAGACGGATAGGAGAATACGGAGATTCATGTTTAGATAAAATATGCCCATACAGCAAATTAAAAATAATCTTGGTGTACAGGTGTCCAAAGATGCTCTACCTTGACATATTAAAGAATGTGATTACACCATACTAAAGAAAACGGCTAACAAACCATGTCTCAAACTACACAGCTAACGAGCAAAAATGAAATGGACTAAAAGACACATGTCCTGAGAGGGACAAGCGACTTACTGTTTTATTCAATGATGAGAAAAAATGGAACAGATGGATCTGATGATTGAAACATGTATTGGCATGATCTCCGAAAGAAGCCAAGGTGTTTTTTCAACGGACACTAAGGCCGTAAGCCTGTTATGGTTTGTGTGGGTGGGGGGGGGGGGGATTCGGCTGCAACAGCCTGACCTCTCTGGATTTTCAGAAAATAAGACAAAATCCCAAAAATATCAAGAGACGCTGAACCAACATTTCCATCCATCCGGTGACTTTTTTTTAGTGTGTGTGTGTGTGTGGGGGGGGGGGGTTCTGAATGGATCTTTGAACAAGGTAATGTCTCAATGTACATATCACATACTAGATAACTGTGGCTTTTGCAGAATTATTTTTTAATTCTAGACTCCCGAGCTTCAGAAGTCCTGACATAAACCCGACTGAGAATGTCTATGGCATTTTAACCCGTCAGGTTTACAGCAATGGAAAACAGTACGACTCTCATGAAGAATTCAAAGAAGCCATAGAGAAAGCATGATACCCTTTGCCACCGGAAACCCTACAAAAACTAAAAATTTCGATGGACGCGCGTTTATTTGAACTAATCCGAAATCACGGAAAAATAATTTGTATGAAACCGTTTTCCAAAAATGATAAATGTAGTTGTTTTTGCCATTGTTCATAAACTTTTGAGACAGTTTTGTTTGAACAAATTTTAAATTATATTTTTTACAAATATATAATTACAATTTTTCTACTTTTGATATCATTTATTTAAATTTATTAAAAAAAAGAAGCCGACTCAGACTCTGATCCCAGATTTTTTTTTTGTTAGACATTTTAAAATGAAATTAAACTAATTATATGAAATTTTAAGTGTATAAAATTAATTATTATTGTTATTTATGGACTATTACAGGCTACTCAAGTTACAGATGACCAATCTACTGCGGTGTACAAAGTAGTTACAGGGGTAGGTACATAGAACTGCCACAGGCGACTGTTTTTAAATTTTAACTGGCACCAAATACTTAAAACTGAAATCCTTAACATACACAAGAGGAATATATACTTCAAAATTTATATTAGAAAAATACTGCTGCGAACAGAATATAAAAATAATCGCCTGTGGCAGCCCTGGGTACAGGGTAGATGAAAACTATTTTAATTCCTAACTGTAGTAGACATTTCATATTTTATATTTAGTATATAAGTACTTCCTCTCGTATTTTGGGGGTTTGCGGATGGAATCCGTAGATGAAAACTATTTTAATTCCTAACTGTAGTAGACATTTCATATTTTATATTTAGTATATAAGTACTTCCTCTCGTATTTTGGGGGTTTGCGGATGGAATCCGAGTATATAAGTCTGTAAGGACACAAGGCCCGCAAAATTAAGGCAATTTTTCAAACAGGCCGTGTATGTCGAATTAAGACAATTTATGTTAATGGCTGGAAAGACTGATACAAAAATTGAGCGGGCTGACAATCCCAACATTACAAATTTGAAAAAATCAAACTACGCCGATTACATAGGAGCAATTTACAATAGTCAAAATACATGATTGGAGTGAGAATAAATATAAAATAACAGCTGAACGTTTTAGGGGAAATTTTCGGTTCATACAGATCTCTTACCGGAAGTACGGCTAAAATTATAAATACAGTGAAACCCCGATTTTACATCCCCCAAATCTACGTTTTTCCCGCATTATACGTTTTTTTCATCAGGTCCCAGTTTTTCCGTATAATTGTAATGTTAATTTAACCCGCATCGTAAGTTTGTTATTTATGGAATTTCTCGCATTTTACGTTTTATCTGGAAAGGAAAAAAGTAAAAAAATATTCTAAAATAAGCAATAATTTTTCCTTTTGTGCTTTTTTAAAGTTAATCCACGTTGTTAAAAGTTATGCAATCTATGAAAACAGAAACGCATTCTAAAGACTCCTGGCTTCTAAACTGTCCCCCCCCCCCCTCCTTTGTTGAACACCTGCTGTCGCGGACTGCTCCCTTCCCTCCCCCGGATATCTGGCGGGGAGCAAAGTAAAGGAACAACACACTTTATTGGTGCAGGGATGAGATAGGCAGGGGAAGAGACACTCATGTTACCAATCAGATGGGGTGGCTCATTTCTTTCCTCGGGGAGGGAAAGGGGTCCTTACCTTTCATCACATTTTCAAATTCAGTTTCTGTTTAGCACGCGGTGGTCGCATTTCTAACCTTTTTATGCCAAAATGACGAGTAAAAAACGCAAAAACTTTCTGTTGCTGAGAAAGCCAAAATTTTTAAACAATTTGATGAATTCCACGGAACAAAGTAGCGTACGCTCAATTGCAAGGAAATCCCGTGAAACCCTGCAATCCATACTACAGAAAAAACAATGCATTGAACAAAACATCGAAAAAGTCGGAGAAAAAAAACCCCCAAGAAACGGAAAACATTGAAAAAATCGCCGTACGACGAGCTGGAAGGTATCTTTTTAAAGTGGTTTAAAGAAGCTCGTTCCACGAATGTACCTGTAAATGGCACGATACTAAGAGAAAAAGCTCTAGAAATCGCCGATAGGTTTGGTGGTTTGAAATATTTCACAGCTTCAAATGGCTGGATTGACCGAATGAAAAAAAGACATAATCTTGTGTATAGATCGCTTTCGGTAGAATCATCAAGTGTAAATGAAGCTACAATAGAAGATTGGAAGAAAAATCTACCAAATTTGACCAAAGGATACAAGCCAAAGGACATATTCAATGCGGATGAAACCGGACTTTTCTTTAACCTCCTACCGGGTAAAAGTTATGTTGCTAAAGGGACTCTACCATGTAGGGAAGATGTCTAAATTGTGTCTTACGGTTTTACTTTGTTGCAATTCTGATGGAAGTGAGAAGGTGACGCTGTTGTTGTTGGAAAGTCGCGCAACCCACGATGCTTCAAAAACGTGAGAAGTTATCCGACAAAGTACGGAGAAAACAAAAATGCGTGGATAACCAAAACCCTCTTCGAAGACTTTTTGCGCAAACTAAACGAAAAAAATGGAGGTTCAGAATCGTAAAATAATTTTGTTCATTGATCAATGCAGTGCACATCCGGTTTTGCAGCTGTCTAATGTGCATGTCGAATTTTTTACGGCAAATTGCAGCCTTGTGATCTCGGCATTATTCGATCTTTCAAGGTGTTTTTATAGAAAGCAACTTGTCCGGAAAGCTGTAGCTGAAATAGAAAATGGAAACCTAAATGACGCCTGCAAGTTAAAGTTAAGTGTTCTAGAGGCTATGCATTTTATTTCTGCGTCGTGGAGAAACATTACACAACAGTGCATTTCCCATTGTTTTGAAGAAAGCGGATTCGTAGCATCTAATGAATCGAGAACAGATGAGGAATATGTTGTGGTAGACTCGGAGAATGACAACGAAACAGTTATCTATGATTTCGACGATTACATCCCGGAAAATTTAGCAACATGTGAAGCTGAAAGAGCTACTGCTCCATCCGTAGTCGACGTTAAGGACTTTTCGTCCACCGATAAAGATGAAGAAGAAACAACAGAAGTACAGCTCCTCCCTTCTTTCAATATTGCATTGAAGAGCTTACAAACAGTGAAAGGCTATTTTCTTTCTCATAAAGACCAGAAAAATAAACTTGCAAAGTATTTCAATCCTGGAAGATGCTTCATTCATTTTGAACTCAATGACCAAAAAACAATCCACTATTACGGACTATTTTCAACCTAAATGCCAGGATTCGCAACTAAATGTGTTAGTAAAATGATCTTAAAATGATATGTATAATAATGTTATTTCCGTAAAATATATATTGTAATACCTTTTGAAAGAGTCATCTTTACTACCTTTAGATTTTTTCTACGATTTTTTGCTTTCTATGTATTTCCCGTATTTTACGTTTTTTTAGCCAGTCCCTTCAGAAACGTAAAATCGGGGTTTCACTGTAGTTAGTTGCCATGTTTAAATGACGACATTTTTGATTAAAGAAGATAAATGTTTCTAAAAGAGTGGTTTGCCGGTTTTGCAGGAGATGTGTCCAGACTAAGCTTAATTGTTATCGTAATAATACATATCTAACGGTATTTGATGGAAAATATTTATTTATATATACATGCGCAGATTTTAAACAATTAAGAGAATAAAAAATATTTATTAAACATACTAGTTTGAAAGGTTTCTATAAATGCAAATTGAAGTACGTTTTCCACATGGAGAAAATTAAATTTTTAAATACTATATATGTATTTCTTCGTTTTATAAATCTGGGAAAAAATGTAGAACAAAGATTATTCAGAATTATATCTATAAATATAAATTAAAAGCTTCGTTTGTTTGTTAAATACGAATATTATTTTGCAGTGATACTCTTATAGTTCATTATTCTATATAAACATTTAGAATATATCGAAATTATAAATTCCTGAATTCGAGAAGTTTCAATCTGAAATTTTAAAGTAAATTTTTATTATTAAAGTGCGCAATACATTTTTAAACTTTATAATACATTGGAGTTTTAAAATGCTTTAATTACTTTAATCATGCCTTACAAACTTTACTCAAGTAAGGACTTCTATTATATAGGAAAGTACTTTTAGAGTTCTAGCAATGAGTTTAAATAATTAACGTGTAAAATACTTAAGACCATCTCTTGGCTTATTTGAATATCAGTATTTCTGCAGCTCATTTATAATTACAGGACAGAATTATTCAAGATTACGGAAGGAGATCACTACCCAAAAATGAAATAATATTGTGGAAAATTTTAAGTATTTAAAATTTTAATCGAAAATAGCGATTCATAAAGCAATGAGATAATATATTTTATGAAGATCCATTTAACTACTCCCAAATGTTTGTCATGTACTAATATAATGTTCATCAAATAAGAATCCAACAAGAACAAATAAAGATCAAATGATTAAATAACGATAAATACAAAATTTTGCATACAAAATACGTATTTTTGTTATCCAGAAACCATATTCCAATGAATGAATGTATATTATTGATAGATTTTTATGTATATTATATAGTAAGGTAAAAGTTAGTTCGTTTAAATGAATAGCACAGCTGGAAAAGTCCATTCAGCAATTTCAGTGGCTCGAGAACTTTTGTGAAGCCTTATATATGATCTATAGAATTTATACACACTAAGTAATATTTTAAAAAAAAATAGTTCAATTTAAAAACGCGTACCACAATTTAAAACGCACTTCCAGAAATTATTGCTCAGTAGTTCAATTATTGTTCAATATCTCTTGTAGCCAAATGTTTTTGCGTGTCCCTGTAAATAAACGATAAAGTCTATACTCACCATATTCCACAGCAAACGCCGTGTGCTCAGTGATATATACAAATTCCATATGTTTAAAACAGTATAATATAAATAAAATACTGCCTCAAACGATTTTTCCCCATAGACAGTAATGTAACGGAATTATTTTGAGTGTCTATGAACTGTACATGCTGCGCACTTCATGTTCAACACCAAACATACCATAGTGATATCTAATAACATCTATGAATTTAATTGCAATCGGACTTTATTTACACGAGTCAGAGAGCAGAAAGGCAGAGAAAGACAAACTGAATTCATAAATACTTTTCAACTTTGTTGGAAATGATGATATGATTCCTTTTTACATTGCTCACCGCAATTAAAATCGAAAAAAAAGCAAAAAATAGATTTTCAGATAGTGAAAAGTATATTTTTTGAGAAAACGACACCTATGCAAATATTTACAAAGAAGATATTTTTAACTTTCTAATTATTATATAGCTATTCAAACATTTTATACTTTTTGGTATTAAAAAGTTGACAGCGAATGCTTATTTTAACTGTATAATATAGCACATTTCATGCACAAGTGCATTTGATATATATTGTTTTTATGTTATTTCAACATTCTGAAACATCTTTAAAAGAACAAGCTTTCTAATTAAACTGAGTCCTTTCAAAGTGTAATCCACTTAATGCAAATAAGAATCTTGCCTGAAATTGCCTGAAAAAGCCTTGCCTGAAATTCTTTAACACTGGTTTTGTGATAAAATGCTTTTCATTGTAGACATCTATTATGAACTGCAAGAAAGAAAGAAAAGAGGTACGAATAAAATATCTCTTTCTGCTTCATTTCATGAAAAGAAGTCAATTTCGAAAATTAAAATGCATATTTTATTTATAGAATGCTACTGGTATTTATATTTTTGAAATTTAAGTAAAACATTCAAAAAAACTTTTTCTTTATTTTGTAAATTATTTATTAAGGTAAAAATTTCTTTTAACATTTCTGCGTAAAAACATAAAAATTTTTTTAAAGAGCCTTTTTTTTAGATGACAGAAAAATTTGCAAAAATCTTTATTATATATTAACTAGCTGACCCATCCGGCGTTGCACGCGCAGACTGTCTTTGAAAAATTTAACAGTGGAGTGGACGGCATAAAAAAAGCTGAATAACATCTATTTATACTTAAAAAAATTATACTATAGTTAAAATTTCAAAAGTATAATAGTTAGGTTTAAAAGTTGAAACGCTCAGGGAAAAAGCTACACATAGCCGGGATTCCTGTTACCATTAGTGTATAAAGGAGAAGTCCTGTGATATATCTGACCGTGTATCCAGAAGTAATATTGCCCTGCTGCAGAAGGCAATTTGATTTCTGTTCTTATTGAGGCAAAAGATAAAGCGGCGTTATACTGCCGGATATGCTTTCTATAGTTTTTGGCTTCAGGTGAATTTTGACACAACAAGTCTTTTATCATATCGGGAGTTTCTGATAAGGGAGACAAAATTACTTTACCGTCATGACAACATTTTGTAAACTTCTTGCAGTTGTTTAATTCACATTTCCAATACAGAACTTGGCAGAAACTGTACGTTTCACTCAAAGTCCCACAGTTATGCTCTGGAACGTTTCAATCAGTAATTTGAATTTCAGAAGCAACGCGTTCGTGCATGCGACGGTTATTAAACCTATTTTGGCAATAACTTAAACGCGTTCGTGCATGCAAAGGTCATTAAGCCTATTTTGGTGATCGCTCATGCTCTGTGTTTGACGGCGTTCCCGATACAATTTATTTCGATTTCCTCTTCTCAATTCGGCTTCTTCTTCACTTTAAATCATTCACCGAGACGTTTTACGGGCATTTCTAATGATATTTTGAATTTCCATAATTGTAACTTAAGAGCGAAACGTACATAAACCGATATGCCTCGGCCAAAATCCTCCCAAAATACTTTCACATCATAACCAATCAGATGCGTTTCTTTCGGACGTTGCTATTAAACAATTAACAAATAATCGCGATTTCTGTGCCACGTACGATAACGTAATACATATATAGATTTCGTATTGTTACTTAGAGAAAGGTTATATTTACAGAGATTTTCCTTTATCGATTATTTTATCAACCTGATTGAGGTTCATGAAAACAGCATATTTTTTTATTTCAATGTTTTACTGAGAGAAATAATAATTAAAGCGCTTGAAAAATAAGATTTGAATTATTGTTTGCTTTGTATATTTTATGCACTCTAAAGCAACTGTAAAGTTAGTATACGCATTTTCTTAATAATTCTAAATTATTAATAATTTTAAACATTCAGAAAATAGGAAACTAAAACTAAAAAATAAACAAGCATTTTTCTTATTGTATGTGGTTAATGGGGTTATACTATTTTATGAGTTTCGAGATACGAAAATCTCGATAAAAATTCCATGTAAACATTTTTAGCTGAAAATACATTTTTACTTTTTAAACTTAAAGGTATACTCTACAATGTTCAGAATAAAATGACACAAACAGCATGTAAATACTGTCATTACATAAAAAATATATTTTGTCCGTGTTTTCTGTTTCTTTGTATATATTCGTAGATTTCTCAATAATACTAAAATCTTTAAATTCATTTATCTTAGATGGTATGTTTTTAATGTCCGTCATACTTAAATTGATGAATCTAAATTTCTATTCAAGGAAATTTTTATATTAAAGATACTTTGCACAATGTTTTTCAGCTATATAATCTTTTAAAATTATCATTAGGATTTGTTTTAGCTTGGAAATTTAGAATCTATAATTATCGTAATATAATACTGAAAAAGTGTGTGTATGTGTTTTTAAATAAATATCTTTCCAAATCCTCAAGTCAGTTTATTTTTTATTCTTTTCTGCGTTCAATTATTAACAAAAACAAAATAGTTCAAAAAGCGTTAAATTTCAAGATGATCCATTCAATTTTAAATTATTTTAAATTTAATTGTATTTTAATGTCTTAAATTAAATTTAAATTATTTACTTTTGGAAGGGTATGTGTATATAAATGTGCATTTCAAGGAGAAAAAAAAAACAAGTGAAATATACATATAAATAAAAATTAGTGAAATTGTGGGCCCCACTCTTTTTTAAATGCGATTTTTTTTTGTCATTGTACGCTGAAATTGTAGGTAAAGTTTTTGATTGGGGACAATGTTCGATTCTTTTTATTATCGGATAAAATAAGGACGGTTGAATGGATTTAAAAAAATTAAATATTTGTTTTCACTCCCCGAACGACATAGGACATATTTATATGCTCCATATTTTCTGGCATACTGGATATTTCTGGCACACGTGGATATTTCTTGTATGTCCGAATATACAAAAAATGCTTATCTCTGGATGTTTTATTAAAATTATATATTGAACTTGTAAATTTAATTAAATCTGATCCCGTGTTTAAACTGTAAGAAATATTAATTGCCAAACCTAATAAAATGCTAATAAATAAATAATACACAAATTAAAGAAAAAATTAGGTATAACAGTACGAAAAATATCACAGCCCAAAATATTGAAGAATTAATTTGATTATATCATAAAAATGGAATATTTGTCCTGTTCTTTTATTATGGTTTTATTTTCAGTTACGTAGAATTTTATTACATCATAAAAATGAAATATCTGTCCTGTTTTTTTATTATGGTTTTATTTTCAGTCAGGTTGCTAAAGAATTGATACTTCTCTTTTAATACGTAGCGCCGTAACATACGTGTTCCAAGTTCGTCAGGATCCACTGACAAACAGAAGCGTGTGGTTTGACAAGATCGAGTATAAATATTTCTTTAAGCATTTGAAAAAAACATGATTCAATAGAAAAAAAATTAATGATATTTTTTTACTTTAACATTACTTTTTTCTTTTTCTTTATATTAACCTCTTAAAATGGATATTTAAAATCTTTTGTTTCATTTTCACACCCTTTTTTCTTAACACTAATAACCAAATCCGCTTTCCTTTCAACTTAATATTATGATGCTCATCCTAAGAGTCTAAAAGGAATTATTTGAACTTATAATAAAAAGTGCTTCTTCGTAGTAAATTTAATGACAGTTTTGAAATGGATGGTGACTTAAAATAATAGATTTGAACACGAATGAGGAAAGTATGAAACATATCATTCCATGATTTTTTTTCACCTTTTACTTATTTCAAATATGAAACATTAAATCTAAGATTTATCAAATTAAAGATGAACTGCTATTAAATATCGAGAAATAATATCGAATTCAGTAATAATATTATTTTATCTTTGCAACCACAACTGACTCAACATTTAGACATTAGAAATTTAACTGAAAACTTGGAATTTGAGACAAAACCGTTAAAGATTTACCATAGTTATAAATGTTTCCGTTTTTTTAATTTAATTTTTTAATTATTTTTTTAAATACCAGTTCCATAAAAATAAAATAATTTTAAAATAAGATAGTAAAATTTTTAACAATAATGAGATTATATTTTAAAACAAGTTAAAATAGTATACTGCCTTAGGGAAAAATTCTAAAAATAAGAAAATTTGGTAAACTGCAACTAATAATTGAAAAGTTTTACCGTAATTATCAAAAAACATACAAAATAACATTTTAACACTTGAAAAGCTATTCGTGAAATTTCTTAATCTGAACCACAAACCATGTTTAAAGCTGGATGCATGTTTACTTCTTTATATTCTCTTTACTTCTTATTGGAAGTATAACACATACCTAAATTTTGGAACTATCGAAAACTGAACCATTTTTATAAAACAATGCAGCGTAAGGTAGAAGAACACCAATGAATCTAGGGCCGGTAGTTTTTGTACCTAGGGATATTCCCTGAAATTCTCAATTTAAACTATTTTGGAAGCAAGAACGGTAAATTGAAATTTCTAACATAAACAATTATCATTAACTAACACATACGTGAAAATCCGCGGGCTTAAAATGTTTGAAAAGCATTTATTTAAAATTTGAAGCAATAAATCACAAATTAACACATTAACAAACCCCCTATAAAATCTATTAAATTTTACAAAAAAAGAAAAAAAAAGAAAAAAAAGGAATTTTAACGTGTAAAGTTTATACATAGAATGAAAATATCTTTTCATGAGTTATTGTACAGTCGTGGAAAAAAAAAAAAGTAAACACCCCCTACTAACTTCTCAACAAATTATCGTAGAAGAAAGTTACTGGTACCGAACGATTGGAAATAAAGTCTACTTTTAAATGATGCCTATAAAATTTGTTTAAGGGGCCATCTACATATTAAAACGAACCATAACTTTGTTTTTTTCAATAGCAGTACACAATTATGACAGCGTAAATGAACTCTACACCTTTCAAGTAACCTATAAACACATTTTTATGCAATTCGTGCCATAAGTTTCCGAGAAATTAATTATTTTAAAACGAGCGTATTTTAAGGGCTGTATCCGAATTGAAGTTCCAAACTCGATTGTTAACCGAGAGAGCTGCTTTCTTGATCAAGGCACGTTTAAGCGTCAATGAAACCTGTTTGATTTACAGGATAGCAGAATAAATTTCAAAAATTTACTCACTTCTATCATAGACGGTCCCTTAAACCATAATTTTGCCGTTTTTTAAGCATAATTTGAAAACTACTTGGAAGAAAAATGTGAAATTTTGGATTTCCATAAAGCAGGACTTAATAAATCTAAATCCATCAAAAAAATTGTAGGTTGCAATTCATAATTTTTTCGAATATTAATTTCATAATTCATAATTCATATCATAAAATTATAAAAATTGCAAATTCGAGTTATTTATGTTTGGGTATATTAGTATTATTGCTACCCAAAACATTAGCTCATTAGGAGTATAATTTCAGGAGATATAAATAAAAAATATGAAAATGTAATTTAACATTAGAAGTACTTAATTTTGAATGTCTATAATTCAAAAACTTATCATTCGAATGACTTGAAATTTGGTTTCTAGGCTCATTTTGAACAAAAGATTTGAAATATCTCGTTAAATTTGGGTACTACCATTGAAAAAAATGAAGTTTGGATTCGTTTTAATGTGTATATGGCCCCCTAAGCAAATTGTATACACACCATTTAAAAGTAGACTTTATTTCCAATCGTCCTGTACCAGTAACTTTCGTTTACGATAATTTGTTGAGGAGTTAGTAGGGGGTGTTTACTTTTTTTTTCCACGACTGTACATTACAATTACACTTAAAATATCCAGTGGCCGAGAGGTTCTGCTCTCGAAGCTGGTAGACGGGAGGTGCTGGGTTCGATCCCAATCGCGCCCGTCGGCCTAATCGTTCGGAGTTTTCGTGGTTTTCTTCGAGCCGTGGATCTTCCATGCGTTAATACGGATTAGGTTCCCTTAGAAAGACCCCCACGGAGGGCACTCCCCCCGGCCCTATATCCCTCGTGTAGATAATTGGCCGTCAAAAGATCAACCCAATCAAATCAACACTTAAAATATCTTGTTAACCCATTAGCACCTGATTTTTTTCCAACTCAATATTTTGCTTAATTATAGTAAATAGTGGAAATTGAACGTAAAAAATAAAAAGAAAATTATCTTCGAAAAAATATTTATTTAAGTTTAAAATTTATGTAAATAAAGTTAAAATAATGTAAAATTTATAAAATCTAAACGTCCCAATTTTGGGACACTAAGCACGAAAGGGTAGGGGTTTTCTCCGTTATGTTTATGCATTAAATCTATGTTTTATGCCATTAATATTGTCATAAAAATGTTATATATCATTCAGGTTGTTATTTTACTATAAAAATTTCTTTATTATTACTATAAGGAGGGGAGGAGGGCTGAGCTCGGCTCAAGAGCAAGCTCTCCATCCTTAGCCATTGACATAGTAAAAATTTATAACACACCGTTATGTTTTGTACTAATTTAGTATTTGAAATCCTGAGGTTACTAATGTATTTAAAAATCCAAATTCATATAATTTAGTACACGAAAAAACATCTAACAAACTGTAACTAAAACAATAATTAACAAAACCAAGAGTAACTAAGAAAAAACTAAATATGGAAACAAGTGGCCAAGGCTTATGACTTGTACTGCGGGGTTAAACATGTTTTACGTGCACAACATTCCCCCTCACTTGCCAAGACCAAACAAATAGAAACTGAAAAAATGAAAATCACAAACTAACCCAAAAGCCGTCAAATGAAGTCCGTGAATATCATCACCGCTAAGCTATTTTCGATAGGAATCACATATCGATAAATCACCATCATCGAACAATTCCAATACCTTATTTCGATAGCATTTTTTCTTGATAAAATTGAAAGTTAAATCATTCAGAAAATGTATTGGGTAATTTTGTTTACTGGCGTTTATGTAAAGGTTAAAAATTTCACCAACCAATTTATCAACATTTGAACACAAGTTTGCAATACGATTTAATCCATTTAAATATATATTTCTAAAAATTGAAACATGCACGTTACTATTAAAGTTTAATATTTTTATTGTATCAAAATCAAAATAATTTCTTTTATACTGTATACTAAAATTCCGTTTTTAATCTCCAAATTAACATCCAAGTAGTTGACACTGCCTTGATTATCCGAAGCTCTCTTTAAATTTAAAGTGTCTGGATAACATTTAAATTGATAAATTTCTTTATTGTTATTCAGCTCAACCACCAAAACATCATCTATATATCTGTATATCTTTAAGTCTTTTTCCAACAATAAACCGGCTATGTAAACAGATAAATATCTGCAAGGATGGAGCTACAATTGCCACCCATTGAAATACCTCTCACTTGTTTATATATTTGTTTCCCTTCAAACAGATAATTTTCGTAAACAACAAATTGAAATAAATCGGTGAATATTTCAATACTGAAATCCTCCTCTTTAGATTTCTTGAAAAAATCCATAACTCTGTACTTCAAATCATCTAAATTTATGCTATTATACAAACCCTCGAAATCATATGTATACAATCCTGTAATGTTTTTCAGCTTTTTAAAACTTTTTATAAGTTCATATATATATATATATATATATATATATATATATATATGAATATACATATATATATAAATATATATATATACATATACATATATATATTCATATATATATATATATATATATATATATATATATATATTATATAAGTAATTGTTGATTACTAATATGTAAATATTTTAAAATTATAAATTCAATAATAATATTCTTTTCGTATTTTCTCCTTTACAGTCTATGCAATAAATCTAAGTTCTATGCCACTTATTTTATTACAAAATGACTATTTATCATTCGGATTATTATTTGGCTATAAAAATTTCTTTCTTATTACTATGGTTGGCCGTGCTCGGTTCAAGAACCCTTCCCCACTCTTAGCCATTGGCATAGTAAAAACTTAGAATAACCATGAATTACGACTAGATACTCGCATATAAGTCGACCCCCCTAACTTTCAAATGCAAATTCTGCAAAAAACTAAAAACTCGCGTATAAGTTGACCTCCTAATTTTTTACTCCAATTTTGCATAAAATTAAACCAAAGATTTAACTTTCTAATGCGAAAAAGTAGTAAGTAAATAAAAACAAACCATTGAAAAACTTTTTAATAATAAATTATTGTTATTTGCACATTTATATATTATTTTGTTATTTATACACATAAAAATCCAGACTTTTGTAGTATTTGACGTTTTTTTTGTTTTGTTCTTTTTGTAACTGACTCGCCTATGTCAACCCCCCAATCGCCTTCCTGAGAATTGTCAGAAATTACTCGACTTATATGCGAGTATATATTTGTAAACATATTAGTAGCCTCAGAATGTCAAACACTAAACTAGTACAAAACATAACGGTATGATATAATTTTTTACCAAGCCAATAGCTAAGGGTGGGGAGTGGTGGATGTCTTGTTCTTTAACCGAGCGCAACCCCCCCCCCCCTCTCTCTCTCCTATAGTCAAAACAAAGAAAATTTTATAGCCAAATAATAATCCGAATGATATCTAATCATTTTGTAACAAAATAAAAGACACAAAACATAGATTTAATGCATAGACAGTAACGGGAAAATCCCTACCCTTTCATGCCTATAGTCCCAAAAAGAGGACGGTATATAAAGGTTCAAATTCGAACAAAAAAAATTGAAATCTGAAAAATTCAAAATCCAAAAATACGCATTCTAAAATAATGTTTCGTTTTATAAATAATACCACTTACAAAATAATTGGTGAAAAAAAAAATATCTTGCCTTTTCTTACGCGCCATTTTATTTCAAGAAAATCCAACTTTTTGCTACAGCAAACATTTATTTTACATTTTTATGTAATGCGCTGCCATTTATGTAATGCGCCACTTATGTAATGCGCTGCCATTTATGAATAAATATTGATAAGAAATACAAAGGATATATTTTAAAAAGTTTTCAAAGTATATCATAATTCCATTTGTAATGTTTTTTTTTTTTTTTAAGAAAGCGTCTCAAAATTAGGACGTCAAGCACAAATAGGTTAATAGAAGATTTCTATTAAACTTTGCATAGGGGAGAGGGGGTACTTTTGAACTGGGGGCACCTTTGAACACTGTGAATATTTTCCTTTAAATAAATTATATTTTAAAAATATATACGGCAGCACAGTACTACTGCTTCAATGTAACAAGAATACAAAGCTTTACTATTTTGCATGCACACTACTGTCTAAGCAAGATATGTATAGTTTGCTTTCTAAACTTAACAAAATGAAGTTGTAAGCTTTTTGTTGATAATCTTATATCCCTAAAATTATAATTTGCTATTTAATACCTAAATAAAGATGTTAGCTTTAACTTATAAGGTTTGTTTGATTAAAATTCTCAAACCTAATTGAGTAAATAGTTATAATGCTAAACTCCATGCGATGGGGCACCATTGAATGGAAAAGTTGTGCCACCATTGAACAATTAAAACTATGAAGTAAAGAGTTATAGATGTATCTAAATATCATTACTTGTTGAACTTTTTTTTAAATATGAAAATTAAGAGATTAATTAAGTGTTGTTATACTTAATATGAAAGTTGTACTTATGCAGGGCTTCAACTACAGGCAAATTCAGAACACAGGACAATAATTCATGATTTAGTACATTTGTCTAACAAACCCTATGCTGTTTCATTTACAGTGGTAAACATTATTTCTGGATTTCATAAAACAGAGTTTTATCCATTTTCTATAACTATTTGAATGTAAATGATTTCATTTTAGTTCAATTTCACGCAAATAGAACTCTTCATTATGTTGGTCAGATTAAATTTAAATTGCTTAATGTCAGGTTTCTTTGTAAAAAAGGACATATTTTCCAGAGGCATCGGATATCAGTTTGGTGGATTTTAAAGATATTATTTAAAAAAGTTGCCACAATTAAACATAATTGGAGGGATCCTCCGTTCTGTCTCAACAATGTGTTTTGATGGATACAAATTTGGTCAAATAATAAAAAAATAGTAATTTCAGTTAAATATAATTGTGTAATTTTATTCTTATTATTTTATATTATGGAAAGACACGCAGTTTTTAATAAAAACTGTCAATATTTTCATATTTTGTTTATTTGTTCAAAGGTACCCCTACGTGGGGCAAGTTTGAACAAAAAACTTTCAGCTTTTTAAAGCCTCATAACAAATTTAATTTATCTGAAAAACTGTAATTTTTTATTTCATATGATGTAGAATTGCATCCTTTCTCTCACGAAATATTTAAAATTCAATAAATATAATTCAAGTAAGAAATATGTGGATTTTTTAAAAAAAATGTTCAAAGGTGCCCCCCTCTCCCCTACTTGAAAGAAGATATCACTCTACTTGTAAGAAGCATCTCAATCGACTAGTTAAGATCTGCAATTGAACAAGCTGTCTACATACTTCAGATTTTACATCTTCATGAAGTAAACCATATAGAGCAGCGTTCCATGGTCAGATAAATTCCTTGGCACGTGAACATTTTATACGTTCAAATAAAGTTTGTAGAGATGCATCTTATCAGTGTGTGGCTAATTGTACAGCGCCATCTATCCGTAGATTCTAAAACTATATTTCTTTGCATAGCATGTTCTTAAAAATCGAAGGTCATAAACTGAGTAGTTAAACATGCAGAGAGTTCGAAGTAAGCGTCTATTAATTATAACCACACTGTATCTATAATAATATTATTATATAATAATAAAGAAAGAAGTTTGTGTGTGAGTGTGTCGACACTGTTTTGAAGAGACCACTGCATGTACAGCTACAAAACTTTGGGAGAAGGTACCTCTACATATGATGTTTTGCACCTCGAAGCCCGATATTCGATTTTTTGATTAGATTTTTTTAAATTTAATTTTTTATGTGATTTTTAGCGCTTTTTTTAAGTTTCGATCCGATTTTTTCACATTAGTGAAAAGAATACGGTTTCTTTCTTTTAACCCAATATAGTAAATTTTGTTCTCTTTTCAAAGAAGTTTATTTGGAATTCGTGCAGCGATTTTTGAATTTTTAGCGAATATTTTATCGATTATTGAATAGCATTTAATGAATATCTATACCTATACAGGTGTTAACGTAGGCGAGCCACACTTCTGTCGCCAAATGCGCCAAGTTTGTCACGAACTTGGCGACATATCGTCAAATTTGGCGACCAAAATTAGTCATCAAAAGTGACGCCAACTTGGCGATATCTCAAATATTTCGCCAAATTCCCATAGACTTCCAATGTAAACCAATAGGAATTACTTGCTTATAGAAAACGAACAAATTGAGATATTTTAATGTAACAAAAAAAAACTAATATTACCTTAATGGATTATATTAATTATATTTAAAGGAGTCCAAGTAAATTAAATTATGAATATAAGTAATATGATACAAAGCTTAGCATGCTTTTCCAAATCGAACAAATTGAGACCAAACAGATCGCCAAGGGCATCTAATGTAATATATATATATATCTTTCACATGCAATTTCTTTTTGTGGATTTCTTTTGCAGATTTTGTATTATGTTTATGATGATTGTACATAAAATCATAAGGCATGTCTAAAATATGAACCTTTAAAAAAAGTCTAAGTTTTATTTTGCTTTCATTTGAATGAAATCCAAGTTTTTAGGGTGTTTACAGTATCATATTTTTTGAATTGGTTCAATTGGTTTAAATGATTTTTTTACAAAAATTAACATAAAACGTAGAACTAACTGAATGAAACATCGGGCTTAAACAATGTAAGAAATAAATTGTTTTCTTTTTTAATATGTTCTGCAAATTATATTTTTGTTTAATCTGATGTATTAATAACGCACATTATGGAATTGCAACAAGCGTTTTCATATAATTCATATTTTTGATAATTAAAAAAAATATTTAAATGCTTTTATTTTACTTTGGAAATTTTTAAAATTATATCAGAAGTTTTCTATTTTGAGGTGGGCTGGACGCGTTTGAGGTTAGTAAATCAAATATTTTTCAAAATAAAATCCTTTAAAAATTGAGATGTTTTACGATCTAAATAATTCTTTATATAAATATCTTCTCTGTATTAGGATTTTCAAAAAATATTTTTCTATGTGTCCAGTGCGATTATAATATATATTTCTGTAGCTGTATTGACATCTTAGCTATCTTTCAAGATTGAAAAACAAAAGAACATTTCTGCGTCTTTTTGAATCAGTATTTTTGAAAGAAGAAATATAGTACAGATTTAAATGCAGATGTGTTTTTAGAAGTCAATAAATTTTTTATTGCATTTTCTTTTCTTATTGAAGAATTAGTAGTTACAATTCTCTTTACTATGTGTTATATTTTTTTTATGGAGTAAAATATAAGGTTGTTCAAAAGTCCTTTGTGTATTTTAAAATTCCATAAAAATAAAGTAATTGGAATATGACGACTCGATTTTGGCAAGGCCAGGCGATTTCTTCTGATCTTCGAAAGTTTGCTTTAAGCAAATTAAAAATTTTAATTTAAAACATCCCATGGGTGGAGCTATACCTTTAAATTTATATTTTTAAACATTTAAAAAATTGTATTGAGGAGATACAGATCATTCTTTTACACACTACTTCCATATTTAAATGTATGGAATGAAACTAGGTACCGCTTGGATGTAATTTGAGCTACAAATTACACAAACAATATTATAGTAGATTGTCAAAAATTAATGTTCTGTATCTGATTCCGTTTTTGTAACCTTTTGATAAAAATTGAAGAATATGGCACTATCTAAGGGAATTTTGATACTATATTTTTTTTCTTTAAAAAATTTTAATCATGAGTTGCATTTTTGTCTAATCTGCACGCTTGTACGCTTATAACTCGATTGTTTTATTGAATTTTGAAATGTGCCAAGGTCTTTCTGAGCACCGTATATATTTAATGTAATATAAACTGTTAATAAATAATAGGATAATTGTATATCTAAGGAATAAAAAATATAAATAAAAGTTTTTCCCTGCATAAACGTAAAAAAAAAAAAAAAAAAAAAAAAAACCACTAAATGAATTCACATTTAATGACCCCACAAAAAAATCAATCTTTTTATGTTAGAGTTTATAAAATAGCCGTAAGATATACGCACGAATCGATTGATTATTCACATTCAATACGTAATAAGATAAAATCATTAAGGAAGAAATGAAAGAAATCCTTGTATAGATATTGTACTACTTAAAATATTCCATCAAATTTAACTTTTATTATTATTTTTACTGATTTGCTGTGAGAACCTGTTACAGTTAATCATTATTTAATAATACGTTAAACTGTTTGTAACTGCATCTTATTGGGAACTACAGTTACAATTTTAAGTGTGTTTTACGAAGAGCTGGATGAACAGTTATATTTTCTGGTATAATTTCATGAGGTGACTTAAAAGCTCTTGTTATTCACGGTGAATAATATATTAACACTATCTATGTACACCAGTTGTTCAGAAAGAATCATGAAAGTAAACCTTAAAAAAAAATGGATTTTTGGGTCAGTAAAAAAGCTGTAAAGTGAGAATGCTGAATCGTTAATGTTTGTGAAATGTATAAATTTTAGCATTATAAGTTGGAGATTGTAATTGACAATATATTAAAAGATTTTTACTAAGTACATTATTTGTTAATGAAGCACACAAAAATTAAATTAAAAATAATGTTAATTTTTTCAAAAGATATTTTGTTTGCAATTGTTACATCTCATTGAAATAATAATGGTTTCGAACCGTAGATGACACAACAAAACGTTCGTATGGGAAGCTGTCGCACAACGAAGTAACGCGGCGGGATGAAGTTTGATGTTTTTCGGTTTCAAGTAGGTGCTGCCAGCGAGCGTCAATAAGTAGAAGTAAAAAAACCTGTTATCGTTCGACTTCGGCGGCCATGTTGTCTAGTTTTCTCGAGCGTTGGTACATAAATTTATCATTGTTTGATTTTTTGCTCCTGTATTGTAATTTCTTATGATTTTGTAACCAAGGTAAGGCATACATACTTGTTTACATTACAACTATAGTTAGTTTATGCTTGAAATACGTTTAATTGTCTTCAATTTCGTATAGTGAAACGTTTGTTTACTTATCTTTCTGGAGTGACCTTACCACCCTAACCTAAATCGTGTTCCTGGGGCGGAATGGGAAAGTACCGCCATTCTGCCCTGAAATGTTTTTCACTAACTTGTTCTGACTGTAAATATTTATATTGCGGTGAATTTTACACAAAGACAGTTGAAGGTTAGGTCGCTTGTTCCATGTGCAAAAAATGGGCACACAATTCCTGTGCGGCAATAGATAACGAATATGATGAATCTGTCCTAGCATGTGAATTTTGTCAATCGGCTTAAGAAAAGGGCACAATCAATAAAAACTGTAGTTAATGTTTTATAGTCACTTAACGTTAAATAAATATAGAGCAAAGTTATTTCTTTTTTATTTCTACTAGTTTTATATGTTTTTATAATTACTTGTCCTTAGAACCCCATTCTGCCCCCATATCCAGGGCAGAACGGGGCAAATGACATAATGTTCTGTTTCCGAAAGAAATATATTGTTCTTTTGTTTTCTTACAAAATTGTTAATTGTTTGTGATTATTACATTATAATGTGTTCATAGAAAATTTTGCAGCTCTCTTTTTGTATTTTTAAAACATATTTTCAACTTGATACGCCGTTCTGTCCCGGGTTTTCCTATTGCAAGACTTTTGTATGCAAGTCAGTCTCACCGTTCAAGAGGGTTTTTAAAGCACTTTGTAAATATATTTAATATATCTCTATGTAGTTGAATACGTATGCCTCCTTGCCGTCACGTAAATGCAAACGTTATTAGCAATTATCACAATTTTGGTGTTTTTAACTTTCTAAGTTATTACTACTAAATTATAATCAAAGATATCCTCTGTATTGGTAAATGTCTTTAAATATTTATACATGTGCAGTAAAAGCATTTACAGTAATCCAGCGCATATGAGACCAGATATAAAACTTTGTCTAAAAAATGTTTTTGAATTCAAATATGCTGAAAACTTTTCAGAATACCTTTATACATTTCAACATATTTTCCATTAGATATCTATATATTTTAAGACAGTTTCGCAGGTTTAATATGATGCAGCATTTTAGTAGGTGACATCAGGAATTTCCATTGTCATTGAATTTCTTTACGCAAACCAATTTTTAAATTTAACAACATTTGAATATTTCATTATCCAGCATGAGAAAAAGAAAATATCTCCTTCCTAACTATCATTCATATTTCAAAGGATCTTTTGCGGATGTAAAATTTTATTTTGAAGCTGCTGAATTTAAATAATGTATTTGCAATGAGCATTTTTCTAAATTCAAGACGGTATTTAAAATTTCGTTATAGTCTCTATATAAAAATAAAAGAGCAGATTCACATTTTTAATGTACAGCATTTCACTACTTAAAAAAGTACCATAAATGCTTTTCAGAATAAATTTACGACTTTCAACTAACTTCCCTTAGAGATACTGAAACACTCTCACAGATTTAATGTAATGAAAGATTTCAGTGACATTTAGGAATTATAATCTCGCAGCGTTTTCATTCCGTAGGGTTCGATAAATTCATTTTTTCTCTAAATTCAGTTGTGAAATATGGTAGTTTTAAAAGATTTTATGCACCAACTGTAAATTAAATTTTTAGAAAAATAAAAAATAACTGTTCCAAAACTATTTTAGGGTAACAAAAGAATACTAAAAATCCCCAAATTTTCCAATCAAAATTTCTACAGATCTGAAAATTTATACTAAAAAAAGAAAGTGTCGCCCTGTCGGTGTGTGTGTGTGTGTGTGTGCCTGTCTGTGTGCGGGGGCTAGAAAAATCTACCGCACGTAGAAGTCTAAACACTTCATTGAGGATAGTTCAAAGTAGGCCCTGATGCACTTGAGGCTCAAATTTTTAATTTTTTAAGACCCAAGCCTTCTGGGGCCCCTTTAGGTTTTTATGCTCTAATTTTTAAATAATTTCCCCCCGTTTTTATCCGTTTAAATAAGAAAAATAATCTTGAAACACTTTCAAAATTTTATTAACGATTTTCTTCTGCGTGCTTTCGGTATCGGGCATTGTCTCTGATCACATAAAATGCTTCGGGCACAAAAAAACGAGCCTGAACTCATCTCTAAACCATACTAACTCTGTTGCAAATCAGTGTCAAAAAACCAGACTGGTACATTTTTATTACTAAAAATGTAAAAAAAAAATTAGAGTTACAATATCTCTAGGCAGATAATCCCTATGTAAAATTTAGGTATAGAATTCATTAGTAGAATTTATTACTAATCGATAATTACCAGTCGCATTTTGTACGACGTTTATCGGCGGAGTTCATGGGGTTTTATTGTTATTTTTTGCACATTTTATATCCAAGCCACTGAACATAAATAATGCACTAGTACATGTGCTTCTCTGATTACGCGAGAAGATATAGAATTTTGTTTTGTTTTAAACTTACTAATAAAGGAATTACTCAACGTAATAGAACTGCATTTATTAAAATAAAACTACGAAATATTTATGAAATGTTTTATGTTTCAGGATTCTAATGCCGTAAATTCTTTTCAGAATAACTTTGTAGCTTTTAAAATATTTCACCAATTTAACATACGGCATGACTTTAGTAGAGGTCATTTGGGACTTCCATTGTAAAGTTGGCCTGTTCACGTAACTCATCACGTAATTCTCAAAATCAATAATGTTTGAATATTTCATCATTAGTATACACATAGAGGATATCATCATTTTCATTTTCATTCATGTTACAAAATTGTCTTCTCAAATCAAAAATTTTTATCCAATGAAGCTTAATTTACGTAATATATGTAATACAAATATGCTTTGCTGGACTCATGACAAAATCAAAATTTCGTTTTGGACAAAATTCCATAACAAAAATTTAGAATAATATTAAGAATTATAAAATACAACAACTTTATAATTAAAAACAAATGACGTTTCAGAATTCAAATACCGTCAGCCAATTAGAGAATAGCTTTATAACTTTTACCCTATTTTGTTTTACATACCTACATATTTCGAGATCAGTAAATGACATTCAAGATTTCAAATGTAAAAGAAGTTGCTTCACGGAAATCCGTTTCAATCTCAAATCTCAAAACGTTTGAATATATCATATTCAGCGAACGCAAAGAGTATAGCCGAATTTTAATTTCCATTCGTGTTTCAAATTGCTTTAAGCAGGTGGAAAATTTTATTTTCAAGACGCTGAATTTAAATAGTGAATTTGAAAATGAGATTTCCTTGTACCATAACAGCAATCAAACTTTCGTTTAAGCATAAATTTAGTATTAACCTTTTGTAACTCAACAAAAACTATTTGAAAATATTTACTCACATGCTAAAATGGGCCATTTTAAGATTATAAAAAATAAAAAAACAATTTTGAATATAAAACTAAAATTTATTGGCTAAAAGGTACTTTTTTATATCTAAAATAAACGGAACATTATATACTTCTCGTAAATTTTGCCAATTTTCTGATACAAAATTGTAGAGTATGCAAACTTACCTTTATAAGAAATCAAATTTTGCAGGTCTCCAATGTTTATATTTTTACAAAATTTATGAAATTCATTTTTTGCAATAACTATGCGAAACTCCTCAAATGATAAATGAAACTTCGACATGAAAAAAATAACCCAGTATCGCCATCTGCAATAAATAAATTCCTCTTTTAAAGCCCACCGTATAAGTAACACTGATCTTTGGGTTTGACGTACAGTCGTGGGAAAAAAATGAACACCTCCTACTAACTCTTCAACAAATTATCGTAGACGGAAGTTACTAGTGTCGAACGATTGGAAATAAAGTCTACTTTTAAATGATGCATATAAAATTTGCTTAGGGGGCCAACTACTTATTAAAATGAACCCAAACCTCATTTTTTCAATGGCAGTACACAATTTTAACGATATATTTCAAATCTTCGGTTCAGACTATACCTAGACATCAAATTTTAAGTCATTTGAATGATAAGTTTTTGAATTATAAACATTCAAAATTTAGTTCTTCTAATGTTAAATTACATTTTCATATTTTTATTTATATCTCCTGAAATTATGCTCCTAATGTGCTAATTTTTTGTATAGCAATAATACTAATGTGCCGAAACATAAATACGCTGAATTTTTAATTTTTATAATTTTGATGATATGAATTATGAATTATGAAATTAATATTCGAAAAAATTATGAATTGCAACCTACAATTTTTTTGACGGAATTAGATTTATTAAGTCCTGCTTTAGGAAAATCCAAAATTTCACATTTTTTCTTTTAAATAGTTTTCAAATTATGCTTAAAAAACGGCAAAATGATGGCTTAAGGGGTCGTCTATGATAGAAGTGAATAGATATTTTGAAATTTCTTCTGCTGTCCTGTTATCTAACAGGCTTCATTGACTACTTGAGTGGTGCTTAAGATGCCTTGATCAAGAATGGGTCTCTCTCGGTTAACAATCGGGTTCCGAACTTCAATTTGGATATAGCCTTAAAATACGCTCGTTTTAAAATAATTCATTTTTCGGAAACTTATGGTACGAATTGCATAAAAATTTGTTTGTAGGCTAATTGAAGGGTGTAGATGTAGAGTTCATTTATGCTATCAGAATTGTGTATTGCTATTGAAAAAACAAAGTTATGTTTCGTTTTAATATGTAGATGGCCCCCTAAGCAAATTTTATATACATCATTTAAAAGTAGACTTTATTTCCAATCGTTGCGCACCAGTAACTTTCTTCTATGATAATTTGTTGAGGAGTTAGTAGGGGGTGTTTACTTTTACTTTTCCACGACTGTACTTGTACATGCGGTGACAAAAATAGACCGGGACACCGCTGCATAGTTCATCCCCTCATCGGTATGACGGCTGAAATTCCAGTAACTGTTAAAACTCGATTTGAAAATTTAAATGCAACTGATCTGTCAAGTCATATATTATCGGAAACCATCTGCAAAGCAGATTTCAGTGATTGGCTGGTAGGTTTACCATTATGTTTTCCTGCTCCCAGTTTTGATACCTTTTGGTGCATGAAAACACAATGATAAACCTATCTAGAAACTACTAAAATTGGTCATAATGAAGGGAACGAATATTTTTTCTAACTGGATTATATCATATTCAAAGCTGGAGTAGCACCGTTGAAGTTTATTACAATAGAGCGAAAAATGTCCAGACAAGGGATCGAACCTAGATACTTTGCCACGGCACGCCAAGTATCCAGGTTCGATCCCTGGTCTGGACATTTTTCGCTCTATTGGAATAAATTTCAACTGTGCTACTCCAGCTTTGAATACTAAAATTGGGTTTGCGGTTCGTTTCCACCAAGATATGACTTGGTAGAGCAGTTTCATTTTAATATGCTTATCGAGTTCTGTCTAATCCTGGAATTTCAGCCGTCAACATGATGAAGTGATTGCCTGAGCTGTAAAAGGGTTAAATTGAAAGATTATTTATATAAATTTACAACATAACAGAACGAAAAAAATCAAAATAAAAGTGCAAATAATTTAATAAAAAAACACCTTTATCACTTTCTCAATATTTTGTTTTAAATACGAGGGGGAGTCGGAAAATAAATTTCCTCTGGCAACTGCGGACAGAGGTGTGTATGAAAGACAAAAAATGTAATGAGACATTAAAGATAAAACCTAACTTTATTTTTCCACATAAGTACCAAGTACATTGAGACATTTGTCATATCGCTTTATAAGCTTCAAAAAGCCTTCCTGGAAAAAATCAGGGCTTTGCATACGGGCGAAGCGTTGAACGGCTATGGGCGAAAGATGACACAGCAGGTGAGCTCGAACTTGCAAGACACCGATACACCATTGGGTACACCATCTGCTTAATCGCGGTCGACCTCTATCCAATGGTGTATCGGTGTCTTGCACGATCGAGTTCGCGGTTATGGGCGAAAGACGACACAGCAGGTGAACTCGAACGTGCAAGACACCGATACACCACTGGGTACACTATCTGCTTGATCGCGGTCGACCTCTACCCAATGGTGTACGGTGTCTTGCACGTTCAAGTTCACCTACTGTGTAGTCTTTCGCGCATAGCCGTTCAACGCTTCGTCCGTATGCAAAGCCTTGATTTTTTCCTGGAGTGCTTTTTGAAGCTTATAAAGCGCACTGTAAATAAAAATCTGTGAAGTTACTAAAGTTTTTCTTGGAAACTTGGATTCCTAGAACTTTTCATGTAACGGCAACAACAAAATTTCATGTAACAGACACACTTTTGCGCCGAAAATCAAAAAATCTGTAAGGTTACTAAGAATTTTTTTGGAAACTGGGATTCCGAGAACTTTTCATGTAACTGCAGCCAGGGTTACAAATAAAAGTTTAGTAAGATTACTGAAATTTTAGCAGATTCATTTGTAAAGTTACAGATTTTTGTAGCTTTACAAAAACTAGATTTGTACATTTGCAGCTTTTTTCGTACAGTTACTGGTGAAAGTTTAGTAAGCATGTAACTTTAGATCTGTAGAACTACAGATTTTTTTTTACAGTGCGGTATGACAAATGCCTCAATGTACTTGGTACTTATGTGGAAAAATAAAGTTATGCTTTATCTTTAATGTCTCGTTACATTTTTTTTTTGTCTTTAATACATACCTCTGTCCACAGTCACCAGGGGAAACTTATTTTCCGACGCCCCCTCGTATTCAGTGTGTCCACGTATAACCTGACCGACCTTTATTTTCGCAACCGTTGGTCCTAGATGCATACTTCCAATTACAAAAGTGGTCAAAATTACGTGCAGGGTTAAGATAACAAAAGTTTGAAGCGAAAAACAATTTAATGAAGAATTACAAAATCTAAATCTTTATACGGTCCCCCGGTCCTATAAGTTATGTTTAGTAAAATTTTCCTGTTACACTGACAAGTAAGGCAAAAAAAGTCCCGTTATTCTACGATTAAAATTGACCGAGTAATAGCTGTTTAAAGTAGGAGTATATTTTTTGCTGCATATTAGGGGTCATTCACAAATTTAGTAGAAATATAATTTCGTCAGATATATTAAAGAAATGGTTGAGAGTAAAATTAGCATTGCATTATAAATTTGAAATCTTTAATCATTCTGACGTATTACTGCAAAATGTACAATTTGTACAGAACATTATCAGATGATAAAAATAACAGATTTTTGGTTAAATAAAATGATGAAAAACAACAGCCTCAATTCTTTACAAAACGTTACATATTTTTAAATGCTGTTAGATTACACTGTCTTTAAAATTTTAAGTTGTGGCATATGTTTTAGCTTTTGAAAATTGTTTCTTATTTATTTTTTAGCACTGAATCCGAAAATGACCTTCATTTTAAACCATCACGTCAGGAATTTTCTGAAATCGCAAATTCCAAAGTTAAAATTGATCCACCCTATCCTTCCAACCTCATCGGACCCCCGAGCTGTTATCTGTAAGAAACCCAGTATAAACCAAAAAATGTAATAAATTATTGGATTAAATAAAATTAAACTGAATAAAAAAGTCTTACATCTATTTTATAGTATCAGATTTTTCGCTATTTGTTAACCTTGAAATTTACGATTTGCGAAATATCTTGACATGATGGTTAAAAGTGAAGGTAATTTTTTTATTCAGCGTTAAAAAATACATAAAATGTAATTATAAAAGTTAAAAAACACAACCATCGCAAGTTTATGTTATCTAATCTACAACTCTTTCTTAAACTTCTTGACGGTAATCTATCCAATTTTTTTGTGTTATTCTCCAATATAAGTATGTATAAGATGGTAAGAGTCGAAAATCATAATAATATTGCATTGTCATTGGATTTAAGACAGTATGCAAAATTTAACTTCGATCGGTCATTTGAAAGTAAGTTAAAGTTAAATTTTATACGGTAAATACGATCATTGCCAGTTAAATAAAGCCTTATGAAAATAACGTAATTTTAGTTAAAAGAAATCATAGCCTCAAATCCTTACAAAATAAAACACATGTTAAAATACAATTATTTTAACTAATCTTAACTAATAAAATTTAACTCATTCGTAATAGTTGTACGATTTCTTTCAAAGCGCAGATACCTTGAAATAGGTTTAAGCACTTTATACACGACCCCTGAAAGCATGGTCGAAATCATCTGTTTTGATATGCAAAAAAGTGGTATAAGTCATGCATTTCAAAGTTTCATAACTCGGTCAATTTTAATGTTAGATGAATGGGACTTTTTTTGTCTTACTTGTTAGTGTCACAGTAAATTTTTTGTAAATATCACTTATAGGACCGGGGATCGTATAAAAATTTAAATTTCGTAATTTTTTAATAAATGTTTTTCTTGACCCAAATCGCTTTAAAAATAATTCTTTACCTTATTTAAACCATTTTTGTAATTGGAAGTATGCATCTAGGACCAACGGTTGCGAAAATAAAGGTCGGTCAGGTTATACGTGGACACACTGTATACACATATTTCAAGACATTCTCAGAGGCTTGATATAATGTATGATTTCAGTAGGTGGTATTCAAGATTTCCATTGTAAGGTAGGAAACTTTACTTAATTCCATTTTGAAAATTATAACATTTGAATAATTCATCATTACCGTTAACAACGAGAAAATCCCAGTTTTCACTTGAAGATTTCCTCACATAAGCAAAATACTATTTGCATTATTCTGAATTTAAACAAAGTATTTTTAAACGTGCTTCGCTAATTCCATGAAAAGACTCGAAATTTCGTTTCGGTTTAAATTTAAAAATATAAGAATATTAAATATTATAAATTGTAATATCTTGAAACTGTATGTACTAAAATTAAATTATGGATTTCCATTGTAAGGTAGGATGCTTTACTAAACTCCATTTTCGAAATTATAACATTTGAAATTGTTATTTAAAATGTTATAATGAATTGTTATTTCAATTTGATACTTCATCATTGAGGAAATCCCAGTTTTCAGTTTAAGTTTCTGTACTATATGTAATGTACTAGTTGCATTATTCTGAATTTAAATAAAGTACTTTCAAATGTACTTCGCCAATTCCACGAAAGGACTCGAGAACTCGTTTCGGTTTAAATTTAATAATATACGAATATTAATTATTGTGAACTGTACTACATTGTAAATGGAAATACTAAAAATAATTCATGGATTTCCATTGCAAGGTAGGATGCTTCATTTTCAAAATTATAACATGTGAATATTTCACCAGTATCGTTAACAAAGAAGGAATCCTAGTTTTTACCTTAACTTTCTCTCACATTTGCAAAATACTGTTTGAATTATTCTGAATTTAAATAAAGTGTTTTGAAATGTGTTTCGCCAATTCCATGAAAGGAATCCAAATTTCGTTTCGGTTTAAATTTAATAATATAAGAATATTAATTATTGTAAATTGTAATATATTGAAACTGCATATACTAAAATTAAATTATGGATTTCTATTGTAAGGTAAGATGCTTTACTGAACTCCATTTTCAAAATTATACCATTTGAATACTTTATCATTAGTGTTGGCAAAGAGGAAATCCTGGTTTTCACTCTAAGTTTCTCGGACATGTGTAAAATACTTGTTACATTATTCTGAATCCAAATAAAGTATTTTCAAATCTGCTTCTCTAGTTGCATGAATGGACTCAGAATGTGGTTTTCCGTTTAAATGTAATAATATAAAAATATTAATTATTATAAATTTAATATAGTAAAACTGGGAATACTAAAATTAAATTATTAAATTACAAACAACTAAAATAATTCATTTCATGTGTCTGATTTCAAATGCTGTAACATCTTTTTAAAATAACTTTATACTTTTACAATATTTTTCTTTTATACATGCAAAATTTTATATATTATTACAGATTTAATATGATGCATTATTTCAGTAGGTGGTATTCAGAATTTCCATTGTAAGGTATATTGAAACTGCATATACTAAAATTAAATTATGGATTTCTATTGTAAGGTAAGATGCTTTACTAAACTTCATTTTCAAAATAATAATATTTGAATACTTTATCATTGCGTTCACAAAGAGGAAATCTTAGTTTTCACATGAAGTTTCTCTCACAAATGCAAAATACTATTTGCATTATTCTAAATTTAAATAAAACATTTAAAAATGTGCATCGCCAGTGCCATAAAAAACCTCGAAATTTCGTTTTTGTTTAAATTTAATAATATAAAAATATTAATTATTATAAATTGCAATATATTGAAACAATTGTAAATACAAAAATTAAATTATTAAGTTACGAACAACTAAAATCATTCATTTCATGTTCCTGATTTCAAATGCTGTAACATGCTTTCAAAATAAATTAAACATTAAAACTACCGCGAGGAGCAAATGACCCTCATTGAATATTCTTTTGGAATTTCTCAAACTAAAACATTAAGAAATGTCTTTATATTTTACGACTTTTATTAAAATATATGATGATATTGTTCCTTAAAATGCTTCATCTCCGAACTATTTTTTTTGCCTAGAAAAAAATATTTTAGGCATAACTACAGCAAGGGGTCAATTGACCCCTGAGAAAATTTATGTTAAATCATAAAGGTATCAATGTTTTATTTTGTAAGAACATTAGTAACTTGAGTATTTTTGCTATTACATCATTTATTCTACTGTCAGGGGTCAATGCACATTTTTATTCTTGGGGCCCATTTTGTGAAAAATAACATTTTGTAACGAAAGTTGAAATCCAGTTCTAAAATTCAAACCAAGCATTTATGAGCAAAAACATTCTTTAAATCCCTTTGCTAAAGTTTTTGTTTTTCGTGACATGGTTTTATTTACAAATTACACATTTTAAAACAGTTTTTATGAAAAAGAATGTTACGTAGAGGGTCTATTTTATTAAAAGGAATTTTGTGAAGGGGCCTGTTTTATTAAGTTTATTTTTGTGAAGGGGCCCATTTTATTAAATTTATTTTTGTGAAGGGGCCCATTTTATTAAATTTATTTTTGTGAAGGGGCCTTAAATAGGACCCAAATTTTGTCTGGATCGACCCCTGACTGTATTACATCATATTTGTTAATCCTTTCAGGGGCAGAGCATTTTCAATGCTAAAGTGTTGAAGGAAATAATTGACAGCGGAATTGAAGAATAATTTTATTTGTAAATATGAAAAAGGCTACATTTCACATATATATTAGATGGAAAATATTTTATCAAAATTGTGGTGCAATTGTGGCGTTTGAGAAATAAAATTAAGTGGTTTCATAAACATACCATCGCTCCTCAAAGGGTTAATATTTGATGGTGCAATTAGAAACTGACTTTACTCAGGGTGAGATTCTAGATTGAACATTTCAGGTTATATCAAGAACTAAATAATCTTAAATGTATGTGGTGAACATTAAACAAATTTGCATAATATTTGTTTATTAAATTTTCGAATTTCTTGAAATAATTAATTGTTTTCTTAAATTTTTTGCGTAATTATATTTTTTTTACTTTAACAAATAAACATCTTGTAATAATTATTTTAAAAAAAAAGTTTTATTCATACACCAACGTGTATCAACTGGTATATATTTTTTCAAAATATCGTAAAATATATAACTTTTTATATAGGGGTCATTTGACTCCCTTTCTTTAGGAATAGTTATAAAAACTATCGGTACGTTTAGTGTTAAACTATATTCATAGTTGGATTAGAACAGTTGAGGTTCATTCCAACAGAGCGAAAAATGTCCAGACCAGGGATCGAACCGGGATACCGTGTTTTTTTCGACAAAGTTAACCAGACGATATCTGGCTGACATAATTCACTTTTATTTGTTGGACATGGCTGCGAACTGCAGCGCTAGTCCAACACGTTTGCAGCCCTGTCCAACGAATAAGAGTGAATTATGTCAGCCCGGCATCGTCTGCATAGTTTAAGAGGACCGTGGATCTTTATTTGAGCAAACATTGACCTCAAAATCGACATTTATTTTTCTGTGTATTATTATTCTCCAATATGTACTATGTCATTTATGGAAAACCGCAAGAAGACGCAATTATTTTCCGCAAAGTTACAAGTGTTTTAATTTTTTTCACAAACATTTGTTTGGCCTTTAAATAGGTAAAATATTGGCACAGTAAGCCAAAGTAATCCGGGCCGAAACTTGTCTGAACATTTTTTGCTCTGTTGGAATAAACCCCAATTATGCTCCTCGAGCAATGAATATGATTTATACAGTTGAAAAAAAATCATTCTCTTCGTTATAATTTTAAACTTTCAGAATAGTTTGCTTTTAAAAATCAAACTTTATATACTATTACAGATTTAATATTATGCGTGATTTTATAAAATGAAGTTTAGAGTTTTCAATGTCAGGTAGGATGCTTTAAGATTTACTTTCAAAATTAACAATATTTGCATGTTTCATCATATAGGGAATACAGGATATCCATATTTCCTTTTCACTCATGTTTCAAAGTGCTTTTCACAGACGCAACATTTATTTTCTTTCAAAGCTTTATTTTGCACTAAATTTTATAACATTAATAATAACGAAATACAACAACTAAGGACTTTTAAAATAATAACTTTCATATTTCAAATGTTGTCAAATCTTCTCAGAATATCTTCTTCAATTTTAGCATATTTTGCGTTACCAAGTGACATCCAGTTTTTCCAATATAAAATGGTTTTCTTTTCGAATCCCCATTCACAAATTTAACGGCATTTAAATATTTTATCAGCAGCATGGTTAAAGATAATTCGTACCTTCCTTTTAACTATTATTTATGTTTCAAAGGTTCATTAGTTCATTCAAAACTTTATTTTCATTCCACTGAATTTAAATTAATGTACACTGAGAAAATTGACAATTTCAAATCTGAGTAAATCAATGTTTTCATTTTGTTATGAAACTTTTTGTTTCATATATGACTACCTAATGCTTTCAATTCTGAAACACAAGAAATACTCAGTTTAAAAAAAAAAAATTACTTTTCATTCTTTAAACGTAGTAAATTTTACCAAGTTAATTGAATTTATTCATATTATATCATTTGTTAACATTTTGAACGAAACGCCCCTTTCAGTAATAATTTATAACATGAAATGTGGCGAACTACATTTTTATCGTGTTCGCGGAAGAACGCTTAAAAGCCGTCGTAATATAGTCGTGAAAGCGTAAATCTTATTCTTCAAACTCCGAAATCGAAAAATTTATGAATTCGTAAAAGGAAAGACTTCGCAGGTAGGATTTGACAACCATCAACAATATATAAATACAAACATCATGTATAATCATGAATAAACATCATGAATAAAGTATTATGTGCTCATATTTGAGTATGTCCATGCTTTCAGAAATGAGTATATACATGTTTCAAACTTGAGTAACTTTGTTTCGGAGCCATTTTGACTATGCGACATACTCAGATTTGAGTATTTTTTTACCCAGTTTGAAAATTTCGTTTTTAGAGTGTATTTTCAAATTTGAGCTTTTCTGGTTTCATAACGAGAAACATGGTTTCGTTTCAGTCTACATATAATAATAAAAGTGTTGATCAATATTAAGGCAACCGTGGACCTTTATTTCAGAAAAAAATCGAAAATTATTTTTGGTGCATATAACTATTCTCCAGTTCGTTCTGAGCCATTTGCAAAAAACCGCAGGCAGACAAGATTTTTTTTGTAAAGTTACAAGCAATTAAATTTTGTGCACAAACAATTTTTTGGCCTTTTATAATACTTTAAATCTGTGTTCCCAAAAACTGGTTTTTCAACGCCTTTAGATTTTTGAAATGCTCCATGTGTCTTAATTTTTGATCAAAAATTCATGAAATTGATAAATTGTGGTCTGAACGGCGGGCTGAACTGTATCAGGATCTGAAAGAAGAGCCCGAACTCATCTGTAATCCATAATAACCCTGACACTAATAAGCGTATAAAATATGACTGGTCATAACATCTACTAATAAATGATATACTTAAATTTTCCTTATGGGGTCTTTAAAAGTTTACCCAATTTTTATATTATAATATCAATACTTCGGTAATTCTATATAAGAATATATTTTTAAATCGGAAAAGTGATAATGAAACAAATTAAAAATGTTATTAACAAGTATGTGCTGCATACGCTCGGTTTCTGATGATATAAAATATCTTCGGCGGGCTGGAACTGTATCGGGATCTGAAAGAAGAGCCCGAACTCATCTGTAATCCATATTAACCATGACACTAATAAGCATATAAAATATGACTGGTCATAACATCTACTAATGAATGCTATACTTAAATTTTGCTTATGAGGTCTTTAAAAGTTTACCCAATTTTGATATCATAATTGGGTATTGCAGTAATTCTATGTAAGAAGATATTTTTTAATCAGAAAACTAATATTGAAACAAATTAAAAATTCTATTGCATACGTTCGGTATCAAGCTTAGTCTCTGATGATATAAAATATCTTCGGCGGGCTGGAACAGAATCGGGATCTGAAAAGCCCGAACTCATGTGTAATCCATAATAACCCTGACACTAATAAGCGTATAAAATATGACTGGTCATAATAGCTACTAATGAATGTTATTAAGAAAAAGAAACAACGTATAAGGGCACAAATAAAATGTGTTTAAAAGCATACAGCTGTTTCAAAACCTCTAAGGTTTCCTCATCAGTGCTTAAAATAAAAGTTAAATTAAAGCTAAAACATTGTGTAACGAGGGAGAGGTCGACAGAGAGTCAGAAAAGCGTACCTTTCAGCTCTACTGCGAACGGTGAAATGCGACATACGGCTGACAAACAGCTACGGAGTTGATCTTACGCGCATATTCAGGGAGACCAATCAAAATCACCCAAAGGCTGATAAGGGTGGCCAGATTGTTGTTACGGACAAGTCTGATTACCTATCCAAAACACAAGACTTGATAGACGAGGGTCCTTATAAAAAGATTAAATCTGATCCTTTTCAAAAAGAATTGAAAGCTATAAAATCGGCTATCGAGCACTCTCCTCTCATTTCCAACAATGTTAAATTATCCCTCATTCCTTCAGTGTCACACTGCGCAAGATTTTATACGCTCCCAAAAGTCGATAAACAAAGCATAGATTTCAGACCAATAGTTTCGAACATTGGTACATCGTCCTATAAATTAGCGAAATATCCAACCTCTATTTTCTCCCCCCTGCTCTCTAACAATATCTACACTTGCAGGAACTCTTATGAGTTTGTTAATAAGCTTCGTAGCTTTAGTGGTACTCAAAACAATAGTATGGTTTCATTCGACGTTAAATCACTATTTACTAACGTACCAGTTCAAGGTGCTTTAAATTGTCTTAAATTACGCCTACAAGAATTTCATTATTCATATTACGAAATTGATGAGCTTATACATCTTACTAGCATTTGTTTATCGCAAAACACATTCATTTTTAATGGTAATTTTTATTGCATGACTGATGGTTTGTCCATGGGCTCCCCCCTCAGCCCCATCCTCAGTGATATTTACATGCACTATTACGAATCAAACCTTTTCAAGATATTATCCTTTCCATTTTACTTCCGTTATGTCGATGACTGCTTTGCATTATTGAACTCTGATGATCTTAATCTTACTAATGTTCTCGATATTATGAATTTTATAGATGAACATATTCAGTTCGCTTTCGAACTCGAAAATAACAGTCGTTTGCCCTTTCTTTGTGTTATGGTTTTCCGATAAAATAATTTGTTTCACACTACTGTTTACTGTAAACCATTCGCAGTATCCTTACCCCCACATCGCCTTTCATCCCATCCACCTAATCAAAATTTGGCTGCCTTTAACAGTTATGTTTACAGGGCTTTAAATATTTGTTCTTCGGACAGTTTACTAAAAACAGAATTAGACTACATTAAATCCATTGCCATTGATCGAGGTTTTACAGCTGAAATCGTCGATTCCATTCATAACAAACTAAGTAAACGTACAAAACCCAAGGCTAATACTGTCGGTAATGAAAATTTAATTATACTCCCATATTTTCCGAAAATAAGCCATCAAATTTCTAAAATCTTGTCAAAATTTGACTTTAAAGTAGTTTATACTCCTTTTAGTAAAATTCAATTCACAAATCCGAAACATCCAATTGATAATTTTTCATATTGGGGTATTTGCAGGATATCTTGCGAATGCAACAAAATGTACATTGGTCAAACGAAGCGTGCCTTTAAGATCCGTTTGGGGGAGCATAAAACTTGCGTTAAAAATTGTGATATTAAACGTTCCGCTATTGCCAACCACTGCTGGTCCAACAACCATAATTTTAAATTTTCCGAAGCCTCCATAATACAGAAATGTACTTCAATCTATGATCTGGACTTCTGGGAAGCTTATCACATATAGAAAAATTCAAACAGTTTAGTTAACGATTTATCCAGTACGCCCAATTTTTCAAAGATATGGTTTAATTTTGTATAATTCTCTCCCCCCCCCCTTTTTTTTCTCCTTCTAAGTCTGGACTCTTCCAGAGCAATTGGGTGATTTTGATTGGTCTCCCTGAATATGCGCGTGAGAGAGAACTCCGTAGCTGTTTGTCAGCCGTATGTCGCATTTCACCGTTGGTAGTAGAGCTGAAAGGTACGCTTTTCTCACTCTCTGTCCACCTCCCCCTTTTTACTCAATGTTTTAGTTTTAATTTAACTTTTATTTTAAGCTCTGATGAGAAAACCTTAGAGATTTTTAAACAGCTGTATGCTTTTAAACACATTTTATTTGTGCCCTTATACGTTGTTTCTTTTTCATAATATATTGGCACAAAGTACAATCCTTCCCCACCTTTTATGTAATGAATGTTATACTTAAAATTTGCTTATGAGGCCTTTAAAAGTTTACCCAACTTTAATATCATAATTGGGGACTTCGGTAATTCTATATAAAACGATATTTTTAAATCAGAAAAGTAATATTGAATCAAATTAAAAATATTATTTAAAATTTTCTATTGCATACGTTCGGTATCGGGCTTGGTCTCTGATGATATAAAATATGTTCGGCGGGCTGGAATTGTATCGGTATCTGAAAAAAGAACCCGTACTCATCTGTAATCCATGATAACCCTGACACTAATAAGCGTATAAAATATGACTGGTCATAACATCGACTAATGAATGCTATACTTAAATTTTGCTTATGGGATCTTTAAAAATTTACCCTATTTTAATATCAAAATTTGGTACATTGATTAATTTTACTCTCGAATAGCAAACGAGAAATCCTGTGAACAATTAATTTAGGAATTAAGCAGGTTTCCAGATTAGAAATTTAAAGATTTTAATATTAAATTCATATTGAATAACTGAAAAGTTAATTGGAATTCCGGTAATTCTTTTGATAAAGTTTAAAAGCTGCCTGGCCGAATATGCGGTAATTCTGGATTCGAATATTTCAAGGTTTTAAAAATCGATTTCTGTTTTTTTTTTTTTTTATTTATGGGTTACTATTCATATTTGTTTTTTGAAAATAATTTCTGAAAAATATTTTTTTAATTATTTTTTCAAAACGCAGTGTATTGTAACATATGAATTTAACAGCAATTGCACTCTATCTTACAATGATTATACTCTTATATGAATTTAGATTTAGGTGTTCCAAACTGTACGCGTACGTAATTGCTAAATTACTTATCCGAATGAGTTCTAGTTTGGTAATCGAAAGTAAACTTTGTCAAAAAGTTCAATTGCATCAAAACTGGGTGTTACTATTGAAAAAAATTAAGATTTTTACAATATACATACATATCCCCTTTAAGCAATATTTGGACATATAATTCATTATTACTTGTTAGAACTAACGTTTTGAACCTGTTACAGTTTTACAGGATGTTTCGCAGCGAAGTTGTGTATCATTATATTTTTCTCTGTCTGTACTTATAAAATGCGATTCTCTAATTTCATGACTGCACACAAAGTTTCATTTGTGTCTAAAATTAGTATTATGAATTCTAAAATACAATAAATATGTACATATTTAAAAGAAACTTTAAAATCCTAAATTCAAATAATTCAAAATATTTTTACAGTAGCTTTACACTGTAAAAAAATCTATAAAGTTAGTAAAGATTTTCTAGGAAACAGGGATTCCTAGAACATTTCATGTAACGGCAACAACAAAAATTCATGTGACAGACACACTTTTGCGCCGAAAAAAAAATCTGTAAGCTTACTACGAATTTTTTAGGAAACTGGGATGCCTAGAACGTTTCATGTAACTGCAACCAGGGTTACACATAAAATTTTAGAAAGATTACTGTAATTTTAGCAGATTCATTTGTAAAGTTAAAGATTTCTGCAGCTTTAGAAAAGAGATGGTCATTCAGTGATTTCCGAAGGCCAACTGTATATAGTAGCTTAATTGTTGAAAAGAAGGAAGAAGAAGAAGGATGAAAGAAGAAATGTAAATATTGGCATGTAAATAAACTCATTTTGAAATATTGTATTTATTCCTTGATAGTCTAACATGTGTTTTGGTTGAAGGCTGTGTAAATATGTAAATAGTTTGTAAATCCGCATTCGTGCGGATCCCACCCATATCAAATGTACTTTGCTGAATAATACGAGTAAAATTGTGTTAAAAAATGGTAGTGGAGTCGTTATTTCACAGGGTATTAGCCCAATTTGAGGATGGGGTCGACGAGGTAGGCAGGCCTTCCTTCAGGGGTCTCGGCTCCTGCTGTGTACAGATGTGTACCCTGGATGTAAGCCTCGTTGCAGGGTTAGAATTTGCCAGTATCCGTTGTCTGTTGTAATGGTGGGATATCAAAGAAGTAAAATAATTTGGGGGAACGGCTTTGACCCACGTGGGCACGTGGGTCCGATGTTCCCTGAAATTGTGCGATACCGAAAGGAGACCTAAGGGGGGCCCCTGCCTTGGCGATCTCATATCCGGGAGTTGACCCGCTCACTCGGTGGGCCATGAAACTCATTTCATGTGTCCTAAGGGAGGTAGCGACCCTTTGTGGGCGAGTCCGAGCGCACATGAAATATGGTCCCCTTGGTAGCTTGGACGCCGTGGTGGTCCTTTTCAGGTGCACCGTGTGGTGACCAGCAGTGGTCAAGAACACGTACGTAGCTGCTTTACATACCTACATTTTTAGAGACACTTGCACAGCTCAGTAAGTGACACTTTGGATTTACTTTGTAAAATATGTTATTTTTTTATGTAACTTTATTTTTAAAAAAAATGATTATATCATTGTCAGCGTATACAAAGATGATATCCTTTGTTAACGTTTTGTTATGCTTAAAGTATTTAATGCCAGTTTTTCAGCCAAACCTCTGAATTTAAATAATTAATTCGGAAATGTGTATTCATTTTCAGTTTCTTAGAGCGAAAATTTCGTTTTGTCTAAATTTAATAATAAAGGGACGTTTAATTTAACATAATGTATTTTGCAACGTAACTCAAATTCTAAATTTAAAGTAAGAAAGAATTAAAAGGTCTTCTTTTCTTTCGAATGCCGTAAAATCATTTAGAATAAATTTACGTTTCAGGATATTTAGCTTTGTACATGTATAAAAAATTCAAGACATTTTCACTAGTTTAATGTGATATAAAATTTCTGTTTGTGACAATTAGAATGTATATTGTCAGGTAAGATGCGCTATGGGTCATCAAGTTATTAAAAATTAGTAATTAGGTAGTCAATAGAAATTCTACTTCGTGACAATTATGCTTGTAACGATACACTGTCGTACATCCTTCCAAAAAATTTGGTATAGTATACTGAGAATAACCTAAACACCCTCCACTTATATTGAATTTTGGAACAATCCAACATCATAGCCTCCTACCCTTTTTTCTCTTTGAAGCTTGGATCAACCCACCTAGTATTGTATAGTAACCCACCTAGACTCAACTTCTGAATTTTATTGCAAATAAACCTGATGATGAGCATGAATATGCTTGAAAGTACTTGGTTTTCAATGTATCTTATTGTGAATAAAAAAAACACCTTTTAGCAATTTAAATAGTATTTTGCGTTTACAAATTTTTAAACTTGTAAGGTGAATTTAAGGATTTCAAGAAATTTATATATTATATATGTATTTTTTTACTTAATCTACGAATCTGTATTTTAAAAACTAACAACGTTTGACTATTTTATGATTAGCATGCACATACAGAAAACTTGCTATTTCACTCCCATTCATCTTTCAAAGTGTCATTCAAAGACAAAAAATGTGAATCCGGGATGCCAAATTTAAATAATCGATTTACGGATGTGTTTTTGTTGTGCTATGAAAATGAAAAAAAAACACCTTTTAGCAATTTAAATAGTATTTTGCGTTTACAAATTTTTAAACTTGTAAGGTGAATTTAAGGATTTCAAGAAATTTATATATTATATATGTATTTTTTTACTTAATCTACGAATCTGTATTTTAAAAACTAACAACGTTTGACTATTTTATGATTAGCATGCACTTACAGAAAACTTGCTATTTCACTCCCATTCATCTTTCAAAGTGTCATTCAAAGACAAAAAATGTGAATCCGGGATGCCAAATTTAAATAATCGATTTACGGATGTGTTTTTGTTGTGCTATGACGTCACTCAAAAGATGTTTTGCTTTAAATTTAATAACAACAGAATAGATTAATTAGTATAATTTACATTATATTCGAGTGCAAATGCTAAAATGAAATATTAAAACAAATTTTCTTTCTGAAAACAATTGTCAAAAAAATATTTCCGAATAACTTTAAAAGTTTCAGAACATTTTGCTTTGTATACACCGTATATTTCTGAGTATGACGCGCTCTGACATATTAACTATCACTGCGGTATAATATCTCCCGTGTATTATAGAACGCACTCCCGCGTCTGGCTACCTCATATATTCATTCTACGTGCGTCATAGTTAGTAAAGATTAGTATATACTTTTTAATGTTTCAATACCCTTCAAGCTGTGTTCTTTATATTAACTATACTATTTTCAAACACACATAACCCGGTCAGGCATATTAGGCGCAACTTAAATTTTACACTTTATTTTCCCATTTTTAGATACATGTACTCGTCGTATCAAACACACCGCTTCTTTTCAAAGAAACTTTTATAATTTACGTAGCATAAAAATGCAATAAAGACAACTATATAAAAAAAATACAAAATTACAAAAAAAGGAACGAATACGAATCGAAAAAAATATCAAGCATTTAATATTCATTTTTCTACAAATCTTGATACATTTTTAGAGAATTAGCGTTATTGTTGCTTCCTTAATAATTGATGCTTACCTTCTTTAAACATATATTTTAGAATTCTATTATTTTTTATTTTGCATGTAGATATTATTAAAAGTTAATTTTCTTAAATGAAATGCATAATTGCTTATCTTACTTAAATATTTAATTTGTTTTCTAACATCTTGAATTTTTATCAGCACTGATATCAAACAAAACAACTGTGTCGTAAAAAGTACGACGTGTGTCTGTTCGGAAAAAAATGAGTATTGTAGCACATCCACTGAAATATTAAACTTTTACATTATATAATTCTACAGATTTTTTAAAAGTACACCAAACTAATTCTTGTACTTGGCTGCTTTTGTGGAATGAACTCAACTGAAGTGTTAAATAGGGTGCAGTTAAACTATAAACTTTGTACAATTTTTAATATGTAGGCGTCTGACATTTTAAAAAATTGCAGTGATTTTCATAAAATAGTCTCAATTGTCCGACAAACATTAGTTCTTGAATTTTTTACTGACATTCTTGTAATAGAGTAGAATGGGATGTTTCGACTTTTTTTGCCTAACTGTACATATCGTTACCTCAAAGCAACAGGAGGACATTTAGTAATAATAAAAAATGAGATGTATGACTTACTGCTATGAAAAACTGTGTCTACATCTTGTGGAACAGTAGGGATTTTTTTATGACACACGTCTGAGATAGTATTAAACATAACTTCGTGTTTTAGAAGTCGTTCCGCTAGAGCCAAACGCAGTTTCTCATATCAGTAAGTCAGACATCTCATTTTTTATTATTACTAGATTTCCAACAGTTTCTCTGAGGCGGCTATATACAAATATCTAAGTAAGGAAGTGATTTAAGTGTGTATGAAGATAATATATTAAGTATGAAGTAAATCAACTTGAAACGAAATTAAAGTAATAAAAAGTATTTAGTTTTCCCTACTACTTTCGCGTGTTATTAAATTCTGTATATATCACTTGCATATTTTTATATTCATGTATATTTTTTTTAAGTTAGAATTGGATCTATTGTATATTTTGCAATTGAATGCATGTTTCGATCGTTTATGGTTTCGATGCATGTTTATGGTACGCAATCCAGGAATATTTTCATAGAAATCAAAACAAGACTAACATAGTATTGATTTGTATGGCAATGTTCCAGGATTGTTTAATCAAATTTCTCGAGAGAAATTTATCTATTACACAATCTGCAACTTACATAATCCGGTTATAAGTATTCAACTTTATAGTAAGTGCTGGTAGTATATCAAAGTACACTTAATTTAAACTTAATTTTTAATACATCTTTTTAAGTGATTTTACGTAAAAAGTAAAAAAAAAATATATATATGTAGATTAAAAACTGCTTTTTTAACAATGTGTGCGAAACGTTTAGAAAGAGATTTCAAATGTTTACAAAGAAGATGTTTAAAATTTATATTTAAAAAAATTTGTTTTTGACATAACAAAGAAGATTTTTAACGCATTTTAGACATTATTTATACATACGTAATTAAGGTTTCATTTGAAAATAATGTAGAAATGTAACTTTGTTTTTCCATTGAAATACAATATCAACATATAAAATAAAATTTTGATCCAGTGCATGACTTCTTCTACTTCTTTCATTCTTATTCGATAATGTTTTATTTCTCGTAAAATTTGTTTTCGCAAAACTAAAGCTGTTTACCATCAATGTATTACATTTGCGAAGAGGAAAATCACTTCACATCATACTATTATATAGCCTCTTTATCCTCATGCTTAGAAGAACTTGAATGGTAAATGTATTGCTTCGAGAAGACATTCATAGTCATAATGCGACGAAATGTTTTGTCTAAAAGTTTATTTCAATAAACAAAACAAAATTTTCATGAGAGATTAACGAAGTGCAAAAATTCACTTTATGTTATACTAAACGTATGCCTATCATGATGTCTTGACATACGAGACTGTGTAAAAAAATTATTTCGTACTCTATTAGCTTATTTATCTCTTTACATTATAGTTTTAATGCAAAGAATTATTTCTGGAAAAGCAATTTTTCTTCAACTAAAATATTTAACCTATCATTCTGTTAAATAAAATAAAGGTTTCTTTGCGACAAAATTAATAGTAAACAAGAAAGAAAAATCATGCTTCAAACATAGATTGTGAAACACTTTCCTACACCTAAGGAATACATTAACGTATTTTAATTGTTTAATAAGACAAAGAAATGACCTAAGTAAATCATATTAGAAAACGCATAACACACTTAACAGCCAGATTTAAGAAACTAACTTCCATAGCCGAAAAGGTACATCAATTCTATTATGCAGTCCTGTAATCGTATACATTCTTCAATACTATATGGTAAAATTTAGTTTAATAACAAACCGCAAAACACAGTTGAAATTTCCCCTTCAGTTATTTCTTTCAATAGATGCTTGTATTTTTGTCTACTGTCCTGTATATTAGGCTGCAGATTTTTATACACCCCCATATTAAGCTAAAATTTAATTAATGCAAAATATGATTCAAATTAAAAAAGTCGCACTTCCAGGTATTGCTATTCACATGCGGACATGTAATGTATATATGTATTCGAGTGCTTTGCATAGTTCTGTATATGATTTTATTTATATTTTACAAACATCTTTTCGTATAGTAGACATAGTCGAACTTCAAAATACATAATTTCAATTAAAAAACACCTTTTATAAATTTCCGCTCATACTAAACAGTGGTAAAAAAATCTTTTGTGTATCTCTGTATATGGTCTATAATATTTATATACTCTACTCAGTATGGAAAAATTTAGTTAAACTTAAAATCGCATATCCATAACTGAGAACGCATTCCCTGTAATCAACCCTAATTAACACTACCATGGATACAGTAATGTACAATATCTTATTTGTCCCTGTAAATCAACGATAGATGTCATGGACATCATATTCAACACTAAACATGCTTGAATGCATATGCATTCAAACATTTTTGAATGCTTACCAGAAATTCATATCAGTTGCATTATGTTTATAACACTGTAGCATAAATAAAATACACTGCAAACGATTTTTTCTCATAGAGCACAACATAATTATTATGAGTGCCTCTGTAAGTGCAATACATAAGACATGCTGTAGTAACCATCTTGCAGTGTTGCCAGATTGGGGACATTTTTTGTCTTCAGATTGTTGATTGTCACCGCTTTTTAGAAATAGGAATATACGGCCTATTTAAAAATAAATTAAAAATTCTGAAAACTAAGGCGAATTATACTATTTTAAAAAAGCGGTGACGGTCAAAAAATCTGAATTAAAAAAGTCCCCAATCTGGCAACACTGCCATCTTGTAGTGCACTTCAATAATACATATAAATTTTATTAAATTTTAAATATTGTAATACTGTTGAAATACAGCACAAATGATTTTTCCGTATGGACTTTATAATGTAACAGAATACTTTAGGGTGCATCTGGAAATAAACTATAAAGTCTAAACGCTTCATTTTCAAAACGAGCAATGCCACGATAAACCTCAATATCTTAAATCAATTACATGGCAATCCGAGTACATTTAAGCGAGTTAGAGCAAGGACCAACAGACATATGGATCAATAAGCCGAATTCATAAACACTTTTCAACTATGTTGGAAAGTGTTAAAATGCGAAATTGGTAAATATTCTGCGAAGTATTTTTTTCCAGGCTGTACGTAATTCAATTGCATCATTAGCTCATATATTTACGAAAGGGCAGGAATTTATTTTTTATCCATAGAAATTCTGAATTCATACCAGAAATTCAGAATAATACATTTATTTTTATGACAGACGTTTTTAGTGATTGCATGATATAAATTTCATGTTTCGGAATTTCTGTATAAAAAATAAATCCCTGAAATACACGCTAATGTTGCAAATGAGTTAAAGAAATGTCTATAAATTAAAATTTCTATTAGATTTGCAAGATAATTAGTTTAACATAGGTTATAATATTTAAACAATATACGTCATTTGAAATGCGTTCAAATCATAATATTCTGTTAAAAACTTACTACTATTTTCAGAAAGAGAGACAATGAATTTCTTCAAACTGTTTTTAACGATCTTGCTTTTGCTGAAAGAAATGATTGCAATAAATACCTTTGGAAATATTGTATATCTATCTATCTATCTATATATATATATATATATATATATATATATATATATATATATTGATATAGATAGATATATATATGTATGTACTAAATTTTGTACGCACGATAAAAGTCGCAATTATGCACGGATCGTCTTAAAACTCGAAAAACACATCGAGATGGTTAATATATCGGCGGGGATTGCAAATTAGCAAAATCGCCCGAAGAGGTGGGATTTAGGGAGGGTTAAAATTGTTCAATACCGCCTTAACATGATTCTGATAAAACCAGCTCTTTCAAAAAAAATGGCAGGAAAATATGAGCATTTTTCGTTATAGCCAATTGCCAACAATTAAAAAAACAATAAAATTCTTACCACAACAATTATTTTTCTATTGCAAGATTTCCACGTGAAAAATGAAATTGAAATAAATAGTTTAACGAATAAAAAAAATGTGAATATTATGTATTACCATTTCTATAGCAAGATTTTCACATGAAAAATGAAAATGAAATAAATAGTTCGACGAACTAAAAGAAAGTGAAAATTACCTCATATTGCAAATATAAGGAACGTTAGCAGGTAAATATGTAACGTCATGTGAGGTTGAAAAAACGTATTGAAATATGTTAAAAACCCGACTAAAGAAATATTGGCCTATTGTAACATTTTGAGGTTCTAATTTTGTATACCGCCTTAACATCATTCTGACAAAACCAGCTCTTACAGATAAATGAAATTATAAACACGACAAAAACGACCAGATGAAATTGTTAAACTATGTTTATCTCTAATCTTCATCTAGTTTTTTTTTTTGTGTGAAGTTAGTATTTAACTTTGAAATCTAGCTCCGCCTTTAGACCGCGAGCCGGCAGAGATTTTTTTGTATCGAAGCATTTACTTAGATTAGATATGACTTTAAAAAAATTCCAGAAGACACAAAAATCCATATACAAGGAATATGGAGATTAATAACCTTCTTTATTAGCAATGCTATAATTTAGTACAACATGCTGACTGTGACGCTATGTAGCTCATTATTTTGTGAACACCAGGTATATTGTTTCTTCCAAGGAACTCGACATTTTAACACATTATACGCAGAATATTTTAAAATACATTTTTGTTGGAATATTGGTGGAAGAATTTATTACTGGTACAGGAAATTTTATAAGGAAGAAACATGTAGGTGTAATCCAGGCGTGTTTGTTTCTGATTGGTTATGAGCAGTTTTTAATCATTAGCGGCGTTTGTAAACGGAAATTACGCACTGATTTTCGAAAAAAGGCTCGCATACAATGTGTTAACAATGGAGAACGAGACAATTGCTGTTCCTCATAATCGTTTGTCGTTTTTTTTTTTTTTTTTTTTTTTTTTTTGGTATTCAGGCTGTACTTTCCTGGAAAGAAAAGTGATAACACACCTAACTGTGCCTTAAATCTGAACTGTAACCTCTCTAGTACGAATGTTTTGCAGCAGCATTTTATTTTTTAATACCAATAATGCCGAGCAGTAAGCTTTACTTTATTTAACTGAGAAATTTACGATTAGACATTAAAAAAAAAATTAAAAATACTGTTTTGAAAACTAATAAATTTTAAGTAAAAAAATTTTTTTTAAGACAAACTTTTGTTAAAATGTAGAAAAATGTTGAAGAAAAATTTACTAAAATGAATTCATTTTTTTAAAAGACATAAATTAATTTGCGAGTTGGTTTTATTAACACTATCCAACAAAGTTGAAAATTGTTTATGAATTCGGTTTGTCTGTCTGTCTGTACATTCGTACTCTAACTCAGCTAATTATAGTCCGATTGTCATGAAATTAATATGTATTTTTGGGTATCCCCATGGCATGTTCGGTATTAAAGATGAAGTGTATAGTAAATATGGTTCATTTACAGAGACACCCAAAAGAATTCCGTTGCATTACGGTCTATGGAAGAAAATTCATTTGAGGTGTATTTTAGTGATATTACAGTATTTTAAGCATACTGAAATTTATATATATCACTGAGGTGAATTACACGGTACTTACTGTAGAATATGGTGTTCATATAAAATATATCGTTCATTTGCAGGGACACTCAAAATAATTTGGCTACAGGAGAAATTGAACTATAGCAGCCTATGAACAATAATTGCTGGAAGTGCGTTAACTGTTGTGGTACGTATATTTAAACTGAACTATTTTTTTAAATATTTCTTGGTATGGATAAATTCTATCAATCATATACAGGGCTGCACAAAATTTCTCAAGAAAATTTCCCTTTATTCACGGAAATTGCTGAATGTGAACTAATTTTTAGCATACTATGTAGCATACAATACATAACCATAGATTATATACAGGTCTGCACACAAAAAAAAAAAAACTTTTCCGATTATTGAAGGTAATAGAAGAAATTGTGCTTTCAAATGCGTTATAAGATTTTCAAACTGTTTATTTATACATCATGTTTCTCCATAATAAACTGTAAAGTTTTGTTACAGTGTTCTGAATGTGTTGAAAATTCTTACATAATCAGTGCTGAGCGCATGATTTAGCGTCCTTGTTATAATGTAAAATGTATGTACAATTTTAAATCCAGATTTTTAATAAGAAAACAAATTCGATCGAAGTTCTCTAGAGGAATTAAACCATATCAACCTATATCCATTGCTCCCCCAACCCCCCACCCATGAACGGAACTGAAAGATGTTGTGTTTACGAAGCATGTTATGGTTCGAACAAAGGACATAAGCTTATTTAAGAAGCAATCAATGACCTTTACGTGATTACATACGTGATGAAATTTACGTACCGTTATTATACAAATGTTTTTGCTCCCTTCAGGTTGGAGAAGGTAAATTTCAAATATTACTTTTTGCAGAATATTGTATTGTCACTAGGAGTACGTTCCAATTGCAAACGTTTAGTTAATTGTAGCACAGAAAGTATGTTAAAATATGATAACATTATTTAAGCCAAACGGTCGGACAAACCAAGTTAAATAAAAAGATTGCAAAAGCCTTACGCGCCCATCGCGTATCTTCCCGAAAGTATTTCGACACCCATTTCGAAAGTGTTAAGGGGATCCGGGACACAAAAATCTTCAAATTTTCATTTTTTTTTTTTTTTTTTTTTTTTTTTTTTTTTTTTTTTTTTTTTAATTGGATTAAAAATTTCTCTGCCGTTTTTTGCTTAAAATGATGTTTAAATCATGTTTCTATCTTAAATAGAACATGGAATATTAATTTTTTTCGTTTTGGTTTGTTTTCAAAATCTGCCTTTCAAGCTATGGTTGTCAAGGAAACGAGTTCTTGTGAAATTGCGTTTTTCTTCATGATAGGTTTTTTCACCATTTCTCATATTTAAACTCTTATAACTCGAGAACCGTTAAAGATACAGGGTTGAAACTCGGAACATATCTTTTTCAATTATTTTATTTTACTTTTGAGCCAGCATATTTGGAAAAAATATTTACTTTTGAAAATATGATTTTTTTAAAAAAGTTCCACCACTTTTTTTGAAATTCTTTAGTTAAATATTTTTAATTTTTTAAAAAATTAATATTTTATAAAATGCTGGCTCTAAATTAAAAAAAATATATATTTATGTTTCTTTAAATGAAAAACAATTTAAATTCTACAAATAATATTTCCAGTTATAACGATTTTAAGTTATACCAATTTTTTCATAAATTTTAAATTTAAATTTTTTTTAAAAAGCTCTGAGAAGTTTTATCATTTGATTTTGTTTACAAATGATATGGTTAACCATCACAAAAAAATTCAAAATTTTAACTCAATAAATAAAATTTTTTTGAAAATGTGTCCCGGACCCCCTTAAAAATATCATATTAAAAATTTAATGCATTTTTGACTACTAGAAAATGAAACATTAGTACTCATCATCTCAAAAATTGTAGCATAACAGAGTTACTTGTTGAGGGACAGAAAAAAATCAAAAACAGAATTTGTCGTAATAAGGATCTTCTTTGTTTATTTAGCGCAATTCCATCCCATTGATGATTATATACAGGGTGTCCACTCAGCGTGTCCAAAGGCTAATTCTTAAACCGTTAGTCATAGACATATAGTTCCAATTCCAAAAAAAGTTTTAAATGAAGTAAAGAAATATTTTAAAAGCGATTTGGGTCAATAATAGCATTTCTTAAAAAATTACGAAATTTAAATTTGTATACGGTTCTCCGGTCCTATAAGTTGCATTTAATAAAATTTTCCGATTACACTGACAAGTAAGACAAAAAAGGTCCCGTTCATAAAGCACTAAAATTTATTGAGTTATGAAACTTTAAAAATGAATGACTTATACCTTTTTTTTTTTTTGCATGTGTACATAAATGAGTTCGGTCAGGCTTTGAGGGGTCGTATACCAAGTGCTTAAAGTATTCGAAGAACTTATTTCATGTGTATCTGCGCTTTGAAAAAAATCGTACAAGTATTACGATTGAGTTAACTTTTATTAAGTTTCAGATTGGTTAAAATAGCATATGTTTTATTTTGTAAGGATTTGAGACTGTTTCTTTTCGTATGATTTCTTTTAACAAAAATTATGTTATTTTTATGAATTTTTATTTAACTTCAAAGATCGTATGTATGTTTTTTCAGTTCAAAATTTGTCCTCGAACATTAACTCACTTCAAATATCCGATCTAGGTTACATTTTACATACTGGCGCAAATACGATGACAATCTATTAATATGATAATTTTCGGTGGTTACCATTTATACTTATTTTACAGGATAATACAAAAAAAGAAATTCGGATAGATTACAGCCAAGAAGTTTAAGAAAAAGTTTTAGATTAGATAACACAAGACTGTGATGGTTGTATTTTTTTTTTTAACTTTTATGTATATTTTAGCACTGAATCCGAAAATTAATTTTTAACCATCATGTCAGGATTTTCCAAAAAAATGTATCTAGTGCGTTGAATGAAAACAAACCAACATCTTTTAAAATCTATTTTACACAAATGTTCACCAAACAACACTTCTATTTTTTTTTCAAATAAATATTATAGAATTATGTACCCTTTATAATGAAATGTTAAGATATATTTCCATATCTTTGCACAGTTGTTTCCAATACGCTAATCATTTTTGGTGAGTTTTGTAAAATAATAATAATAATAATGAAATATTTATTTTAGCTATTAGGTTAGTTGTCTTTAAATAAGACGGATTCTTATTCTATAGAGATTTTGATTCATTTGCATTAATGAAAAGAGTTTATAATTATTTCCCTAAATATTAAAATTTGGCAATTTTTTTTAGAAGGAATATTCTTGTTACTTAAATTGGCTTCAGTAGGAAATTATTTATGTATACACAGTATAGAAAAGATATGATAACACAATCGTTATTTATTATTACCTTGTTCCTTTAAAACTATATTTTTTACACAGACACCCACATATATATATATATATATATATATATATATATATATATCATTTATTATATGAATAATTAATCAACAGTTAATTAATGAATTCTAAACAAAAACATTTATTTCAATTATTATAATTTTTTGTCATATAAACCATATTAAAGAATTACTATGCGAGATGAAATAAACTTATTCATACAATCATTAAATCAATTCATTGACTGGATCCAATCCATTGTATCTGGTAATTCAACTGTGAAAATTATATTTGTTCTTTTAAAACAAAGAAATGTCTTAATTCGTCCTTAATGAATATTGTAATGTCGTACACTTTATTTTATAATTGTACTGTTTCAGTCAAAGTGTCGTTTTCCACTGGAGCAGAATTGTGAATATTATACAGGGTGTCCGGTCTCAACGGTGTACAATGGTAAATTCCTAAACCGTTAGTCATAGACATATAGTTCAAATTCCAAAAAAGTTTTAAATGAAGTAAAGAAATATTTTAAAAGCGATTTGGGTCAATAATAGCATTTCTTAAAAAAATACAAAATTTAAATTTTTATACGGCCCCCCGGTCCTATAAGTTACATTTAGTAAATTTTTCCTATTACATTGACAAGTAATACAAAAAAAGGTTCCGTTATTCTACGATTTAAATTGACCGAAAAATAACTGTTTAAAGTTGCAGCATATTTTTTGCTGCAAATTGGGTGTCATTCACAAATTTAGTGGAAATATAATTTCGTCAAAAAATGGTTAAGAGTAAAATTAGAATATAAATTTGAAATCTTTAATCATTCTGATATATTAATACAAAATATGCAATGTGTAATAAACGTGTAAGAAGAAAAAAATGAATTTTTGTTAAACAAAATAATGGAAATTAACAGTCTCAATTCTTTACAAAATGATACGTATTTTAAAATGTTATTAGATTGCATTAGCCTGCAAAATTTGGGTTATGTCATGTTTTTTAGCTTTTAATAATTGATTCTTATGTATTCTATACCACTGAATCCGAAAGTGACCTTCATTTTTTACCATCATGAAATATTTTCAGTTAAATTTTAAAGTTATAAAAAGAAAAAAATAGCGAAAATTTGATACTATAAAAAATAGATGTGATTGTGTGTTTTTAACTTTTGATAATTTATTTCCATGTATTTTTCACCTCTAAATCCAAAAATGACCTTCATTTTTAATCATCAAGTCAGGATTTTTTCTAAATTGTAAATTTCAAAGTTAAAATTGAACCTCCTCCTCCACCTCACCGGACAACCCAGCTGTTTAACTGTAAGAATCCCAGTAAAAGCAAAGAATTTAATAAATTATTGAATAAAGTAAAATAAAATAAAATAAAATAAAGTTTTACATCTGTTTTATAGTATCAGATTTTTGCTATATTTTAACTTTGACATTTACTATTTGCAAAAAAAATTCTAAAGTGATGTTTAAAAATGAAGGCCATTTTCAGATCCAATGCTAAAAAGTACGTAAAAATCAATCATCAACAGTTGAAAAACACAGCCTTGTCCTTTACTTTATAGTATCCGATTTTTGTTATTTTTTATCTTTGACAATTTATGATTTACGTAAAATCCTGACATGATGGTTAAAAATTAAAGTAATTTTCGGATTCAGTGCTAAAATATATATAAAAGTTCAAAAATACAGCCATCGCAGACTTGTGTTATCTAATCTAAAACATTTTCTTAAACTTCTTGGCGGTAATCTATCCGAATTTTTTTGTGTTACCCTGTAAAATAAGTATAAATGGTAACCACCGAAAATTATCATATTAATAGATTGTCATCGTATTTGCGCCAGTATGTAAAATGTAACCTAGATCGGATATTTGAAGTGAGTTAATGTTCGAGGACAAATTTTGAACTGAAAAAACATACATACGATCGTTGAAGTTAAATAAAAATTCATAATAATAACATAATTTTTGTTAAAAGAAATCATAAGAAAAGAAACAGTCTCAAATCCTTGCAAAAAAAAACATATGCTATTTTAACAAATCTGAAACTTAATAAAAGTTAACTCAATCGTAATATTTGTACGATTTCTTTCAAAGCGCAGATACACATGAAATAAGGTCTTCAAATACTTTAAGCACTTGGTATATAACCCCTCAAAGCCTGACCGAACTCATTTATGTACACATGCAGGAAAGGGGTATAAGTCATGCATTTTTAAAGTTTCAAAACTCGGTAAATTTTAGTGTTTTATGAACGGGACTTTTTTTGTCTTGCTTGTCAGTGTAATAGGAAAATTTTATTAAATATAACTTATAGGACCGGAGGACCGCATAAAAATTTAAATTTCGTTATTTAAAAAAAAAATGTTTTTATTGATCGAAATCGCATTTAAAATATTTCTTTACCACATTTAACACATTTTTGTAATTGGAACTATATATCTATGACTAACGGTTTAGAAATTAGCCATTGGACTCCGTGAGAGTAGACACCCTGTTTAGTTATCACGATAAATGTGAAGACACAGCATAGAAGACTTACTAGTTACATTACGGTATGCAGAAATAAATTTCATTAGCACTACTAAATATTTAAATTAATAGAGTTATCTCTTTATGTGTACATTTTCCTGTTATAGCATCCTCAAATGTTTCAGATGTTCTGACACACAGACCGACAAACTGAAAAAAGGCAGCCAGACAGAGAGATATCGGTGTAAAAACCATCAAATTATATCCAGGGCATCCCAAAACATGTAAATATATGAAATACTGAGCCGAAAACTCCAACACTTTCTACTTATACATTAGGGTGGGTCGAAAAAACCGAAATATTTATATTCGAAATGTAATAGAGCGGTAAAGTTGTCTTTTGTAATAAAGAATAAATTCGCAAAATATTACACATATTAGTTAATATCTTTTACCGCCGCAAGGTGGGCAAAGTTTCCGAAAATAGCAAAACACATCTTTTTTTCAATATATTTTTTAAATTATCCAAACGCACGAATACAATTTCTAATAGGACGCAATAGTTACATGAAGATATAAGAAATGTCCCGGTAAATGTTCATTATAATAAAGTCATATCTTTTACTGCCGCAAAGGGACCATATTTAAAAAAAGTTGTAAAAAATTCACATTTTCATTATTTTAATCTAATTTTTTATAATGTCTATAATATGTCTAGAAGTAAATAAATTTACTTCACATCTATTAATATGTCATAAATTTTGTTAACTATTTGTTATAGACTGGAAAATAAAAACGGTAATCATTCATTTTTCTTGACGATAGCTTCATCCACTGCTGTTTTGTTGCATATCAACAGTTCATATACCAAAAATCACAAAAAATGATATAAAAAGAACAAAATATTTTAGCATTTTATTAATTAAAATACAGAGATGTTTAAGCGGAACGGATTAAATAAACTTAAGATGACGAATTATTTATAGTAATTGAATTTTATAATATGACTTGCTTCAAATAAAGCCATTGTTCCTCGAGAGGCCGAGATTGATCATATGTCATCCTCACTCTGTTCTGGTCCACAAATTTTACCAGCTCTTCGGAGACTAATTTTAGGCATATTTTTACTGACTGAGTGGAACAAGAAAAATTGTAATAGCTGGTATCTTTAATCGAACATTCTAAGCTCACAAGCTTCGTTAGATCGTCAATCAATAGACAAACCGTATCAGGCGGTATCGTTAGTTTACAGATTTACCACTCAATTCAATCCATACAATTTTAAGCTTCAAAGTTCTAGTCTGGAATAACGAAGTGACGGATGGCACTATTCGTGTTCACGGGGCTTCGTGCGTTGGCAATTTTCTTTATGGCTGTGGTACTGATTTCCTCTCCTCCATATGCTATCATTCCAATGAGGCTATTTTCATGATTTGCGAAACAGGCATTTCGTGAAATTACAGGGACTATAATCTTTTGTAGATGGTATGGTAAGTAACGTGTGTTACTAATTATAGCCCACAAAATCTGAAAAACATGATGGATTCATTTTAATTGTGAACCAACTGATGTAGTACACTTTCATGATGTACTCATTGAGTGCATCCTGAAAGTGTACAATCAACAGATTGCCAAAATTGAAAATTGCCAAAGCACGAAGTTCTGTGGACACGAATAGGGCCATCCGTCACTTCGTCATCCCAGACTAGAACTTTGAAGCGTAAAATTGTATGGATTGAATTGAGTGGCAAAACTGTAAACTAACGAAACCGCCAGTTATGGTTTGTCTATCGACTGACGATCTAACAACGCTGGTGAGTTCAGAATGTCCCATTAAAGATACCAGCTATTATAACTTTCCTTGTCTCACTAAATCAGTAGAAGGATGTGTGAAATTAGTCACTGAAGTTCTAGTAAAGTTTGTGGATCAGAACAGAGGGAGAATCATATATGATCAATTTCGGCCTCTCAATGAACAACGGCTTTATTTGAAAGCAAGTCATATTATAAAATTCATTTACCTTAAATCTTCATTTTAAGTTTATTTAATACGTCTCGTTATTTTAATTAATAAAATGTTAAAATATTTTGTTCATTTTATATCATATTTGTAATCTGTGGTATATGAACTGCTGATATGCAGCAAAACAGCAATAGATGAAGAGATCGTCAAGAACAATGAATGATAACCATTTTTATTTTCCAGTCTATGACAAATAGTTAACAAAATTGATGATATATTAATAGATATAAAGTAAATTTATTTACTTCTAGACATATTATAAAAATTATAAAAATTTAGAAAAACTGAAAATTTGAAATTTGTACAATTTAAAAAAAAAAAAAATATGATTCCTTTGCGGCAGTAAAAGATATGATTTTATCATAATGATCATTTACCGAGACATTTCTTATATCTTCATGTAGCTATTGCATCTTATTAGAAATTGTATTCGTACATTTACATAATTTTTAAAAAATATTGAAAAAAACATGTTTTTTGCGATTTTTTTAAACATTGGACCTCTTGCGGCGGTAAAAGATATTAACCGATCGGTATAATATTTTATGAAATTATTCTTTATTACAAAAGGCAACTTTTCCGCTCTAATACATTTCGATTGTAAATATTTCGGTTTTTTCGACCCACCCTATTATACATAATGTAACTAAGTAACTAATGTAATAACTAAGCAAAAGTTTTAGATTATATAATATCCAGTATTTTACAAAATACTTTTGCAAAAAGAAAAATACAGATTTTTGTAAATCTTTATTTTTCAGTACAAAATATAAAGTTTGGAAAATTTTTAGTTATTGACTCATTTTTTATACATGTTTAAACATATGGACTTATTTTTTATCCATCTTTCGAAATATTGATAAGAATAAACAAAGAAAATTTTTGTAAAGATATATCAAACACAAAAGATATCATAAATCGAGATGCAGCTGTGCAAATATATATATATATATATATATATTATCGAAAAGTGCTTTTATAGAAAAGCCTTGTATAAATCTTCTGGAAGAGACTGAATGTATTTTGAAAGGATATTTTGAACCTGCATGCATTTCAATATCTGAAAAGGAATCCCATAAAAAGCCATAACGCTTCGATAGATTCTTAGAGAAGGAGATTTAGAAAAAAAGAGTCTACGGATTTTATAAAAAAAGAAAACGCAGATTTTATCTGAATTAAGTTTTACTTAACCCGGGAGAACGCGCGCATTTCCAGTGTATGAATGGTTTTTACTTTGTCACCAATAAGTAGAAATAACAATCGTCACCTTATTTTGTCGGGGAAAATTCTGCGATAAAATAAGTTCAAGATTACTTTTAAAAAGAAAGTGGTGGCAATTGTAAAATAAATAAATAAATAAATAAAAAGAAAAAATGCGCACTCCGCGTCTATCCTCCCGGGTTAAGCAAAATGTTAAATTTGTGTCATATTAACTTACGAAATTAAAATGTGCACTGTGATCCTTTTCTCTCAAGAACTATGAACACACACTTGCACTTTCATATTTGTTCATTTTTGATATTACAACTGATACTGAGTTATTACAACTGATACTTAATTCCTTAGTTTTAAGCACATAATATAATTAGTATAGCTACCAGACAAAATAACTTAAGCTTGAAAACATTTGTTCATATTTTCGAAACACACCCCCTTCCAAAGAAAGATTGAACAAGCACTCTTCTTTCTTTATTTTTAAATTTTGGTGAGAATTCTAGGGAAATATAGAAATTTACTCTAATATTGACAAAATCTAGCAAATTAATCTAACAAAGACTATGATTTCTATCGCTATGAACATGCACTTACACAATCATATTTGTTCATAATAAAGCACACATAAATTAACGTCTGAATGCATTTATTTAATTATCAAAGGTATATATATATATATAAGACAGACTTGAACACAATCAATACAATAACCCAACAGGAATGAAAAATTAGGCGGGGCCAGGATTCGAACCTGGCTCCCCACCGTACCGTGCTGTTGCTGTACCACTAAGCTAGCTTGGCCGACATCCTAGCCCGGATATTTCTCACTAATAAACCATGTTGGGGAACGTCTTCGGCCGGCAAACACTCCGCATACGAAAATGGAAAATGCGATGAAGAATCTAATATTCCATCGATCATCATATATATATATATATATATATATATATATATATATATTATATATATATATATATATATATATATATATATATATATATATATATATATATATATATATATATATTATATATATATATATATTATATATATATATATATTATATATATAAAACAGCGGACTGCTGTGGACCCGGGTTCGAATCTGTACCCCAGCTAATTTTTCATTTATGTTGGGTTATTGTATTAAGTGTTTTCAAGTCTGTCTTGTGTCTTGATATATATATGTACCTTTAATAATTAAATAAATATATCCAGATATTAATTTATGTGTTCTATATTATATATATTTTGATCGATGGAATATTAAATTATTCATCGTATTTTCCGTTATCGTACGCCGAGCCGTTACGGGCTGATGACGTTCTCCAACATGGTTTATTAGTGAGAAATTGCCGGGCTAGGATGTCGGTCAGGGTAGCTTAATGGTAAAGCAACAGCACGGTACGCTTTGGGCCGAGGTTCGAATCCTGGCCCCTGCTAATTTTTCATTCCTGTTGGGTTATTCTATTAATTGTGTCCAAGTCTGTCTTAATATATATGTGTAGCTTTAAAAGTATTTGTTCATCTTTTACATTTCTTTATCACAGCCTACACTGTTAAAATTGAGTTCTTATAAATTACAGCTAATTGTTTAGCTTTAAGCACATAATATAATCAGTATAGCTACTTGACAAAATAACTTAAATTTAAAACAACCGTTATTATTTTTAAAAAAAACACCTTCATCTGTAAAAAGATTCATCAAGCGATTTTCTTTTTTCTCTTTTTTAGATTTAAAACTTGACAAGAAAACTGGAGAAAATTTTAGTTCACCGTTTTAAAATTGTTAACAATAAGTGAAAATACTTTCGAAATATAAAATAAATTTATCGTAGAAATAGATTCTTAAATTGAAACTGTTTGGCAATATCATTTTTTGCATATTTTAAATAAGACGTAATTTTTCCCATTTACTGCTTTCAATGGATAATAATTTAACTAGGACTTTCTTGAAAGGGATTAGTCTGAGTGATATTGCAAAAAAAAAAGTATTTGGTAATAACGAACTAACGAAAATGTTCAGTTTGAATGGTACAATTACAAAATATTATTTATAAATTCATTTACATAGTTAAAAAATAAAACTGAAGTATATTTATCCAGGTTTGTTTTTAAATTATTTTATATTATTTGGCAACGAATCTCGTTTTCAGCGTGAATAACGCCGGAGGTTTTAAAACGCCAATCTTTCTAAAGATTTATAATCGGATTTGCAGTTAATAGCGTATTTCAACAAGCATATGGTTTACGAAACTAAATTTCATTGTTGTAACATTTTCTTTCTGATAAAGATTTACATTTGAATTTAATTTTTTTTCTTCATGCTTTTATAGCTATTGTTTGTATAACTTTTCTTCCTGTTAATATTCACGTGTAATTACAATTTTTATGATGTAAGTTTCCCAATTTACAGCTTTCAACATGTGATCGTTTAATTTTTATTTTTATTTTTATTTCTTTTGCAATAGGCACGTGTAAATACATTTTTTATTTGAAAATAAATATAATTTGCAGTTAAAGGTAGATATAAATATTATACAGACATACGTACAATAAACTCAACTGGAGTGAAAAATTAGCCAGAGCCAGGAATCGAACCCGGGTCCACTGCATTCCAGGTACTCGCTCTAACCACTGAGATAATCCGGCCGATATTGCAGTATGTGTGTTTTATTATATTATAATTTGCACTGTTTTACGATTCGGCAACCATACGAATTACAACCTTTCCAAAACATGGAATAGCATTTTATTTAACTCATAAACTTTCAATAAAAAAAAAGCTGAAAACACTCCAATCATTAATCAAATTTGAAAATGATTACACACTGAAAAATAAAATATTAGGAACAGATGCTGTATATTTCCTCGGTCGTCATCTTGGATTTTTCCTTAGCGTGAAAACTCCTTTCCACCAAGTAGTAAATGTCGCCAAGCAGCGATTTATGCGCGTGTTAGGCTTAACGGGATTGCCATATCGATAAACAACGCCAACAAAAAATCGTCAAGAAATCCAAGGTGGCGACCGAAGGAATGTACATCATCTTAGCGAAATATTAAAATAATGAAACATTGAATTACAGATTGAAAAAAAAAATAAAAAATAGGTACAATTAAAAAATAATTGCGCACTGAACATTGAACACCACAATACAGATTCGAGATACATGACAGTGTATGTCCCGGTATAAAATATTTCAATTACTATTGACAGTTTTTGTTCATATAAAAAATTTTTAAGGCGACAGTGGACGTTCAAAATCGCAAAAAACATTTAAAAAAATCATTTTTTTTGTTTTTCGGCAAAAAATGTTCTGACAATCTTGTACTTTCGAAAAAAATAATAATAAAAAAAATAAATCCGATAAATTTTTGCGAGATACAGCTGTTTTTCTAACGTAAACAATCGTAATCTACACTTAAAATAAAACTTTAATACCAGTTTTCCCAAAATGAGAATTTTTGCCGACTGAGAAAGTTCAAAATACTCCATGCGTCTTAATTTTATACAAATTTTCATAATACTTTATAATATTGTTTTTGATACACTTGATTACAAAACTTGATATTAATATGTGTACATTATTTTATATAAAGGTAAAAAAAAAATCTTTTATCATTGAATTTTATCCGAAATGATTAATATTATTTGTTTATAATTTTTTTCTACCAAGCTACTAAGTATAATTTTAAAATGTATACCAATTTTTGATATAATATCATAAAGCTATCCTAAAAAAATAAAAGTTTCTGAAACAAAATTTAATGCATATGGAGCATTTTTAATTTGTATCCCTAATTAGCATATTATTAATTAATTACTCATTTGCATATTCATACTTTTTATGAAATTATGAAATTTTCTTAATTATTGCACAAATTATATGTGTATTAAATTTCAAAACAATTGAGCAAAAACTGTAGAAAATGTTTTTGAACGTCCACTTTCGCCTTAACGGAACTACACTGCTCAAAACAATTAAAGGATATTTGAAGTTTTATATAAAATAAAGATATAAACGAAATTTTTTTTGCCGAAAATAGAAGAAGAGAATCACAAGTGCAAATTTTTCTGGTTTTCAAACTGTGGAGTATGCAAATTTTGAGTTCGACGTCAAAAACGTCGCTTCAGCGGCAGCGAATGAAATTTGACTTTCAACTGGATAAAAGAGAATTAAGACAAGGATGATCGGCATTCAGTGATTGCTTTGTTTCGATGAGTAAGATGTCTCAGCGAAGTCATTTGACAGATTCAGAAGCTTTGAGAATTGTTGGTAGGTTAGAAGGGGGCCAAACTCAAGCCGAAGTAGCGCAAGCCATTGGAGTGTCACAAAGTGTCATTTCCAGGATCTGGAACCGTTTTTTGGAGAGTGGATGTGCAGGCCGAGGACCAGGGCAAGGACGTAGACGGGCAACAACGCCCAATGAAGATCGGTATTTAGCGTTAACAGCTCGGAGACACCGAACCATGAACGCTACTCTTCTCCAACAACACCTTTGCTCGGCTACAGGCACCACGATTTCAACTCAGACTGTCCGAAACCGGCTCCATGCTGTAGGTCTGTATGCTCGCCGACCGATGGTATGTGTTAGATTAACATCAAGGCATCGTCGCGACCGCAGGGAGTGGGCAACCGAGCATGTCAACTGGAGGAGAAATGAATGGAGCAATATTCTGTTTTCTGACGAATCCCGTTTTTCTGTGCATCCAGATAATAGGCGTATTTTCATCTGGAGGGACCGTGGCAGTAGGAATAATCCTGCGTTCGTGCACGAAAGTGTCAGATTTGGTGTTGGAGGAGTGTTGGTGTATGGTGGCATCTCCATTGACGGGCGCACTGACCTCTACATCATTCGAGATGGAGCTCTGACTGGTCGCCGATATAGGGATGAGATCCTCAGACCTATTGTAGTCCCTTACGCTGCAGCAATCGGAGATAACTTCATTTTAATGGACGATAACTGCAGGCCACATCGTGCAAACCTGGTAGAGGATTTCCTTTTCGAGGAAGGAATCGTTCGAATGGAATGTCCAGCGTGTTCTCCAGACATGAATCCAATCGAGCACGTTTTGGACGCTCTAGGAAGACGAGTTTCTGGCCGCCAACAACCCCCACAAACTCTCCAAGAACTGGAAAGAGCTCTTCTAGAAGAGTGGGGCAGAATACCCCAACTCGTCATTAATAGCCTCATTGAGTCCATGCCTCAAAGGTGTTCAACGTTGCTGGCCGCCCGTGCAAACCATACCCCCTACTGAAAATGATTTTCTTTGAAGAAAACACCTTTTCTTATTATTTTTTTCTCATATGCACAAATTGTGTTTTTTTTTCTTTAGTACACAAATGCGCAATAAAATGTATTTTTTTCTGCCAAACATGTGTAATTTATTCTCATATAACCTAATATGTCTGTCGACCATGTATCAATCAGCTAAACAGTTTACCAGATACAAAATCCACCTAAAACTGCAATATCCTTTAATTGTTTTGAGCAGCGTATTTGACTGACTTCAACAGTAAATAGTACTAAAATCAATTCTTCTATTTAAAAAGTGTCTACCATATATTTATCGAACATTTCTCTATAAAACGACCAATTTTTATATACTTATATGCAATACTTTTTAAAAAATATATTAGCCTAGAAAGGCATCGTGTGACAAAAAAATTCATTTACAGCGGCGACAGCGTTGTTTTTTTTTTTTTTTTTTTTTTTTTTTTTTTTTTTTTTTTTTTTTTTTAATAGAGATGCTTAAAAAACTTTCAACATTGCAATTAATTTTGTAACTATTAAACATGAATTTAACTGTAAGAGTTTAAACATTAATACCACACAATTCTTGATCGAATGAATTGCCGTTTCGCATCCTAAGAACAAGTTTACCAGTTTACAAGTTTTAGGAATTACGGTCAAAATTTTGTATTCTCATCGAAAAATATCAAGTTTGCAAAATCTCTATATATAGACAACTCATAAGCGAAATTTACGCACAGCATTTTTTAGAAGACGTATTAATAACTGATTGTTATGATATTTTTATACGACGATTTATGACAGAGCTAGTAGGGGTAATTATAATTTTTTTTTTCAAGACTGTATATTTAACAGTACGTATAGGTAGATTCCGTAAGAAATACTACCTATTACACTCTTCCCCAAGTTAGAACCCCAAACCACTCCCAGTTCAAAAAGTCCTTCCGGCCAGTGCCGGGAGGAAGAGGTAGCTTTCATAATCCTTATTTAAAAAAGCCAACTTATATCATGCAAACACACGAAGCTCAATTTACTGGAAACCGAATATAGGAGATTCAATACTAATTTTTATCAATATAATGAATGAGAATTTCGCGAAATTAGTCAGCTTTATCCAAGCTGCTTTTCTTTAAAGTAACTTATATTTGGCTGCCAAATTCGGCAATTTCTTAAAGTGCCTGTCATTTTAAGACAACATGGTGGATGAGGCTAAGCAGTGAACTTGGTCGAGACCTTAGTAATTGCTGTGCACATGCTCACTCACATCGGAATCGGTTAATATATAGGAGTGCTGTCGCATGCAAAAAATCAGATTTTCAAAATGTCACCCACAATAGAAATTGAAACTGCTATATCTGAGCCATTTTTTAAGGTAAAGACAAACAAAAAATGCTCCTGAATCCTTATATCAAGATCAAATACTTAAGAAAGAAACCTTTTTCAATTTCTAATTTTTTTGCACCTCACTTTAAATATATATATATTTTTTTAATTTAATGGCCGCCATTTTGAAACAAGATGGCTGATGAATCTGGCCAGCGAACTTGGTCGAGGTGTTGATGTATACTATCCACATGCCTTCTTACATCGAAATAGGCGAATACGTGTGTTATCGCGTGACAAATACAAGATCGTTTCAAAATGTTAGCCATGCTAGAAATTCAAAGTGCTATAAATCAACCATTTTTTAAGATATCAACAAAAGAACAAATTTTCAGAAACAAAAACTGCTCCGGAATCTTTGTATCAAGGCCAAACACATAAAAAAAATCTTTTTCATTTTCCAATTTTTTAATACCTCATTTTGAATTTTAAATTTAATTTTTTTTTAATGGCAACCCTTTTGAAACAAGATGGCGAATGGAGCTGGCCAACGAACTCGGTCGAGACATTGGTATGTACTATGTACAGACCAAGTTACATCCAAATAGGTTCATAAATACGCCTGTTATCGCGTGACAAAAATCAGGTCGTTTTAAAATGTCAGCCACAAGAGAAATTCAAAATGCTATTACTCAGCCATTTTTTTTTTTAGATATAGACGAAAGAAAAACTGTTCCGGAATCTTTGTATTAAGGTCAAACACATACAAAAAAAAATCTTTTTCATTTTCCAATTTTTTGGTATCTCATTTAAATTTTTTTATTTTTTAATTTTTTTAAATGGCCGCCATTTTGAAACAAGATGGCGGATGAAGCTGGCCAACGAACTCGGTCGAGATATTTGTATGTACTATGTACACACCAAGGTACATCCAAGTCGGTTCATAAATACGCCTGTTATTACGTGAGAAAAATCAGGGCGTTTCAAAATGTCAGCCACGCTAGAAATTCAAAATGCTATAACTCAGCCATTTCTTAAGATATAGACGAAACAAAAACTGCTCCCGAATCTTTTTATCAAGGTCAAACACATAAGAAGAAAATATTTTTTCAATTTTCAATTTTTGGTACCACATTTCAAATTTAAATTTTTCTTAAAAATTTAAATGGCCGCCATTTTTAAACAAGATGGCGGGTGAAGCTGACCAACGAACCCGGTCGAGACATTGGTATGTACTATGTAAAAACGAAGTTACATCCAAATCGGTTCATAAATACGCCTTTTATCGCGTGACAAAATTCAGGACGTTTCAATATGTCAGCCACGCTAGAAATTCAAAATGCTATAACTCAGCCATTTTTTAAGATATAGACGAAACAAAAACTGCTCCGGAATCTTTGTATAAAGGTCAAATACATAAGAAAAAAATATTTTTCCATTTTTAATTTTTTGGTACCACATTTCAAGTTTTAAATTTTTTTTAAAATTTTAAATGGCCGCCATTTTGAAACAAAACGGCGGATGAAGCTGGCCAACGAACTCGGTCGAGACATTGGTATGTACTATGTACACACCGAATTACATCGAAATCGGTTTATAATTACGGGAGTTACAGTGTGACATAGGTCAGATATATATATATATATATATATATATATATATATATATATATATCAATTTTGAACGGAGGGTGGTTTCGGGGTCTGGGGGTCATGATCGATGAAAATATACCAAAATTTTTTGAAATCGCTTTCCTCCGAACGGCTGCAATAGGTAGCTTTTTTGTAAAGAAAGCTACCTAAAATTTATCTATCTATCTATCTATCTATATATATATATATAATCTATAATATCTATATATATATTTATGGACACGATAACTGATACATAAAATCTAGGGACAGAGAACCTCTGTCAAGTTCGTTAATGAGCAAAATCGGACCAATGTGGTGGAAATAGGGAGTGTTTTTGTGAAAAATGAAAAAAATCCCATAACGTCTTAGTTATAATACACATGAAATCAGTTTAAAGTTATTATTACGTATAGGAAAAGTGCCAAAAATTTATGTATCACAGATTTTTTGATAAATTAAAAATGGAATCAAGTGGGCGAAAAACAGGGGTTTTAGGGAACAACAAATTCATAGCTTCGTCAATTCTAAAGATATGAAAGTCAATTAAATATTTTATAAATTTCCTTAATACTGTCAACAACTTTTATATTAACAAGTTTTTTATAAGACCAACTCTCATTGAAAAAAAAAAAAAGAAAAAAAGGGGGGGGGGGGCGGGTTGAATAAGAAAAAATTCATAAGTTCGTCAATTCACAAGATATCAAATCAACTTAAATTTTTTATAAGTTTCTTATAGGAAGAACTCTTTCAGAAAAAAACAAATAAAAAAAAAAGCAGTTGAAGAAAAAATTAGCATAATAACATGATTCTCATAAAACCAGCTCTTACAGAAAATTGAAATTAAAAACGCGTCAAAAGGGGTCAGACAAAATTGTAAAACTGGGTTTATCTTTAATCTTGATTTAGTTTCTGTTGGTGAAATTAGTACTTAACTTTGAAATCTACCTCCGCTTGTATGGCGATCTGGGAGGGATTTTTTTTTACTTGAAAGTGTCTTTGTTTCCTTTCAAATTTATTTCTAAACGTCCATTAAAAAATTAGAGCATAGAAAAAGATATATAATTTTATAAACTGGACGCTTTAATGAAATGAAATGCTTGCAAATATAATTATATTAGTCTGAATGTCATTTCTTTTTTTATTAAGTAGGGGAGATATATATATATATATATATATATATAGAGAGAGAGAGAGGGCGATATATATATATATATATATATATACTAGCTGACTCGCCCGGCGTTGCCCGGTTCCGTGGTAATATTTATAAAGAAACCTTTAATTTATATGATTTTATATGTAACTCGATTTTGTCTGAAATACGTACCCACTCACAGTGTGAAAATGAGGGAGAAGCAGTTGCAAATTGTTGAGATATTATGCAAATTTTATTCATAAATTTTTGTAAAATTGTACGCCATAGTCATGAACGAATTAAAATTTTAAAACACCCTCTACTGATGAAAAAATTAGTTAAGAGGAGAGGAGTGAGTGCTTAGTAATGTACAGGCCAAAAGCTTTAAAACGACCTCTGTCAGAAAACAACATATAAAGGATACTCATCGAAGAAAACGCTACAGTTGTAAGGACAATTATCGTCACCCGCCTTCCAAACTCGAAATTCAACTCTCCCACCTTCTTTAAAATTTTAAAGTGTTATCATTCACGTAAGTTAATTTCAATTGTATTCGTTCTTCGTGTTAATTGCAATTTACATATGCATAGTCGCCCAAGCATGGAACGTGTTTCTTGAACTTTTTATGAAGTAAATAATTTCCGTTCTTGAGCGATTAAGAGTCCATTCACATGCGATTCTTATAAAACTCCTAATATATCACAAAATGCACACCATATTAAGTATTTCATGAACTCAAAGATTTTTCACTCAGTTCTTAATTTTTTGTTAATATTTTCTCAACCTAATGAAAACATATGTTATACTTTATTGAATGTTATCACATTGAAAGTGCAGTGTAAAGTTTAGGCATAATTCAATAAAGCGAAAATTTTGAGTGTTCGTTATTTATAATCTATCTTCCTGTTAAAATTGTTGACTACATTTTTAGACGCCCATGAACGGTGAACACATAACATGCGATAAACTGTCACAAATTTTGTCATAGATCGTTGAAAAAAATTGTGAAGCGATCATTAAAAAAAAAAAAAAAAAGAATTTTATCCAACGATCTTGGAAAAATAATCATGAATTTTGTGAAACAATCGAAGAAAAAAATTGCAAATTTCATCAAAAGATCGCAGAAGCACATGTTGAATTTTGCCAATCTGTCACTCAGGAATATCGGGAACTTCGACAAATAGTCGCAGAAAAAAAAAATCAAATTTGTCACAGATAATTGAAAAACAAAATGCAAATTTCGCCAAACAATCTTGGAAAAAAATCATGCATTTTGTGAAACGATCGCTGCAAAAAGCCCTCGAATTTCAGTAAACAATCGAAAAAAAATATTGCTAATTTCTTCAAAAAATCGCGAAAATGTATAGCAAATTTTGACAAAAGAGTGCCGAAGCGCACACTGAATTTTGCCAATCTGTCGCTGAGAAATATCGGGAACTTTGGCAAATAGTCACCAAAAAGAAATAAATAAAATAACAAATTTCATCATAGATCGTTGAAAAAAACACGTGAATTTCGTCAAACGATTGTTGAAAAAAACCCCGCGAATTTCAGTAAACAATTAAAAAAAAATTGCAAATTTCATCAAAAGATCGCGGAAATGCATGGCAAATTTCGTCAAAAAAGTGCAGAAGCATATGCCAATTTTGCCAATCTGTCGCTGAGAAATATCGGGAACTTCGACAAATGGCCGAAAAGAAAAACACAAGTTTTGTCACTGATCGTTGAAAAAAAAAATGCAAATTTCATGAAACGATTTGGGGGGAGGGGGATCGTGCATTTTGTGAAACGATCGCTGAAAAAAAAACGTGAATTTCATTAAACGAAGAAAAATATTTCAAATTTCATCAAAAGATCGCAAAAATGCATAGCAAAGTTTGTCTAAAGAGAGCATATTACAAATTTTGCCAATATGTCGCTGAGAAATATCGGAAACTTCGACAAATGGCCACGGAAAAGAAAAACAAATTTTGTCAATGATCGCTGAAAAAAAAAAAAAATGCAAATTTCATGAAACGATTTGAGGCGGGGGGGGGGAGAATTGTGCATTTTGTGAAACGATCACTGAAAAAAAAAGCGTGAATTTCGGTAAACGAAGAAAAATATTGCAAATTTCATCAAAAGATCGCAAAAACGCATAGCAAAGTTTGTCTAAAGAGTGCAGATTACAAATTTTCCAATATGTCGCTGAGAAATATCGGAAACTTCGATAAATGGCCACGGAAAAGAAAAACAAATTTTGTCACTGATCGTTTAAAAAAAAATCGTGAAAAAAAATGCAAATTTCGTCAAACGATTGCTGAAAAAAAACCCGCGAATTTCAGTAAACAATCGAAGAAAAATATTGCAAATTTCATCAAAAGATCGCGGAAATGCATGGCAAATTTCATCAAAAAAGTGTAGAAGCATATGCCAATTCTGCCAATCTGTCACTGAGAAATATCAGGAACTTCGACAAATGGCCGCGGAAAGCAAAAACACAAATTTTGTCACTGATCGTTGAAAAAAAAAAAAATGCAAATTTCATGAAACGATTTGAGGGGGGGGGGGGAGAATTGTGCATTTTGTGAAACGATCGCAGAAAAAAAAACATGAATTGCAGTAAACAAAGAAAAATATTGCAAATTTCATCAAAAGATCAGAGAAACGCATAGCAAAGTTTGTCTAAAGAGTGCACATTACGAATTTTGTCAAATGGCCGCGGAAAAGAAGAACACAAATTTTGTCACTGATCGTTAAAAAAAACCCACAAATTTCATGAAACGATTTGGGGGGGGGGGGCGGGGAATCGTGCATTTTGTGAAACGATCACTGGAAAAAAAAAGCGTGAATTTCAGTAAACGAAGAAAAATATTGCACATTTCATCGAAAGATCGCAAAAACGCATAGCAAAGTTTGTCTAAAGAGTGCAGATTACAAATTTTGCCAATATGTCGCTGAGAAATATCGGAAACTTCGACAAATGGCCACGGAAAAGAAAAACAAATTTTGTCACTGATCGTTTAAAAAAAATCGTGAAAAAAGTAAACGCGAATTTCGTCAAACGATTGCTGAAAAAAACCCCGCGAATTTCAGTAAACAATCGAAGAAAAATATTGCAAATTTCATCAAAAGATCGCGGAAATGCATGGAAAATTTCGTCAAAAAAGTGCAGAAGCATATGCCAATTCTGCTAATCTGTCACTGAGAAATATTAGGCACTTCGACAAATGGCCGCGGAAAAGAAAAACGCAAATTTTGTCACTGATCGTTGAAAAAAAAAAATACAAATTTCATGAAACAATTTGGGGGGGGGGGGGGGGGGATTGTGCATTTTGTGAAACGATCGCAGAAAAAAAACGTGAATTTCAGTGAACAAAAAAAATATTGCAAATTTCATCAAAAGATCAGAGAAACGCATAGCAAAGTTTGTCTAAAGAGTGCACATTACGAATTTTGTCAAATGGCCCCGGAAAAGAAGAACACAAATTTTGTCACTCATCGTTAAAAAAACCCCACAAATTTCATGAACCGATTTGGGGGGGTGGGGGGAATCGTGCATTTTGTGAAACGATCACTGAAAAAAAAAGCGTGAATTTCAGTAAATGAAGAAAAATATTGCAAATTTCATCAAAAGATCGCAAAAACGCATAGCAAAGTTTGTCTAAAGAGTGCAGATTACAAATTTTCCAATATGTCGCTGAGAAATATCGGAAACTTCGATAAATGGCCACGGAAAAGAAAAACAAATTTTGTCACTGATCGTTTAAAAAAAAATCGTGAAAAAAAATGCAAATTTCGTCAAACGATTGCTGAAAAAAAACCCGCGAATTTCAGTAAACAATCGAAGAAAAATATTGCAAATTTCATCAAAAGATCGCGGAAATGCATGGCAAATTTCATCAAAAAAGTGTAGAAGCATATGCCAATTCTGCCAATCTGTCACTGAGAAATATCAGGAACTTCGACAAATGGCCGCGGAAAAGAAAAACACAAATTTTGTCACTGATCGTTGAAAAAAAAAAAATGCAAATTTCATGAAACGATTTGAGGGGGGGGGGGGGGAGAATTGTGCATTTTGTGAAACGATCGCAGAAAAAAAACATGAATTGCAGTAAACAAAGAAAAATATTGCAAATTTCATCAAAAGATCGGAGAAACGCATAGCAAAGTTTGTCTAAAGAGTGCACATTACGAATTTTGTCAAATGGCCGCGGAAAAGAAGAACACAAATTTTGTCACTGATCGTTAAAAAAACCCCACAAATTTCATGAAACGATTTGGGGGGGGGGGGCGGGGAATCGTGCATTTTGTGAAACGATCACTGGAAAAAAAAAGCGTGAATTTCAGTAAACGAAGAAAAATATTGCACATTTCATCGAAAGATCGCAAAAACGCATAGCAAAGTTTGTCTAAAGAGTGCAGATTACAAATTTTGCCAATATGTCGCTGAGAAATATCGGAAACTTCGACAAATGGCCACGGAAAAGAAAAACAAATTTTGTCACTGATCGTTTAAAAAAAATCGTGAAAAAAGTAAACGCGAATTTCGTCAAACGATTGCTGAAAAAAACCCCGCGAATTTCAGTAAACAATCGAAGAAAAATATTGCAAATTTCATCAAAAGATCGCGGAAATGCATGGAAAATTTCGTCAAAAAAGTGCAGAAGCATATGCCAATTCTGCTAATCTGTCACTGAGAAATATTAGGCACTTCGACAAATGGCCGCGGAAAAGAAAAACGCAAATTTTGTCACTGATCGTTGAAAAAAAAAAAATACAAATTTCATGAAACAATTTGGGGGGGGGGGGGGGATTGTGCATTTTGTGAAACGATCGCAGAAAAAAAACGTGAATTTCAGTGAACAAAAAAAATATTGCAAATTTCATCAAAAGATCAGAGAAACGCATAGCAAAGTTTGTCTAAAGAGTGCACATTACGAATTTTGTCAAATGGCCCCGGAAAAGAAGAACACAAATTTTGTCACTCATCGTTAAAAAAACCCCACAAATTTCATGAACCGATTTGGGGGGGTGGGGGGAATCGTGCATTTTGTGAAACGATCACTGAAAAAAAAAGCGTGAATTTCAGTAAATGAAGAAAAATATTGCAAATTTCATCAAAAGATCGCAAAAACGCATAGCAAAGTTTGTCTAAAGAGTGCAGATTACAAATTTTCCAATATGTCGCTGAGAAATATCGGAAACTTCGATAAATGGCCACGGAAAAGAAAAACAAATTTTGTCACTGATCGTTTAAAAAAAAATCGTGAAAAAAAATGCAAATTTCGTCAAACGATTGCTGAAAAAAAACCCGCGAATTTCAGTAAACAATCGAAGAAAAATATTGCAAATTTCATCAAAAGATCGCGGAAATGCATGGCAAATTTCATCAAAAAAGTGTAGAAGCATATGCCAATTCTGCCAATCTGTCACTGAGAAATATCAGGAACTTCGACAAATGGCCGCGGAAAAGAAAAACACAAATTTTGTCACTGATCGTTGAAAAAAAAAAATGCAAATTTCATGAAACGATTTGAGGGGGGGGGGGGGGAGAATTGTGCATTTTGTGAAACGATCGCAGAAAAAAAACATGAATTGCAGTAAACAAAGAAAAAGATTGCAAATTTCATCAAAAGATCAGAGAAACGCATAGCAAAGTTTGTCTAAAGAGTGCACATTACGAATTTTGTCAAATGGCCGCGGAAAAGAAGAACACAAATTTTGTCACTGATCGTTAAAAAAACCCCACAAATTTCATGAAACGATTTGGGGGGGGGGGCGGGGAATCGTGCATTTTGTGAAACGATCACTGGAAAAAAAAAGCGTGAATTTCAGTAAACGAAGAAAAATATTGCACATTTCATCGAAAGATCGCAAAAACGCATAGCAAAGTTTGTCTAAAGAGTGCAGATTACAAATTTTGCCAATATGTCGCTGAGAAATATCGGAAACTTCGACAAATGGCCACGGAAAAGAAAAACAAATTTTGTCACTGATCGTTTAAAAAAAATCGTGAAAAAAGTAAACGCGAATTTCGTCAAACGATTGCTGAAAAAAACCCCGCGAATTTCAGTAAACAATCGAAGAAAAATATTGCAAATTTCATCAAAAGATCGCGGAAATGCATGGAAAATTTCGTCAAAAAAGTGCAGAAGCATATGCCAATTCTGCTAATCTGTCACTGAGAAATATTAGGCACTTCGACAAATGGCCGCGGAAAAGAAAAACGCAAATTTTGTCACTGATCGTTGAAAAAAAAAAAATACAAATTTCATGAAACAATTTGGGGGGGGGGGGGGATTGTGCATTTTGTGAAACGATCGCAGAAAAAAAACGTGAATTTCAGTGAACAAAAAAAATATTGCAAATTTCATCAAAAGATCAGAGAAACGCATAGCAAAGTTTGTCTAAAGAGTGCACATTACGAATTTTGTCAAATGGCCCCGGAAAAGAAGAACACAAATTTTGTCACTCATCGTTAAAAAAACCCCACAAATTTCATGAACCGATTTGGGGGGGTGGGGGGAATCGTGCATTTTGTGAAACGATCACTGAAAAAAAAAGCGTGAATTTCAGTAAATGAAGAAAAATATTGCAAATTTCATCAAAAGATCGCAAAAACGCATAGCAAAGTTTGTCTAAAGAGTGCAGATTACAAATTTTCCAATATGTCGCTGAGAAATATCGGAAACTTCGATAAATGGCCACGGAAAAGAAAAACAAATTTTGTCACTGATCGTTTAAAAAAAAATCGTGAAAAAAAATGCAAATTTCGTCAAACGATTGCTGAAAAAAAACCCGCGAATTTCAGTAAACAATCGAAGAAAAATATTGCAAATTTCATCAAAAGATCGCGGAAATGCATGGCAAATTTCATCAAAAAAGTGTAGAAGCATATGCCAATTCTGCCAATCTGTCACTGAGAAATATCAGGAACTTCGACAAATGGCCGCGGAAAAGAAAAACACAAATTTTGTCACTGATCGTTGAAAAAAAAAAATGCAAATTTCATGAAACGATTTGAGGGGGGGGGGGGGGAGAATTGTGCATTTTGTGAAACGATCGCAGAAAAAAAACATGAATTGCAGTAAACAAAGAAAAATATTGCAAATTTCATCAAAAGATCAGAGAAACGCATAGCAAAGTTTGTCTAAAGAGTGCACATTACGAATTTTGTCAAATGGCCGCGGAAAAGAAGAACACAAATTTTGTCACTGATCGTTAAAAAAAACCCACAAATTTCATGAAACGATTTGGGGGGGGGGGCGGGGAATCGTGCATTTTGTGAAACGATCACTGGAAAAAAAAAGCGTGAATTTCAGTAAACGAAGAAAAATATTGCACATTTCATCGAAAGATCGCAAAAACGCATAGCAAAGTTTGTCTAAAGAGTGCAGATTACAAATTTTGCCAATATGTCGCTGAGAAATATCGGAAACTTCGACAAATGGCCACGGAAAAGAAAAACAAATTTTGTCACTGATCGTTTAAAAAAAATCGTGAAAAAAGTAAACGCGAATTTCGTCAAACGATTGCTGAAAAAAACCCCGCGAATTTCAGTAAACAATCGAAGAAAAATATTGCAAATTTCATCAAAAGATCGCGGAAATGCATGGAAAATTTCGTCAAAAAAGTGCAGAAGCATATGCCAATTCTGCTAATCTGTCACTGAGAAATATTAGGCACTTCGACAAATGGCCGCGGAAAAGAAAAACGCAAATTTTGTCACTGATCGTTGAAAAAAAAAAAAAATACAAATTTCATGAAACAATTTGGGGGGGGGGGGGGATTGTGCATTTTGTGAAACGATCGCAGAAAAAAAACGTGAATTTCAGTGAACAAAAAAAATATTGCAAACTTCATCAAAAGATCAGAGAAACGCATAGCAAAGTTTGTCTAAAGAGTGCACATTACGAATTTTGTCAAATGGCCCCGGAAAAGAAGAACACAAATTTTGTCACTCATCGTTAAAAAACCCCCACAAATTTCATGAACCGATTTGGGGGGGTGGGGGGAATCGTGCATTTTGTGAAACGATCACTGAAAAAAAAAGCGTGAATTTCAGTAAACGAAGAAAAATATTGCAAATTTCATCAAAAGATCGCAAAAACGCATAGCAAAGTTTGTCTAAAGAGTGCACATTACGAATTTTTTCAAATGGCCGCGGAAAAGAAGAACACAAATTTTGCCACTGATCGTTAAAAAAACCCCACAAATTTCATGAAACGATTTGGGGGGGGGGGGGGGGGGGGATTGTGCATTTTGTGAAACGATCGCAGAAAAAAAAACATGAATTGCAGTAAACAAAGAAAAATATTGCAAATTTCATCAAAAGATCAGAGAAACGCATAGCAAAGTTTGTCTAAAGAGTGCACATTACGAATTTTGTCAAATGGCCGCGGAAAAGAAGAACACAAATTTTGTCACTGATCGTTAAAAAAACCCCACAAATTTCATGAAACGATTTGGGGGGGGGGGTGAATCGTGCATTTTGTGAAACGATCACTGGAAAAAAAAAGCGTGAATTTCAGTAAACGAAGAAAAATATTGCACATTTCATCGAAAGATCGCAAAAACGCATAGCAAAGTTTGTCTAAAGAGTGCAGATTACAAATTTTGCCAATATGTCGCTGAGAAATATCGGAAACTTCGACAAATGGCCACGGAAAAGAAAAACAAATTTTGTCACTGATCGTTTAAAAAAAATCGTGAAAAAAGTAAACGCGAATTTCGTCAAACGATTGCTGAAAAAAACCCCGCGAATTTCAGTAAACAATCGAAGAAAAATATTGCAAATTTCATCAAAAGATCGCGGAAATGCATGGAAAATTTCGTCAAAAAAGTGCAGAAGCATATGCCAATTCTGCTAATCTGTCACTGAGAAATAATAGGTACTTCGAAAAATGGCCGCGGAAAAGAAAAACGCAAATTTTGTCACTGATCGTTGAAAAAAAAAATACAAATTTCATGAAACAATTTGGGGGGGGGGGGGGGATTGTGCATTTTGTGAAACGATCGCAGAAAAAAAACGTGAATTTCAGTGAACAAAAAAAATATTGCAAATTTCATCAAAAGATCAGAGAAACGCATAGCAAAGTTTGTCTAAAGAGTGCACATTACGAATTTTGTCAAATGGCCCCGGAAAAGAAGAACACAAATTTTGTCACTCATCGTTAAAAAACCCCCACAAATTTCATGAACCGATTTGGGGGGGTGGGGGGAATCGTGCATTTTGTGAAACGATCACTGAAAAAAAAAGCGTGAATTTCAGTAAACGAAGAAAAATATTGCAAATTTCATCAAAAGATCGCAAAAACGCATAGCAAAGTTTGTCTAAAGAGTGCACATTACGAATTTTTTCAAATGGCCGCGGAAAAGAAGAACACAAATTTTGCCACTGATCGTTAAAAAAACCCCACAAATTTCATGAAACGATTTGGGGGGGGGGGGGGGATTGTGCATTTTGTGAAACGATCGCAGAAAAAAAAACATGAATTGCAGTAAACAAAGAAAAATATTGCAAATTTCATCAAAAGATCAGAGAAACGCATAGCAAAGTTTGTCTAAAGAGTGCACATTACGAATTTTGTCAAATGGCCGCGGAAAAGAAGAACACAAATTTTGTCACTGATCGTTAAAAAAACCCCACGAATTTCATGAAACGATTTGGGGGGGGGGGAATCGTGCATTTTGTGAAACGATCACTGGAAAAAAAAAGCGTGAATTTCAGTAAACGAAGAAAAATATTGCACATTTCATCGAAAGATCGCAAAAACGCATAGCAAAGTTTGTCTAAAGAGTGCAGATTACAAATTTTGCCAATATGTCGCTGAGAAATATCGGAAACTTCGACAAATGGCCACGGAAAAGAAAAACAAATTTTGTCACTGATCGTTTAAAAAAAATCGTGAAAAAAATAAACGCGAATTTCGTCAAATGATTGCTGAATAAAACCCCGCGAATTTCAGTAAACAATCGAAGAAAAATATTGCAAATTTCATCAAAAGATCGCGGAAATGCATGGCAAATTTCGTCAAAAAAGTGCAGAAGCATATGCCAATTCTGCTAATCTGTCACTGAGAAATATTAGGAACTTCGACAAATGGCCGCGGAAAAGAAAAACACAAATTTTGTCACTGATCGTTGAAAAAAAAAAATACAAATTTCATGAAACGATTTGGGGGGGGGGGGCGGGGAATCGTGCATTTTGTGAAACGATCACTGGAAAAAAAAAGCGTGAATTTCAGTAAACGAAGAAAAATATTGCACATTTCATCGAAAGATCGCAAAAACGCATAGCAAAGTTTGTCTAAAGAGTGCAGATTACAAATTTTGCCAATATGTCGCTGAGAAATATCGGAAACTTCGACAAATGGCCACGGAAAAGAAAAACAAATTTTGTCACTGATCGTTTAAAAAAAATCGTGAAAAAAGTAAACGCGAATTTCGTCAAACGATTGCTGAAAAAAACCCCGCGAATTTCAGTAAACAATCGAAGAAAAATATTGCAAATTTCATCAAAAGATCGCGGAAATGCATGGAAAATTTCGTCAAAAAAGTGCAGAAGCATATGCCAATTCTGCTAATCTGTCACTGAGAAATATTAGGCACTTCGACAAATGGCCGCGGAAAAGAAAAACGCAAATTTTGTCACTGATCGTTGAAAAAAAAAAAATACAAATTTCATGAAACAATTTGGGGGGGGGGGGGGATTGTGCATTTTGTGAAACGATCGCAGAAAAAAAACGTGAATTTCAGTGAACAAAAAAAATATTGCAAATTTCATCAAAAGATCAGAGAAACGCATAGCAAAGTTTGTCTAAAGAGTGCACATTACGAATTTTGTCAAATGGCCCCGGAAAAGAAGAACACAAATTTTGTCACTCATCGTTAAAAAAACCCCACAAATTTCATGAACCGATTTGGGGGGGTGGGGGGAATCGTGCATTTTGTGAAACGATCACTGAAAAAAAAAGCGTGAATTTCAGTAAATGAAGAAAAATATTGCAAATTTCATCAAAAGATCGCAAAAACGCATAGCAAAGTTTGTCTAAAGAGTGCAGATTACAAATTTTCCAATATGTCGCTGAGAAATATCGGAAACTTCGATAAATGGCCACGGAAAAGAAAAACAAATTTTGTCACTGATCGTTTAAAAAAAAATCGTGAAAAAAAATGCAAATTTCGTCAAACGATTGCTGAAAAAAAACCCGCGAATTTCAGTAAACAATCGAAGAAAAATATTGCAAATTTCATCAAAAGATCGCGGAAATGCATGGCAAATTTCATCAAAAAAGTGTAGAAGCATATGCCAATTCTGCCAATCTGTCACTGAGAAATATCAGGAACTTCGACAAATGGCCGCGGAAAAGAAAAACACAAATTTTGTCACTGATCGTTGAAAAAAAAAAATGCAAATTTCATGAAACGATTTGAGGGGGGGGGGGGAGAATTGTGCATTTTGTGAAACGATCGCAGAAAAAAAACATGAATTGCAGTAAACAAAGAAAAAGATTGCAAATTTCATCAAAAGATCAGAGAAACGCATAGCAAAGTTTGTCTAAAGAGTGCACATTACGAATTTTGTCAAATGGCCGCGGAAAAGAAGAACACAAATTTTGTCACTGATCGTTAAAAAAAAACCCACAAATTTCATGAAACGATTTGGGGGGGGGGCGGGGAATCGTGCATTTTGTGAAACGATCACTGGAAAAAAAAAGCGTGAATTTCAGTAAACGAAGAAAAATATTGCACATTTCATCGAAAGATCGCAAAAACGCATAGCAAAGTTTGTCTAAAGAGTGCAGATTACAAATTTTGCCAATATGTCGCTGAGAAATATCGGAAACTTCGACAAATGGCCACGGAAAAGAAAAACAAATTTTGTCACTGATCGTTTAAAAAAAATCGTGAAAAAAGTAAACGCGAATTTCGTCAAACGATTGCTGAAAAAAACCCCGCGAATTTCAGTAAACAATCGAAGAAAAATATTGCAAATTTCATCAAAAGATCGCGGAAATGCGTGGAAAATTTCGTCAAAAAAGTGCAGAAGCATATGCCAATTCTGCTAATCTGTCACTGAGAAATATTAGGCACTTCGACAAATGGCCGCGGAAAAGAAAAACGCAAATTTTGTCACTGATCGTTGAAAAAAAAAAAATACAAATTTCATGAAACAATTTGGGGGGGGGGGGGGATTGTGCATTTTGTGAAACGATCGCAGAAAAAAAACGTGAATTTCAGTGAACAAAAAAAATATTGCAAATTTCATCAAAAGATCAGAGAAACGCATAGCAAAGTTTGTCTAAAGAGTGCACATTACGAATTTTGTCAAATGGCCCCGGAAAAGAAGAACACAAATTTTGTCACTCATCGTTAAAAAAACCCCACAAATTTCATGAACCGATTTGGGGGGGTGGGGGGAATCGTGCATTTTGTGAAACGATCACTGAAAAAAAAAGCGTGAATTTCAGTAAATGAAGAAAAATATTGCAAATTTCATCAAAAGATCGCAAAAACGCATAGCAAAGTTTGTCTAAAGAGTGCAGATTACAAATTTTCCAATATGTCGCTGAGAAATATCGGAAACTTCGATAAATGGCCACGGAAAAGAAAAACAAATTTTGTCACTGATCGTTTAAAAAAAAATCGTGAAAAAAAATGCAAATTTCGTCAAACGATTGCTGAAAAAAAACCCGCGAATTTCAGTAAACAATCGAAGAAAAATATTGCAAATTTCATCAAAAGATCGCGGAAATGCATGGCAAATTTCATCAAAAAAGTGTAGAAGCATATGCCAATTCTGCCAATCTGTCACTGAGAAATATCAGGAACTTCGACAAATGGCCGCGGAAAAGAAAAACACAAATTTTGTCACTGATCGTTGAAAAAAAAAAATGCAAATTTCATGAAACGATTTGAGGGGGGGGGGGGGGGAGAATTGTGCATTTTGTGAAACGATCGCAGAAAAAAAACATGAATTGCAGTAAACAAAGAAAAATATTGCAAATTTCATCAAAAGATCAGAGAAACGCATAGCAAAGTTTGTCTAAAGAGTGCACATTACGAATTTTGTCAAATGGCCGCGGAAAAGAAGAACACAAATTTTGTCACTGATCGTTAAAAAAAACCCACAAATTTCATGAAACGATTTGGGGGGGGGGGGGCGGGGAATCGTGCATTTTGTGAAACGATCACTGGAAAAAAAAAGCGTGAATTTCAGTAAACGAAGAAAAATATTGCACATTTCATCGAAAGATCGCAAAAACGCATAGCAAAGTTTGTCTAAAGAGTGCAGATTACAAATTTTGCCAATATGTCGCTGAGAAATATCGGAAACTTCGACAAATGGCCACGGAAAAGAAAAACAAATTTTGTCACTGATCGTTTAAAAAAAATCGTGAAAAAAGTAAACGCGAATTTCGTCAAACGATTGCTGAAAAAAACCCCGCGAATTTCAGTAAACAATCGAAGAAAAATATTGCAAATTTCATCAAAAGATCGCGGAAATGCATGGAAAATTTCGTCAAAAAAGTGCAGAAGCATATGCCAATTCTGCTAATCTGTCACTGAGAAATATTAGGCACTTCGACAAATGGCCGCGGAAAAGAAAAACGCAAATTTTGTCACTGATCGTTGAAAAAAAAAAAAAAATACAAATTTCATGAAACAATTTGGGGGGGGGGGGGGGGATTGTGCATTTTGTGAAACGATCGCAGAAAAAAAACGTGAATTTCAGTGAACAAAAAAAATATTGCAAACTTCATCAAAAGATCAGAGAAACGCATAGCAAAGTTTGTCTAAAGAGTGCACATTACGAATTTTGTCAAATGGCCCCGGAAAAGAAGAACACAAATTTTGTCACTCATCGTTAAAAAACCCCCACAAATTTCATGAACCGATTTGGGGGGGTGGGGGGAATCGTGCATTTTGTGAAACGATCACTGAAAAAAAAAGCGTGAATTTCAGTAAACGAAGAAAAATATTGCAAATTTCATCAAAAGATCGCAAAAACGCATAGCAAAGTTTGTCTAAAGAGTGCACATTACGAATTTTTTCAAATGGCCGCGGAAAAGAAGAACACAAATTTTGCCACTGATCGTTAAAAAAACCCCACAAATTTCATGAAACGATTTGGGGGGGGGGGGGGGGGATTGTGCATTTTGTGAAACGATCGCAGAAAAAAAAACATGAATTGCAGTAAACAAAGAAAAATATTGCAAATTTCATCAAAAGATCAGAGAAACGCATAGCAAAGTTTGTCTAAAGAGTGCACATTACGAATTTTGTCAAATGGCCGCGGAAAAGAAGAACACAAATTTTGTCACTGATCGTTAAAAAAACCCCACAAATTTCATGAAACGATTTGGGGGGGGGTGAATCGTGCATTTTGTGAAACGATCACTGGAAAAAAAAAGCGTGAATTTCAGTAAACGAAGAAAAATATTGCACATTTCATCGAAAGATCGCAAAAACGCATAGCAAAGTTTGTCTAAAGAGTGCAGATTACAAATTTTGCCAATATGTCGCTGAGAAATATCGGAAACTTCGACAAATGGCCACGGAAAAGAAAAACAAATTTTGTCACTGATCGTTTAAAAAAAATCGTGAAAAAAGTAAACGCGAATTTCGTCAAACGATTGCTGAAAAAAACCCCGCGAATTTCAGTAAACAATCGAAGAAAAATATTGCAAATTTCATCAAAAGATCGCGGAAATGCATGGAAAATTTCGTCAAAAAAGTGCAGAAGCATATGCCAATTCTGCTAATCTGTCACTGAGAAATAATAGGTACTTCGAAAAATGGCCGCGGAAAAGAAAAACGCAAATTTTGTCACTGATCGTTGAAAAAAAAAATACAAATTTCATGAAACAATTTGGGGGGGGGGGGGGGGGGGGATTGTGCATTTTGTGAAACGATCGCAGAAAAAAAACGTGAATTTCAGTGAACAAAAAAAATATTGCAAATTTCATCAAAAGATCAGAGAAACGCATAGCAAAGTTTGTCTAAAGAGTGCACATTACGAATTTTGTCAAATGGCCCCGGAAAAGAAGAACACAAATTTTGTCACTCATCGTTAAAAAACCCCCACAAATTTCATGAACCGATTTGGGGGGGTGGGGGGAATCGTGCATTTTGTGAAACGATCACTGAAAAAAAAAGCGTGAATTTCAGTAAACGAAGAAAAATATTGCAAATTTCATCAAAAGATCGCAAAAACGCATAGCAAAGTTTGTCTAAAGAGTGCACATTACGAATTTTTTCAAATGGCCGCGGAAAAGAAGAACACAAATTTTGCCACTGATCGTTAAAAAAACCCCACAAATTTCATGAAACGATTTGGGGGGGGGGGGGGGGGATTGTGCATTTTGTGAAACGATCGCAGAAAAAAAAACATGAATTGCAGTAAACAAAGAAAAATATTGCAAATTTCATCAAAAGATCAGAGAAACGCATAGCAAAGTTTGTCTAAAGAGTGCACATTACGAATTTTGTCAAATGGCCGCGGAAAAGAAGAACACAAATTTTGTCACTGATCGTTAAAAAAACCCCACGAATTTCATGAAACGATTTGGGGGGGGGGGAATCGTGCATTTTGTGAAACGATCACTGGAAAAAAAAAGCGTGAATTTCAGTAAACGAAGAAAAATATTGCACATTTCATCGAAAGATCGCAAAAACGCATAGCAAAGTTTGTCTAAAGAGTGCAGATTACAAATTTTGCCAATATGTCGCTGAGAAATATCGGAAACTTCGACAAATGGCCACGGAAAAGAAAAACAAATTTTGTCACTGATCGTTTAAAAAAAATCGTGAAAAAAATAAACGCGAATTTCGTCAAATGATTGCTGAATAAAACCCCGCGAATTTCAGTAAACAATCGAAGAAAAATATTGCAAATTTCATCAAAAGATCGCGGAAATGCATGGCAAATTTCGTCAAAAAAGTGCAGAAGCATATGCCAATTCTGCTAATCTGTCACTGAGAAATATTAGGAACTTCGACAAATGGCCGCGGAAAAGAAAAACACAAATTTTGTCACTGATCGTTGAAAAAAAAAAATACAAATTTCATGAAACGATTTGGGGGGGGGGGGGGTGGATTGTGCATTTTGTGAAACGATCGCAGAAAAAAAACGTGAATTTCAGTGAACAAAAAAAATATTGCAAATTTCATCAAAAGATCAGAGAAACGCATAGCAAAGTTTGTCTAAAGAGTGCACATTACGAATTTTGTCAAATGGCCCCGGAAAAGAAGAACACAAATTTTGTCACTGATCGTTAAAAAACCCCCACAAATTTCATGAAACGATTTGGGGGGTGGGGGGAATCGTGCATTTTGTGAAACGATCACTGAAAAAAAAAAGCGTGAATTTCAGTAAACGAAGAAAAATATTGCAAATTTCATCAAAAGATCGCAAAAACGCATAGCAAAGTTTGTCTAAAGAGTGCAGATTACAAATTTTGCCAATATGTCGCTGAGAAATATCGGAAACTTCGACAAATGGCCACGGAAAAGAAAAACAAATTTTGTCACTGATCGCTGAAAAAAAAAAAATGCAAATTTCATGAAACGATTTGAGGCGGGGGGGGGAGGGGGGGGAGAATTGAACATTTTGTGAAACGATCACTGAAAAAAAAAGCGTGAATTTCAGTAAACGAAGAAAAATATTGCAAATTTCATCAAAAGATCGCAAAAACGCATAGCAAAGTTTGTCTAAAGAGTGCAGATTACAAATTTTCCAATATGTCGCTGAGAAATATCGGAAACTTCGATAAATGGCCACAGAAAAGAAAAACAAATTTTGTCACTGATCGTTTAAAAAAAAATCGTGAAAAAAAATGCAAATTTCGTCAAACGATTGCTGAAAAAAACCCCGCGAATTTCAGTAAACAATCGAAGAAAAATATTGCAAATTTCATCAAAAGATCGCGGAAATGCATGGCAAATTTCATCAAAAAATTGTAGAAGCATATGCCAATTCTGCCAATCTGTCACTGAGAAATATCAGGAACTTCGACAAATGGCCGCGGAAAAGAAAAACACAAATTTTGTCACTGATCGTTGAAAAAAAAAATGCAAATTTCATGAAACGATTTGAGGGGGGGGGGGGGGATAATTGTGCATTTTGTGAAACGATCGCAGAAAAAAAAACATGAATTGCAGTAAACAAAGAAAAATATTGCAAGTTTCATCAAAAGATCAGAGAAACGCATAGCAAAGTTTGTCTAAAGAGTGCACATTACGAATTTTGTCAAATGGCCGCGGAAAAGAAGAACACAAATTTTGTCACTGATCGTTAAAAAAACCCCACAAATTATATGAAACGATTTGGGGGGGGGGGAATCGTGCATTTTGTGAAACGATCACTGAAAAAAAAGCGTGAATTTCAGTAAACGAAGAAAAATATTGCACATTTCATCAAAAGATCGCAAAAACGCATAGCAAAGTTTGTCTAAAGACTGCAGATTACAAATTTTGCCAATATGTCGCTGAGAAATATCGGAAACTTCGACAAATGGCCACGGAAAAGAAAAACAAATTTTGTCACTGATCGTTTAAAAAAAATCGTGAAAAAAATAAACGCGAATTTCGTCAAACGATTGCTGAAAAAAACCCCGCAAATTTCAGTAAACAATCGAAGACAAATATTGCAAATTTCATCAAAAGATCGCGGAAATGCATGGCAAATTTCGTCAAAAAAGTGCAGAAGCATATGCCAATTCTGCTAATCTGTCACTGAGAAATATTAGGAACTTCGACAAATGGCCGCGGAAAAGAAAAACACAAATTTTGTCACTGATCGTTGAAAAAAAAAAAATACAAATTTCATGAAACGATTTGGGGGGGGGGGGGGATTGTGCATTTTGTGAAACGATCGCAGAAATAAAAACGTGAATTTCAGTGAACAAAAAAAAATATTGCAAATTTCATCAAAAGATCAGAGAAACGCATAGCAAAGTTTGTCTAAAGAGTGCACATTACGAATTTTGTCAAATGGCCCCGGAAAAGAAGAACACAAATTTTGTCACTGATCGTTAAAAAAACCCCACAAATTTCATGAAACGATTTGGGGGTGGGGGGAATCGTGCATTTTGTGAAACGATCACTGAAAAAGAAAGCGTGAATTTCAGTAAACGAAGAAAAATATTGCAAATTTCATCAAAAGATCGCAAAAACGCATAGCAAAGTTTGTCTAAAGAGTGCAGATTACAAATTTTGCCAATATGTCGCTGAGAAATATCGGAAACTTCGACAAATGGCCACGGAAAAGAAAAACAAATTTTGTCACTGATCGTTTAAAAAAAATCGTGAAAAAAAACGCGAATTTCGTCAAACGATTGCTGAAAAAAACCCCGCGTATTTCAGTAAACAATCGAAGAAAAATATTGCAAATTTCATCAAAAGATCGCGGAAATGCATGGCAAATTTCATCAAAAAATTGTAGAAGCATATGCCAATTCTGCCAATCTGTCACTGAGAAATATCAGGAACTTTGACAAATGGCCGCGGAAAAGAAAAACACAAATTTTGTCACTGATCGTTGAAAAAAAAAATGCAAATTTCATGAAACGATTTGAGGGGGGGGGGGGGAGAATTGTGCATTTTGTGAAACGATCGCAGAAAAAAAAACATGAATTGCAGTAAACAAAGAAAAATATTGCAAATTTCATCAAAAGATCAGAGAAACGCAAAGCAAAGTTTGTCTAAAGAGTGCCCATTACGAATTTTGTCAAATGGCCGCGGAAAAGAAGAACACAAATTTTGTCACTGATCGTTAAAAAAACCCCACAAATTTCATGAAACGATTTGGGGGGGGGGGGGAATCGTGCATTTTGTGAAACGATCACTGGAAAAAAAAAGCGTGAATTTCAGTAAACGAAGAAAAATATTGCACATTTCATCGAAAGATCGCAAAAACGCATAGCAAAGTTTGTCTAAAGAGTGCAGATTACAAATTTTGCCAATATGTCGCTGAGAAATATCGGAAACTTCGACAAATGGCCACGGAAAAGAAAAACAAATTTTGTCACTGATCGTTTAAAAAAAATCGTGAAAAAAGTAAACGCGAATTTCGTCAAACGATTGCTGAAAAAAAACCCGCGAATTTCAGTAAACAATCGAAGAAAAATATTGCAAATTTCATCAAAAGATCGCGGAAATGCATGGAAAATTTCGTCAAAAAAGTGCAGAAGCATATGCCAATTCTGCTAATCTGTCACTGAGAAATATTAGGCACTTCGACAAATGGCCACGGAAAAGAAAAACGCAAATTTTGTCACTGATCGTTGAAAAAAAAAAATACAAATTTCATGAAACAATTTGGGGGGTGGGGGGATTGTGCATTTTGTGAAACGATCGCAGAAAAAAAACGTGAATTTCAGTGAACAAAAAAAATATTGCAAATTTCATCAAAAGATCAGAGAAACGCATAGCAAAGTTTGTCTAAAGAGTGCACATTACGAATTTTGTCAAATGGCCCCGGAAAAGAAGAACACAAATTTTGTCACTCATCGTTAAAAAAAACCCACAAATTTCATGAAACGATTTGGGGGGGTGGGGGGAATCGTGCATTTTGTGAAACGATCACTGAAAAAAAAAGCGTGAATTTCAGTAAACGAAGAAACATATTGCAAATTTCATCAAAAGATCGCAAAAACGCATAGCAAAGTTTGTCTAAAGAGTGCAGATTACAAATTTTCCAATATGTCGCTGAGAAATATCGGAAACTTCGATAAATGGCCACGGAAAAGAAAAACAAATTTTGTCACTGATCGTTTAAAAAAAAATCGTGAAAAAAAAATGCAAATTTCGTCAAACGATTGCTGAAAAAAAACCCGCGAATTTCAGTAAACAATCGAAGAAAAATATTGCAAATTTCATCAAAAGATCGCGGAAATGCATGGCAAATTTCATCAAAAAATTGTAGAAGCATATGCCAATTCTGCCAATCTGTCACTGAGAAATATCAGGAACTTTGACAAATGGCCGCGGAAAAGAAAAACACAAATTTTGTCACTGATCGTTGAAAAAAAAAAATGCAAATTTCATGAAAAGATTTGAGGGGGGGGGGGGAGAATTGTGCATTTTGTGAAACGATCGCAGAAAAAAAAAACATGAATTGCAGTAAACAAAGAAAAATATTGCAAATTTCATCAAAAGATCAGAGAAACGCATAGCAAAGTTTGTCTAAAGAGTGCACATTACGAATTTTGTCAAATGGCCGCGGAAAAGAAGAACACAAATTTTGTCACTGATCGTTAAAAAAACCCCACAAATTTCATGAAACGATTTGGGGGGGGGGGAAATCGTGCATTTTGTGAAACGATCACTGAAAAAAAAAGCGTGAATTTCAGTAAACGAAGAAAAATATTGCACATTTCATCAAAAGATCGCAAAAACGCATAGCAAAGTTTGTCTAAAGAGTGCAGATTACAAATTTTGCCAATATGTCGCTGAGAAATATCGGAAACTCCGACAAATGGCCACGGAAAAGAAAAACAAATTTTGTCACTGATCGTTTAAAAAAAATCGTGAAAAAATAAACGCGAATTTCGTCAAATGATTGCTGAAAAAAACCCCGCGAATTTCAGTAAACAATCGAAGAAAAATATTGCAAATTTCATCAAAAGATCGCGGAAATGCATGGCAAATTTCGTCAAAAAAGTGCAGAAGCATATGCCAATTCTGCTAATCTGTCACTGAGAAATATTAGGAACTTCGACAAATGGCCGCGGAAAAGAAAAACAAATTTTGTCACTGATCGTTGAAAAAAAAAAAATACAAATTTCATGAAACGATTTGGGGGGTGGGGGGATTGTGCATTTTGTGAAACGATCGCAGAAAAAAAACGTGAATTTCAGTGAACAAAAAAAATATTGCAAATTTCATCAAAAGATCAGAGAAACGCATAGCAAAGTTTGTCTAAAGAGTGCACATTACGAATTTTGTCAAATGGCCCCGGAAAAGAAGAACACAAATTTTGTCACTGATCGTTAAAAAAACCCCACAAATTTCATGAAACGATTTGGGGGGGTGGGGGGAATCGTGCATTTTGTGAAACGATCACTGAAAAAAAAAAAGCGTGAATTTCAGTAAACGAAGAAAAATATTGCAAATTTCATCAAAAGATCGCAAAAACAAATAGCAAAGTTTGTCTAAAGAGTGCAGATTACAAATTTTGCTAATATGTCGCTGAGAAATATCGGAAACTTCGACAAATGGCCACGGAAAAGAAAAACAAATTTTGTCACTGATCGTTTAAAAAAAAATCGTGAAAAAAATAAACGCGAATTTCGTCAAACGATTGCTGAAAAAAACCCCGCGAATTTCAGTAAACAATCGAAGAAAAATATTGCAAATTTCATCAAAAGATCGCGGAAATGCATGGCAAATTTCGTCAAAAAAGTGCAGAAGCATATGCCAATACTGCTAATCTGTCACTGAGAAATATTAGGCACTTCGACAAATGGCCGCGGAAAAGAAAAACGCAAATTTTGTCACTGATCGTTGAAAAAAAAAAAAAATACAAATTTCATGAAACGATTTGGGGGGGGGGGGGCGATTGTGCATTTTGTGAAACGATCGCAGAAAAAAAACGTGAATTTCAGTGAACAAAAAAAATATTGCAAATTTCATCAAAAGATCAGAGAAACGCATAGCAAATTTTGTCTAAAGAGTGCACATTACGAATTTTGTCAAATGGCCCCGGAAAAGAAGAACACAAATTTTGTCACTGATCGTTAAAAAAACCCCACAAATTTCATGAAACGATTTGGGGGGGTGGGGGGAATCGTGCATTTTGTGAAACGATCACTGAAAAAAAAAGCGTGAATTTCAGTAAACGAAGAAAAATATTGCAAATTTCATCAAAAGATCGCAAAAACGCATAGCAAAGTTTGTCTAAAGAGAGCAGATTACAAATTTTGCCAATATGTCGCTGAGAAATATCGGAAACTTCGACAAATGGCCACGGAAACGAAAAACAAATTTTGTCACTGATCGCTGAAAAAAAAAAAAAAATGCAAATTTCATGAAACGATTTGAGGAGGGGGGGGAGGGGGGGAGAATTGTGCATTTTGTGAAACGATCACTGAAAAAAAAGCGTGAATTTCAGTAAACGAAGAAAAATATTGCAAATTTCATCAAAAGATCGCAAAAACGCATAGCAAAGTTTGTCTAAAGAGTGCAGATTACAAATTTTCCAATATGTCGCTGAGAAATATCGGAAACTTCGATAAATGGCCACAGAAAAGAAAAACAAATTTTGTCACTGATCGTTTAAAAAAAAATCGTGAAAAAAAAATGCAAATTTCGTCAAACGATTGCTGAAAAAAACCCCGCGAATTTCAGTAAACAATCGAAGAAAAATATTGCAAATTTCATCAAAAGATCGCGGAAATGCATGGCAAATTTCATCAAAAAATTGTAGAAGCATATGCCAATTCTGCCAATCTGTCACTGAGAAATATCAGGAACTTCGACAAATGGCCGCGGAAAAGAAAAACACAAATTTTGTCACTGATCGTTGAAAAAAAAAATGCAAATTTCATGAAACGATTTGAGGGGGGGGGGGGGGGATAATTGTGCATTTTGTGAAACGATCGCAGAAAAAAAACATGAATTGCAGTAAACAAAGAAAAATATTGCAAATTTCATCAAAAGATCAGAGAAACGCATAGCAAAGTTTGTCTAAAGAGTGCACGTTACGAATTTTGTCAAATGGCCGCGGAAAAGAAGAACACAAATTTTGTCACTGATCGTTAAAAAAACCCCACAAATTTCATGAAACGATTTGGGGGGGGGGGAATCGTGCATTTTGTGAAACGATCACTGAAAAAAAAAGCGTGAATTTCAGTAAACGAAGAAAAATATTGCACATTTCATCAAAAGATCGCAAAAATGCATAGCAAAGTTTGTCTAAAGACTGCAGATTACAAATTTTGCCAATATGTCGCTGAGAAATATCGGAAACTTCGACAAATGGCCACGGAAAAGAAAAACAAATTTTGTCACTGATCGTTTAAAAAAAATCGTGAAAAAAATAAACGCGAATTTCCTCAAACGATTGCTGAAAAAAACCCCGCGAATTTCAGTAAACAATCGAAGAAAAATATTGCAAATTTCATCAAAAGATCGCGGAAATGCATGGCAAATTTCGTCAAAAAAGTGCAGAAGCATATGCTAATTCTGCTAATCTGTCACTGAGAAATATTAGGAACTTCGACAAATGGCCGCGGAAAAGAAAAACACAAATTTTGTCACTGATCGTTGAAAAAAAAAAATACAAATTTCATGAAACGATTTGGGGGGGGGGGGGGGGATTGTGCATTTTGTGAAACGATCGCAGAAATAAAAACGTGAATTTCAGTGAACAAAAAAAAATATTGCAAATTTCATCAAAAGATCAGAGAAACGCACAGCAAAGTTTGTCTAAAGAGTGCACATTACGAATTTTGTCAAATGGCCCCGGAAAAGAAGAACACAAATTTTGTCACTGATCGTTAAAAAAACCCCACAAATTTCATGAAACGATTTGGGGGTGGGAGGAATCGTGCATTTTGTGAAACGATCACTGAAAAAAAAAGCGTGAATTTCAGTAAACGAAGAAAAATATTGCAAATTTCATCAAAAGATCGCAAAAACGCATAGCAAAGTTTGTCTAAAGAGTGCAGATTACAAATTTTGCCAATATGTCGCTGAGAAATATCGGAAACTTCGACAAATGGCCACGGAAAAGAAAAACAAATTTTGTCACTGATCGTTTAAAAAAAATCGTGAAAAAAAACGCGAATTTCGTCAAACGATTGCTGAAAAAAACCCCGCGTATTTCAGTAAACAATCGAAGAAAAATATTGCAAATTTCATCAAAAGATCGCGGAAATGCATGGCAAATTTCGTCAAAAAAGTGCAGAAGCATATGCCAATTCTGCCAATCTGTCACTAAGAAATATCAGGAACTTCGACAAATGGCCGTGGAAAAGAAAAACACAAATTTTGTCACTGATCGTTGAAAAAAAAAAAAAATGCAAATTTCATGAAACGATTTTTTTTTTCTGGGGGGGGGGGGGGGGAATTGTGCATTTTGTGAAACGATCGCAGAAAAAAAAACCCGTGAATTTCAGTGAACAAAAAAAAAGTATTGCAAATTTCATCAAAAGATCACAGAAACCCATAGCAAAGTTTGTCTAAAGAGTGTACATTACGAATTTTGTCAAATGGCTGCGGAAAAGAAAAACACATATTTTGTCACTGATCGTTAAAAAAAAAACCCACAAATTTCATGAAACGATTTGGGGGGGGGGGGCGGGGGAGTCGTGCATTTTGTGAAACGATCACTGAAAAAAAAAGCGTGAATTTCAGTAAACGAAGAAAAATATTGCAAATTTCATCAAAAGATCGCAGAAACGCATAGCAAAGTTTGTTTGAAGAGTGCAGATTACAAATTTTGCCAATATGTCGCTGAGAAATATAGGAAAGTTCGACAAATGGCCACGGAAAAGAAAAACAAATTTTGTCACTGATCGTTTAAAAAAAATCGTGAAAAAAAAAACCCTTCAAATTTCGTGAAACGATTTTTTTTGGGGGGCGGGGAGATTGTGCATTTTGTGAAACGATTGCTGAAAAAAACGTGAATTTCAGTAAACGAAGAAAGATATTGTACATTTCATCAAAAGATCGCAGAAACGCATAGCAAAGTTTCTCTAATCTTTGGCTAATGGCCGCAAAAAAAAAAAAATAATAATAATAATAAAAAAAAAAAAAAAAAAAAAAAATAACGCGAATTTCATGAAAAATCTTGTAAAAACAATCACTATAAAAATAAAACTCAAAATTCGAAAACAGTCGAGGGATTAAATTGCAAATTTCATCAAAAGATCGCGGAAATGTATAGCAAATTTTGACAAAAGAGTGCAGAAGCACACGCTGAATTTTTCCAATCTGTCACTGAGAAATGTCGGGAACTTTGACAAATGGCGACAGAACAAAAAAAAAAATCATAATTTCTCTTCACTGAATTACACATAAACTTTAAACTGCTATGCCTGGCACCACAGTTGCAGAAAATTCTCCAAGTGTCTGTGATAGATACTTCAGTGGCAGAAAATAATCTGCTGGTAAAATATTTTACAATTGAAGCATTAATTAATCAAATCACCACTTACCTGCAATGTCTTTAAGCATTTTATTAATTTTTATAGATAATAATCTTAGTTTTGTATGAAGTAATAAAGAGCTAAACATAATTGTAAAGTGAAATAATAAAAGGTTTGATGGAAAAATAATCTGCAAAAGAGATAAAAAAATCTGTGACGCCTGTCTCCCATCTTGAATTTTCTGCTACTGGACCTGGCACTATGAAAACATTCAGTAAAGTGCAAGATATGTTTTCATCACGATTTCTTATCAGTGGAAAAGTGGAGAGAAAAGATTAACAAAAGGAAAAGAACTGAAAATGGAAAATTCTGAGTGCGTAGAATAGTTAAGATGTGCATTTTGTGACATGGAGTTTCATAAGAATCGCAGATGAATGAACTCTTAATCGCCCAAGAACGAAAATTATTTACTGAATGTTTTAAAAAAACATTCGAATCTTGGGGCGATTAGACACATTTGGAGTTTCAGAATAATCGTCCAAGAATGGACATGCAGTCAGGTATAAAATGTACGTGTTCATCGCCCAATAATGTCAACAATAATGAATGAAAACATTGAATATCTGTATATGAAGCAAACTGAGTTCAATAACAATTCTAAAAATGCAGAATCAAAATTAAAACTTATATTTTTGTTTATTTAAAAACCCCTCACTGACAAGCCCGTGTTAATACGTTCACTAAGCTCCAGGTTTCACTGCAATACAAGCAATATTTAAAGTAATATAATTCTATTGATTTAATGTATTTTTAATACATTGAACAATGATTAAAACTTCCAAGGATAGCATTCATATTCGTTATTAAGTTTTTTTTATATAAAATTCTCAAAGAATCTTTTTTTATTTAGCATTTAAAACAAAATGCAGAGAAAACAACATTACAATTTTGCCCTTTTCCAATTCAGTCGGAGGGTTAAATGAAAAAAAGTTTAAATTCTACATATAACATTTCGAGTTATACCGATTAATAAGTTTTATCATGCTATGGTTAAGCATCACAAAAAATTTCAAAATAGTAACTCAATAAATAAAAATTATTTTAAAATAGGTATGTCCCGAACCTCCTTAAATGAAACAAAGTTCAATAACAAATCTTAAAATCAAAACATACATCTTATACTTTTGCTAAGAAATGAAAAGAAAACATTCAGTGAAGCGTTGATTCAGCAAATATGTGAAAAGTTTAGTTTTCAGGTGAAAAAGTTTGTAAAAAGCCTACTTTTATGACAATTTTGTGAAGGGTCCTTTTTTTAAGGTGAAAAGTTTTGTGAAGGGTCCTGCTTTGATTTGAAAAAAATTGTGCAGGGACCAGTTTTGACATGAAAAATGTTGTGAGGGGTCCTGTTTTGAAATGAAAAATTTTGTGAGGGGGCCTTTAAAGAACCCAATTTTTCCTAAACAGATCCCTGTGCTTGTTACATATCATGACTTTGATAAGAAATGAAAACACTCAGTAAAGTGTAAAAAATATGTTTTCATTGGGATTTGTTATGAAACTCATAATATATGGGGAAGTGGAAAAAAAAAAAGATAAAAGAAAAACCCAAATAACTTCATTCATTTCCCCTGAAAAAAATATTTGTTTTATTCCTATTCTTGGGCGATGACAACATACATCTCTTAATCACCCGAGAACGGAAATTATTTACTGAATGTTTCTATTTCATAGAAAGTACAGTTTTCATCTTACACTTTACTATAAAATGTACAGTTCTATTTTTACTAAGAAATGAAAACATTCAGTGAAGCGTTGATTTAGAAAATTTGAAAGAAAAATAATCAGCAAATTTGAAAAAAAAATTACTTTAAGATCCCAGAAAGTTCAAGAAACATTATACTATTTCATTCTTGGGCGACTACGCGTATGTAAATAGATATTAATACGAAGAACGAATATAATTTAAAGTAACTTACGTGAATTGTATTATATCACTTCTTATAAACATTATAAAATAATTTCAATAAGATTAAATCTTATAGTAACAAAATAAATAAAGCATGAAAAATAAACAGTGCAGTTTCCGCTACAGTTAGGCTAAGAAATGCAGCCGCTGTATCTCATATTTACCACCTGCTCTCATTGGCTGGTTTCTTCTTTGCCGCGGATTGGCTTAGAGCTGCAAATAGCCTGAAACCCATAACGTTTTATTGCAGCGGATTGGCTTAGAGCTGTAAATAGCCTCTAACACATAACGTTTTAATTGCGTTTTAATTTTTTTTTAAATATCTAAATTGAAATTTTAAAATCCGGCGGCGAAGTACACTTTCCGGTAACAGCATCTACACATGACAAAAATTTCAGAGGTCTAGGTGTTATAATTTCGGAGCTTTCCGCGGTCAGGCAGGCAGACAGACATCTCTTATTATATATATATATATATATATATATATATACTTTTTGCATTGAATGCGAAATTCTAGGCTTAATTATTCCATGAATAACAAATCCTACAATGCATTGAACATTATGATTATAATATGATCCACACTTGATAGAATTTCAAAGCTCGTGTTACGTTTAATGTAAAACATTTGATATTAGAGACAATAGGAACAGCTCTGTTTAGACTCATTAATTAATAGTTTCATCTGATATGTCTTCAAGCATACGATGGGTAGTTTAATTATTTAAGAATGATAATTGTGGCTTATGGAGGATAATTATACAATATGAGTTTCAGATAAAATGAACGATAAATTTAACTTTATGAATCTACATAACAAATATTAGTTGGTAATAGTAGGTAATAGTAGAGATGAATTGTAGAGTCCCAACACATTTTCCTTTTAGCTTATGATCTATGCTATTATAAATATAGGTAAATATAAGTAAAAACGTAAAAATATATTTTTTAATACACTCTTTAATATGCATTAATATATTTTTTAAATCACGACTAATTTCGAATGCAATTAAGGATTGTTTCAAATAAATATTCCGTTACATTAATTTGGTATGGATCCCGATTATGGAAAAATCATCGCTATTTCTACTCTAAACAGAAATAACGATCTAGTGAATTTTGTTAAGACATATAGGGTAAGGTGGTGCAGGAGCGCGTACTTTAGCTATATCATTATATAACAACGAATGAAGATATTTAAGGGAAGATGTTATACTTTATTTATAATCTTAGATTATTAAGCTTACAAAAAATGCATTCATTAAATTATAAGAAACATTTTCGGTGTTATTTGCAAAAGATTATCCTCCGAAATGCGCACCCTTGTACAACCACTGAGGGCAAAACTGCGCAGTCAAGATGTAAAAAAAAAAAAAATAAGTATTTCACTTCATACTTTCTGCTCTTCTAACTATCGCAGCACAGAAGATTCTCGACATGGCGGCAAGGACTCTTTTAATTTGACGTAAGATAAAGATGTTGAAGTCGAAGACCTATACCTTACGAAACCGAAGTTGTTTTATTTCGCATTGAACGTGCGTCTTTTCTTTACATACACTTTTAAAAATCTGCTGCAAACTGTTCAGCAATTCGACCGTTTTTAAAGATAACTGTTACTTGGTCATATTATTAACCCTAGAACTACCGGAAATTTTACTCAAGTTTTATAAAAACATTCTACACCAGAATTTTTACTTAAAACTATTTAATTTGTTTATTTAACTTATTATTGTCTGATTTATACATTTAGTTTGTTTTGAAGAAATTTCTGGTTTGAATAAATATTTTGATTGTACATGTCGGGTCCATTGGACCCTTCTGGTAGACAGAGGGTTAAGCACGTCTGACCGTGTTATTGACAATATTAGGGTCAAAATAAAGTTAATAATAACGTTGCTTGGTCAAAATAAAGTTAAAATACATTACGGTTATGTAACCGTTTTCTGTAAAAACGGTCAAATTGCTGGACAGTTTGCTACAGATTTTTTACAGTGTAGCTTTTCTGCCCTTTCTGAAATATCATTTTTTTCTTGAAAGGAATTCTCTTTTCTCCCATTTTCAGTGTTCTGTGGTTCAACTGACATATGTCGTTCAACAAGTTTACATTCTAATCATCTTCTAGTCATGCTGCTTGCTTACAAGTCAGTATATAAATAAATGTAATTTTTAAAAGTGTGTAGAACCGTTATTTTAAATCCTGCTTTACCAATGGTAGCAGCTTTCTAAAAGCAGGTAAAAAACTCTTGCAGAGCTTGGCACTGCGTGCACTTTTGCACTACCGTCACTAAATATCTTTTACACATCAGTAAAGTTTACAATTGATAAGAAAATCCAAATCAATTAGATGATAGGTAGTCCAATAATGACCTAATCCATGTAAAAAAAAAAAAGTAGATTAGCTTTGTAATCTTAATTATAAAACCATTTCAAAAACCATAAATATTATAAAGAGAAGACCCAAATTACTTTTTATCCTATAAATCCTTAAAAATATCACCAAAATATGCAGTTTCTTTACAACATACTAGGGGGCCCTACAACCCCCTAGGAGCTACGCTCTCCAACCCCGTTCAGACACCACAGTTTCTAAAAGCACGCTAATTTGATCGGCTTTTAAAAGATTTTGAAAGATTGAATTATAATTTAAAAAACAGTGGCGATCTCCCTATAAACTGGTTTCTATTCATTTCTCTTTGATTGGGGAATTTTAAGGAAAAAACAGCAGCTGTTAAAAGATACTATGGCTGTTTTCCTCTTTGATTAAATAAAACCACTTAAACATTTCAAAATAAGCTAATAGAAAATGAATTAAGTAAACAGAGTCTTTGTCTCCCGGTATTTTTTAACAAAGCGAAAAGAAAGTTCTTTTAAATAGAACATTTTAAGCGGGCTCTCATGTCAAGCACACAAGTCGTATGTTTGTTGTTCAATAAATAAATAAATGAAAGACATTTTAAATGTATCGTTTTTAATCTCACGCAATTGTCACTAAACTTTTATTTCTCTTTTTAATATTCACGTGAAAATACTTGTGTTAGAAATGAAATATTACTTGCGCTGTCCCAACAAAAATATTTGAAAAGTTCATCTCGAAATAACAAATAAATGTCTCGCGCAATTTTTAAATTTAAACTGTTTTGCAATATTATATTTTGTTCTTTTTACGTAATAAGTGTAATGTGACATAAATGTGACGTAATTTCTCCTATTTAAGACTTCTAACGCATGTTAATGAATTTATTATTTTACAATATCCTTCCTCTGTTAAAATTCACGTGTAAATATAGTTTTAATGAAGTAATTTTCAATAAGTTCCTGCTTTTTATACGTAATTATTTAATTCTAATTTCAAAGTTTTTTTTCTGTTTATAATAGTCACATGTAAATAAATTTTTAATTTGAAGCAAACATTATTGTTTGCGCTGTTTATACAGTTGGCAACAGGTTAAATTAGTACAATTTTCTAAAATAAGTAAAAAATATCTCTCGAAATGCTGAAAATTTGGATTTAAAATAGAAATAAAAGCTAAAAAAATGAGTCAAATTTAAAAAATAAATGCATTCTGCACACCGGGAAATTATAACGTATAAAATGATCTATAAATGATTAAATTCCGATGTATAGTTTTTGCTCCTATAAAACTTTTTTAATGGAACGACTTTGTCCAACTTTAGCATTAAATATCTCTTAAAATAATTATTCGATTTGAAAACTGTCTGCATCAGCTTATTTATCAAACATTTCTCTATAAAACCGCCAATTTTCATAAATTTGTATGCATTATTTTTCTTAATATTAACGGAGAAAGAACTCCGGTCACGAAAAATTCAAAACCGGCGACGGCGGCGGTGACAGCGTAAGTTACTTTTTTTAAAATCGAGAGAAACTTATCATGTCATTACATTGTTTACAACTATTGCTAAATTCAAAATTCTGTTTTGAGATTAGATAATCGCTCTGCGTACTGTTGTACACAGCGCACTCTTGCACCACCTTACCCTATAATTTTTGTTTTTATGGCAACATATGAAAGCAAAGTATTATTTAAACTACCTATTCGGAATTTGTAAATTATTTTCTCAAAGTATAATCATATCGATATTAATGTTATTATTAAATTAAATACTATTAACAATATTATATTATATTATTACGTTTTAATATTTAATTATTATATTATAATTAATTAAAAATAATTTTGATTAATTATACTTTAAAATTAAATTATAGTTAATAATATTAATTTGAATAATATTTAACATTAATGTTGATATAAATGTTAAATATTATTTGCTATCAAGCAACTAATTGATATAAGGATGTTTTTTAATTATTACACTGTTATTTTTTTCCGTTTAATTTTATATTTTTTTGTTTTCAAAACTAGGGGGCTCTGCCCCCTACGAGCTACGCTCGTCAACCCCCGTTCGGACACCGCAGACTCTAACAGCACGATAATTTGATCGGCTTTAAAAAGATTTCGGAAGATTGAATTATAATTTGAATCTCAGAATTATAATCTGGCGTAATTTTCACCAAACTTTTCTTTTTCTTTTTATTCTTCACGTAAAAATACTTTTATTAGAAATGAAATATTATGATCATCTTAAAATATCAAATAAATGTCTCGAGCAATTTTTAAATTTAAACGGTTTTGCAATATTATTTTTTGTTCATTTTATATAATAAGTGTAATGTGACGTAAATTCACCTATTTAAGACTTCTAACGCATGTTTATGAATTTATTATTTTACAATATTCGGTCTCTTTTAAAATTCACGTGTAATTATAATTTTTATGTCGTAACTTTCGATGAGTTCCTGCTTTTAATATTTTCTGTTTATAATAGTCACGTGTAAAATAAATTTTTAATTTGAAGTAAACATTATTGTTTGCGCTGTTTATACAACTGTCAACGGTTTAAATTAATAACATTTTCAAAAATTTGTAAAAAATAGCTCTCAAAAGGCTGAAAATTTGAATTTAAAATTGAAATAAAACCTCAAAAAATGAGCCAAATAAGAAAAATAAATGCAATCTGCACACCGAAAACTTATAACGTATAAAATGATCTAAAAATGGTTAAATTCTCATGTATAGTTTTTGCTCCAATAAAAATTTTTTAATGGAACGATTTTGTCCAACTTTAGCATTAAATATCTCTTAAAATAATTCTTCGATTTGAAAACTGTCTGCATCAGCGTGTTTGTCAAACATTTCTTTATAATACCACTGATTTTCATATTTTTGTATGCAACAGTTTTTTTAATATTAACAATGAAAAGCCATGCTTAAGCATTCAAATTGGATGTGGATCTAACCGGAATATCTATGCAGATTTTCATTGGTCCATTTCCAAATCAAAACTTTTTTTTATATATAGATGGATATTGCATTGTTGCAGTTTCTTTTTGTTTTGCGATCGCGGTTATGCACACAATTTAATACATTGTGTAACCTGAATGCTATTGTCACAACAACAACAATAAAAAAAATCTTGACAATTTATCATCTGAGGCAGGTTAATAGAAAAATATGTTACAGTTAAATTATTAATTTATAATCAAGTTAAAAAAATATTAACTGTCATCGTAAACATACCTTTGTACAGTCGTGGAAAAAAAAAGTAGGCACCCCCACTAACACCGCAACAAATTATTGTAGAGGAAAGTTATAGTCCAGTCAAATTGTCAGAAAATAGGGCTGATAGATGCAAAAATTCTCCTAGAAGATTTTATGTTTTTCAAGTATTTATGGGGATGCTAATAGCAGGAATTAATTGTTTTCCAACAAAATATCTCGAGGCTAAACTTTGCAGAAACAAAAAATCACGAAATTTTTTAATGTTTTTCAGTTTTTGGCCTATAACTCGAAAATTATAAAATTTTTGTGTACCATACTTAATTACATAAAGAACACGCATTAAATTCTCTACACATTTTATAATAAAAACGTTTTTCTATACCCAATACTAAGTGCGCTACGGCTTTTTGAAAATAACACTTTTTTTTTCAACTTCACAGAAAGTGATTTTTTGCCTCTCATCCCCCAAAAAATTCTTTTCATCACTAACTATGAAAATGAAATGGACCTATTGACGAGTAAGGAGTGACGAGATAATTAAGGAGGGAAATTTTCAAGAAGGGTTGGTAGAAGGTAGGGTTGCCAAACTGTACTTTTTTCTCGTCAGTTATACGATTTTTGTCTATAGCGCTTTTTAGGTATTAGGTGTACGTTAAAATGTGTCCGTATGACGATTTCTTCCGTTTTTCTACCACATCTTACTTTTGATAGTTTAAAAATCAATCTTTTCTAGTTTGCTTTAAAATTTCACCTTTTGCCAAAAATAAGTTATGCACATGCGCATCAAATGTAAAAACGTCTTGTTTTAGATCAGTAATACAAAAATCTTGGAAAATTGTGTAATATTAAAGGAACATTTCCTGTACCATTAGATCATGTTAACTTGACCTTATTATAGATTATAAATATACACATTGTAAAATTCTGAATTTAGTATAACTGTATCTTATGTTTAGATTTTTTTTTTTGATGTATTATCAGCCTTTATGTTCAACCCTTAATCGAAGGTCCAGGGATATTTCTCTGTGAATGTATCGGGCGCGATGATCACATGGTTAAATAAAAATATTTATTTTTGTGTCCATTGCTAAAATTTTCATGATCATCATTGAATTGTAGGATGGTCTGATTTATCTTTATTCTTACAATTCAATTAAATTTTCATTCATAATGGGATATGACTGCAAAATTAGTTAAAAAATGTTAACAGAATAATGTAATACAAAGTATTTATTGTTCAATATAGTTGGATGATAATGACTAAATCGATTAATTAATAGTAACCACATTAAAAAAACAGTTAACGGAAACATCACTGACATATTCAACATGGTTTAGCATAGTACGAAAAAGGATGATAGCACAATAAAACAAAAACTAGTGTCGATCAAAATTTTACGTCACGACAAATTTCTAGCCAAAGAAAGAAACAGGAATCGCTTCATTTCACTTCTTAAAACAGAGATTCAAAATAGAAGGACTCAAGCTGACCTAGCATAAGAAGACGCTGATGTTATGATTGTTACCTCAGCCATTTCAAGAGCTGAAGCCTTTGAAAGTGTAGTATTGTCGGAGAAGATATTGGTTTTCCCGTTATTATGACGAGCTTGGGATATCAACACAAAAATCTCTTTTTCCAAAATCCAGCAGAAGTAACATCGAAACCAAGTGATTTTTAACCATGTCATACAAATATAATTACAACAATGTTCTTTTCACTCATGCAATCAGAGGATACGATACAACATATGCTCTTTTTGGCCAATGAAAGTCAGAGTTTTGTTACACTTTGAAAAAATATGATCAGCTTAAGGAAATAGCCTGTGTGTTCAATAACCCAGAGTCAACCCGTCAAGGATGAAGAAAAATTCAATACTACACTAGTATACAGCGGATGCATAGACACCACACAGGCATTGAACTCTTTGGTGTTCCCGTTATTTGCTAAATCTGCGACTAAAATCAAACTTCATCTTGCAAGGATGCCACCAACGCAAGATTCTGAGCAGCATCATTTCCACCAATGTTATTATCAGATATAAGCTTGGCTAGGAAACAATATCCCCCTGAAAAACGGGGTTGAGTTCGCAGGCCTGACGGTCTCTTTCAGCCAGTTTAAATGTGCCAAAACCCACCACCTGAATCCTTGACTCATGTTGTCTCATGTACTTATATATATGTATTTACTTATTTGCAAAAACTGAAACAGGGTCAATTACGAAAATGTGGACGACATTATTTACCCAGAAGACGAGGATGATGAAGGAAAACCTCGGAAACCATCGACCATACCGGCGATGACGATGACTTTGACAACCAGGTTGACGATATCGCAACAAGCTCAAAGAAGATCAAATCTGTTGAAAAACAAGCAAACTGCTCGTTTTCTCCTCAAACTGAGATTAACGGACCAAACCTATCAATCCGCAAGCACCACATACAGAAGTTACTAAATACGTTAAAAATCTTACCGTAACTCTTACTTACATTCGTGTGCATACCTACTATTAATGTTCTCCACTTATGTTCTGAATAAAAAAATAAAAAGATAAATTACAATGTAGTATTATTTTTTTTTTACAATGTTACCGTTGTAACTAACCGTTATTGAAATCATGCAAAAACCTGTAATATGAACAAGTTACATTAACGAGAATAAAATGAATAAAAAATTATGTCAAATGTTGGTTTTTGAGGTTATCCACAAAGTTAGTAAAACAGTGTATTTTTCAGAAAGCCGTAGCGCGCTTAGTAATGAGTTTAGAAAAATGTTTTTTTATGAAATTTGTAGAGAATTTAATGCTTTTTCTTTTTGTGATTAAGTATGGTACAAAAAATTTTTTTAATTTTCAAGTTATAGGCAAAAAACTGAAAAAAGTCCAAATATTTCACGTTTTTTTGGCTCTGCAAAGTTTAGCCTAGAGATATGTTGTTGGAAAACAATTAATTCCTGTTATTAGCATCCCCATAAACACTTTATAAACATAAAATCTTCTAGCAGAATTTTTGCATCTATTTTTTACACTTTGACTGGACTATTACTGGTACCAAACGATTGGAAATAAAATCTGCTTTTAAATGATGTATATAAAATTTGCTTACGTATCAAACCGAACACAGAATTTCTTTTTTTCAATAGCAATACCCATGTTTGACACAATAAGTAGATTATAATCCCTTAAATTAGCCTAAATCTAAATTTTCATGAAATCCATACGATTAGTTTCAGAGAAAATAATTATTTTAAAATGAACCTATTTTAGGGGCTGTATCCAAATTGAAGTTCGGTACTCGATTGTTGAAATGTTACAGGATGACTATGTCACTTCCATTAATGGATTAAGTCCATTAAGTCCATTTTTTGCCCATATGAACATCTCACCGACTTAATATATTTCGACTATTCCCAGTCCAAATGTCTCATTAAAATGAGTAAAATATTTTTTTTTCAAATATGCTTTTCTGGAAATCGCAGACCAGTCATTTTGGCGTTTTATACTCATAATTCGAAAACTACTTGCACTGTTAAAAATTTGCAGCATTCTGTCCATTCATTTGACCTTTTTTTATCGAAAACGGTTACACCGTAATTTCTGACCATATTATTGGCCATTTTATGGTCAGAATATAGTTAAATTACAGTTATGAAACCGTTTTTTACAAAACAAAAACGGTCGAATAGCTGGACAGTTTGCTACAAATTTTTAACAATGGGGAAGAAAATTTTGATATTGAGAATTTCCATAAAGCAGGACCTAATAAATATAAATCTATCAAAAAAATTGTAGGTTGCAATTCATATTTTTTTCGAAAATTAATTTCATAATTCGTAATTCACATTATAAAATTTTTAAAATTACAAATTCAATGCATTTGGGTTTCAGGTTTTTAGTATTGTAATCAAACATAAAAATTATCACATTAGGATTATAATTTCAGGAGTTATTAATAAAAATATAAAAATGTAATTTAGCATTAGAAGCTCTAAATCTTTAATGTTTATAATTTAAACATTTATGATCCAAGTGACTTGAAATTTCATTTCTATGCATAGTTTGAACCGAAGATTTAAAATATAGTGTCAAAATTGGGTGTTACTATTGAAAATATGTATGTTTGGTCTGGTTTTGTAGATTTGTAAATGGTCCCTTAAGCAAATTTTAGATAGTTGCAGAGTTAATACGGGGTGTTTACTTTTTTTCACGACTGTGCATATTTTTTTATAATTCCAGCATATCAGGAAATTAGCTATGAATCGATTAAAAAGTTTCACCTTCACATACAAAAATGATGCAGAGTAAAATAAAAGAACGAAATAATAATTAATTGCCCAATTCTTTTACAGAAAAAGGTGAATCAAAGCTTTATTATTCTTTGAATAACACAACCAACAGAGGCTCGAATGCATTTAAAATTATAAAGTGATTCACACTTGATTTGACGTTAGATCTATTATTAATGTTAATGGATAGTATAAATTATATAATAACACGAAAATTTTCTGTAAGTCTTTGGATTGTATATTAGTCTACTGATATTAGGGGAATTAGGAGCAGCCTTATTTAGACTCAATAATTAAATTTTCTTCTCCCTACTCCAAAAAATTTTATGGTAGAATAACGAATTTATCCTTCATTATTCACTTTTAAAATATTTGCCTCAGCGACAAAGTATAATACTTAATTTGTGGCAATGATACTCATCATTACTTTTAAAAGATTTATGAGCAACTTTACGGCGGTGAAAAATGAAGCACTTCACACAATGCAAGTAGCCTATGGATTTAATTTTTATGACAAAGCACAACTTTTTAAAGCTTACTCCTGAAATTAAAAACAAAATTAAACTCCGAATTTCTAAAAATGCGTTACAACTAGGAGTAATTTGATTATATCCTAAAATATTACACTATTAGTGTATTTTAGATAATACTATTATTGCATTAATACAATTTATTCATTGTTGGTCAGATTTTTTACACTCGCACACTGTCGAAGAGTGGTTTACAAAAAAAAAAAAAAAATGAAATTAATATCACTTGTGACCTTGTGGACACATGCAAAGTGACTATGTCCCGGCTGGAATGTTAGATTTCCATTCCCCAAGTGTTGATGCACAATTTAAATTTAACATTTAAAAAAAGGGAATCAGATAATACTATATTTAAAGTCAAAATAGGAATACAACAATTTAGTAGATATTTAAAACGTAAGAGGGAAAAATTTGTATACTTAATTCATTTTAAATCAAATCGCGCACGTATAAACACGCAAAGAATAGAGAAAAGACAGAGGAAGTTACTTTAGAAATTTAAATTAAATTTCTTATTGTGTGATAGACATGTTTTATATATACATATTGTCATATCGCATATTTTACTTATCCAGATGGGTATCGCAGTAATATTAAAACTATGAGGCAATTATGCCAAAATGAATTATAATTTAACCTATTAAATTTATACAATTTGTGTATCATGACGATTGCAAATAAAAAAACATAATAATATTTTAAGAAGAACGAAAACTCATGTGTAAGATATAGAATTTAGACACTTTCTACCACCAACAAAATATTATTGAGAAATTTCATTTTTTCCTAGAATGAAATGAAGTATCTAAATACGTAACATACAAAATACATGTATTCGTATAAAAAACAAACCAAGTACAGAAACTGCTGTCCATATCAAGTAATGTGTGCCAATTTTTTCGTGTAGCCCAGTATACAATCTATAGAATTCACAAACACAATCTCATGGACGCAAAATTAGATACTTGTAATATCCATACTAAAGAGGAGAAAAAACTTCAATCAATTATTTATCTTAGTCGCGAAACGGAATTTTTTGTTCGTCTCCCTAAATGAACGAAAAAGGCTATGGAATCTATAATCTGTAGAAAAAATGTTGTTATGTTCATCAGTGATTTCATTACAAAGAAAAAAAGAACTTCAGCAACTGCTGCCCATGTCCAGTAATACGTGTGGATTTTTTCGTGCAGCTCTGAATGCAATATGTAAAATTTACAGACACAATCTCATGCATACAAGTTATACATATGTTAAATATCCATACCAATGCGTAGAAAAAAACCCCATCAATTATCTATCTTATTCAGTCCTGAAACAGAATTTTTTGTGCTTCTCCGTAAATGAACGAAAAAGGCTATGAACTCTATAATCTATAGAAAAATGTTGTAATGATCTTCAGTGATTTCACTGCAAAAAAACTTGAGCAACTGCTGTCCGTGTCCAGTAATACGTGTGAATTCTTTCGTGTAACTCTGAATGCAATCTATAGAATTTGCAGACACAATCTCATGCATGCAAAATTAGATATTTTAAATATCCATACCAAAGTGGAAAACGTACTTCCATCCATCAATTATCTATCTTAGTCAGTCCTGAAACTGAATTTCATGTACGTCTCCGTAAAAGAACGAAAAAGTCTATAGAAAAATCTATATATAATCTATATATAATATATAATCTATAGAAAATATTTGTAATGATCTTCAGTGATTTTATTTAAAAAAAAAAAACTTCAGAAACTTCTGTTCACATCCAGCGATGCGCGTGAATTTTTACGTGTAGCCCTGTTTGTGATCTATAGAATTTACAAACATAATCTAATACAGAGTAAGGCGGAATGTTTTTAGAAATAGAATCATTATCTGTAATATAAAACAACAATATTCGATTGCGCATTAGGTAATTTTTATCGCATTTGGGTCATTTTTGTCACATTTATGGTACTTAAAACCTAAATGGGACTTTTGAAGTCCTAAATGTGACTAAACATTTTATACCTGTCATTTCATCTTAAAATATTCAATTTCTATAAATTTTTGAATTAATAAAAATTTCAAATATATAAAATTGGATGTGGGATAGCTTATTATTGAACTATTTAATATACTAATAACTTTATTTAAGAATAACATAAATAATGGGAAAATAACGCAGATAAATAATCTTGGATAGAAATCAAGAAATGATCATAGCCTTTCGAAAGAACTCTGTGTTTCTTCATCAGCCGCAAGCAACACGCGCTGCCACTTTGAAAGCAGAAGTAAGATTTCAGTCGGAATACAAGTGACTTGCTTCTGCTATCGAAAAGATACCACATGTTTTTTGCTGTTTTAGAGTGTATTTGGCATTTTATTAAATAAATGTATATTTTACTAATTAGAAAATTATTGAATACTGTGCATTTAGTTCAAAACTAACTTGTTTTTAGAAATAGAATCTTTATATGTAATATAAGACAACGATATTCGATTGCGCATTATTTAATTTTTTGTCGCATTTGCGTCATTTGTGTCACATTTATTGTAGTTATAACCACAATCGGACTTTTAAAATCCTAAATGTGACACAACATTTTATACCTGTCATTTCATCTTAAAATATTTAATTTCTATAAATTTTTGAATTACTTAATGAAAAATTGAAATATATAAGATTGGATGTGGAACGACTTATTATTATATAGTATATTAACTATTTAATATACTAATAACTTTATTTAAGAATATCTGAAATAATGGAAAAATAACTGAGATACATATTCTTGAATATATTTTAATTAGATAATGCATACTTCAAAATTTATACATACTTCAAAATTTATACTATGTTACGCATTTTCTATATTATAAAGGACAAACATATTTCTGCGTAACGCATACGTCATTTTGCGAATGGCAACACTTTGAAATTGAAATAAAATTTTGGTTTTGCAATTTTCTCTACTGCAAATTTTTAAACTTCTAAACATCGCACATTTTAAATTTTTACACCGTCGTATAAGGAAAAAAAATGCTCTTTTAAATGCAATTTGTTTGAAAGCTGTATCTCCATTTATTTTGAGATATTAATTTTTTTGTACTTTTTAATACCATTTTTCTTATCGTGGCAACAAAAGTACCTCATTTCGTACAAAAGTACCTCAAGTCGTAAGTAAACGGAAAATAGTCGAAAATAAGAGATACTGTATCTTTTTGTTGCCATTTTATCATAAAAACTGAAAAAAAAGTTGAAATTAAAATATGGGCTATGTCAAGAATATTGTCTGTTATTCCGTGATAATGACGTCATATGCACACTTTTCTATAGACGAAGTTTAAGACTGTATTGTAAAAGTGGATTGCATTAGCTGATGCAGATGACGTCATTTTATAAAAAAGCGTGTATTTTAATTCTTAAACCTGAATTATGTTTTCTAGAAGTGCGTCATTTTCACAGCCCAGCTGCTTTGAATTTCTTCACAGGTGAAAAGGCTTCACTTTTGAAAATAATGTAATCGAAATCACACACTGATAAAACGCAATGTTTTACAAAAATTTAAAGTGTCTTTATAAAAGAGAGTTGACAAGTAAATAATAGCGATTTATATTACAGAAATTGAGGATTCTCGCCTGGGTGGATTTGCTTCGCTGAGTTAGACAAGCAAACAAATAATTGTCTTTTAAAATAATATCGTGTTCCTAAAGTTTTTGTCGAAAATTCTCTCGAATAATAAAATTTTAATGCTATTCTTTAGGTCATTCTACTATAATTTTATCAAAATAACACAATTTGCTTATTTTTAATAATTTTATATAATCTATACATTTAAAACACAAGTGTGTTTTTTAGTCATCTGCCCTGATCTTTCTGCTGAACCAATTTTACTGATATATATATATATATATATTAACAGAAAGCTCTTCCTTTATAGATGTGATCGCACTATCTGTTTTTTTTTAAATATCCCCACTTTTATATTTTAATTTTAAAAGCATTTTATGAAATTTCTTCAAAATGATGAAAATTAGATAGCTTTCATTATTGCAGACAAGAGAGAAATAATGAGGTATTTTTAACTTTATTCATGCTATTTTCAGTTAAAAATTGAAAATTTTTGATAAAAATTGTTCTATACGGCTTAGTGGCGCAAAATCCCATTAGGAGCAGAATATTATATTAGGGGCATAATAACGGAAAATGACATACTGCTTTTGAAAACACGCATTTTTCCTCATAAATTTTCTATATTGTTTTTCTTTCTGCATGTGTACTGATACTAAGTTTCAGACACTAGGTGAAATGCTTATTTAAATGAAAATGAAGTCATATTTAAAAGAAAACTATCTCTTTCTTAGATAAAACAAAACATTTTAACACAAATGCGTCTAAAAAACATAAATTATGGAAATTTTTACTCTCCGCAATTAAGATTAGAATCTCAAGTAAAGAGTCCGTCTGTTCACATAAAAGACGTTGCTGACAATCGTGACTTCAAGTTTTGAGTAAAAATGATTTTTAAATGATCAAACAAAATACAATTTTTAAAAAAATGATGAATATGGATATGAGAAGTGCGTATGCAAAATTTTCAGAAGGTGAAAATTGATTTTTTCATTCCGGAAATCCAAGCATAAGAGCCCCAATTGAGAACCCCATCCTAATAACTTATTTTTATTATATTTTACTGATTAAGTATCTATATTATAAAGAACAAACGTATCTGAGCGTGACGCTGACGTCATATTGCGAATGGCAACACTTCACGATCAAATTTCGGTCTTGAAATTTTCGCTACTGCAATTTTTTAATCTTCTGACCATCGTACATTTTTAATTTTCGTCGCACAGGGAAAAAAAATTACTTTCAAATGCAATTTGTTTAAAAACTGCATTCATTGACTAATGTATTATATTTTCTAAAATAATTTTTAAGCATGTTTTTTTTTTTAAGATTACCTTATCACGTGCCGGTTTCAATACATAATAACACATTTTGCACATAAAGCAACAAACATTTTTCGGCATTTGTTTCTGACTATTTTTGCATAACGAAATTAATACTTCCTTTATAAACAAAAATAAAAGAATAATATTAAAAAACTGCCAATCTAACATATTTGTGAAAGACAAATTAACTAAATTAATAATTCTTTTATAAACAAATAAAAGAATAATATTGAAAAAACACAAATCTAACATATTTGTAATCGTACAATTTAAAGTTTTAGATCACCAAATAGGATTTTTTTTTCAAATGGAATTTGTTTGCAAAGTTCATCTGAGTTTACTGATTGTCTATCGTTTAAAAATAATTTTAAAGCATGAAATATTTTTGAATTCATCTATATCGCGCGGAGCTCGATTACGAAAGATTAATCCGTTTGTCCTTGAAACAAAATAAGAGTTCATCATTTTCTTACGGCTAATATCAATTAAAAAAAATCCCTGTGAATAAATAAATAAAATAATATAAATAAAACACAAATTTATCAGACATGTATAAGCTCTGAAATTATCAGAATATAAAAGGATGCCATAAGTAGCAAGATCTTGGCAAATAACTCTTAGCATGCGGCTAATAAGAAAATATCGCTTTTGATAAATTTCAAAAATTTATTTGATTGTATAATTCGTATTTTCCATATGAAAAATGCTTTTTTAATGTAAGAGGGCGGGCATTCTAAAAAAATTTATTGCATATAAAAAATTTATTAGTTTTGAATTAAAAAAAAAAAAAAATTCGCCTATATTCTTTAACCCGGGAAGCCCGGGTACGATCCCCTAGTATTCATAATGAATGACTGATACAACTTTTGACAAATATCTTGCTTTTAGCTCATGTTTAGCTCATTCTATTAAATCCTGTTGTGTGTAATTAATTCAATGATATCGCACGTTATCGGTTTCAATGGTGATTACGTCCTATTTAAGATGAGGTCATATTATTTCTGTATTACTGAATTTAATATATATAATCGTAATAAATTTTGTATTTATGCATTTTTGCATGATAGTGTAACAGCTATTGCACCAAGATCTGAATATTTTTAAAACTAGTTATAATACGAATGCAGCTCATTTGCCACGTTTGACGCACAATCTCCCACTTGTTGCTTTTCATCTTCCATGTAGGCCTCAATTTTTTTTCTTTTTGGTTTCTGAATGATATGGATTTAAGAAATTTGAGGTTAAGACTTATCTGTAACTTCTATTTCTGCCGTACCTTTTTTTCCATATCATTTTAGTAACTAATCCAAGTGCCCCGATGTGTTTCTTTTGCATTACTGTGCATTTTGATTTTAAAAACAATCCTTTTATCAGTGGCATCCAAAAGCATATTGCATGGACTCTGGAAGATTTGGGGTCGAGGAGTTAACTTTGACATTTTAAGTAAAACTCTTTTATCTAGAAAATTAAGATGTAGTATTTTAGTTAAATAAAAGCGCTATCAGATTGAACATATTAGAAAATAAAATTATTATAAAGTATATAATAAGAACTGTAAAAAGTTCATTGCTTTACTTAAAAGGCGATTAAAATAATGAAAGAGATGTTACAAGTTAAAATTATACATTTTATTTAAAACTTCTTAGTACTTTCAAGCTTTTCCAAGACTATTCATCAGAGACTATTTTAATAACTAACTGTAATTTATTTATACAAATACTTCACTTTGCTTGGAAAATGAGAGAGCCAAAAATTATTAGATTTGAAAGTAGAAGTAGCTGTTTCTTGGATTAAACTTTCTTTACTTAATATTCTAATTTTATCTCTAATAATTATTGGCTCTCTCATTTTCAAAACGAACTGACGTATTTTTATACATAAACAACAATTATTTATTAAAATATTCTCTGATGAAGGGCTTGGAAAAGCTTGAAAGTACTAAGAAGTTTTAAATAAAATGTATGTTTTTAACTTGTAACATCTCTTTCATTATTTTAATCACCTTTTAAATAACACAGTAAACTTTTTAAAGTTCATATTATATATTATGTGTTTGAATCAAGGTGAAAAATTTCCTTTCGTCTTATGATTTTAAAATTGTTACATTTTTTTTTCATTTTCTTTTACTAAAATTATTATAAAAATACATAAACACCCTCTAAATACACAAAATAAACTTGTGTACAGGAAAAAAATGCAAATGAATACATACCAAGAAATATTAAAGTGAATAATATTAAATAATTTTTTTTTAATATATGAACTAAAGCAATATTATTCTACGACAAAAGTAACTTCATTTGAATTTTAAGATTCAAATAAGACATGAAAGCGTTTAATTGTGATTGATTAGCTTAGGTATGTAGTAGAGCAAAGGCTTTGTTCTCAAGCTATTAATAATGGAGTTAATGACGCATAAATTAATCATGCACTGTCGTCTCTAGTTAAATTTCAGAAATTCAGTATATCTTTTGCTTTAAATTGCCGCCAATAGTCTTAGTTCATTATATAAAATTTAGGTTTACATTTTTTAAAGCATAGATATTCTTTTACTATATTGTATTTCATTAATTCTTATGTTAATTGTGTGTTAATTTGTTAATGTTTCTGCTCGCGGTTTATACAACGTGTATGCAATGCTTTTTGTGGTGTATTAATCAGTTTTCCCAAACCAGAATATCGATTTTTCCGATCCTTTCATTTCTCAATTAAAAGTTTTCGGTTGCGAAAATGAATTCATTCACGCAAAAGTAACAAAAAAAGTTGTTAAAGTTAATGATAATAATAATGATAATGTTAATGTTAATGTAACGTAGCATTTTTGTCTGTTGAACATAAAAGTATTTACTTGAGAATTGATAGAATAAAAAAAATATATATATATTCGAGATTCAGAAAACTGATAGATATAAAGCAAAAGCTACTCTGGAAAGTTGTTGAAAATTACTACAGCAAAAGAAACTGTTTTTTGTAAATACTTTTCTAAATTTCTGAAATTTATGGGTTTCTGTGTTTTGTAAAGATAAAGAATCTCAATTTTTAATCGTTGGAACATGGAACAGGTTATATTTTATTTTCGTAAACCATTTTTTTGTATTAAAATACATTTTTTATATTTTACATTTTTTTCTTTTTCTTTTCTATTTTTTTAAGATTTTTTATCGATAAAATCGACAGTTTTTAATATAAAAATAAAGTTTCATTAATACTTGCATTGTATGAAACTTCAAATAAAAAGTACTGATAAATAAAGTTTTTAATAAAAAAGTTTTTAATATTTAAATTTTAAATTTTAAATAACTAATATATTTTTTACAATAATTGTTTTTAGGAATTCATATTAATATTATTTTAAAAGATCATAACTATTTAACACAATGAATGTATATTATAAATCATATGTATAAAGTACTCAATTGATTATTATCTTAGATGATATATTTTAACTATTCTATTCCTTTCTAGAAAATTATCTGTTATCAAAACAGGCATATGTGTCTGAAAAAGCCTTTTTCTTTAGCAATTTAAAACTTACCTTCGATTGGAGAGTATTATTAATTTCGGAATTGACAGAGCTAATAAACTTGAATGGCGTAAGAAGCAGTTTTCAGCAATGTATAAAAAACTGAAAAAGTTAATCAATTAAATATGAGATGTAATGTTTATTTTTTTATATACATCATACAAAATTAAAAATATCGTTAAGCTTTACAAAAATAATAGTTCAGCTAAATATATAGAAATTTTGATAATGGTTTACACATACGCATATTTTCCTGCTTCTGTGTCAACTTTTCACTTCAGAAGCAAACTCATCTTCCTAATCTTAAACTTTTGAAGTGGTTTTAACATTTGAAATATTTTTTAACAAAATTTCATTACCATGGTAATACAAAAAATTCCAATGATTTCCTTCTTGCAGTTGATGCCGATTTCATATTCAAATTATCCGACTGCGATAGCTCCTAAGTGCTTCTAATTTTTAAGACATATCTTGTTTGCTGAAAATCTATAAAACAAGTTCAAAATTTATTTTATTTCAGTACGATATACTTAATACTAATTTATACTTAAAAATAAGCATTATTATAAATTTATCCTTGAAGTAAACCCGTTCTCCATATCAGGCAAAACGTTACTACATATGTTACATATTAATGTTTAAGATTTTTAGTTTTTCAAATATTTTAAAAATAAATTCGGGGTATATCCAACTCCGTTGAATATTAAAATATATATAGAAGACCACTTTGTTCCGATGTGTACGATGTATATCCGTTTTTTGTGTGTCGCACACTTCACAAAATCTACGTGCTTAGCCTGCATACATAAATACATATATTTGTACATTTACATTACTAAAAAACTGAATTTGTGGCTTTAAAATCCATGAAGGATTTCGCCCCACAGTACCCAACACTGCTTACCTGATTCTGGGCCACGACGTACTACAAAGCATGTGCCCCGGTCAGGCGGTCAGCCCAACGTGAGACCTTTACTGTTAAGTTCTCAAGAAATCTTGTTGCTCATTTGATCGACAACGAAGGGGTGAAAGTTTGAGTGAGCCTTCCCCAGATAAGAGTCGAACTCGCGACGTCTAGAGCGGCAGACAGGTGTTTTGACCACTACGCTAATGGGCTTCATATTTACGTATTACATGCATTATTACATTTTATACAGAAATTGCATATTTCAGATTTATACAAATATTTAAGAAATGTACGTTTTGAGAACATTTGTTAATTATCGATGAGGAGCCACTGTATCTGAAAAGACACAAATATTTCTCAAAATCTAGGAAGTGCATCATGGCATCTAAAAACACAAATTAACAATGGCTGTAAGTAAAAGAAGCGCTTGGTAGATCTTGAACTTTTTACATTATTTTAAAAATTTATGCTTTTGGGCCTATATTTAATCCAGCTGTTAATTGAAGTTATTCATTTTATCAAAACAGAAATTAGGATAATTCTCAGATAACTTTTTTTATATAAATTTTGTAATAAATTTTGCATATAAAAATTACAAAAGACGAAAAAATATAAAATTTTAAGGCATAGAATGTATTTCTAATTTTTTAATTAATGAGCCAATCGAAGCAGTTACATTTATGAGAGAAAAAAATATAACAGATTTTTGAAACAAAAACATTTGACTAGTTTTTAAATACACATACATGGATATATACATATACATAGTTTTAGTTTCATGACACTAGTCTTTTAATACAGTGTTTTGACTCCATTAAAAATTTTGGACTTATACTGTTCTTTCTGCAGGCAGGTCGTTGTTAATTAAATGCGCCATTTGTGGCTTAAGGTTAAGGTTTTAAATAGTACATGCATTGATGCATGTTCCCGTAATCAAGAAAACAATGCATCATTACTTTTTAAGTATGATAATTTCTGTTAGCTGAGGATACTGAGTAATAAAGAAATGTTTTTAGTTAAACATTATTTGGTAAAATTAAGTGAATAATGCAAAGTAATGATTTATATTGACATTAATGATGATTATATAATAGAAACCAACAACTTTTAATGAATTATAACAGAATTTCTGTTTTAGACAAACTTGAAAAGTTTTCATTACTTCGGCATATCTCTTTTTCTGTCCTGTTGCCTAGCCGTCCGAGCTCTAACTTCAGAAAGTGTTGCTAGGAATTTTATATATTTTATTATTAAAGTATAATATAGAATGCTATATTTTCTATTGAAATGAAGTTTGTAGCACTTGTAGTTCGTTTACAAGGATACTCAAAAAATTCAGTTACATAATAGGTGTATGTGTGTAATAGTTTGAAGTATATTTTAAGAATGTTAAATTACATTAAACATTACTAATTGCATATACTTTATTGATATTAACTACAACGATTTCTACAGAAAATTATTCTCGTAGAATAAGCCATTTACAGAAACACATAAAAGAACTTGACAACATTACAGTCTGTCGTCATAAATTATTTTAAATGTGCTTTACGAAATTTATGCACGTTAGTGATATGTGCGATCTTCCACATAAATCATGTCTGTTGTATTACTAAGCTACATTATTCCATGCAAAAGAAAAAGCTGACAAGGACAATTATATATACTATTAATAAAAAATACAAATGGTAATTCTTAGTAATTACCATTTACAATTGGCGAAATTATCCAATTTATGCACAGAATTTGAAATACCTTTGCAAATGAAGTAAATGAATTAAATGAATGAAATGATCTTATATATTAAAAAAATACTTAAAATCCATACTAAAAGAAGAAGTAACATTTTCGATTCATATTGCTTTAATCTTCGGTCGTTTGTCTACTATCAGATTCAACTCTGTTATTTGATACATGATTTTCAATTGAGATAATTTTAAATTAATTATCATACAAGTTGACATTTTTTAAATAAATTAAAATATTTTTTTTTCAAATACAATATTAAGAATATTATTTAATAATTATTATAATTTATGTAAAAATTATTTAACAAATCGTAGCTTTGTTCAAAGAGTTTATATTTTTTTTAGAAGTTGTTCAGAATTTAATTTTAACTATACTAACATTTAAGGTAAGAAACAAATTACAAACGCATAAAATATTAATATAGAGTTTAATAAGAGAAATCACATCAACTGCTTTATTGTTTAAATATATTATACTGCTTTTCTAGAAGAGATTTCAACCCTCAAATGATGCATATTTAAACTACAATAAGTTTCATTTAATTAAAAAATAATAATAAATCTAAAGTATTTCATAAAATTCCTTAAGGTTAATTATCAGTTTTAAGATATTAAAATTCGAACTTCGCAGAAGTACTTTTTTACAGGCTGCGCATTATATACTGTTATTAATTTTAATAACGTTCAACAAAAACACTAAGATATTCAACGAGTATTGGAAAATTAAATTTTTAATACAACTGATGCGCGCAGTTTAACATTCTCAAAAAATAATTTTTAGTTTCAATTTTTGGATTTTTAATAGAAAGTTATATATATATCGTAACAATTAAAATTTCTGTCGTTTAAAAGATAAAATGTAGCTTAGAGATTGCATATACAATTACTTCCTACATACATGTGCAAATAAATATTCTGTATGCATGAATTAGTTTACAGTACGTGTAATGAACAAAACATAGTTTTCATAAAACATCCTGCGAAGATGAAAACAAATTAAAATCACTATATTAAAATACACAATTTCAATAAAAATTTGAAACCGTTATAATTTGAATATTTCTATACGATGTGTTTTATATTATTAAGGATTGTACGAATAAAAAAAATATGAAAAATAAGAAATGGATTTATTCAAAGTTTAAAACTACCGACTCCTCATAAATAAATTCCTGTAATATTCTATTTAAATTAGGTGATAGGTTGGAAATAGAATTCTGAAAAGATATACGTTTTGTGTAAACCTATTGCACACTGCAAATGCGTGAATCCTTTTAAGTTTTGGAAATTGCCTTAAAATATGTAAACGCATGATAAACAAAATCCTCATGAAATATCAAAAACAAGATAAATAATAAAAATTATTTTTTAAAAATATTATAAGTCAATCCATTACGAAAATACGAAATTTTTTTACACACTGTAAAAAGAAAAAAAATCTGTATTTTCAATAAAAGGAATTGGCACAACGGCTGGCAACACAGTTGCTGCAAAAATTATAAGCGGCTGTCTTTTAGAGTGCTGTAAAATTTCTCAAGTTTGGGAAAGTCGTGTTACTATTGGCTTCTTAGTGCACGTGATAGAGATAGTTCGACTTTTACTTCACTTGTCACTTGAATTCGCTTTCATAGCATAGGTGCTTGAATTCGCTTTCTCAGCATCGGTGCTTGAATTCGATTTAAGAACATCGGAGTTTGTAAAATTGCAAAATAAAGTGCAGGAAAAATCACTGTATTTTACAAGAAAAGGTGATGGCACACCGGCTGCCAACACAGTTGCAGTAAAATTTACAAGCTGGTGTCTTTAAGAGTGCTGTAAAAGTCTTCAATTCTGAGAAAGATCGCATTACTATTGGCTGGATGATGCACGTGACAGGAAGAATTGAATTTTTACTTCACTTGCTGCTTGAATTCTCTTTCACAGCATCGGTGCATGAAAAATTACAACATAAAGTGCAGGAAAAATCGCAACATTTTTTACAGTGCATATAAAATTTATAAATATATTGAAAAGAAATTTATACATATATATATATATATATATATATATAGAGAGAGAGAGAGAGTATATATATACCTAATTTTAATAAGTATACACATTTTGTAAACTGAGGCAGAAATAAAAATATTCAGCTCATTATTTTTACGATTAAAATTTTAAAACTATAAGAAATATTGCAATGGGAGTATTAAATTTATTTGGAATAACTAGTTTGAAAAGTCTGTCTTAAATTATTTTAATTTAATGTTATTTATACAAAATGTCATTGTTTTGACAATTATTTTACATTTGATGAACATTTTATGCTAATTCGTTTGCATGTATAAATAGCATTACATAAGATGTTTTTGTTGCTATTTTAGGCTCCTTGACGATCGAGATGTTCGTCTGGAAAGATACTGAACAATAGGTTGGGGCAGAGTGTACAACATAGATACACAGCCAGGAAAATTCTTCTTTATACACTAAATTATTCGTCATTTTTAAACAAATAATTTTTGTACTCCTAGAAAACATGCTTTTCAGTTAAATTATTCCAAAAAGTCTGAAAAAGAAGGTAACTTCCGTTTATCCCGAGTACACATACGTATTGCCTGTATTAATACAAAAGTCAGAACTTATTTTTTAAAAATGAAAAACCGAAAATTTAATAAATTAAAATTTCTAATTTATTAAAAAACAAAAACAAAAATAATTCTTTCGTGTTTAATAAAGTAGAAATTTTCCCATTCATTTAAACGTATTCGCAATTTATTTTTTAGAGTATTAAAGAAATATCTTCATGTAAAATATATTCCAAACGAAAACATTTAAAACATATATAATAGTCACCTTAAAAAATAGATTTTATTAAAAAAAATTCTTTTCGAATTTAATTAGTAAAAATATTATATTCATATTTTACATCTATGTATGAAATTATGTCTTGTAAAAAAATGCCTATATGTAATAATTTATTCTTCTATTATTCTATAAGCGATAAAAAACAACCATTATTTGAGAACGAAGAAATGTCCCTGCAATTAAGTTAAAATTTCCGAGCTCTCTGAACAAGAAATTTAACCTTTTTTGAGCCTTAGCAATCCCCCATTTGAAGAAAACCTATTTCTTTATTTTAAACTTAACCTCTTGCAAGCGCTCCCTGGCGTAGTGGTTTGGATGCTGGGTTTAAAATCAAGGCCATCCACGGAAGAACGAAAGAAATGTTTTTATAAAAACTCCTTTTTTCAGATTACGGAAATTTTCAGTCCTAAAACGGAAAAAAGAGCATTTCTTCAATTGGTGGATGTTTTCTCTCTTGTCACAGAGAAAAAAGTCCCGGACATTCTTCAATTCTCGGATATACTCCGATAGAAGTGCTGCCAGAAATATTTCCGTGAATTGAAGAAAGTATTTCTGAGAGTGTATACTGTGGTAAAGCAGAGACGGAAGAATGGGTTTAGACTCAAAATTTCACTAAATTATTGATCGCTACAGGAAGGGTTAAAATAAATACCCCGTCTCGGTACCTCTCCCACACCTGATCGCTCTACCTTCGGCACACCTTATCTCCAATACAGAGGACCCCTTTAGCATTGATCGCTCAAAAATCAACAGAAGCGGGTGTTTCACCAGTGCAACTAGAAAACACTCTGCCTGCTGCTGCACTTTTAAATTTGGTACATGATATAAGTAAACGTACGTGATCATATTTATAATTACTAGTAATTTGCCTAATCATTGCCTAATTTTTCTTAAAGAAATTTTAAGAGCTCGATCCGATGTAAATTTTCCTAAAATACGTGGAGTTTCTCATGTTTTGTCAAAGATGGTGCTGAAATTGTAATTCCATTTTTAATTCTAATGCGTATAGCTGTTAGACTAATATTACTGTTTTTGTCATTATGGAATATTTTACGTTTGAAATAGTTTACTATGGTGCGTAAAAGTACCATAAGTGCTGACAATTAAGAAATTTATCTCCAGATGAAAACTTTAATAGTGAATATTAGCATGAAAAGCAATTGAGAATTGTAGTTTAACATTTAAAAAGTTTCCTCACTTATTTGTAAGTGGATAAAAAAAAATAATTCTAAAGATAAGTAATTATTTCTCCATTTATCCATAATCTTATTTCGACAGATTTGATTCACATTAAGAATCTCAAGCAAGTAAATAATTCCACTGCGAATTGGAATTTTATGGAAATATTTTATTATTATTTAAATTCGATTTATTATTTTTTTTCTTCAAATATCGCAATGAGATAATTGATCACCATCATTAATTACCAAGTCTCCGAAGGGATAAATTTAGAAATCAAAATGCAAATGTTTAGCCTTTAAATTGCTTGTACAGTTCTCAATTGGGTCAATCCATTTCAAGTTGTCCAGCCCTGGTTACTTGACCATTTTTAAACAAACAGGTAAGTGTGATCACAGATCGCACAGAGAGTTTCGTTTAATATTTCTTTCAAAACACTTTAACCTTTTGCGAAATCTGCTAGTTGCACATTTCGCAACCAGGGGCGCACTCTATTCTAAACAAACCTCTATCTGAACGAAACTCCGTTTTACAAACTATCCGTAGATATATTAGTCGAAGGGATCGGGCCCGAAGCACACGAGATAAGTAAGCGCCCCTGGTGTTAAAAATTGGAACTAAAATATGTACGACTATGGTGCATAATATGAAAGAGTGGTCAAAGGAGTATCGGCAAAAGTTAAAAAAGTGCACACCAGGTGAAAAAGGTGGAGGTTAGAAAAATTGCTAAAAATACAGAAGTTAGAGACCGGAAGTGTAAATATTACAAGACTTTTTTAAAATTTTATGATTTTTCGTGTGATCACAAGTGTTCTGTTATAAGTATGCATAATTTCACATCTCCAACTTAATTAGCGGCTGAGTTAGAAAAAATTGCTTAAAATATACAAGTTAGAGCCCAGAGGGATAAATATAAGACTTTTTCAAAATTTCATGATTTTTCGTTTGATGTGAGGTGTTCAGCTATAAGTATCCAAAATTTCAAGTCTTCAACTTAATTAGGAGCTCAGTTAGAAAAAAAACTTAAATACACAAGTTGGAACCCAGATGGGTAAATATAAGACTTTTTCACAATTTAATGATTTGTCGTTTGATGCAAGGTTTTCAGCTATAAGCATACAAAATTTCAAGTCTTCAACTTAATTAGGAGCTCAGTTAGAACAAGAAACTTAAAATACACAATTTAGAGCCCAGGGGGGGGGGGGGGATGGGTAAATATAAGAATTTTTCAAAATTTTAGGATTTGTTGTTTGATGGGAGGTGTTCAGCTATAAGAATCCAAAATTTCAAGTCTCCAACATATATAGTTACTGAGAACGGGCTGTGTGACAGACAGACGAGCGAGACGAATAGGGTTTCGTTCATCTGACGAAATCCTAAAAGTCTCAAATTTTTTGTGCAACAACCCTAACATGATGGAAGTTCAAAATGGCAATTATTTTAATTTTATTAATATTTGTATGTGCATGGCGGCCATCTTTGTTTCATCGTCTCCAGCAATTTTCTCACATGAAGAGTTTACGGAATTGTAAATAACTCATCCTTTATTTTTCCAATTCAAGTGCGGGTTAAAGCAATTTATACAGAATACATTGGGCTAAAAATTTTATAATAGAGTAGTTCCCCAAAATAAATCCTTATTGTTGAAATTTCAGCATAAAGTTTCAGTTTTTTTCCAAAATTTGTCCGTTTATAACAGGAAATTTTTCCAGCAAAGAAATCTGTCAACATGACATTTTTTTTAACAAATAGGCCGAAAGTACTTGTACTCACACACCAAGTTCCAGATCTGGGGCTTGCTTTCTCTTTGCTAAAAAAAATCCCAAATGTTTCAAAAATGTGAAAAATCGCACTTTTGAGTCTTTGATATCTCTGGTGAGGCACGAGATAAAAATCTGAAGTTCTAGTTTCTGACAGTATTTTATGGTAGTGTTATGCACAAAAATTTTCAGGATGGAGACTTGACTACAAGCTGGGATATGGCAAGGGCAACATGTCACAAGAATATTGCCAAACTATTGTTTTGTTGTAGTCACAGGTAAGTATTTATCTCAGATTGTCATTTAAATTTATTTTTTTATTATCTTTAAATGATAGTAACAGAAAATAAAGCCTTTTGCAAAGCTTAGCAATTAATTAAAAAAATAATTATGCCTAAGCCTTCATTTTGTATGGTTTCAGTAATTTTTGTTGTAAGTAATTTCAGTAACTAAAAGAAACCTCAGCACTTTTACATAAAGGAAAAAAAAGTATTTTTATATAAGACTTGAGACAAAAACAAAATCGAAAAAGAGAAAAGCTGTTGACATACTTGTTGAGACATGATCAAACGTGTCAAAACACATTCCTGCTTTTTGGTTTAAAAACCACAATTTTAATGCTGCTTGTCAGTCCCTAAAACTTGTTCCGACCATAAGTATGTTCCTGTAAATGAAACATTTATACGATATTATCATACATCAGCCTCAAGTAATATTCAGAAAGTAAAGATATCCAAAGCCCTTTTAAAATTTATATTGCAGAAAAATGACATTGTTGCATGATACGAAGTAAGCTAGGAATTGAACTTGAACATTCTAATTTCAAATTTCATTTCTATGAGTCAGCAGTGCAAAGAACTTCAATCAAGTTATCAAGATATGACAAGACTTGGTTCCTACAAACAAAATTTTGAGAAAGATCACCACTATGGAACTGACAACAGTAACTGGTCGAACTCATATCATCTCTCCTAAATTCTGTGAAGATATTTCTCAGAACTTTTTTGAACATATATAGTCTCTTAGTAAATTAAATATTTGTTATTACACTGTTTTCAACAAATTATATTTCGTGTGTAAATATTGTAATAAAATAGATAAATCTAATTCATCTTAAGGTGTACTCTTAATAGCATTTATTGATATCTTTTCCTCGCTATATTTAAGCTTCCAGTCAAATCTTCATCTTTAAATTTTTTGGGCATAATACTACCATAAAATACTATCAGAAGCCATAATTTCAGATTTTTATCTCGTTCCTCAACAGAGATATCAGAGGCTTAAAAGTGCGATTTTTGACATTTTTGAAAAACTTGGGATTTTTTTAGCAAGGAGAAAGCAAGTCCCAGATCTAGAACATGGCGTGTGATTACAAGTACTTTCGGCCTATTTGTAAAAAGAATTATGTCATATTGACAGTTTTCCATGCTATAAAAATTTCCTCTTAGCACAGACAAATTTTGGAAAAAAAATGAAATTTTATGCTGAAATTTCACCAATCTAAGTATTAACAGCGTTTTATTTCCCTATTCTGTTTTTGTCTCAGGTCTTGCATAATTTGATTTTTTTTATTTATGCAAAAGTGATGAGATATTTGTTTTGTTACTAAAATTACTTACAACAAAAATTAATGAAACCATGCAAAATTTAGGCCTTAGACATAATTATTTTTTTAATTAATTGCTAGGCTTTGCAAAAGGCTTTATTTTCTGTTACTATTATTTAAAGATAATAAAAAATAAATAAATTTAAATGACACTCCGAGATAAATACTTACCTGTGACTTCAACAAAACAATAGTTTGGCAGAATTGTTTTGGCATGTTGTCCTTGCAATATCTCAGCTTATAGTCAAATTTCCATCCTGAAATATTTTGTGCATAACACTGCCATAAAATACTGTCAGAAACAGATTTTTATGTCGTGCCCCACCAGAGATATCAAAGCCTCAAAAGTGCTATTTTTGACGTTTGTGAAAAATTTGGGATTTTCTTATTGAAGAGAAAGCAAGTCCCTGATCTAGAACATGGCGTGTGCGTACAAGTACTTTAGCCCTATTTGTAAAAAAAATTATGTCATGTTGACAGTTTCCCTTGCTAGAAAAATTTTCACTTGTAAAAGGAGAAATTTTGTAAAACAAAACTGAAACTTTAAGCTGAAATTTCACCAATAAGAATCTATTTTTGAATTTACTCTATTACCAAGTTTTTAGCCCAATGTATTCTGTACAAATTGCTTTAATCCGCACGTGAATTGAAGAAATAAACGATGATTTATTTACAATTCCGCAAACCCTTCATGTGAGAAAATTGCTGCAGACGATGAAACATAGATGGCCGCCATGCACAAAGAAAAATTAATAAAATTAAAATAATAGTTATTTTTAACTTCCATCATGTTAGGTTTGTTAAATAAAAAATTTCAGACTTTTGAAAAATGGTCAAGCAACCAATAAATGATTTTCTGGACCACTTGAAATGGATTGACCCAATTGCATATATTTCAGTTGTTCTAAAGTGGAAACTGAATATTCCAGACCTTTTCCCTTTGCGTAGGGATAAATAAAACACGTAATCTGTTTTCCCTCTGCGTTGGGATATCGTTGAATTTTTACCCGACTGACAAGAAGGGTTATGTGTTTCACTCGTATCTGGGTATGTGGATGCATTTATACCCTCGAAACATCCCAACGGCTGGATGGATTATAATGAATAGGGTCTCTATCGATTTGTCTTAACTGTCCGATGGTTATACGCTGGATTTGCTTTTATAAATTCAAAATGACGGCCGTAAAATATCAAATGGCGGTAGAGGCGAAAAAAATTTTCAGCACCCTATTGAGTGGCTGATCATTAGACAGGTGTTTCAAAATGAAGACGATGTTTCATTGATTATTTTACAGTCAGGAGTTCCGTTTAAATATATACAAATAACAGCATCATAAATACCAACTTCCAGGTTGTGTATGCAGGATCTCTAGCTTTACTGCAACTCTAACCTTCATAGACATCTATAGGCCTCGTCAAAACGTTGTTTATAGATAGGAACTAACAATTAAACACAGCTTAATAACATCATTACAAGAAAACAAATAGGTAAGTAATATAAAAATAGTTTCACAATGATGAGAAATAATTAATTAGTTCGCTTTTTACGTAGTCGGTTTTTTTAATTTTTTTAATTTAATTCTCAGTTTAATTTTTCATCAGTTGAAATTGTGGAACTTGACGAGTGTGTATTTCGGCCCCAAAGCGGATATTTTGTTTGTGAAATTTTTAATTAAATAGTGTGAAAAGTAAAGTATACGGTCTGCTGCATCATTAAAAAAAAACCTCGACGAAAGAGCAAAAGATATTAAAAAATCCGAAACTTTTATTTTTAACCCTTAACAAACAAATGCTGCTATATTCACGACGACCAAATTTATTATCGGAATGTGTTGTTCCCAAACTTTTTTTTTTCTTTTTGCGCCACTGTTTCTAACAAACGTTTTCCCCCATTAAATGCTTAGATTTTGAGATTAGATAAGTGGCAGTTTTCTTTGTAAAAATAATGGTGTCCAAATTCAAGGATTTTGCATTGCACACTCAATACCGCACATACACGTGCAAAATCCTTGAATTTTGAGATACAGTCGAACCAAAAGCAAGCTTTAGTATCAAAAGCAAGGGAATGATAAATGTCTTCGTATTAAACGTTACTCTCAATAACCGTAAATATAATAAAAATCTTAAAAACACATAAACAATGTAATTACAACTATTAATTGCTCTCACTGCTGAAATTAACATATTATCATACGGTTTCCATCAAAAACGCGACTATGACTTCAATAGTCACTACTATTTTCGAGGTATTAATTCCAAATATTCTTTTCGTTTTAATAGTATAATAAAACATATGTAGAGATTGGTTTATACAGCCGGGAGTTAGAATTTAAAGAAAGACAAAAACACAGGTTTTCTTTTATGCTCATTCTTTTCCATGTATCACTAGTAAATCTTACAATCAATCCGTATTTTAAACTTCATTATCTCAGCTTTTTTCTTCAGACATTCTTTCGAGACCTCAGAATATTTCTTTGCATTATCTTGAATGTGGAGGGTTCTCTCTAAAGGCTGAAATTTTGCCTCGTAACACGGATAAATTACTACATTTTAACTTCTTCCCTATAGACCCGTAGTCGGCTGTACAGTGCACAAATCCTCACCTCATCGAGTTGACTACTGAAATTCCAGGATTTGTTAAAACTTGATTCGAATATGAAAATGAAATTGGTCTTCCAAGTGATATTTTTGTGGAAAAGACCTTCAAACCCGATTTTAGTGGTTGACCGGTAGATTCACCAGAGTTTTCTGATTCCAATTCTCCATGTTTTCATTCCTTTGTGTGCAGGAAAATACATTGATAAAACTACCGAAAAATCACTAAAATCGTTTCCACCAAGATATGACTTGGCAGACCAATTGCATTTTAATATGTTGAAAGTGTTCTGTCTAATTCTGGAATTTCAGACTTCAATTCCATGAGGTGATGGTCAGTGCAACCACCTCTAAATCTCATATTTTTACCAATTAACCCTTTGTATCACCACGTTGCATATTTGCAACATGCTTAAAGGTACTTCTACAGTGTACTTTAAAAGACGATTTTATTTATTGCTGCTATCGTCCTCCACATCACTTAATATAAATTGTTTATAAAATTCTCAAGCGATAGCGATACTGACAAGGAGAGGGCCAACCTTGTTAATCACAGAATTTGATTATTTCAATATATGTTGAAGGGTAGAGTCCCCTTAGTGTCAGGTTCAACGGATTTTATCCAACGCTCCTTAGTTCTTGAGAAACCGGGGGGTCTAATAATAGTACGCAACTTAAATACTTGCATTGAAACCGCAATGATATGTTGGGCGTAGCTCAGTTCGTACGGCGTTCACTGCCTGATCTGCGGGCCCGGGTTCGGTACCCTAAAGCGCTACATTTGTTTTTCTCTTTTTTTTTTTGTTTTATAAATATACTTGTAATTATAATTTAATAATTTCAATTACAAATTTTACTATCATACATTAATTATAACGTTAACAAACTTAAATATATCATTTTTTATTTTTAAACTATTATTTCTCATCCTTTAAAGAGGTTTAAAAAGAAATTGGATCTATTATTGAATGATAAAAATTCCAAAATCGTGACAAAATCTGTTGTGGTGCCATCTAGTTATGAAAAAATAAAAGAATATTCAAATAAAATAAAAATAAAAGCAGAAAGAAGATAAAGGTGAAAGCATAATAATTGAAAGCGCAAGCATACGTATTATAAATTTAAAAATCTTTAATATGCAACAAATTGGTTGTAATTTAATTCTGATGCTAATTTTTAATATAATTATGCGTGTCACTTTAAAGACAGAATAATAGTATTATCGCATTGACTTCCTTTGTTAAAGCAATGCGTAAATGATGTTTCTTTAAAATCACGAATTGACACAATTGCTCAATATGATTGCTTCGATAAAGAATATATGAAATACATTTTAAATGTGATTTCTAAAAAAATAACAATTTTATGATGTTTTATAAAACTATTTAGTTAAAAGTAAAAAATTAAATAGGTTAAAATTATAATTGATATACAATATTATAAATTTTAATTGACAATGAGATTTTCAATTATACTTACAAGTATATTTATAAAACAAAAAATGAGAAAAACAAACGTAGCGCATTCAGACATGGAACCCGGGCCCGCGGATCTGCCGGCAAACGCCATACTAACTGGATTACGACCAACCTATTGTTCCAGTTGCAAAGTAAGTATTTAAGTTGTGTACTATTATTAGACCCCCCCCCCCCCGGTTTCTCAAGAACTAAGGAGCGTTGAATAAAATCCGTTGAACCTGACACTAAGGGTTCTCTACCCTACAACATATATTAAAATAATCAAAATCTGTGATAAACAAGATTGGCCCTCTCCTTGTGAGTGAATTTTTCATGCTTAAAGTTTTATTTATCATTTGAGCCGCTTCACAACGTTATTGTTAAAATGAACGTTAAAAATTTTGACAAACTGAAAAGACTTGAGACGTCCAAAAATAATTTTTTATAAAGGCAATTTCGTTATGCTTTACAATTTTGTTATAGAAAAATTGACAATATTTATGAGAAGTATGTAATTTTCTGTTTTTTTTAGATGTGAAAAAAGCACCTTTTAGTCAATATATTTTTTATTTTTACGTGCGTTCGTAATTATATAAATACATAGCTACTATACCCATGGTCTGGTCCGTCTTCATATAACAGTGCAAAAAATTCCCAACAGAATGGTTTGAAATATATACAGGGTGATTCATAAAAGATGGGCAGAACATTAAGGGGTTATAGTACACTTAAAGACAAATAATATTAAATAGGAGACTAAGGGTCCCAGACGTATTCCCAAGGAGATAGGGGGCATCAAAGTTTAGGGTCCGAAATTTCAAATGATTATAAAACATAGAAAAATTGGTCGAATCGTTTGCGGTTTTTGCAAAAAATTTTCTTTATGCCAGTATTTTCTTGAAATAAAATTTTAAAGTTCAATTTCAAAAAATGCCGATAGGGGGCGCTTTAGACTTTGGAGTAACAAACAACTATTTTTTAACGTTATTTTTTGTATTTCTTTAAATGATTTCGAAAGCTTAGACTTAAACTTAAATTTTGATCTAAAAATCTGAGTCCTAACGAGTAGTTAAGTAGCATAAACTGAAATTTGAAATTTGAAACCCTTCTCCCCCCAGAACAAAAATCAGTTATTCCCGATCTTTGTGTCGTAGATTAGGCTCTAACTACTGCCGCGTTTTGCTAAAATTATTCTTTATGTCAGTATTTTCTTGAAAATAAATTTTAAAGAAAATTTTCAAAAAATTCCGATAGAGGGCGCTTTAGACTTTGGAGTAACGAACAACTATTTTATACCGTTATTTTTTGGGTCTCATTAAATGCTTTCTAAAGCTTAGACTTAAATTTTCAGCCCAAAATCTGAATCGTTAGACGTGGTTAAGTTTCTGGGGAGAGGGGTTTGAAATTTCTACTCCTGAGCACAGTTCAGTTTACCATGTCCACACATTGTGTGCTGTGATACGAAGTAAAAAGACACAAATTAGGATTATGTTACCAAAGCATATTTATTAACATGTAATTACAATAAATGTTCAAAATTGTGACCACCAGAGGTTATGCACGCAGAACAACGGCGAAGAATGGAACGGCGAACATTCGCGAAAACATCAGGCTTTTCGAGCACTTCCCCTACAGCGGCGGAAAGTCTGGCGACCAGTTCCTCGGGGGATTCAATGGGTGTCTCATACATAAGAGCCTTCAATCGTCCCCAAAAAAAGAAATCGAGGGGGGAAAGATCTGGCGAGCGAGCAGGCCAAGCAACAGGACCACCTCGACCAATCCATCTGTTCGGAAATGTGATGTCCAGATAGTTGCGGACGTCTCGTACGTAATGGGCTGGCGCTCCATCGTGCTGGAACCACATGACCCGCCGGATGCGTGGAGGACCAACGTTTAACAGGTCTGGCAGCACATGTTGCAGAAATGTGAGGTATGTTTTACCGTTGAGGCGTTCAGGAAGAAGGTACGGTCCGATTAGGTGGTATCCGAGGATTCCTGCCCAAACATTGATGGAAAAGCGTCTCTGATGAGCATGTGGATACGTAGCATGTGGATTGACATCCGCCCATACATGTGCATTGTGTTTGTTAAATGTACCTTCACGTGTGAAGGTACATTCATCGGTGAAAAGCACAGTTCGTCCAAAATGTGGATTTAACGCGTTCTGCTGCAGAAACCAGCGGGCGAATTCAATACGATTTGGATAATCCCCTGGAGAGAGTTTCTGGACTCGTTGCACATGAAACGGGAGCAAATGTTCATCCTTCAGTACCCTCCAAGTCATGGACTGTGAGGTATCCACCTGCCTAGCCACTGTTCGTGTACTTGTACTTGGCTGCGCCGCTACTACATCCAGAATGGCTTCTTCAACAACTACTGATTCGTCCTTTTTTGCACGACCTGCATTCGACCGGGAAGCGAGAAATGATCCCGTCGCACACAACTGTCTGTGCAAGCGCTCGAAAGTTTTGCGGTTAGGCAACCGCCTGTTGGGAAATCGCTCTCCGTACATTCGTTGTGCCTCTGCACCATTTCCATCTGCCGCTCCGTAAATTAAATGCATCTCAGCCTTTTCCTTATTCGTGAAGGGCACCATCTTCCGATTCCTTACTACAGCGACTTACACTTGACTCACCGTTCAGTGGTTTTTATGCCTGAATCGTGTCGAAATTTTGCATACGTGTTCTTCTTCTTCCCCATTTGACATTTGCATACTTTCTGTTTCCTTCTTCACCCGGTGACTAGCGTCAGGAATGGAGCTTTAACGTTTGCATGAGCGACGTTTCCAACTGTGCCAGTGCCTTTATGAGTGAATTCCGACTATGCAGTCCTTGACGAAAGTTGTATTTTTGCCTCGTATCACAGCACAGAATCGTTGGGCATGGTTAAGTAGTGCAAACTGAACTATGTTCAGAAGTTGAAATTTGAACCCCCTCCCCTCGCTACTGAACCACGCTCAGCGATTCAGATTTTGAGCTGAAAATTTAAGTTTAAGTCTAAGCTTTAGAAAGCATTTAATGAGACACAAAAAATAACGGTATAAAATAGTTGTTCGTTACTCCAAAGTCTAAAGCGCCCTCTATCGGAATTTTTTGAAAATTTTCTTTAAAATTTATTTTCAAGAAAATACTGACATAAAGAATAATTTTAGCAAAACGCGGCAGTAGTTAGAGCCTAATCTACGACACAAAGATCGGGAATAACGGATTTTTGTTCTGGGGGGAGAAGGGTTTCAAATTTCAAATTTCAGTTTATGCTACTTAACTACTCGTTAGGACTCAGATTTTTAGATCAAAATTTAAGTTTAAGTCTAAGCTTTCGAAATCATTTAAAGAAATACAAAAAATAACGTTAAAAAATAGTTGTTTGTTACTCCAAAGTCTAAAGCGCCCCCTATCGGCATTTTTTGAAATTGAACTTTAAAATTTTATTTCAAGAAAATACTGGCATAAAGAAAATTTTTTGCAAAAACCGCAAACGAATCGACCAATTTTTCCATGTTTTATAATCATTTGAAATTTCGGACCCTAAACTTTAATGCCCCCTATCTCCTTGGGAATACGTCTGGGACCCTTAGTCTCCTATTTAATATTATTTGTCTTTAAGTGTACTATAACCCCTTAAAGTTCTGCCCATCTTTTATGAATCACCCTGTATATATATAATCTTATATATATATATATTTAATCTTATATATATATATATATCTTGAAATATATATATAATTTAATATATATAATCTTTAGAGAATTTTGTCGAGTCATTTAATTTTTTTTTTTTTTTTTTTTGAAAATTGAATCAACACTTAAAAAGGTATTAATAAAAGTTTTTTTTTTCATTTTAATAAATCAAGTGATGCGTAATTAATTCAATGAAATTTCATGACAGGTAATGATTCTAGATTGTCATGGTGATTATTCCATTAAATATTACCATACGTGATTAATTCAATGATGTCCCATGATATGTAACGATTCTAAGTTGCCATGATGATTACGTCCTAATACATAATAAATTTTGTATTCATGTGTTTTTGCATAAGAGTGCAACACTATTGCACCAGGATCTGAATATTTATAAAACTAGTTATGGTACGAACTTTATTTGCCATGTTTGACGTACAATTTTTGACTTGTTATGTTCTAATTTTTATTAATTATTTTTTACATGCTTAAAGTGGTGAATTCCAACATCAGAGTAAATATTTTTCAAATCGCAGTTGTAAAGTCAGAAAGTGTTAATCACTGCACCGTCAGTATGTTTAACCACCGTCAGTATGCTTTTACCTCCGACTTTTCTTGGTGCAAACGTTGAAGTGGTTAAGAAGCACAAAAAAAAAAAATTGGTTATAAAAGTGGTGCCAAAAACATAATTGAAAACACCACATTTGGACAATAAAATCTGGTTGTTATGGCTGCATTCATTCGTTAAAAGTTAAAGTGTCAGCCATATAAAATAAACAAAAGAGTCTGATTTCATGTTCTCTATCATATACTATATTTTCTTTCGATAAAATACAAACAAAAAAATAGCTTTACTGAAAAAATATTTAAAAAAATGGTAGTCATATATCGTCATATATTGATATTCATGGCTATAAAATATTTCCTAACATATATATATGGGGTTGTGATTACGAAAATTTTTTCCTGCTTCGGTGTACTCTAATAGTTAATGTATTGCTGTGAGAAGCAATTTATAACAGTAAATGGAAAAAGTCTTTGCTACATCTAAATATTTATTAGAATAGATTAAAAAAAAAAAAAAAATTCTCGCAAGATTTAGAAATCGAAAGTTTCATATTAGTTAATAATAAAATTTGAGATTTTTTTTTATATGATTTACCGATTTTTTGTCGATTTGTCTCTGAAATTTCAATTTTGTAGCTGCTTGGTAATTTTTTATAATGTTTCAATATCGTTGAAATGCAAATAAATAATTTACTTAATTAAAATGAAATGAAAATAAATAAAAATACTATATATATATATATTTACTTGATGATTTTACTCATAAATATTGAACACATTTATTGGATATATTATATACTACATGTATCAGGTACATCGCGGATGTGTGAACTACTTTTTACTAAAATCCTTGTAATTTGTGCCTGGCATACAATAGTATCTCAGCTTTTTATATACAAATGTCTAATTAAATCTTATTTCTTTTCAGCGTTATAATTTTGAAGATATTAAATAATTATTAAAAAAATGATTTCTTTTATAAACGAGGTCAAACCTCCCATTACAGGAAAGTTTGTCTTCAATAAGGGGGATTTTACACAAAACGTAACAAAATAGTACATTCTTACCAGAAAGTTTAATTAGTGAAAAGTAATAAAAATTAAATTTACGAAATGTGGAGCAAATATTCAAACCATGCTTTCTGCTTTAGATACAAATTTTCAAAAAACACAAAAAACTGATAGATTAGAAAATACCTTCTATTTAATTCTAATTTTTATTGTGTATTTTTATTACTGGTTATTAGAAAGAAAATCAAGCATACATAAAATATTAAACATAAAACAAATTAATAAAATGCACTTAATATTTGGAGAAATCACGTTTTGAACGAATTGAGAGGAGGAAACATGTTTTGATTGTTTCACAATGCTTTTTGAATGAAATAAGTTCTAACTCACGAATAATATAAAAGCATTATTTTATATGTGCAAATACGAACTTCAATAACTTTGATAATTGATAAAATAAAATGACAGATTATGGTACCTAGTAGTATTAATTAAATATTTACTAAATGAATACTCGTTTACCAAAAATCCACTTCAAATTTTAAAACCAATATCTTCATCTAGACAGTCACACACTTCCCCCTCTTCGTCATTGCAGGCTGGTAAATCATGGATAATGTGGTCGTACTATTTGAAGACATCCCCAGGTTGATTTTGCTACTGTTCACCATACATTACCTTCAAAAGTTTGTCAACAATTTTTTTCTTTTCAACTGATATGGTTTGGCTAAGAGGAAGAGATTGCAAAACAACCCTTTGAACACGGGCAACAGTAACTCCCTTTTTAAAAAGATTTACATCATATTCTTCTCTTAGATCTTGAAATCTATAATTCTGGAAGCCTTTAACCTTAACAGTTCTCTTATTTTTCTCTAAAACAATCCGTTTCATATGTGATAAGTATGGTAGGTTTCGAAAGTACGCATTAAGTAACAACTGTGATTGGCAGACTGGAGAAATCACTGTTTGACTGAATGCAGGCTTTGGAGGAAATACTCTTTGATTGAAAGTCCAGTTTTAAAATTGGTTTATAATTGGAGGAAAATAAATTTTGGTTAAAAATCCGTTTATTTCTGTGCAATTTAACACAGAGTTCATAAAACTAACAATAACTCATTTTTTAATTTTTTGTGAGAAAACACGGTTAGAATGTTTGCTCCTCATATTTACTTACTATAATTTACAAAATAATTTTTTTTGTACGAATCACATTTATTTGATCTGGTCACTGGAGAAAGTTAATTGTTCTAAATTATCAATGTGTTACATTCACAATTTTATATATTATCATTATTATTATCATATATTTATTATTATCATATAGCGTGAAGTCAAATATAATTTATAATACCATCTTTTAAAACCACAACTGGTGTTTGGATGTGGTAGTTTAAGAATAGCCCCAAAATAATTTAATGCAATATTGTTGGATCAAGATGGTATACGTGTGTAATAAAATGTATAAAATATAGATATTTAGGAATTCTGTGATAGAACGGGAGGAACTGTGTTCGAACCCAATCGCGCTCTTCGTCCTAATCTCTCGGAATTTTCCGTGGTTTTCTTCGAACCTTGGATTTCCCTGCATAAATACGGGTTAGGTTCCCTTAGAAAGACCCCCACGGAGAGTACTCTTACCTTTCAGGCCCATATTCCTCGTGTAGATAATTGTCCGTTATAACCTAAACCTGAATATTTTGCTCCGGAATAAAACACATTTGTTTGAATTTATACTTCACATCATTTATCGATAAGTTTTCTATCTTTTCATCCAGTTTCAGTTGAAAAAAGAATTATAATCCTTTTTAAAAAAACATTTTATACAAATTATGCTATTAATTATTCCCATAAGTTAGTCATTATTTTTCATAACGTAAAATCCAAAGTTTATTGTTTTTCAATTACACTAGATGAAAAACTGGGGTCTATATCAGGATGAAGCATCTATAAATGCGGTGGGTCAAACAAGAGACCGATAATAGGATACATTTTTTGGGGAAAATATCATAACTTAACTTTATTTCATTATTACAACAACATTATTACATTCAACAACATTAACAAGTGGATTAGGTTTATGTTATGACTACATTGTTGTATTATCAGAAAAAAAATATTTTGTACCTTTCATCAGGCGTACTTCTGGACCCTCGTGTTTCGGCGTAGTGCGTCTGGCAGACTCATGTTTTATAATGATCATTATCACCAAATTAACTCAAAATCTAATGATTTTAATGTGATTACGGATCATAATTAGAAAGAAAAAAAGAGACCATTTAGAATATTATTTAAAAAAATCTCATTTATTGAACACAAAACATGTAAATCTGTAAGCAGTTTCGACGCAATCTTCACTTAACATTGGCAGCATGACACTGCCTCAGATGGAGGGTTAAGTGAAATAAAGGCAGTGGGCTTAACCTCTCGTATGATCAAAACTCTCTTATTTCCCCTACATAAACAGGGTTCCTACAGGTCAGATAATTTCATTGATTTTAATTCGGATAAACACCAGTATTTTCTTACAGAAAACTCATCTTTTGCAATCGCGCCATTGTATAAGTCAAGTTTTTCTACATAGGAATACTGGTATGTCACCGAAATTGTAGGATCCTTGATTAAAAGAGAAAGGTATTAAAAATTTAAACCTTTAAATTGAACATTGTAAGTTACTTTTAATGTACTGTGTATGATTATAGATCAAGCTTTGAATGCCAGTATTCCCAATTAAAACATTTATTTGTAATCACAGTCGTTTTCAGAAAATATGGTGGTTTCTTATTTTTTCTAACCTTAAAAGCTTCTGAATGTAAGAGAAAGATTTACAGAATCCAGCGTAGTTAAGTTGTTTCATGGAACTTTAGCCAAAATTTCTTTGGTACCAAAGAAAGATTCTACAGTTTTTAGAGTGTGATCATGCGCCGATTAACTGTAATTTTATGTTAATTATTAGCTATACATACTGTTCAAATTCGCAGTTTATTTCAATTAAATAGAAACAGAAAAACAAATCCAATTCACTTCTGTAAAATATTGTTAGTGTGAAAATAAATACTTTATGATTACATAAAATAGAGAAGTGAAATGAATACACAAAAATTAGTGAATTCGGTTAGCGAATACTTATTATACTTATGCATGTGCACATATTGCATTGTTTTTCATTCATATTATCATTATTTGATGATTCGAACAATATTGAGTATTAATTTATGAAGCCATTTAGAAATAATGATACCTGTCCTGACTTCGTAATTCTAAAATTATAATGTGCAGGACTAAAATATTTAGATGGAAGTTGAATTTGTACTGAATCTGAATAACAAGTAATCTGTACGAATTCGCTATTATTTCTCTTGTTTATAATCCCTCTGATACACAGTTAAAAATCTGCAGCTTTAGCTACAGAGTCACTCCACCGTTTTTATTGAATATCTCTATTTTGACCAATGAGAATGCTAAACAATATAGTGAAGTAACCGTTTTCTATAAAAAGAGTGAAGTGACTCTGCAGCTAAAACTGAAGATTTTTAAGAGTGTACTTGTATTTATTTTTGCAAGAAATTAGAATATATTTTTTCCAAACAATGTTTAATTTTTGAGAATATATATTTCACATTATATAGGGTAATTCCGGGATTTATGCCGCACATTTTTGTGAATTTGTGTATAAAATCCCATTGTGGACATAAAAAAACAAACAAACAAACAAACAAAAAAAAAAAACATGTTGTACTATTTAATGTTAAATATACAACGCGTGTACTGCGACAAAAAAATTCAAAACAAATTATTAATATTTTTTAACAATTTTTTTCTAAAACATTACATTGCGGCGCGTCACCCGTACATTCAGGCTGAGTCGCCGCACTTGTGCGGTAGAATTGCCGCGCTTGTAATAACAACAGAATGAAATTATAAATAAAAATATAAAAAAAATATTCATATCTGGACTATAGTTAACGATGTACTAACAAAATGAAACTAAATGAGTACAATTAAACGTATTACTAGATTCAAATTAATAATTGTTGCCTACATTCACTATTAAAATTATCGACTTATTTTATTTTATTTTTTTTTTTTACATTAAATTTTAATTGTAATTTCAGCAACAACGTAACATCAATGTATTAGACAGGGAAAAGAAAAAAAGTTAAATTGTGTTTACATAATTTATTTGTTAACCCTTTCGGGACCGGTGGGTTTTACACAAATTTTATTCGGTTGGTACCACTTTTTTAAAAGAAGTTACCTTTACTTAAATAATCATGAAAATGTTCTAACTAAACAAAGCAAATATTACATTCCTTTTTTACTGGTGCCAGAAACAAATTTTGTAAGCCCTTTATGAATGTGCTTATATTATATATATATATATAATATATATATATTATATAGTATTATATAGTAATATATATATGGTCCCGAATGGGTTAAGAGACTATTTTTTCGACTACAATCTACAGATAAAGTGTCGAAAAAATACAGTCTTTATGTAACTACATTTAAACACATGATGCAACGAAGCCAATTACATTTCCTCTTTTTTGGAGTAGTTTGCAAAAACGTCTGCGATACGCGTAATCCAATTTTTCATTATTATCATCTTAACTTGCATCTTTCTTGCCCTTCTTACTTTTTATTTTCCCCTTTTCCTCCTTTGGTTTTAGTAAACTTGATAACATGCCTAACATTGTTAGTCTGTGCAAAAAGAAAAGGAAAAGTTAATGACACTTATTCACCCCGTACAAAAGAAACTGTTGCATGTATACCGGAATAGCTGTGCGGCATGTATCCCATTTTGCACGGTGCAGACGTCGGCCATCACAGTTACCTGCCACCGCTAAGGGGAATGGAGGTACCATGCACACAGTACTCAATACAAACGCTACACTTAGTTTTAACTTCGAAACCATGCATGCATTTAGTAATTAGTGTATGAAATGTATGTAAACACAACGTGTTTAAAAGTTTGGACAGTGAAATCATGCGCTTACATCAAATTAAAGATTGTACTTCAACAAGTAAACATCGTATGGGATTCACGCTATACACAGGATAAAATAATCTCATTGCGCACCTATACTGTGCGCTTGACGACCATCTGTCGATAATTACAAAAAATACAAGGGGTGCGGCATCTATCTCGTATGCGACGACTCACCCGGAGTTACCCTATATATTTTTAACTGATATTTAAATAGAAATATGTACTGCAACCTGTACAAATTTTAACGGAACTCAATTTCTAGAAGCTTCAAATCAAATTCCAAAAATTACAGCACATTCTGCCGAGTATATTTTACAGTATGCTTAAAAAGCTAAAGGCATTGCAGTTTGTTATGCAACTTTTAAAAATTAATTTACCTTTAAGAGTTTAAAATTTATTTCTCTTTTTTGAGTTTTATAACAACAAAACTCAAATTTTGTTTTCGATCAACAAATATAATTACCAATAATTACAATAAATATATTTACCAAATATAATAACAATTTTACTTATAAAAACAGCTTAAAACCAAAAGCCTTTTAAATTTTCAACGTACGCTATTGTTTTGCTAGTTAAACCTTGCTACCGCGTTTATTGCAACATGAATGTATTTTTTTTTCTTATCTTAAAAAGGGAAAATTACTTTTTTTATTTAAAAAAGTAACAATGTTATGTAGCATATATTAATAAATAATAAGAACACAAGTTTTAAAGGTACGCTTAAAAACCCTTTTAAAATATGGCTTCAAATAAAATAAAGTGCTGTTGAATTTTTTAACAAACTATTTCAAATATCTAAAAAAAATCCTTTTTCTGTATGACACTAACTGAAGGTAATGCATACATAAGAATGAGACAGGGAAGAAATATTTTGAAACATTCTTTTACATGTTCTTTAAAGCATAAAAAATATCTTTATTTCTCTTTAGAATGTTTTTTTTTTTCATTTTTAAAAGGATGAGTATAATTCTTTGAAAACATTTTGAAACAGTTATCTTTTCCTGAGATGCTCTAAAAAATTCCAAATTCATACTTTTGCAGAAAAAGAATATTTCATTCTGACATATTTGGTAAAATATTCATGATTATTATATTGTGTATATAGATGCGAAAATGGAGCAAAATTGACTAGATATTCTACAGTGTAATTATAATATAGAATGAAATTATACAAATTTCATTCTATTTTATATCATATTTTATTCATTAATCATCATATTTCATAATCATCGTATAATCATTTCGTAAATGTAAATTTCTTCTTGTTTTAAAGATTTAAATTACTTTTTTGTGTTTCAAATGAAAATCTCACTGAAAATATTCCATCTTGTGCTGCGTCATTTGAAATAATGTATTCAAGGCGAATGTTTCTCTCTAGAATAATTTCCATGTATTAATATAGTTTCTATCGATGCTGTATAATTAAGTTTCGTGTTCGCGCCAGGTCGGTGGCTCACGATAAATAAATATTCCATCTTGTGCTGCGTTGCATGCCTTGCCAACCTGTAATAGTGAGAAGTTCCAGAATGTGTATCATTCCATGTGGTTTATTCGGTAGAACGTCAGTGCGCTATGCTGATGGCCTGGGTTCGAGTCCCGTAATGGAATCTTTTTCACTAGGTTGACTTTTAAAGAAATAATTTGAAATTTTGATTTTATTTTGAAATATTATATGCAAGGCAGATGTTTCTCTCTGGAAAAATTTCCAAGTATTAATATACTTTTTTGTGTTTAAAAAAAGTTAACATATGATGTAGCATCTCTATATAATAAAACACTGTGTAACGCGTCCGGGGCGAACCCATCCTCGAGAAAAGCAATTATCGCAGCCATGTTAGGCATAAATATTCAAGAGACCGTAAGTTTGCCGACTGTTTAACGTATGGAAATATACACATAATCTGCTTTATATCACATCTATTATTCGTTATTTTCTCTAAAACGTTCAAAATCTATCAAATTATAATGTTTTAAATTCTAAATTAAAAATAACGGATAACCAGCTATTTCCATGTAAACAACGAATAACAGGAATGCAAGATGAGTTTAACTTTGCTTTGGCGCCATCTTTCGGCAATCAATATAAATGAAAACTTTCGATATCGATTGAAATTAGAGTTTCTTATAAGGAAAAAAAATGCAGATGTAATGATGTAATTCGAGATCAATGTTTTAAAGCTTCATTTATATAATTTTGAAATTTCATTCAATAAAAATAAAAGGAATAATATTATTATTATTATGATGATGACTTTTATAGAATTTTAATTTAGTTTTATTTAGCTTAACATTTATCTGCTTATTTTTTTAAAATTTTGTTTGCATTATAAATGTTTTTCTTTTCCAGATGTAACTGAAATATAAGATGTTATGATTGCATTAGTATGGCTGAAAATTATCTTTTCACTTATTAAATTATAATTTTGTTTGTTCAAATGTTATTATGTTAAAAAGAGAAATTTTTATCTGCATTGATATAATTAATATATGTAGTACATAACATGGTATTGTGTATTCCTTACATTTTAATTACATTTGATATAACATATAAAATTTACTTACAATGCAAGTCAATTTCAAGTGGATATAAGCTAGTTCTTAAAAAATTGATAAAATTAAATTAAAATTTTACGAAAGAATTAATAATAATAACTTTTGATTTTTTTTATACCAAATGAAATTTTAAAGTTATATAACTGAAGATTTTAAAATTTTATCTTTAATTAAATCAATGCGTCCTGCGTATTTTCTATACTAAAAAAAAAACAGAAACAAAAAAACTACAAATTTTAACAAAACTTTCCTTTGTTTATATTAATTGATGATAAATGACGCCAAGTCCATACTTAGAAATGAAACGTAAAGCTCCATAGATGAGTAAAACCCGCTGACTTGATCCCACAGAGTTCTAATACAGTATTGTTATCTCTTAACTTCGTGCCTTGATCCACGCCTAAAGAAAAGCGGTGTGACATTCATTATTCAGATTCATTCATTTTTATAAAAATAATATATTAAAAAAACCTTTAACGCAATGAATATTTAATTTTAATATTTTGTGAAATCTTTAAAAATTGTGTTTCACTTTGCTAATTATTATTATTGTTGCAATAAATACTGCTGTTTGTTTTGTCTAATTGTTAAGACAGATCAACATTCCGTCATTTTTGACGGGGTTATACACTAGTTTTAAATAAATAATAAAGAACACCAGTTTTAAGGGTACGCTTAAAAATCCTTTTAAAATAAGGCTTCAAATATAATAAAGTGCTTTTGAATTTTTTAACAAGCTATTTCAAATATCTAAATAGAATCCTTTTTTCTGTACGGCACTAAGTTACGGTAATGCATACATAAGAAAGAGACAGGGAAGTTTGAAACATTCTTTTACATGTTCTTTAAAGCATAACAATATCTCTATTTTTCTTTAGAATGTTTTTTTTTTTTTTTTTTTTTTTTTTTTTTTTTTTTTTTTTTTAACATTTTGTAACAGTTTTCTTTTCCTGAGATGCTCTAAAAAATTCTAAATTCAAACTTTTGCAGAAAAAGAATATTTCATTCTGACATATTCGGTAAAATATTCATGATTATTATATTGTGTATATAAATCTGAAAATGAAACAAAATTGGCTAGATATTCTACAGACTCATTATAAAATAAAATGAAATTATAATTCACCTGATTAGTGTTCCGTACTTAATCCGGATTTAAAAAACTTCGGATAAAAAATTAATCTTGAAAAAAAAAGTTTTTATAAAATCGCTTTTGTTTAATAGAAAGAAGAGCCTAGTGGGGCCCCTACCGACAATGTTAAATCGTGAAATTTTGATGTCCCATCGCATATTTGAAATATTCATATGATTTTTTTATATAATTACAAAACTATATTGGACGTTTTACTAAAATGAGTAGTTATAAAAAAATCTGAATTGTGTTTTTGTTTTTTTAAAGCACAGTGTAACTAATTTTTGAATTGCAGAGAAAAAAATAAATTTTTCAACTTACTAAAAAAATATATAAGCCTAAACAATATAAAAAAATGCAAAATATATACTTAGTATTTACGGTTAAGAAGGAACATATCACAAAAATTTCTTTTCTCAGAAAGCAATAGGTTTGGAGAAAAAATTCATAAAATAGCAAAAAAAAAAATAGAATTTTGGGAGAAACGCGATTTTAGAAGAAAAAAAAGATACACATTTTTTTCAGCATTATAAGCACCATACACTACATTTTTTGGATTATATTGAAATTTTATGTCTCTCACGACCACAGTAGGCCAAGTCCATTTTGAATAAAATGAGATAGCTCATTTAGAAAGTGCATGAAATCAGTTTTATCCCCTACCACAGTGAATTAAGTGTGTAAACAGATGCCATATATGAGGAAGTATATGAAGATAAGCTTGGTCCTTGTGCGAGTAGATAAAACAGATTTTATACACCTTCTAAATGGACTATCTCATTTTTTTTTTCAAAATGGACTTGGTCTACTATGGCTGTGATGACCTCATACACGATTTGTTGAACGATGCGTCTGCATCATAAGTACCACATGATAATGTTTCAATTTGTACAAAATGTCTTTATGGGAATAATGGACCCTATTAGATTGTTCACAATCTGATTAGGAGCATGTGTATTCTCATGCATAAAATTTTCTGCAGTCCAGGACGTGACAAACTTTTTAGTATATAACGCATTTTTTCCACCATTGCCCGAGAAAGGCTGCTTTTGTGATCGTAATTTTGTGCATAAGCTTTGGCACGATTGAATCCGCAATATGATTTTTTTTCCAGATGGGAAAACTTTCAAACTTATAAACCGAGTACAGAGTTAAAATTTCTATTTCAAATGCAGAAATCAGAGGTAAGTAAGAAAGTTGATAATCTTTCCTACCAAAACACCTTAAAATAAACATTTTTACTGCAACTAATAATAATAAGAAGACGTAGAAGAAGGACAAGAAAAAGAACAACAACAACAAAAATAATATTAAAATTAATAATAATAATAATAATAATAATAATAATAATAATAATAATAATAATAATAATAATAATAATAATAATAATAATAATAATAATAATAAAATATGGCACATACGTTTTGATGTTTAAGTTGAACAAGTCCAACAAAGTTAAGTGTTTTGTCGTGAACTGTAAATAACGATTTTTAAATATCCAAATTGACGTAGAAAATTTGAATAAACTACAAAATTCAACTTTTTTTAAATTAAAGATTTCGAGGAAGTTATATTTTTATTAACGAATACATAAATCTCATTTTAAAATGCCCTTTGCTCTTTAAATGTAATTTTTTATATTTCAGATACTGATCAAATGACTGGAGAAAAGATAATCAGTGTTTTAGTGCAGTTGGTAAAATTTAAAAAGTAAACGAAGCAAACTGAAATAAATAAAATTCAGTAAGAATACTTTCTTAAATTTACTTAATTAAGTGCAAAATGCAGAGCGTACCCATATATGGACCACTGTTATGTATATGCGTGACTTTTGCATTCTTTAAATTTCCTTCGTGTCAGTAAGCTCAGCAAAATTGATATGTTCATTTGTAGTCTCCGTGTTGATGGATATCAATATTAGTGGAATCGTTGTGATTTAGGACCATTGTCGTGCAGCAGACGAATACTTCAAAAGGTTTCGGTGTCAGCTAGATGCCTACAAAAGCAAGGACATTGGGTAATTTAGGGATCATAAGTACAAGGCCATATCAGGATCGATTGTAAGTTTACCAGCACATCGATGTGGATATTATGCTTTAGGGCTCTAACTTCTTGTAACATACACCAATATTAAACATAATTGTCGTCGAATACTAATCAAAATAAATATTCTGTACCGTTCAGTGCCTAATTTATGTTAAATTAAAAATTGATACGCATTCAAAGACTCTTTTCATTTAACTCCAATACGCTAAAAGCAACTTTCTGCCATAGGCGATTCAGGTTAAAACAATGGTTATACACCCTGATATAGTTCCGTTCAGTTTTTCAACTTCGATTGATAATCTTACTCTTGAAACCCGTGGAATTTGCATTAAGTGAAATATATATTTTTTAAAAATTAAAGTATAAGTGAGAGAGCTTCGTCTAGCCACATTACCATAACTTTTACAGCTATACATAAATTATTTTATTTGAAAAAAGTTCGAATTTTGTTTGAAATTAAAACTGGTGAATTAGAAACTAGATATAATCAGAAACTACAAACTAAACTATATTAGAAACCAGATTTAATCATATCCCAAAATAACGATCTGCAACTTTCTTATTTCTTTTTTATTACAATCGTATTCTTATTATTAAGATTGTTCAAAAATCCAAAAGAGCTATTTGCTCACATATCTTTTATTTCATATTTTATTGGGAAGCGCATGAAATTTGTAGGTGATCCTCCTTAAAAATTTTGTCATCGAAAGACATTTTAAATTTTTGGTAAACGCAAAACATTTTCCACAAAGTGATGTCAAAGTTGGCATTTTGAACTGAAATTCCGGATACGACACCCGATAAAGGCAAAAACATTGTCGGTCCGCGACAAGAATCATAACACGGTAGGTCATTTATTTATAAAATAAATGGAAAACGCATTTCGATTTCAAATCGCTCCAGTAGCAGCCCTTCCAATTCTGTATCTTTACGTTTAAAAATGAGACAGAAAATGTGTCAGAAAGTTGCGCGTTGTTGAGCAGGGGAATTGAGCCTTAATTGGTTTTAAAAGCTTTAGTGAAATTGAACGACGGACGCCTCAGTCGCTATAAAGTTATGAATACATATGCAAATTTGGTTTGGATAGAGGAACGCTGTAATTTTGTTTCAATAAATGAATAGCAAATTGATGTTTCCCTATGTTTTCCCCATTTTCGAACACCATATTTATTCATTCATTTCTTTACATATTTTAGAATTACAGTGTGTGTTTATTAAGTGCAATTCCTCCAAAGACTTTTTTCCTTATACAATTGTGTTAATAAATAATTTTTTTCTGATATAATAATTGTTTCAATTATACTCTGGTGATTAAAAATCACCTGTTTATATGTCGTTTTTCTTTTCTTTTCTTTCTTTTTTTTCTTTTTTTTTCTTTTTTTTTCTTTTTGCTTTTAAATATAAATAAATTATAAAAAGATTATTCTGCGAAAAAAACAAAAAATTGTTTACGTTTAATATTAAAAAAAAAAGACTTTGCACCTTCTTATGCAATTTAAGAAGCATAAAGAAAATAATGAAATATAGTTTTGCAACGTACGTATATTTAATGTTTTACAGAAGTGTTAAAAAATGTCAATATTTTACTAAAAATGTGTTTATTTCGCAACTTATTAAAAAAAATACATTTCAGTGAAGCCACATGATTTTAGTAGATCATAGAAAAGGAAATATCAAATTTACACAAGCGATTAAAAAGTACACATAATAAATGTTCACAAAAATCCCTTTAAATATCGCAGAGACACCTGATTCTGAAAATAATCTTTTTATTTTGAAAGTTTTCATTTACCATTTTTTCGAAAGTATAATGTTAGTAAAATTATAGCTGTTATCACTGTTACAAACGATATTGTTTGGAAATAATGGTAAGTAAAACTGTAAAACAATAATCACCTCTGGTAAGCATGCACTCGTAGAATGCTCAGTCTGATCAGTCCAATCCGTAGCTTAAAATTTGTAAATGAAATATTTAAAAGAACTTTATTTTCTATGTACGCATATGTTTATAGTGTTAACACCATCTTGAAGTTCAAAGTTATACTTTGACAAATATTTCTGTGTTTTATTTGATTAATTAAGATACTGAACAAAGTTAAATTTCATTTGAATTCATTTTGTAGAATACACATAAATATTCCTACAAAATTATTTAAGAACATAAAAAGAAAAATCAAATCAAATGCCATAGAATAGTTTTTTATGCATTAATTATACGTAATCGAAATCTATTGTGATTAACGAATGATTAAATATCAAGAAAAGTATATCGTCACTTTAAAATTAATTTATTCTAGCTATAAGCGAGAATCATAATATATTACTCAGCCAGTAGTTATGACTAACTTTTAAATCATTATTCTAAGAGACCATTAAAACATTCTAATTACACTAATGAGGGAAGATCGTAAAAATAATATCATTTGATTACTAATGCTGATTATGATAATGATTGCATTTAAAATTAATTGGCGGAACAAAATATGCCGTTTGTGGATAAATGAGTACAATATTACATCATTAGGCTCTTTTGTGATGAACATAGTAACATTGTAACACACAGATATATTTCAAAAGGATTAATTTTGCTTTGAGGTATGAAGTTTTGGAAGTGTATATTTCCATATTTCTGATTAAATTATGATTTATGAATTTAAATTAAGCGTTTGAGAGGTGATTAGAGAGAGAATTTTGTTAAAGTTCATATCACATATAATTAATGTAGAATTAATGTTTAAAGTCTTGTTAAATCGTACAAGAGTATACATTGTATTTAAGAAAAAATGGCTAGATATGCAGATTTTCTTTGAGGTGAATGCATATATCTTAAAGTAACGAAACTTTATCAAATTTACTACAAACTCCAATAAATTTATCAGTAAAGCATTGAATTTTTTTCTAATAAAATAGAAAATGCATTATCCTATTATCCTTTATGTATTTCGAAATAAAAGAACATTTCTTAAAAATAACTGTTCTGGATATTAGTATATTTCTGAAACGAATAAAGCACCGTATTTAACTTACAATCAAAATATATACAGATACAGACTTTTGTAAACATATGACTTTTCCTGTAAATATAAAAAAAGAAATTTCAGGCTGTTTTTTTTCATGAGAAAAAACAGTTTGAATATATGTGTCAGGTCTATTGGACCTGTCTGGTAGGCAGAGGGTTAAATAATGTACTAAAGTATACTGAAAATATACCAAATAACGAAAACTCATTAAATGATTCCATTATAGTTCAGCAGTATTAGAAAAGCATTACATTTTATGTGTGTTTTGGATTAAAAAAAATACAAAATCTAAATCAAAATATTTCTAAAACATACACTAGCATTATATTTACAAGAATGCACGAACTTCAAAATCAAAATAAACTTCAGAACCACTCAGTTAGAAAATATGTTACTTCAATTAAATTTAATAAACATTTAAAAAACTTATATATACAGGGTGCCCCTAAACTCATGGTACTTACGTTAGGGAGTGACAGAACACAACTAGACAAGCACAAATCACCATACAATCCAAGTCGTAACAACAATGGAGTCGTAAAAAGCTAGAGCGCGAAACATACTGGGGCACAAAATTAAAAGAAAGAAGATGGACAGCGATGGAATGTAAGGAAACCGGTAATATGAAGAAAAACATTTTATTCAACAAAATGAAATTAAACAACACGTACGTCCCCCATCACAGCAATTGCACTAAATTGCGGCTACCAACAGTAACGCAGTCTTCGCACCGTCGATAGAGTGAGCGCCGTACATTGCCAAAAAACAACAGGCATCTCTCGTATTGCGTCGCAGCTAGGAATATTCGAGCCACAAGGTCTTCATCGGGATCTATGGGACAATCATCGTAGATGAGGCTCTTCATGTGACTCCAGAAGAAAAAGTCCAGACATGACAAATCGGGTGAATTCAAATTTTCGTGAAGTCACAGTTTCGGAAATCACGAACAAATAAATGCTTGTTTTAAGCATTCTGCTTTTAGAATTTATATTCATAAGGTGTCTCTTTGAACTAAATCGATGATGGTCTATAACTCTGTAACTCACATTTTTCTCATATCGCGTTTTGTTTTCGAGATAGGAACGCTAAGTCCGTCATCTTGTGCCATGTGGCGCTGTAAGCGGTCTCATCTATTAGCGCATTAGCCATTTTACTATACCTAGACACTACATTTATGACTATAGCTGCAGTCGTTCGGCAATTAAGAGGATTGGAACGGACCTTGTTGGGCACCCTGTATGTACATATACATATATCTGGCAACTGTAAATGTTTTTAGAGGAATTTCTCATCTATTAAACAAGTCAGAAAAAGGGTCCATTATAACTCAGACGGGTGGCTTGTACGTTGACCGTAAAATGAGAAGCTTGGACCGATGCTCGAGGGTTTGTAACTGTTTACCTAAGCGAGGTGAATGTAGAAGATTTTCAGGCTTTTCCTTGTACGAAAATGGTATTTCGTTAACACTTCATCAAAAGACCATTTCGAAAACATCCTTCCTAAAAGACATCCCTTCTTTGCTGAAGACACCACTTGTTCTTGTGAGAGCTGAAAAAGTAGATAATTATCTATAATAAGAAAAAATGATTTGTAGTAAACACATTATTATATGAGACAAAAATGAGAAAATAAAAATACAGAGGCTTTCAGAATCTAAAAAAAGATAAATCCCAACAAAACGTTTTCTGTAAAAAAAAAAAAAAGCGCCAAGTTTTTCTTAATGTTTCGGCCAGAAAAAGTGGTGATATCTGAAGTTCGCACAAGTTAAAAGCCAAACATTCCAAATGTTTCATTGAAAATGGTTTCCTGCGATTTTGCCGTTAATGCCTTCTAGAGGAAATGGAAGAGGAAGAATGCCTTCTTTTGTAAAGTATGTACAAATGAGCTACATGCAAACTACATTTTTTGAGGAATTTAGGCATTTTGTGGCACAAAGTTCAGAAATAAATTACACATTTAAAAAAAGTATATAAACTACTTCAGCCTATTTAAATGCTTAGAAGTTAAAAATAACAAAATAGCTGTATTCAGAAGATAATATTCCAACAGATCTAATTGTTAAAACACAATTAGTATCCGCTTTTAACAGTTTAACCCCTTCGAGAGCGGTGGTTTACTTTTGGACCATTTATATTTAATCCCTAAATGGGACATTGACATCAGAATTTTGATTTGAATGTTGTCGTTTTAGTTAGTGCGTGAAGAAAAACTTCTACTTATTTTCAAATACATTTGCTTGTAAATTCCGTCTAATGTCTAATAATAATGTCTAATAACTGTTCCTAATAATGTGTTTGTGACATTTTCACCTGTACTTCAATAAAATATAAACATGTACGCTTTTTTCATTCATCCAAATTAAATAAAACAATTATAAAATTTTGTTGTCGTTACACCAGATGTTAAATTTTTCGTTACGTACTATTAGATAAGTTCTTTATTTTCAGATATTATTGACATATCATAAAATTTACCGCATGTATTTTCTATAAGTGTATAAACTACATATATGCTTAATTAAACATAAATGAATAATTTTTAAATAATTTGTTTGAGAACAGGGATATATATACACATACATATATACATATATATTAGGGTGGTGCGAAAAAAGTCAAGTTGATATTTCCGAGTCGCTATAGTGCGGAAAAGTTGCGATTGGTAAATACAAGAAAGACAAAAAAAAAATTCTTCAAATCGGACTTTATCTTCCGATCCCGCAAACCGCCTAAAAATTCCAAAAAATTGAAAATTTCCGATTTTTTCAAAATTTTTCTTTTTTTTACGTTTATATATTTTTTATCGCTATAGGAAAAATATTTGCAGTTTGTACTGTTTAATAATAATAATAATAATAATTGTGTTTAGAGAATATCTTCCGATCGCGCAAGCTCAATAAAAATCGGCAAAAATTCAATTTTGAGTGATTTTCATGCATTAAGAATATAATCAACTGAGGTCAGTTTGCAGTCTCAGGTTAAGATTTAAATGTTAATTGATACTATTGAGTATATTAAGTTATTTTTAAACAACCTAGAACTTACCACGAAGAGTTCGTTTCAGGTCTGAAAAGTTTAGTAGTGCACCCAACTGCCGTTAGCCACGTTGGAAAACAGCGCTGAATTAGGCGTACGCGCTCCCACCTAGTCTCACATAACTCCATAAAATTTACAGAAAAGTCAACTGGATTCAGATGAACTACATGGCATATACTATTTTGACGGAAGAAAGGACGATACCCCAGTTAAAGAAAGTATTGCATCTAAACAGGTTCGTCGAACTATTAAAGAGGAACACTTTCCTGTCATAAAAGAACGTGACTCAGTTTATTTAGGCCATGTGCCTCCAAACTCCGGGCCTGCTAAGGACATTGTAGCTTTCATAGTATCATGTCTTACTGAACAAGGGGTTTCACTAGAATACTTAGATTTGGTAAGCTGTGATGGTACAAATACCAATACTGGATAGAAAGGTGGTGCTATCAGAAAGCTTGAAGTTTATCTCTGACGACCACTGCAGTGGGTTGTTTGTTTATTCCATTTTGTTGAATTACCTTCCCGCCATCTTTTTCAACATTTGAATGTTGAAATTAGTGGCCCAAGATCATTTAATACACCATTTGGATACAATATCATTGTTGTGTAAAGCTCTCGGTGATAAATTTTCAATTGAGTGATTGTGAAATTCCAGAAGTGGACAGGCAACTGTTGAGCAAGAACCAAAGATATCTTCTTGGCGTAAGTCAAGCAATTAACAGTTACAACTTTCCAAATGACTTATCAAAGTGTGACTCCGGTCCAATTTCACATGCCAGATTGATCACTTGTGCAAATAGAGCCCTTCGACTTTACGCGAGCGTGGAAAACGCATCGGATGCCTTAAAGCCATATTGACATTTATTTTAAAATCTTACTTGCCAGTTTGTTTTGAAATAAAATGCTGTAAGTACATTACAGACGGGCCTATTCATCTGTACAGAGCAATTGAAACATCTCGATACTTTCGTGACAACCTGAAGAAAGTGTAGTCTTTGAAACTGAATGAAACTCGTTCTTTGCTCACCCGGAAAACCTACTGATGGCAATGGTCTTTTATAAAAGGAGGCACATAAGAGAGCTAGGGCTGTTAAAAGCCAGGCAGAATGTTTCAAAGGGTAAAGGCATCTGAATCTTTATCACTCCTACAATCCAAAATTAATTGATTGTAATGTAGCAAAATTAACATTTCCACCGCTTTTTCGGAGATTAACCCATGAAGAAATACATTTCTTCGTTCAATCAGGTCATATCTCAGTCTAGGATGATAAAAAGTTTTTCAACCACACGTAAGATGTCCAGCGGTGCATTAAATCGGTAACGGAAGCATCATTTAAGGTATGTGGGCCCCAATCAAGAGAGCATCAGGGCCACACTGAAATCAATGTCCATAATACCAGACATTACCACCAAATCGCAGTACAAAGTTGCGTCTTAAAAGTCAGACTTAAACAGATGACATAACAAATTGTATATCTTATACTGTCACGACACTAGTTTTTTAATACAGTGTTTTGATTCTATTATAACAAATTATGTATTTAAGTAATGTAAATAACAAACACCCTCATTGGTTGGATGGAGCATAGGGTGTGGTTTGAACTCGAAGTGCAGCTACCTTCCCGTGGTGAGTTCTGGTTTGTTTAAACATTATCAAATATCTAAACAAGCAAAGAGTTGTACATTGTACAATTTATATGCAAATGTTAATATTGGAACGCAAGCTGATCTCAGGTGATTATTTTCTTTATTCATCAAAATCACTGAAAATTGAATTTTTGCCGATTTTTATTGAGCTTGCGTGATCGGAAGCTATTCTTTAAACGCAACTGTTTATTTTTATTATTATTAAACATTACAATCTGCAAATATTTTTCACTATAGCGATAAAAAATATATATACGTAAAAAAAGAAAAAAATTCTGGAAAAATCTGAAATTTTCAATTTTTTAAAATTTTTAGGCGGTTTGCGGGATCGGAAGATAAAGTCCGATTTAAATATTTTTTTTTTGTTTTTCTTGTATTTACCAATCGCAACTTTTCCGCACTATAGCAACTCGGAAATATCAACTTGACTTTTTTCGCACCACCCTAATATATATATATGTTGAAAATCCATCGTTCAGCAATATTGTGATGAAATAATTCAAATTACATATAATTAGAAACTGAATAAAGTTAAAAAAGTGCAACTCATTAAGTTTTAAATAAATTTTTAGATATAGTTATTTGAAAGATATAAATATAATGGATTATGCATTTTTTGCATATATTTAAAGTACAATATGTCAAAACTTTCTTCAAAAGAGTGAAATTTGGTATTTTTTTCAATATTAGCAGCTCAATGCTAAATTTTTAATATTAGTAGCCAAATATGAGTTTAAAGATTAGGAGTGTCATTTTGAAAATTTCTATTGGGCGGTGAGGAGCTAGTGATTTTTCTCTTTTTTTGGAAAGAGATAATTTCTGTTCGCCCAAGAAGTTTTACTATAAAGCAATATTGTTTATTTTTTTCCCTTAAGAAACGAACATAAAAGATAATTTGAAAAATAAAATAAATGTATAAATAAAAATATTTCCAGGGATGATACATTGGATAGATTTTACATCTGAAAATATTGATAATTTTAAATATGATTTAAATACTACTAAAACCAACCAAAATCCCACTATTTTTATTTCAGATCCAGTTATAATGTAGTATTATGTATAACTTAAAATTAAAAAATTAGTCATAGGAACTCCGCCTCTGATTGATAAAGCTTTTTAAATAATTTCATTATTTTTTGTAAAATATTGATTTCAAAGATTATACAATTTTTTAGACACATTTAAATATTTTTTAACATTACAGTAATATTTTTTTCATAATCTACTTACTTTATTTACCTTGCTTAAATTATTTCAAGAAGATTTCTTTATTAGTTATTGAAATATGATTTTATATATAAAATGAGGCCTTTGAAAATTGAACAATCTTTAATGGCAACTCGTGGCAATTTTCCAAAACTTTGATAATTTTTTCTCATATTTTCACTATTTTTATTTTATAACCATTTTAAAGATATTTTTACGTAAAAAGCAATAACACCCTGCCTTCTGTTAATAATAAATTTTTGATGAACACATTATGTTTGACAAAATTCTTGATTTTAAAAATTCACAAGATAAAAGACATTCTTAGTGTTTAAACATGACAAAAAACAAGAAATAATAATCTGCCTACATTATTTGCCACATATACATTATTTGGAACCTATTTAGTGATTTTATATTGGAATGACTTTTTTTTTAATGCAGTCTTTGAATATAGAACTGTCATTAAAAAAATTTAAAACAATTTTTAAAAATTTTGATATTTTTTTTATCTTAAAAAATATTTTACTTAGGATCAAGAAAATTAAAAATGATTACGTCCTAAATGAGCTATAAACAAACCCAGTTTCATTGAAATTTGTGACAGTGATTAAATGGCTTAGAGGAACTGACATGGAATGACTCTGCTTGATTTGATTTGAAATGCATCTCAAAATATTTTAAATTAGAAAATACTACTAAAAACACCCAAAATCCTACTATTTTTATTTCAGAATCAAGTAAAAGACACCTTTAAGTATATCTCCCACAAAAAATAAATTTAATAAACATATCGCCTTTTGTTGATAACGCTTTTTTTGTTAATGCATTATTTTTCATAAAAAAATCACGACTTCAAAGTTTAAACATTTTTTTACACACACTTAAAATGTTATAAGCGTAACAATATTTTTTTTCTCATAAACTGTGTACTCTAAATATTATGCATAAATTATTTGATGACGATTTGTAGAGTAGATATTGAAATATGATTATATATATGACGTGCTACATTTTAAAGCCGAGCAGTCAAGAATGCCAACTGACGGCAGTTTTTCAAAATTTTTACAATTTTTTTTCTCAGAATCTATTTTACCAAGGAGCAAAAAAATTTACTGGTGATCATATCTTAATAGTAAGAACAAAAACACGCAGTTTCATTAAAATCTGTGATGGTGGGTTACATATTGATATTTTACTGCCTGATTTGATGTGGAATGCCCCAAAAAGAACATTGAGAAAGCTCTTACCTTTACAGTAGCACTGACTAACGTAACGCCCAAGTCGCACGATCGTGTGGGTAACGAAATCTGAAGTCCTATGAGTAACATAAATAGTGTATAATTAATGTTTTTTTATTATATTACACTTATTTAGACATAAAAGCAAATATATTTATCTAAACAATTAGAAATATACTGATAATTACCTTTTTGTGACAGATAAAATGATGAGCTGTTTTCGTTGTACTTGTAAACAAAGCTAACCATGACGGCTAAAAGTAAAACATGTACTACAACCGTCATCCGTTGATAAAAAATGATACTTTACTCTTTTTGCAAACCAGAACAATCGTTCGATTCGGGGTTTTATTACATACGACTGTTTCAGAAGCAAAATTTTACATGTATGTCTAACTCGCACGATCGTGCGGGTTGGGTCTTAAAGGGTTAAGGAGAACTTACTGCTTTTTTTTTTTTACAGAAAACGTTTTGTTGGGATATCACTACTTTTTGTATGTTTTTTCAAGTGTGTTTTTTTAAACGATATTAATGTAAAACTTTTTTTAAAATTTCGGTACTTTTATGTTAGCCGGGCACAAATCTCCTCAATAGCATTTTGGTTTTTCGCCAATAGCAGTTTTCATTTTTCACATGTTTAAATTAGAAACATTGCTTTGATTTTCAAATAAAATATTTTCATTTATGTTATTATTTCTTATTTATTTATTTGTATGTTTTAAATAAAATGAGTGAAAGGCATCTATTTTAAATGAGATGACTGAAAAGTTTATATTTTTAAATGAAATGAATGCAATATGATCAATGGAGATGGAAACAGTATTTGTCGATTTGGCACTTGCGCCCGGCTAACATAAAAATACCTTTTTTTTTGTTTTTTGAGTTTTACAAATTTATACTTTATTTCTTTTTAAATTAAAGTACTAGCCGCCTCTAGCAAGCAGTTTTTTCTCCTTAAATGCATCTTAAGCATTGCATTATGTTACTGTTATTCATAATTTAATTTACTTGCCCATTATTTCTCCAAGCATTTGATAGAGAAATCAAGAACTCTTTACGATCATGGAAGCACATCATATATTATATTTTGTTTTGTTATTTGATCTAACGTGACAAATATCTCTTAACTCACTTATTATTAATAAATGTTTGCTTATCAGTTATGATAGTTCTCTAATGCGGAGATTTTTAATCCTATGAAGTAACTAGCCGTTTCTGGCGACCAGTTTGGTCTCCCTTAAATGTATGCTAAGCATTGCATCATGTTACTTTCATTCTTAAAAACTAATTTACTTGCTCAATCTTTCCGAAATCCAAAGATTCTGATAGAGAAATCAATAATTCTTTGCGATGTTGATAATATTTCGTACATTTTTTGTTGTTATGCGTATTTCGTCTTTTTTGACAAATACCATTTAAATTCTTAAAGGTACACAAAATTAAAAAGGAAATTCAAATGTTAATTTATGTGCTTTAACCATTTAAATTCCGTAACTGTAAAAATGAGTGAAATTCCAAGTGTTTAAACTTATATTTGTTCATTAATTGTCTAAATTAAACTTATTTCACTTAAACATGCTGTTACTTCTATGTCATTTTTTAGTATTAATAAATTTGCTTAAATTTTGCAAATCATGCATTCTTAAAATTTTTTCACTACTTTATAATTAAATAATAAATATATATACTTTTGTTTTTATAAATTTGATTTCCATAAGTTCTTAGTAACGTAACTAAGAGAAATAACCAAATAAAACCGTCGTGAATGCAAACCTTAAACAAACGTTAGCGCCGCGAATTTCCTACTATATCGTCATAAGAATATTGTAGATTCATTGTTGGAGAACCTGCTTTGCGAATGATTCCCTTTACGGCTTAATATTTTCTACCGATCATGATGAATGAATCTCCTGTGTTTGTTTACTTTATGAAGTGAGGAGGTAAACTGTCAACCTAATTTAAATTGAAATTATCTTAGAATATATATTTATTTGAATGTAAATTAGAAACAATCCTTTGATGTTGAAACGAAATATTTTAGTTTATGTTATTATTATTCCGATTAATTATTTATGTACTTTTCCACTACAGGGGCCTTGGCAATTTTTAAAAGCTTGGCGCAATTAGGGCTGCAGAAAGTGAAATACGTTGACAAAATATATAAATAGCTATGAAAACAAATCTGGTGAACTTCTTATTTTTGTTTATATGTATTTATTTGCATATAAACATATTGTACATATATATACAATATTTGTTTATATACAAATTACTTCTGTTTCTACATAAAAATAGATTATTGCCTTCTTTTGATTAAATAAATTGTATACAAATGGAAAAAATTGCTTATGTGTATGAAATAGGATAAGATCGCCGGAAAATTCTATGACATTTTTTTTCTTGCCAAGGACCTACACTGGAAAAATGCCTTTATTTATTTATTTTATTTTAAATGAGGTGAATGAAAGATGTGTATTTTAAATGTATCTGATATATTTATTTAAATTTATCTGTTTTAAATGAAATGGGTGATAGGTTTATAGTTTAAATGAAAGGATGGCAATAGAAGAATATTTGGCGATTTATCCCCTGTGAACGATTAAAGTAAAAGTGCCGAAATGGCCGTTTGGCACACTGTAAAAAAAATTTTGTAAAGTTACTAAAATTTTTCTAGGAAACTGGGATTCCAGGAACTTTCTTTGTAACGGAAACAAGAAAAAATCCTGTAACAGATGCTGTTACAGAAATTTTTGCTGTTGCCGTTACATAAAAAGTTCCTGGAATCCCAGTTTCCTAGAAATATTTTAGTAACTTTACAGATTTTTTTTTACAGTGCATGTAAACAGTAAAGCGGTCATCCCAGAACTGTTGATGACAGTCACATGACTTAGGCTATTATTATAGAGATGTATCTGATATATGTATTTAAATTTACGTGTTTTAAATTAAAATTATGTGTTTTAAATGAAATGAATGGGTGATGGGTCTATATTTTAAATGAAAGGATGGCGATGGAAGAATATTTGGCGATTTATCACCTGCGCACGACTAAAATAAAAGTGCCGAAATGGCCGTTTGGCATGTAAAAAGTAAAGCAGTCAGCTCGGAACTGTTGATGACAGTCACATGACTTAGGCTATTATTATAGAGATATTTTCTAATTGGGTTCACTGCCAATTATAGTATTTTAACTGATACGATTTGGTGAAAGAGAAATGGTTCTTATGAAAACCTTTGACAGTATCTGCATTTACATTAAACCATATTGATACTAATATCATTTTGTTTCACGCTAACATTTTCAGTAGGTTCGATTACGAAAGAATAGAAAATCTACTGGCGGACTACCATGATCCATTGGAAAAATCTATCATTATTCTCATCTAATCGTCTTGAACAATGTGCCAATGTGCCGTGTATAAGATTTTAGCTAATTGTACTCGAAACCTGAAAACTAAAATGCGAAGAACCCGATTACAGAAGATTCATTCTAACGTACATATCGATAAACATGTTACATGTTTTAGAATTATAATAATCATAAGGAGAACTGGCAGTTTCGATGCTTTAATTGTTTCTGTAAATTCTCTTTAGATAATACAGAAGTTTTAACAGAGTAAAGACCATCAACATAGTAACAGTAAGTATAATAAGAGTACAATATAAAAACAATAGTAGTGGTTTTGTACAGTGACGAAAATATTAACACTTTGTGAATATTTATACGTTATACCATTTAACTAATCGGATGATACGCGGAAATTATAAATAGATGGTTCGCACTAATAAGCACAGTCTGTAGGTGGTTTTCACAAAGATATGACTTGGCAGAACAGTTACATTTTAATACGCTAATCAATTTTTAACTAATCCTAAAATTTCAGCCGTCAACACGATGAAGTGATAAACTCAGGCTAATTTTCTGCAATCGTGTTTTGGTGAAAACATATCTTAACTATAACTATAATCTTTCTTTTACAGATTTAAAATTAATAACTAGAAAATAGGAAATCTGCTTTTTCAGAATTTAGTGTTGCTCTCGATGAAAAAAATATACGTATATATAATTAGTACAAAACATATTTCAATTTTAAGAGTTAAAGCACACACTTTTATTTTATGTAAAATGACGTCATTCGCATCCGCTTAAGAATTCCACATTTACGATTCACTCTTAACCATCTACAGTAAAGCATGCATAGGATGTCACTATCGCAAAATAACACACAAATGCAGCAAAAACATGCCGTCATTAAAGAAACTTGGCAGAAAAAAACGGCTATCTAATGATTCATAGGCATTCATTTGTTTGTAACATTAATATAGACGATTTCATTCAGGACGTCAGTCCCGATGTTTTGGTTGGAAACTGACACCAAACAAACGGTTGCTATGTTTTTTTTTCTATTTTGTTTGTGTGTTGCAGCTAAATCTTGTATCTATATCTCACATCTAAAAGAGTTTTAATACTTGATAGTATGTAATAGTAACATTTTCCACGATTTATTTTTAATAAGAAATGACGCATAGTAACCGTTTGTTTGGAGTCAGTTTCCAACCAAAACGTCATGAATGACATCAAACTGAAAGCGTCTATAGATACTTCAAATTAAATATAGTTTATAATAGCTCCATGTTTTAACATAAACTTTTCGTTTATATTTTTTTCAAAATAGCATGTATTTTAATTACATTTTCTTTCGGTTGATATGAGAAAATGGCAACAAAAAGATATAATTGGTATTTTTCAGATATTTTCCCTTTACTTTCTACATAAATGGAGTACTTGAGTTTCTAAAATTAGACAAATGATGCTGAAAACTACAGAAAAATTAATATTTGAAAAATAAATGGAGATACTCTTTTCAAACAAATTGCATTTAAAAGTACTTTTTTTTCCAATACGACGGTATAAAAATTGAAAATGTGCGATGTTTAGAAATTAAAATTGCTGTAGCGTATTTAATCGTATTGCTTTGTTATACGCCAGGCTTCTGTAAGGTAACGTTATTTTTTGAAGACGACACAAAATAAGCTGGAGGAAGAAATAGCATACCGTACCGGGGACTAATAAATTAACATTACGTATACGTAGGATGATAAAACAATATTATAACATTAGCAGCGGTCTTCGAACGCCGAATCTGTCGCACATCATTAAAAACAGCTTTATTAGTTACACATTTCATTTAATTAAAAGGATATTTTTAAATTTTCATATGAGAATTAGAATATTTTTCCACTATAAAGGCCTTGGCATTTTTAAAAAATCTTGACGCAATTTGGGCTGCAGCAACTGAGATATGTTGCCAAATGGCATAAGCAACTATGAAAACAAACCTGATGAACTTTTAAGTTGTTTATATATGCATTTATATGTATATATATATATATCTATATATCTATATATATATATATATATATATATATATATATATATATATACCTCAAGTAAGATGGAGTGATGAAATCTGAAAAGTAGCCGGTGTAAATTGGATGACTAAAGCACTAGACAGGAAACATTGGAAAAATCTGGGGGAGACCTACATCCAGCAGTGGATTGAAAACGGTTGATGATGATGATGATGATATATAAACATTTATTTATATATGTTTAAAATATTGTTTTTTATATACAAATTATTTCTGTTTGCATATAAAAAATAAATAAACGGGTTCCTTACATTAAATAAATTTTATACGTATGGAAAAATTGCTTGCGTACATAAAACAGTAAATAGGTTGCCATAAAATACGTTACCATTTTTTTTTCTCGTCAACGCAGATTTCTCAGTTTCGCCAAGGCTACTATATCGGAAAAGTACCGAATTGCGATTATATTTTGTTAAATGTTTTAATATCGTGAATATATCATAACCTATACTGATTAAAATTCGCAGTTATATTTATTTTTTCTATGTAACAAACATTTTTGGAAAAGCATATAAAATTTTATTCTGCTTGAAATTAAGTGGCACCTTCAAAACTCAGTAATCGAGTTTTGGCGACCAATATTGACCCAATTGAATGTGTTAAGGAACTGTTTACGGCCAAATCAACAACCCCTGTTTGAAGGGTTTAGAGGCGAAAATTTTGTGTTTTCAGATTTTTCTGGTTAATTGTGCTACAAACCCGACTTACTTGTGAAATTTCATGATTCTACGACTTTTAGAAGTACTTTAGTTATTTGATGATGGGAAGTGAGTCAGTGAAAAAAAAGCGCTTTTTCGGAATTTAATATTTCGAAAACTACTAAATACAGAAACATGAAATCGTGGAACCTTACTTTCAGTTTGATCATACAAACATGTGTATAAAAGAAAAATTTCCACATCTCTCCCGAAAACGACGTTATGAGGGGGTGAAAAGTATGCCGAAGTGGTTCAGAAAAAGGTAGCTTACGGGTTGTGCGAACTTGGCGGACGCACTGCCGTGCCCCTAGATATGTTTCATAATATCTAAATATCTAGATTTTTGACTATATTAATAAAAATTAAGTATGGAATATTTAATTCATTAAAATTTTTGGAATAAAATAAAATTCCAATCATATAAAGACGGAGTATAGCGGTTAACAAATTGAACATAAGTTGATGTTAATTTTATGTTCAACATAAAATGAAAATCTCTCTTTTCGTTGATACTGTTTAAAGCCAAAGTGTAATATTATTTACTTAATCTTTAGTAATAAGGCCCACAGTCTAACTGCGCACATAAGCAAAAGTGATTTGGCGCACGAGCGTTTTTTAATATATTTAATGTTACCACATTCTCTTGAAAGAATATTGCAGCTATGGTGATTAATATTGAAATTTGACCATATTAGTTACACAAACGGATGTAAAAAAATAAAGAAAATCGTCTTTTTATTAATTTTTAATTTGCTCTGAGCAATCAATTGCTAAGTGTGGTAACATTGTGACTAATTACTTTACATTATTGTAGCAAATAAATGTTCATTGCTGTTCATAGATTTAAAATAAATTATGCCTGGAAAGCATTTAAAAAAAAAAAATGAGTGACATTTTTCGAAAAATTTGATTTGAAATTGCAATGTTTTCCCTATTCGATGATGTAAAAAGTGAAATTAAAAAATTTTAATTGATGTATATGAGCACTAAAAGCGAAAATGGTAGCACAGCTTGTTGCGACCTTCGTTATGACATTGGAATATCAAACTAATTTTATGGATATCATATTGAGCGAACATTTCTAACAACAACTATAGGGCCTTTTTAAAGAAATAGAGCTTTGTTGCTTATAAATATACATTTTTTTATATTATATGGGTATTACACAGAAAATTGTGCTTGTTCCCAATTCGTTCCATTCGCAATCATCACTTATTAGTATGTCTGGAAATAAAACTTGTTACTATCGAAAATTACTCAGTAGTCGGATGGTTTAGACCTCTCAACTCCAGCGTGAGGTGCGAATTATTCTTCTTTATAAAGTTTTCGTGCTTTTTGTCTTAGTAAACTCTGTTTTGTGTATCTCTTCATCCAGTGATTCTATTTAAATCATTTTTTTTTAAATTTTGATTAATAGGATCGCGTGAAGACTAATTGAGAAAATAGCGTCAATGCCTTTGTCTGAAAACATCTGATAAATCAATCTACTCCCTATATCTGTTCTCTTCCCTACAGATAATGCAATGTTTACTGTCATAATCTTCCATATAATTGTCATCCTCGCCGTCTTGCTTTACTTCCACTATATTTGTTTGAACTACGGTTGAACATTATATATCCTTCGTTGTAAACATCCTATATTTCTTAAGAATTGATAGGTTTGGTTTGTAGTTTGATAATAATTTGGTGAAGAATTGAAATAAAATATCACACGTGACTAATTCCTTGCACGGGTGGCCCAGAAATTACAACACACTTGAAAATTGAACTTCGGTTCACATCTACTCACATCTTGTTTTGAAATGAATTGTTGATAGTGAGTTACATAGATCTCCAACAATGGTATCTGGTGCTTCTAGGTATGACTGGAATTCAGAAAAACTGATGTTGATAACTTATCCTCTTTTCAGTATGTAATCAAAAGTATATAAGGTTAGTTGGGGTAACTGGACCCACGAGGTAACTGGGCCATAGGCTATTTTATAAAAACCTGTTGGTGTTTTTTTAAATTTTAGCTTTTGTGAACAATGCCCTTTAATCTCTACTTCCTAAAACAACGTGTATCAATTAAATCATAACTCTCACTTTGCTGTGATAGGTTGTCAAAAATTTACATTTCTTTTTTTTAAAAACAACGTCAATATGGTTGAACTTCCTCGGATTTTTATTAAAATACTGTAAGTACTTTTATTAAACAATCATTTTTTTTAAAGATTAGACATGTAACTACATTAATATTATTAGGTATCTATACAAATTTACTTCATGTTTCAATTGTAAGCCCGGTGTTCCAGATACCCCATAAATTTTTCAAGAATGGGGTAACTGGGACATGTATCTGGGATAACTGGACAATGCTGGATCCAGCTACCCCAATAGTTATAAATAATTCTTTTGTGTTTCTCTTACTGCGGGAAGTAAATTTCTCCATTGTTTTTTGCTCGCAATAAAGAAAATGATAGAATACCTTATTAAAATTACGTAATGAAATTTAAAAAAAACATATTGAGTGGTATCAAACCAAATTTCTTGACCCCTAGAGAGGCGGTGATGCCGTTATGGCATCACTTAATTTTAATTTCTAATTGCCACATTGGCATCTGAATTTTATAATGAAAATTTCACCTTTATTAAGTACGCGAAAATATACTTTTACTTGTTTTCAGATAGATTCTCTTGTAAATATTTGTGTCAGTAAGTTATCTCAACATTTTACGAATGCAAGTACCTTGCCCCTGAAAGAGAGATAGCCAGACCTTGAAATTGTACTATAACCAGGGGTCGCACTGTATAGGGAATATTTTATCGTTCCTACCATTTTTATCGTTCCTATTTTGAAAATAATATCTTCATCGCACCTTTCTTTATGGGTTCTGGTAGGAAAAATAAAATTTTTCCCTATGTAATGCGACTCCTGGATTAAGGTAAAGTACTTACGTAGCTAATAAGACTCACATACTATACATTACTGGTGACTCGCCCAACATTGTTTATTAGTGAGAAAGTGGAGACTCAGGTATCGGCCGGAGTAGCTCCGTGGTTAGAGCAGCAGTCTTGTATACTGTGGTCCCGGGTTCGATTCCGGGCTCTGGCTAATTTTTCACTCCAGTTGGGTTTATTGTATTTATTGTTCTATACATAGGTATCTATACATATTTACTTCATGTTTCAATTGTAAGCCCGGTGTTCCAGATACCCCATAAATTTTTCAAGAATGGGGTAACTGGGACATGTATCTGGGATAACTGGACAATGCTGGATCAAGTTACCCCAATAGTTATAAATAATTCTTTTGTGTTTCTCTTACTGCGGGAAGTAAATTTTTCCATTGTTTTTTGCTCGCAATAAAGAAAATGATAGAATACCTTATTAAAATTACGTAATGAAATTAAAAAAAAACATATTGAGTGGTATCAAACCAAATTTCTTGACCCCTAGAGAGGCGGTGATGCCGTTATGGCATCACTTAATTTTAATTTCTAATTGCCACATTGGCATCTGAATTTTATAATGAAAATTTCACCTTTATTAAGTACGCGAAAATATATTTTTACTTGTTTTCAGATAGATTCTCTTGTAAATATTTGTGTCAGTAAGTTATCTCAACATTTTACGAATGCAAGTACCTTGCCCATGAAAGAGAGATAGCCAGACCTTGAAATTGTACTATAACCAGGGGTCGCATTGTATAGGGAATATTTTATCGTTCCTACCATTTTTATCGTTCCTATTTTGAAAATAATATCTTCATCGCACCTTTCTTTATGGGTTCTGGTAGGAAAAATAAAATTTTTCCCTATGTAATGCGACTCCTGGATTAAGGTAAAGTACTTACGTAGCTAATAAGACTCACATACTATACATTACTGGTGACTCGCCCAACATTGTTTTTAGTGAGAAAGTGCAGACTCAGGTATCGGCCGGAGTAGCTCAGTGGTTAGAGCAGTAGTCTTGTATACTGTGGTCCCGGGTTCGATTCCGGGCTCTGGCTAATTTTTCACTCCAGTTGGGTTTATTGTATTTATTGTTTGTATGTCTGTATAATATTTATATATACCTTTACTTACGTAGCTGTTTGTTCATAGATTTACCTTGCTATTTTTTCCTTAAAATACCCATTTGACTTTTATACTTATTATCTATACTAAAGTACATAAGTACTTACTTACATTTTATGTTTTTGGTATAAATAAATCTATTATTTTCACTTTTAGTGCTTCTTTTAGGCACACTGACAGCAAAGGTTTCCTTAAAACGCTGTTTATAGACATATAATTTACATGATCTGCCTGGTTTAAATTTTTTAAAGCTGTTTACACTTTTTCAAACAGGACCGTATATCCTATATGAAAAATATAAACGCGAGTGGAACATAGATCCCCCTGGTCCATTTACCCCATTTTTGGGGGCAACTGGACCCATGAGGAAAGAATGATTAAATATACATATTTTTATATTTTTAAATATTAAAATGTAATTTTGATCATTTCTGTCTGATAGAGGGAACATAACTGAACACATTTACAGAATTTCAGACTTTAATTAAAATGAAAATTAGCTTTTTGAAGCTGAAATATCAGAAGCTCCAGAGTCACATTGTAAAATCATGGCCCAGTTACCCCAACTAACCTTAGTATGAAAATTTTAAAAAATACTGTAAATATATTTGTGAGTGTGTGCATATACATAATATATAAATCAATGCATTAATGCTTACTATCTGGCACAGCATCCCGATATGTTGCATTTACATTCTTTGAGATATTTAAAATTTTAGAGAAAAAAGAAGTTCCATTTTATTTTACATTTATACAAATCTTATAGTATTAATGTTTCTTGAATTTCTAATCGCAAGCAGGAAATAATATTTACAACGTAATTTAACTGTAAATTACTAAAATTACACACTATGCCGATACAAAGAAGAAGATAATGTGTTTTTCAAAGTCAAAAGAATGAACTAATTAACCCTTTCTAAGGCAGAGGGAAGTATATATCTCGCATACTTTTAATCCCCAAATGCCAAAAGTGTACCAGAATTTTTTAACAGAATTTTGCTTTCAGAATATATGTGACGAAAAGTATTTAATTACTGTCAAAGGAAAATGTTCTTAAAATCGGTTGATATTAAATCATATCTACATTTTACGTTTGAATCAATTTTTTTAGAAATTATTAAATTACCATCCAAATAATCAATAAGGGAAAGATACGAAGATTAAAATATGTATGTAAATATAGTAGTCTATAGTAAATTTTTGTTATTTTCTTCTTAAATAATGAATAATAATAAAATGGAGTTTCGCTCTGTCTGTCTGTGTATGCCCCAGTCTGTGTTGGCTAGCGAAATGTACCGCATGTGCAGGAGTGAAAATTTGTATGAGGATAGACGAAGGCGTGTTTTGATGTAGCCGAGGCTTAGAATTTTAAATTTTAAGTTTTTGATAATTAGTCCAGTTATTAAGTAAAAACTCATCGAATACTCATTCTTTAATAAAACACCTGCATTTGATTTGAAATTACAGACGATGGAATTTTCTAATTTTCAATAATTTGCGAAAATTAAGGTAGCTATTTTAAGAATCAGTTTGAAACTCTCTATACATATGTAGAATTTTTTTTTTTTTTTTTTTTTTGCATACGAATATCGAATTTTTTTAAAAATTGGTCATCAATATTTTTTATATTTTTGCAAAAAAATCTGACGATAAAATTCAATAATGAATCAGACGGGGATCGTGATTCATTAAAAATTGAAAAAAGAGATATTCTTCCGGCCGATCCATCCATTTACTTTCCGAAAGGGAAAGGAAATAATTGGGAACTAAGGAAAGAAAATTAAACTAACTAAAAAGTCGTTAAATGTACGTAAAACTTGATGGTGAGATCTGGAGAAGAAGGGGAGAAGCATATTTTTAATGCATCGAATTAATGAAGAAAACTGAATGCCTACGGATAAATAAATTTACTCTGCATTTAATTCTATATCAAAATATTTAAATGGTGGCGTTTTTGGCATTAAATATTATTAGCTTAACTCACATTTTTTATAAAGCCCTCATATACATATTTTTTATAACATATAAAAATTTTAAATAGGGGATTGAATTATAGTGACAGGATGATCAGATACCGTTTTCCGATCTCTTCATGTGATATATCATTGGATAGCTCTTTGACCACTCTTTAATATTATGCATCATCCGCCCCCACCCGTCCTCCCCTCTACTCCCCCATTTCAAATTTATGTCATTGGTAAAGTATCTTTGTGTCTAAGTACCTGAGCCTCTTATATCGCAACTTCTTAAAAACTTGACTAAAACGATAACTCAGTACGGGGCGGCCGTTTCTGCCTTTCAATCGTTCTTCCCCCCCCCTCAGATCATTAGAGCATTAGTTGCTCGTCCATCTAGGGAACAATTTTGCATATTTTTCCGACACCTCATGTGATATATTATTGGATAGACTTTTGACAACAGTTTCATACTATGTAACCTCGTCCTTCACCTTTATCATCTCAATTGCTCCCGGGGTTTATTCACATATTTGATTCCCCATCACCTCAAATAATACATCTACAAATAGATTAAATAAAGGAGTTTCATTCTTATAGAGGTTTGTTTAGAACAGAGTACTCCCAGTGACGGTGTTAAGTAGGACTAACAGATTTTGCAGCAGTGAGCAATGTGGTGCCGCCATGTGGTGCCGCAGACAGTGGGAACCATATGGAATGTTCATATAAAACGTATTAAGTCCCATGGCGGTGGAAGGTGGAACTAAAAAAATTACAGCAAGTGCGTAGCACATCTGCTATACGGTGCCGTATGCAGCTTGCTCACGTGTTGGAGGTTTTTTTTAAACAAAATGCGCCCACTGGAGGTTAAAGGTGGAAATAGAATATTCGCCGGTTCATGTGGAGCCCGTCCGGTGCTTGAAAGGTCTTAGTTGTATTTAAAAATATTACCAAACAGGCTCCACACCTGCAAAATACATCGAAAGTTTTCCATTATTTTATGGCTGGTGAGGCTTTCTTCATATCATATATATATATATATATATACTTAAAATATTTGAACCAAAATAACCTTCACATATTTAATTCGCCCTATTTTGCCCCAGTTATTCATTCCTCATCTGTGATTGCAACTAATTTACGTATAATATTAGATTTTTTCCCCCTTTTTTTATTTGATTCATTTTTATTAACACTTTCCAACAAAGTTGAAAAGTGTTTATGACTTCGGTTTGTCTGTCCGTCTGTCCACACTCTAACTCTCGTAAATATGCTCGGATCGTTCTGAAAATTTTTTATGTTATTGACCTGTACCATAGCACGCTCCTTATTTCAAATGAAGTTTGTAGCATGTTTAGTTCATTTACAGGGAGAGTCATAAGTTTTCCGTTACATTACGGCCAATGGAAAAAAATCGTTTCAAATGATTTTTAATGGTGTTGCACTCTTTCAAACATAGTAAAATTGATATTCATTTATGAAGTCCACTAAAATATGCATTCTGTTGAATATGCGGGGCTAAGAATCGTTTTTGTTCATTTACAGGGCCACACAAAAGACTTCTGTTCATAATGGTATAAGGGAAATTGCTTGCCGTGTATTTGAAAAGATTTCAGATACTATATTGTATCCGAATTACTGTTTATTAGTAATGATTGCTCGAAAGGCATTTTTAATTATGATATGCGATTTTTTAGGGATTCGTTCATCTGACGAAACCCTATTCGTCTCGCTCCTCTGTCTGTCTGTCTGTCTGTCACTGAGCCCGTTCTCAGAAACTATACATGTTGGAGACTTGAAATTTTGCATACTTATAGCTGAACACCACACATCATACGAAAAATCATAAAATTTTGAAAAAGTCGTACATTTAACCCTTTGAGCTCCCACATGTGTATTTTAAATAATTCTTTCTAAGTGAGCCCCTATTTAGGTTGGAGGCGTGAAATTTTTCATACTTATAGCTGAACACCACATATCATACGAAAAATCGTACCTTTAACCCTTTAGGCTCCTACATGCGTATTTTAAGCAATTCTTTCTAACTTAGCCCCTTATTAAATTGGAGATTTGAAAATTTGCATACTTATAGCAGAACACCTGAGGCCAGGCGACAAATCATAAAATCTTGAAAAAGTCTTAAGTTTAACCCTTTGAGCTACCACATATGTATCGTAAGCAATTCTTTCTAAGAGAGCCCCTACTTAAGTTGGAGACATATATTTTTGCATACGTATAGCTGAATACCTCAGACCATACGGCAAATCATAAAATTTTCAAAAAGTCTTATATTATTAACTCCTCCAGGCTCTAACTTGTGTATTTTATGCAATTTTTCTAACCTCCGCCCTTTTCACCCGGGGAGCACTTTTCCAACTTTTGCCGACACCCCTTTGACCATTCTTTCATATTATGCACCATAGCCTTACAAATTTTAGTTCCATTATTTACTGCCAGGGAAGCCTACTTATCTCGGGTGCTATCGGCCCAATCCCCTTGACTAATATATCTACGGATAGTATATAAAACGGAGTTTAGTTAGGATAGAGGTTTGTTTAGAATAGAGTTCGCCCCTGGTTGCGAAATGTGGAACTAACAGATTTTTCAAAAGGGTAAAGAGCTACAGAAATGAATTCGTAAAGGTTACTGAATATGAGCATAAATTGCTTAAAGGTGGGTTTTGAAGGCGTTATGCATTTTTACGCTGAACTGAATTTAGTGTACTAAGAAATATTTGTAGAATATAGATAAAATGATATACAGGACCACGCAAAGAGTCGGATACATTTCCGCCTATGGGTGATAATTTCTGGAAATATAATTTCAGTAGTTTTAAGCGTGTTTTAGTTTGAATTAATTTTTAGCTAAATAGTGGCATGTGTTAAAGGTACTAGGTAAACTACAGGGCTGTACAAAAGTATTTAAGTATGTTTCCATCTATTAGTATAAATTGCTGAAAGATGAATTTCAACTTGTTATGCATTTTCTTGCTAAACTAAATTTTCCCATTATGAAGTATATATATCAACATACAGATCGAATACAGGGCTGTTCAAAAGAATTGGGATACATATTTGGCTATGGGCGGTAACTACTGAAATAAGATTTTTAAATGTTTACTTGGTTATCTTATTTACCTCATTTCCTTAAGTAACGAAGTTTCGTTAAAGCTTTCAGGGAGTGTTGGAAAGTGTTTCATAATCTATGCTGTACGCATGATTTTTCTTACTTGTTAGTTATTGCATCGAATTAACGTAAATTATATAAATGTTTGTAAACATAGTTTTTTAAAAATTTTATACAGATGTTTGAGCATCAGAAATAAAACTGTTTTAATTAGCCCCCGGGACGGTATGCTATTTCTTTCTCCCAGCTTATTTTGTCTTAAAAAAATAACGTTACCTTACAGGCGCTAGGAATAAACAAATCAAATGTATTATTGTGCGAATAAATGCTCTACAGCCTTTTTTAAAAATTCTAAGTATCGTACATTTTCAATGTTTATATCGTCGTATTGGGAAAAAGAAAATACTTTTTTATGCAATTTGTTTGAAAACTGCATCTCCATTTGTTTTTGAAATATTAATTTTTTTTTGCAGTTTTTAGCGACATTTGTTTCATTTTGGCAACTCAAGTACGCCATTTCTGTAGAAAGTAAATTATATCTTCCTGTTGCCATTTTCTCATAAAAATTGAAAAAAAAAATTAAAATACGTGCTATTTTGAGAAAAATATAAATGAAGGATTTATGATAAAACATGGAGCTAGTATAAACTATATTTAACATTAAGAATCTATATTAATGCAAATGACGTCATTTTACATAACATAAAAGCGTGTGCTTTAAGTCATAAAATTGAAATATGTTTTGCAGTAGAGCCCCGGTTATCCGAGTTCCGCTTAACCGAGTTATTTCCTTCTGATGGACTGGTGGTTTCTATTATTATGAAACAGCCATTATAAATGAAGCGTTAGGTGAAGATGAAAGAGCAGCCGTAAAAAGTTAGAACTCTGATTTTCTGGTCAGAATGAAAAAAAAAATGGCCAAACAAAAAATTATGGTCATAAAAAAAAAAAAAAAAAAAAAAAAAAAAAAAAAAAAAAAAAAAAAAAGGCCATTTTTCCCCCCTTCTGACCAGAAAATCAGAGTTCTAACTTTTTACGACTTCTCTTTCATCTTCACCTAACGCTTCATTTATAATGGCTGTTTCATTATAATAGAAACCACCAGTCCACCAGAAGAAAATGAAGTAATGGAATGGGGGCGACACTAAATTCTGAAAAAGAAGAATTCCTGTTCTCTAGTGTTTCTTTTTGTTTCGATATTGAAAGTTCGTTTTCTTCATCCTGTGTAGAAGTGGTAGCAAGGCGTATGGTACCCTAGTCACAAATTTAAAGTATTCCAATTTTAACTTAAAGATTACATTAATTTTCATTTTATCTTATACAAAAACCTAACTTTATCACAAAAAATAAATCAAACAATTAGGAGTTAAGAAACAATATTAATGAAACAATGAAAAATCCAAATGTTGCATTTTCGATATAATGACGACACGCTTGTTATGCCGTTCATATTTATGTTCTTTTCTCTGCTTCATTAGTGAGATTAACATTTTTAGTTCACCACAATTTTATCTTATGTTAACACTTTAGATTTACGCTAATACTTTACAGAATGTTAAATTTTATAAAAGTGGTAAGTTACAGTTGTGTTTACCCAGAGTTAGTTTTTTCCGAATTCTGCATATAAATAAATGGGCAGAAAAAAGGTTTATAGGTCAATAAAGCAACTTAAAAAAACACATGTGTGTAACCTATACTAAAAGTGAATAAAATACTTTTCCATTGTAGTACAAGGTATCACAAAATTATACATAATCTATAGCAATAGGTTAATTTCTTATAACCTTGTATAAATAAATCAAAACAAGTTTTTAATAATTCATAGATTTATCTGTAATTCATAGTACCGTATTTGAACGAATATTGGTATTTTATGACATCACATGGGAGAATATGTGACTCAGTAGATCACGTCTGAAGATTTTATATTTTTCCATGGAAAACTAAAGATAGAAAAATTCGGAAAATGCCTTGGTTCATTATCGTGATTTATTAATTTTCTAAAAGAGATGTTGCAATAGTTTTCTTTTTAAGAAACATTATTCTGAAGCTCAGAAATGTGGCATTTGGATCCGACATGGAGCATCGTGGACAAGGAATCGTGACAGATAAATTAAAATATTAATGTGTATTTAAAGGGGAAATTACTGTATTAGAAATATTTAATATTTTTTAATACATTAAATAGTAAAGAACATCTGGAATTGACTTCACATGCATAAAAACATTCAAAATATTTTTGGTGCCTAGTGACATAATTCATAATGGATAAGTCATAAATATATCTTACAATTATTACTTAGATAAATCAAATAGCTTGTTTTAAAAAACATAAGATAACTTTAAGAATAATTTTCTTTGAAATACTTGGATGATTTCAGTTGTAGCGCATAAAAAGAAATACCAATAAGTTTTAGCTAATTTTTTTGCTTTAATTGTAGCTTTAATTGTTATAAATGACATCTACCTATGCTAAAACTAATAAATAATGCTGTTGCTGCTGCCGTAATATTACTTATTGTGACTATTAACATTATCAACTTACTGTGCAAAACAATTGCATATGAAAGCATCAGAATTGGTAGTTGTCTGAGCGAAGCGAAGGCTAATACTCAGCGAAATATTATTATCCGGACACTTTACTACTACGATGGATATTAACGCCATGTTATACTTAAAGAAAAGCCTAATAAAAACCTTTCGTCAAGCATAACTCAAAAAATATTTGTCGGATTTTGTTTCTGATTGCACCAGAAGGTACCTATGAGGGTCGCCTACTGAATGCACCTACTATGAAAAATAAGTTCCAAACCGTTTAAAAATTATATAGAAAAAACTCTTAAAAAAGCACAATTTATCTGCATACGTCACAGAAATTTGGTGTGCGTCACTTTCACCGGTTGATGTTTCGTAGACAACTGGTTTAAACACATGGAGCAAATAAAAAAAAATACGCACGCAGTAATATTGAATAGATCAGTTTCAACCACGTGATCACAAACCTTGCAACAACCCTTGGCAAAACGTTTTGGTGGGCAAACAAATAATAATACAGTATTCCGTACCACGGTGACCGTTTTTAGCCTGTTGTATATAATCTGGCATGTTGTATGACATACAATTGTGGATGATTAAAACAAAAGACATGAGTGTTTATTGATCCGGGAGGTTATCTTTCTCTAGATGTCTGTCTGTCTATCATACAGCATGCAATTTTCTTGTAAAGGATGATATTATTATGCAGTAAAACCTCCATAACGGACACACCCGATTAGTGGACACCTCTATTTAGCGGGCATTTTTCTGATTACCAACTCTTAAATAACTGTACATGTTTTACTCTCAGTAGCGGACACCTCCAAATAGAGGACAAATTCTGCCCTCCCGAGGTGTTTGCTATTCAGAAGTTTTACTGGTAAAACCTCCATAGCGGACACACCCGATTAGCGGATACCTCTATTATCGGACATTTTTTTGATTGGACACATGACCAACTCTTGGAGTTGGACACATGACCCGAAGAGTTGGACACATGACCAACTCTTAAATAACTGTACATGTTTTACTCTCAGTAGCGGTCACCTCTAAATAGAGGACAAATTCTGCATTCTCGGGGTGTCCGCTATTTAAAGGTTTTACTGTATATAATATTGATAATTATTTTACAGGGCCGCACAAAAGAATAAGAATATATGAAACGAATATAAACTAAAATCGGGATTGGTAGATCGCTGATGGTAATGTAATTTTAGGATGTTGTTACAGTCATCCGCAGCATGTTTTTAGAGTTTCGTTCATCTAACGAAACCCTACCTGTCTCACTCCTTTGTCTGTGTGTTTGTCCGTCTGTCACAGAGCCCGTTCTCAGAAACTATATATGTCGGAGACTTGAAAATTTGCATACTTATAGCTGAACACCACACATCAAACGGCAAATAATAAAATTTTGAAAAAGTCTAATATTTAACACTCTGGGCTCTAACTTGTGTATTTTAAGCAATTTTTCTAACTCAGCCCCTAATTTAATTAAGTTGGAGACATGAAATTTTGCATACTTATAGCTGAACATCTCACATCAAACGACAAATAATAAAATTTTGAAAAAGGCTTAATATTTAACCCTTTGGGCTCTAACTTGTGTATTTAAAGCAATTTTTCTAACTCAGGCCCTAATTAAGTTGGAGACATGAAAGTTTGCATACTTATAGCTGAACACTTGCGATAACACGATAAATCATAAAATTTTGAAAAAGTCATATTTAACCTTCCGGTCTCTAACTTTTGTATTTTAAGCAATTTTTCTAACTCAGCCACTAATTAAGTTGGAGGCATGACATTTTGCATACTTATAGCTGAACACCTCACATCAAACGACAAATAATAAAAATTTTGAAAAGTCTAATATTTAACCCTCTGGGCTCTAACTTGTGTATTTTAAACAATTTTTCTAACTCATCCCCTAACTAAGTTGGAGGCTTGAAAGTTTGCATACTTATAGCTGAACACTTGCGATAACACGATAAATCATAAAATTTCGAAAAAGTCATATTTAACCATCCAGTCTCTAACTTCTGTATTTTAAGCAATTTTTCTAACTCAGCCCCTAATTAAGTTGGAGACATGAAATTTTGCATACATATAGCTGAACACCCCACATCAAACGACAAATAATAAAATTTTGAAAAAGTCTATTATTTAACCCTCTGGGCTCTAACTTGTGTATTTTAAGCAATTTTTCTAACTCAGCCCCTAATTAAGTTGGAGACATGACTTTTTGCATAATTATAGCTGAACACCTCACATCAAACGACCAATAATAAAATTTTGAAAAAGTCTATTATTTAACCCTCTGGGCTCTAACTTGTGTATTTTAAGCAATTTTTCTAACTCAGCCCCTAATTAAGTTGGAGACATGAAATTTTGCATACTTATAGCTGAACACCTCACATCAAACAGCAACAAATAAAATTTTGAAAAAGTCTAATATTTAACCCTCTGGTCTCTAACTTGTATATTTAAATCAATTTTTCTGACTCACACCCTAATTATGTTGGAAACATAAAAATTTGCATACTTATAGCTGAACACCTCACATCAAACGACAAATAATAAAATTTTGAAAAAATCTAACATTTAACCTCTAATATTTTGTCTCGCGCAATTTTTAAATTTAAACTGTTTTGCAATACTATTTTTTGTTCATTTTGCATAATAAGTGTAATGTGACGTAATTTGTTCTATTTCAGATTTCTAACGCATGTTAATTTATTTATTTTACAATATCCTTTCTCTTTTAAAATTCACATGTAAATATAGTTTTTATGGCGTAATTTCCAATAAGTACCTGCTTTTTATACCTATTTATTTAATTATAATTTGAAGGTTTTTTTCTGTTTATAATAGTAACGTGTAAATTATTTTTTTATTTGAAGCAAACATTATTGTTTGCGCTGTTTATACAGTTGGCAACAGTTTAAATTAATACCATTTTCAAAAATATGTAAAAAATATCTGTCAAAATGCTGAATATTTGAATTTAAAATAGAAATAAAACCTCAAAAAATGAGTCAAATTAAAAAAATTAATGAAATCTGCAGACCGGGATCTTCTATTGAATAAAATGATCTAAAAATGATTAAATTCCCATGTATAGCTTTTGCTCTTATAATTTTTTTTAATGGAACGATTTTGTCCAGCTTTAGCATTAAATATCTCTTAAAATAGATCTTCGATTTGAAAACTGTATGCATTAGTGTGTTGATCAAACATTTCGCTATAATGCCACCGATTTTCATATATTTGTATGCAATAGTTTTCTTAATATTAACGAAGAAAGACCTCCGGTCACAAAAAATTCAAAACCGGCGGCGGCGGCGGTGACATCGTTAGTTACTTTTTATAGAATAGAGAGATATATAAAAATGAAAACTTGTCTATCTGTCTGTTTGTAATTCTATAAAAAATCCACAATTTGGAAGCCAAAATTGTGAAGAGATACGTACATGTGTATTAAAACATGGCCGAGACAACTAAAGAAATCCGGAATCGAAATAACTTATAGTTAACTTTTAATTAATAAAAAACCACCAATTTAACAGCAATTTCTTATCAAATTTAAACATTTTTCGTTGTAGCAGTTGCCAACAATTAAAAAACACAATAAAATTATTACTACAACAATTAATTTTCTACTGCAAGATTTCCACGTGAAAAATGAAAATGAAATAAATAGTTTGCCGAATTCTAAAAAAAAAAGGAGAATATTACGTCATAACTATTCTATTGCAAGATATTCACGTGAAATATGAAAATGAAATAAATGGTCTGACGAATTTAAATGAAAGTGAGTATAACTTCATAACTTTTCTATTTCAAGGTTTCCACGTGAAAGAGGAAAATATTACGTCATATTGGAAATATAAAGGTCATGGTGGATATAGTATAACGTCATATGAGTGGGAAAAATGTATTGAAGCATGATAAAAACCCGATTAGGGAAATATTGGTGTATTTTAACATTATTGCTCCAATTATAAATTGAAATAAGTTCATTTATAGCTGTATTCTTTTGCGCCTGTTATATACATTTATACATTTTTATATAGCGTTTTCATATGATTCATTCAACAACATTTCGACAGCTTTTTTTAATGTTTGTTTTGTGTTGTATGTTAAATTTTGAAATTGATTTTTCAGAACAAACATCCTTCAAATTCTGGGCAACGCCGGCACTTTAGTTTGTAACAGATAAATGGCTTTTGTATCTGTACATCTAATGCTAATATTGTAAAGCGTTATAATATTATAAAGTATATAATATTATTAATGCTTGTACGTTTGTGGGGTGTTATCTCTGAAACTACATAGCCAACTTAAAAAAATGTTGGTGGCCATCTCTGCCGAAAAAAAGACTATTTTATGTCAGTGCAAGATCCTACAACGCTGCAGGAGCAAAAAAGTTCTAAAATTGTGATTTCTGCGATATTGATTGGGTTAGAAACTTTAAATTTGGTGCGGTAGTTACTTTTATGATGTAAATACTCGTAATGAACGCTCTCTAAAAGATTCAATTTGACGGATAAACGTAAAAATTTCTAGAAAGGTTCTAAACTATGATTTATTTGGAATACTGAAATTTTTGGGATACTGTTGGGGTTAGGAACTAGAACTTTGGCATGGTAGTAATTAATAAGATGTAAATGCTCGTTGTAGAACGAATTCTAAAAAATAGAAAGACTAAACAAAGCGGAAAAAGATCTAAAGATGATCTAAGTAACGAAGAACATGGAACTGTTAGGAATATAAACATGAAAATTGACATGGCTGCATTTATCATGACGTAAAGTCTCGCAATAGAACAATTTCTAAAAATGTTGCTATATAAAACAGTGCAGAAACAAAACACTTTCAAAAATTTTCTATTTCTCTGTTACTGCTGGGCCCAAAATCTTGAAATTTTGCTTCGGGTTAGTTTTAAAATATACAATTGTCTCTATGAATGGTTTCTAAAAAATTTAAAATATAAAAAGATGAAATTAACGGAAAGCGATCTCAATTACCATTAATTTGGAATTATTAGGTACAGCAACTTTAAATATTTCATAATGCTTCAAAAAATGCGATTTAAATGCAACAAAACTGATAGCTACCCACCTAGCATTAAATAAATTGTGTAAATATTGAATAAAGACCTGTATGAAACAGTGAGTAGGTTTCCCGAAAGTACTTGTTAAAGTGTTCCTCCTCTAGGCTTTTCTCTCTCTCGCCAAGGCCACTAACAGAGGGAAGTGCCGTTTTAAATGTGATATGAATTTTTTATCCGATTCATTTTTCTAGACATTTTATCATAAGGTCATATTCTCAATTATCATTAGTATATTTTTTATATATTAAATTATTCTGATGAAATTTTGTAATCGGGTTCATATTGGCGTATGTTAGCTTGCATGATTTGCTGAATAAATATGTATGGATTTGAAAATTACTTCAAATGACACTTTGGCAGCTCAAAAGTTATGCAGACGATATATTCAGATCTTGTGTCATACTTTATGTTGTAATCATTGCCGATTTCTTTTATTTAATACATGCTAAATACAGCTCAACTTGTGCAGAATATGTCTGAAAACAAAACAATACAGCGTATGTAGTGGCCAGCATACACTCATCATTTAAATCCGATCGAGCATATCTAAAACACAATCTAACGAAGCATTGCATGCCACTTTTGATGTATTCGGTACTTTGATACTATATTAGATTTTGAGAAGAGAATTCCTTAAATGTTATCGACAACCTCATTGCATCCGTGGAAAACAGATATTGTAATTATTAACTATTCCGGGGGAGCACACACCATATAAAGTATAGTCCATTCTTTTTAAACATCATATATTTGTCATTTAAAGTTACTCAAATTGGTGCGGAGCGTCTGATTATGCTCCTGACATCATTTTATACAGTTAAAATTCCGATATAAGTAAATTAGTGTCTCATTTTCTATTTTACTTTTAATATATTGCGTACTTTCAATTTTATATCCATGCATGGCTGTCTTGAATGGTTTGATTTCCCATTTTTTTAAACAGTGTATACGAATTTATATATAAGATTTTGTAATTCTACAATTTGTTTATTTTCATCATTTCAATTTTTCGCAGTATATGGACAATTAAAGATAACATCTCATTTTCTTTGCTTCCACATGTTATTATTAAATCTATGTTCTCAGTAATATCGCTCAGACTAATCCCTCTGAGGGAAGTCCTAGTTGAAAATTAAAAATGTATGATAAACTGCTTAAGCAGACAGTTTTAAAATCGAAGAATTATTTTAAATACTATTCATTATTAAACTGTATCACGACAATTAAGTTAAATAAGTTTTATAGAATCAAAAACTATATATAGCAATTTAATTATTTCTTGTAGGCACATTCGTGATCTTATTGCGGTATGGCATGTACAACCAATGTTTATTTATTTCTTTAACAATTATTTATTTAAAATTTCATTGTTTCAATCGAGATTTAATTCATAGTTTGAAATAAACATTTTTTACCTGCTGTTGACAGTTTTTCAAACGATTTTCATTTTTTTTTTTTTTAATTCTGATAAAATTTACAAACACTTTTCAATTGTAAAATATAAACACGTGAACATAAAAAAATAAAGAAAACTTAAAAATATATATATCGCCTACTAAAAGCATTGAATTGTGAAAATTAAACCATTTACATTATATATCATATATTATAAATTGATTTATACATTTTAAACGTATTCCTTAAAAAATGCCTATACTGTCATTAAAAATTCCGAAAGACACAGACATTATTTACTTAAAAATTTTATACAGGCTGGTTTTCAATTGAATACCAATTCGCTTACAGAAGTTCATCTGTGATACTGATTATATCATTCAATCTTATGTAATCGGGTAATCTTTTTTAAATCAGAACAAATTAGCATGTTTTTAGAGCTGTCTTTACCTGGAGGTGGTCAAAACCCTAGTGTTCTTAAGAAAATAAAAAGTAACGAAGCAAATACGCTTTTAAATAAATTTTTCCCAATTTAATACCAACACATCATTTAAGATGATTAAACTGTACAGAACGTGTAATTGAGATATATTTTCTTAAATACAAAATATAAAATAGTCTAAAAATTGCAAAGAAGAAGTTTAAATTTTAACGCAATTTTTAGAAGCTTTTTTCAAAACGAAAATAAAGGAAACTACTTTAACCTTCTGATCAAAAACATGAATAATTCTTCGAATTTCCATTTTTATTCTTCAGTAAACATTTTTTCTTACGGAAATATTTTTTTAAAAAACTAGATATCATTGCTTTCAAAACACTAAAAATGAAGTTTATTATAGCATAGAAAGGTGAGGATGGCAAATATTTCCAATGAAATAATGTAAACAATCTTTGCTGTTTCTTTTATACAAATATTTATGTTATCGAGACACTATTTTAAATTTTGGTGCGTAGGAGTGTTTGTAAACAAAGATGATTGCATTTTCAGATAAAGATTTTAAAATAAATTGAGAAAGAAAATTACACGAAATTGAATAATTAAAGGGTATCAAAATATGGTTTATCAAAATGTGGTTTATATATATATATATATAAATGATACAATTTTGATTTATAAACATTGCCTTAAAATACTTTAAATGCTAATATTTACTTCAAGATAAAACAAATAATTAAAAATCTGTTTTAATAAAATAACGTGAGAGAATTCTAATCATTTTTTTCTTTGGACAGTTTTTGTTACATAATTTGTATTATTATAGGGTATCAAAATTGTCACAATATATTGTCAAATTTTAGATTAAGGTGTAGTAACGTGGTTTATATATACATAAAAAAATGATCTTTAACATGATACAATTTTGCTTTATAAACATTGCCTTAAAATACTCTAAATGCTAATATTTACTTCAAGAAAAAAACAAATAAATAAAAATCGGTTTTAATAAAATAACGTGAGAAAATTCTAATAATTTTTTACTTTGGACAGTTTTTGTTACATAATTTGTACTATTATAAAAATAAATCAACAGAAAAGAAGCTATCGAAAAAGAAAATTATTGGGGTTTTGTTACAGGAATGTATTTATAAGAAATTCAATTTATGTATGCTCAATGTGTCCACTAAAATTTATATTAGTATATGCATATTCATTGCCGCTGATGGAGGACAAAATAGGCATACGTAATTTGCCTTTCTTCAATGAATTGTACTTTGTTTGCACACGTTTGCTCTGAAAATATACATCTACCTTATACTTTCTACTCTTCTGCAAATGATTAATGACAAATTTAAACTAGTGATTGGTTAAAAAATATTTACTTTCAGAGTTTCTAATATAGTTATTTTTACATACTTGACATTATTTCGTAGTGCATTGATAAATCTATACAATTTTTTTAATTGTCATTTCTTTTCTATCTATAATATATCTCGAGATAAGGTAAAAGGTTTCGAAATTTCCTCCAATCACACTCTTGTGTTAGAGCATTGTCATATTACCATAGATTGACACTTGTTTCACAATTCAAGATTTATCTTTTCCAAAGATGTTTGAGTGTGCCCGGACTTTACTTTACACCTTTATATAGATTAATACATGAATACATTAAAATGATTCACAGCTTTTATTACTAAAATAAGTGTTAAAATTAAAAGGTTTTAAACATTAAAACCAATATTCAGGTGTTAAAATTTCCCGAGTGCTTTCGACTACGCCCTGGTCATCATCAATGGGGTGAAAAATGAGAAGAAGACCTGAAGAATGCATACCGATTTAAATAATGCAGGGCGATCCCAAAACTGAAAAAAAATGAGGGGGAGAGAGGGGGAAGGATGGCGGATGAGTCCATGGTGCGACAGGTTTTCACTAGAATATGTTGTGCAAAACATTTATCATTTAATTACAGTGTCACACAAAATAATTTGGTTACTGTATTGTCCATGATAGATAAAAGAAACTTGATATCACTTTTTAGATGTGGTATGCGTTTTAAAATTTTAACTGTTTCTTTGCAAAATTCATGGTGTGTATAAATCGATGCGACCGGAGAAGACTCTACTTCTTGGCGCGATTTCAAAAATCGCCAAATTGGGGCGTTTTTGCATACTATCTCCCGGAGCCAGTGTTGCCAGATTGGGGATTTTGTCCCCATTTTGGGGAATTTTAAACCTCTAGGGGAATTTTTTGGGGGACAAGATGTTCGTCAGGAAATCTTTGGGGACTAAAAAATTTTTGGGGAAAAATCTGGGGATTTCGTTTTTCTTACTATTTTCTGTAAAGATATCTTTTTGGTCTTGTAGAAAAACTGGATCTGTCTCGAACTCAATTTTGATTTGAAAAATGAAAATACAATCCAGAAATCGGAAATATCAATTATTATTCTCTTGAATGTGGTCGTGTCCATTGTTTACTATGTTATACTACAGTTTATAGATATTACAGATGCATGAGACTCTAAAGTCTTAAGCAGCTTAATCCTGCATGTGACTAAATCTGCAGGATTTTAACGAAGAATTTCTTCGCCGTACTTAAAAAAAAATTAATTTAAATATGTGGAAAGTAGATATTTTTCTCTTATGATATACAAAAGTACATCGATTGATACAGCGAAAATACTTTGCATTATGATTATGTACTTCAGTATAGGGAGGACAAAAAGTATTAAAACAGCGTACCCTCTCGGATTCATTCAAATCCCAACTGATAAGAGATTATCTAAAGCTATGGAGCTAATGTAACAATAGTCCAACATTGTTAGACAATACTTTTAAAAACAAACGAAAAATAACTTGTCACTGCAAAATATATCTTTCATTTTCTTAATGTAGCTACAGAATATGCATTCAGCCCAGTTTAAAAGTTTGTTTTTTGTAAATGGGGAATTTTTTCAAAAAAAGGCTTGATTTGGGAAAAATTTTTGAGCTCAAATTACTTAAATATTTTTTATAGTGGTAGATTGAAAATTTAAAAATTCCCTTTTTGAGTAAAAACTGAGTTGGGGATTTTTGCAGAAAAAAACACTGATTTGGGGAAAATTTCAAAAATTTTGGAGAAATTGACTTTTGACTATCTGGCAACACTGCCCGGAGCTGCAACATCGGCAGACAGCACGCAAAATTATTATTTGTTTTCTCTTCTAGTATATTTTGAAACTTGAAAGGTTAAAACAAATATTCGATCGGTTATTTTTACCTGTATTTTTGAGTAAAAATAGGCAAATGCTTAAAATTTCAAATTGTTTCGAAATACATTAGTTAAAGGAATACATTTCAATCAAAAATACCATAAAACAAAATTTTCACTTACCCAAATTATTACAAAAAAGAACGTTTGTTCATAGTAAGAGGAGCAAAACAATGTTGTTTTTTTTTAATCAGAGGGGCCGTCTTTTTTTAATGAGGGGGCCCCCTGAATCCCCGTTTTTTTAATTCATAATTTTACCTTATACTCTAGGATGTCACTCAAAAGCATCACCCAATCATTTTTTGTCATTCATATCTTGAAACAATCAGCCTCTCTTTCATACATAATTCAATCAAAGCTCAAAAATACAGGTAAAAATAAGAGAAAAATAACCGATCGAATATTTATTCTCACCTTTCAAGCAACTGTACCTGTTTCTAAATATACGAGATTAGAAAACGATTAATAAAAATCACTCGACTGCAACAGATAAAACTGTTTATAGCGAAATACAACACAGCAATCCTGACCCGGCAGTAACGTATTTCTGAAAAAATATTCAAATAGTCCTCTGATTCTCTTCTTTAGTCCAATAAGAAAGCGTTTTACAAAAAATAAGCGTCCAATTAGAAAGCAGTTAACAAAACAAGGAGTTTAAACCATCAACAGCTCTCTCAAGAGAAATCTTAGGGTTGCCATAAGAAAATTCCAAGGTTGTCACATTGGCGCATTTATCGCCCTTCTGGGGAGAAATAGAGTGTTCTACAATTCACCTTATAAATCTATTGATCATATGTAGAGCGACAAAAAATTATGCATAAGTATTGCTGTGTATGAGCGTGAAGTGATTTAGTGTGTTTTTAATGGAGCTATGTATTTTCCAGTTTAACAATTGTATATTGAGTATACATTTAGTATACTGAGAGATTTTTGTGCAATATAAATGAAATCCTACACAGGGTTTATCAACGAACCGGACACATTGACCTCCTTTGTATAGTAATTTCTGAATGCGCCTTTCTTCCCTGAATTAAATTTTAGTTTAATTGTAGGTGTACATAAACATTTTAGATAATAGCAAGGCTTTACAAATTTAGTCGAATGCATTTTCGCCGATTAGTGTACATCTATGCTAGATCATACACAAGGATACACAAAATAATCAGAGTATCTTTCTGGCAATAGACTACAATTGCCAAAACTGGTTTCACCGTTTTAAATGGTAAAGATTGTAAAAACGTGTATAATAATCACTTATAAACAGATTAGGTTAAATAATGCTATAAAAAGTGATAGAATATCTTTATTAAGATTGACGATCGTTTCGTCGCACAAACGGTGACATTTTCAAAATCATTCACGAGACAAAATATTTTCACATAATTTAAAAACAATAAACATGTTGTTATTAACACAATAAATTTAAAATAAAATAAATTTAACAATAACAACAATAACGAACAATAAATTTAAAGTTTAAACAATAAATTATGTTTACAATGTTTTTCCGTATGCATCATGTCTCGTGACATTGTTTACTATGTTTATTGTTTTTAAATTATGTGAAAATATTTTCTATCGTGAATGATTTTGAAAATGTCGCCGTTTGCGCGACGAAACGATCATCAATATTAATAAAGATATTCTATCACTTTTTATAGCATTATTGTTATGTCTTATTTGTATTTGGCATCAATATTTCATTATCTTTTGGATTCCGGTTTTGGCAACTGTCTATTCGGTTCCATGAATTAAATAAAGTATGTTGTGTTTTGTAATGATGCCCTTTCATTTCATATATTAAATACATAATAAATTGGCGACGAGATAAACCATGACGGAAATAAATGAATTAATACGAACTCTAAATGATTTTCTACTCAAAGTAAATGCAACATCGCCACCGCCGCCGGAGAGAAATGAAAATCACTCAAATATCAAAGGTATTCTTCAAAATCAAAATCTTCATTTTGAATGTTACGATGAAACCTGTGAGACTTTTGATGAGTACGTTCAACGGCTAGAAAATTACTATCAACTAAAAGGACTTACAGATCCTTCTCCAGAAACTACGGAAGCAAAAAAGATGATTCTTATTAACTGCTTGGGTTCAAAATGTTACCATCTATTGTCTAATATCACCGCACCTGATTTACCCGCTTCAAAAACCTATGATGAAATCCTGCAGTTATTGAAAAACCATCTTTCTAAAGGAATAAATATCTTGACTGAACAGCATAAGTTCTTTTGTAGAAAACAACATCCAGGTGAGTCAATAAATTCTTATGTTACTGCTTTAAAAGAACTCTCTAAAAACGCGGAATTTAAATCTAATTGTGAAAATATTGACTGTTCTAAAGGTATTATTAATCTGCTACTAAGGGCTCAATTTATTCGTGGTTTAAATGATTCGGACATTCGCGAAAAAATTTTACAGCAATCAAATATTTCATTTGAACAAACTCTAGAAATTGCTTTAGCAATCGAAGCTTCAAAGATCGAAAATAAAGAAATATATAAGAGTTCCTCTACAACTAATGTATATAAAGTTAAAAATGCTTATTCTAAAGAAAATAACAAAAGGTTTAGAGAGAGATCAAGTTCTAAAGATCATCAAAGAAATGATCGTTCAGCTAGTCGAAATAAAGGTAACTTAAACTTAAAAGAGTTAGGCTTAGACGACATTTGCTTGCGCTGCGGAAACAGACATTTAACTTCAAACTGTCGAATAAAAAATAAGTTGAAGTGTAAATTTTGTTCAAAAACGGCCATATTGAGAAGGTCTGTATATTAAAACTTATTAAGCGAAAATCTAACACTAAAAATTCAGTTCAATATTTAGATAACATCGAGCACGGTTCATTTCAAATAAGTCAAATACTGGACATTCGTTTAAATACGCTAGAAAATGATGATAGAATTTTTGTAAATGTTCAATTAAACGGGAAATCTGCTCGTTTTGAATGTGATTCAGGAAGCCGTGTTAGTATTATGAATATTAATGATTTTAAACAACTTAAAATAAATGCCCCTATCCTGAAAACAAGTATACTTTTTAGAAGTTATACGGGTGATATTTTCAAACCAGTTGGTGTTGTCAAAATAAACGCAAATTATAAAGGTTATTCATGTATAGAAGAATTATATCTAGTTAACTTAAGAAAAGATGCTATCCTAGGAAGAAACTGGATTCGAAGCCTGAAAATCAATTTAAACGATTCTGATAGAGTCAATGTAAATCAAATTCCAGTCAATAACATCAAACATTCAATTGATAATATTCTAAAGCATTATTCGGATGTCTTTGAACCGAGAGTTGGCAAGGTTCCAGATTATATATGCTCTTTAAAATTGCGCGATGACGCTAAGCCAGTATATTTAAAACCACGACCTGTACCATATGCGCTAAAAGAAAAGGTAGATCTTGAATTAGATAAACTTTTAGCTGATGGAATACTTGAAAAAGTTGATCATTCTGAATGGGGAACACCACTTGTAGTTATTCCTAAGTCTGATGGTTCAGTACGTTTGTGTGCGGATTACAAGGTTACTGTAAACAAACAGTTGCATGATTCAAGACACCCTATACCAAAAATAGAGGACATTTTCAATAAACTTCATGGTAGATCTTATTTTTGCACATTAGATATTTATAAAGCGTACCTACATTTAGAAGTGGATGAAGAGAGCGCGAAAGTTCAAGCAATATCTACACATCGTGGAACATATTTAGCCAAGCGCTTATTTTTCGGAATTAAAACAGCACCTAATGAATTCCATGCATTCATAGATCAATTTGTACAACATTTAGATGGGGTAAGCGCATATTTCGATGATTTAATTGTTCAAGGTAAAACATTTGAGGAATGTATAGATCGTTTAACTAAGGTTTTAGAAAAGGTTAGAAAATATAATCTTCATCTCAATGTTAATAAATGCAAATTCTTCGAGAAAAAGGTGCAATATTTGGGTCATATTATCAGTTCTGAAGGACTTAGTAAATCTCCTGAAAAAGTAAAGGCCATTCAAAATGCTGCTAGACCGAAAAATGTAGATGAATTAAAGAAATTTTTAGGTCTTGTTATGTATTATTCAAAATTCATTAGCAATGCCTCAACCATTCTTAGCCCATTAAACGAACTTTTACGAAAAGATGCTCCATTTAGATGGACTGCTAGGTGTGAAGCTGCTTGGATAAAGGCTAAATGTGAAATTGCTAGTGATAAAGTTTTAATTCCATACACGTCCAAATTACCTGTTATTTTAGCAACTGATGCCAGTCCATTTGGGTTATCTGGTATACTTTCTCACAGAATGCCTGATGGAAGTGAAAGGCCAATAGCATTTGCATCAAGATCCCTTACAGCTGCAGAAAGGAATTACAGTCAGTTAGACAGAGAAGCTACAGCTGTTTATTGGGCTTGTAGAAAATTCTATGACTGCATATTTGGTAGAAAATTTACATTGGTAGTAGATAACAAACCAATGATGACCCTCTTACACCCAGAAAAGAAGCTCCCCATATTATCTGCTACAAGGATGCTTCGTTATGCACATTTTTTATCAAATTTTGATTATGAAATCGAATATCGCAAGTCAACTGAACATGTCAATGTAGATTATTTATCTCGAAATCCCCTACCTATTAGTGATCAAGAAATACGAATTATTGATGATGAATATCTTTTTCAAGAAAATGTAATACGCCATATCTCTACCGAGACTGTGACCGCTTCTACTATAAGACGAGAAACAGCTCTTGATGAAGGACTTTCAAGTATTAAAGAAAATGTTTTGAATGGAAATGTTCGTGATCCAGAGTTAACCTTACAAGAAGGTATTTTATTTAGAGGCCAGCGAGTGATCATTCCCAAGAAACTTCAACCCGCCGTTCTCCAGGAACTTCATTCTACGCACGTAGGAATAGTAAAAATGAAAGCGCTTGCTCGAAATTATTGCTATTGGAGAAATATTGATTCAGATATCGAAAATTTGGTCAAGAGTTGCAAAGAATGCTGTGACGTTAAGAAAAATCCACAAAAGGCTCCTATACATAACTGGGATGCGCCTACAAAAAATTGGCAGCGAGTTCATATGGATTATGCCGGACCACTAATGGGACACTTTTTTCTATTGATGATCGATGCTAAATCAAAGTGGCCTGAGATTTATTCAATGAAGAAACCTCCAGATACTACATCAACTATTCATTATCTTAGAGAAATATTTAGTCGACATGGATTGCCTGAAATTTTGGTAAGTGATAATGCATCTATTTTTAAATCAAAAGAATTTATAGATTTTTGCCTCAGGAATGGTATTCGACAAAGATTTATAGCTCCTGGTCATCCAGCAACTAACGGTCAAGCAGAGAGATATTGCCAGACTTTAAAAACAAAATTGAAATGCATGCGATTCCAGTCGGGTACTCTTCAAGAAAAGTTATGCGAATTATTATTTCGCTACAGAGCTACTCCACTTTCCTGCAGAAAAACACCTTCTGAATTAATGTTGGGGAGAAATCTTAGAACGAAACTAGATCTTCTTAAACCTGAAACGAAAGAATATTTTAAAAATAAAGCTCCTCAGCCATACTTCGACAAGTCTTTTCGAGTAGGTTCTCGAGTGCAATGTAGAAACTACACCAACTCAGTTTTATGGAAATATGGAACTGTAGTTGAACGCCTGGGACAAGTTCACTACCTTATTGAATTGGACGACGGTTATGTCATCAAACGGCATTTTAATCAACTTCGTGAATGCGAAGTTCCAGTTCAGAATCCACTTATCCTGACACCATCTCCTGTTCCTCGGAAACGACCATCCGTAACTTTCAGCAATGATGTGCAGCAAAGAGAAATTCCCGTAAGACGCGAAACATGTGCATCAAATAATAACGAGGAAATTCAAATTAATCCAGATGCAGAACAAGTTAATTCCAGAATAAGTAATCCAGATGTCAAACCTAATGCTAGCTCAAAGACGACTCTTAAACTTCAACCACACACAGATTCTACTTCACCACAACTACCAAATACAGGGTTGCGACGTTCGACCCGTGTACGAAAACCTGTACAGAGACTGAATCTTTGATGAGTATCAACAGATAACAGATTGTCTCATTGCCAGCATGTAAATTTTTGTAGTACTCAATGTTATATTATTTTTCAAAATTATGTACTTTCCAGGTATGCCTCTTCCATTAGTGGGGGAGAATTGTTATGTCTTATTTGTATTTGGCATCAATATTTCATTATCTTTTGGATTCCGGTTTTGGCAACTGTCTATTCGGTTCCATGAATTAAATAAAGTATGTTGTGTTTTGTAATGATGCCCTTTCATTTCATATATTAAATACATAATAATTATTTAACCTAATCTCGTAAAGATTGGTTGAAATATTATGAAAGGGATGGAAAATATTTCATAATGTATGCTTGATGAATGATTTTTCTTTTTAGTTTCAATCATTAAATCGTCTAAAGAAAACTTTTTACCTTAAATATCTCACAGATGCATATTTTTAATCATTTTTTAGTCATCTAAATCGCTTTTGTTTGATTTCTGAACTGTTATCAGGAAATGGAAAATCAGAAATTTTATTTCTTACTAGCTGCCCCGTCCGGCGTTGCCCGGACCTGTAATAATATTCTTAAATGAACCTGAAATTTGTATCGCAGGTCCGTACAGAAGGGATGGGGGGGGGGGAGCTAGAGACAATGAAATTACAAGGGCTGAATTCTGGTTCAGCTGGAAAGTTGTGTGATGTCAAAGCTTAATGTTTTGAATTTTTATTTGTCTCACACTTTAAACTCCTTTATTTAAAATTAATTGATGAATTCAAATAAAATTTAACTATGTTTTCAGTATTTTAAATTTTTATCCAAAACCGTTAGATGAAAAATTAATTACAAATGCATCATAAACTGTAACACAGAAAAAGAAATAATAAAAGTTTAAGCAAATACTGCGATATAGATTTTTTAAAAAGGTACTATCCAGCAAATTTATTTTCTAATAGTGTAATGTCTGTTTATAACAGAATCGTGCAATGAACTGAAAAAAAAAAAAAAACAGGTTTCAGCCCCCCCCCCCCCCACTTAAAAAAATGCTATTATGCTTTGTCAATTTCAAGAGCCTGCATAAAACGGCATTTACCACTGGTCGATTGCGTTTCTGTCTAAGCAGGCTTAATTTTATTTTACTTTTGGTGTGGACCCTGTATTGGAATTATTACCGTAACGCGCAGACTCTTTGTATGGCGAAATTTGCATCATTTTATTTCATTTGGAGCCATATAGCGAGGCTTTTTATGTGAAATAATTGTTTTTATTGATACAGATCAGCCATACTCAAACTTTTTTCCTCGCGCGCATCAAACATATGTCAGACGTCAGACGTTAGGCGGACTGCACAGAGAAATACAACAAAATTAATATTGTCCGTGGTTTAAATGTTTGTGGCAGAATAAAGTTACCATAAAATTTTAATAGCAGTATTTACGAACAATAAACCCAGATCATTCCCAGATCTCCAACTTCAGAAAATTCGGTTCAAAACGCCGACGTTGACAGCATTTTTTACAATATTTTCTGCATTTATCAAAAAAATCCAGAAGTACGGCACATTATGTAGTTTTTAAATAAGAGAATTTCCCAGTTTCATGCGTTGGCGAACAAAAATGAATTAGAAAATAAGCAGTTTGGATTGGAATACACACTTAATACCCCTAAAAGAAGAATGAAATCCTTAAAATTGTAAAAATACATATCTATTGTAATTCAAATTTCAACTTAGTCCTGCAGAGTTTAGAGCACGAGAACTTTTGTGCAGAAAACCAAAGCGTTACACGATTACGCAAACAGACACCAGAGCAGGTCGAGTAAATTTAAGTTTTGTTCCCTATCAAAGAGATGGGTTTTTTTTTCTTTTTTTTGCGTTGATTTGATTTGCAACATAACAACATAGATATATAGATATAGTTATTGTTATCCAAATTCTTTGAAATTTTAATGGATAGTAAATATAACTAAAACCACTTTTTGAAATTTCATAAAAAAATTATGCATATTTAAGAGAGATAACGTTTAACCGAAATCGTCAAATTTGTCGAAGTTTCAACGCATTATTTTTTTGTAAAAAAAGTTTCTACCCCCTCCGAACGTTTAGAAATTTTTGTAGGGGATGTAAATCTGATCTACGGAGTTGCTCTAAAAAGTTTCTTTTAAAATACGGACATTTAGTTACTTTTAGCGTAGAAAAAATACCCTCTCCATGAGGCGCGAACTGACCTGCGTTTGACGCTGTATTTAAAAGGGTTAAAATTCTTATTTTCAAAAACGAATTACATCATCGATTAGAAGAAGAGTTTTGCTGTATAAGAAGACTTTTGGTTTGTAATTACCTTTAAAATTACGTCCTGACGAGGGGTTTCAATAAGGAGGAAAAACTTTTTTGAAAAAACTACCCTTTTTGAAAATTTTCTTTTAAAGAGTTAACTGCGACATTTTTTTTAATTACTGCACCAATTGAAACACAAGAGTCAACTTTTTTGGAATATAACATTCGATTTTAACTGTTCCAAACGGTTTGGTTGATTTGGATAAAAAGAAAACAGTAAAAAGAAAAAAAAAACGAAATACAGTCAAAAATGTTTCTTCGTTAGTTTCGGAAGCGTTAAAGATTTTGTGCGCAAGCGCCGACCGGAGATAAAATAAATGACTTATTGATGAGAGTGAGTTGCGTTTGTAAATTAATTACTCAGCTAATAAAATTAAAATTTTAAAAATCTGAAATCCAGGTACATTAGGAGAGGCCTTAGTCTATCTTCACAAAAAATTTGAACCTCGTACGTGCCGTAGATTTTGCTAGCCATCGCGCGCGCGCGCACACACACACATCATTTATTAGTATAGATTATTCGCAACAAGTTTCATTTTAAAGTAATAAATATGTTAAGATTTATTTTCCAATTTTTAAAACGTAAAAAATATAAAAACAAAACAGCTTTTGAGAATTAAAATTATTGCTTGGATTTTTTTTTTAACTATTTCTTTTTAGAAACGCAAAAAAAATCCTAAAAGCGGTCTAAACCGAAAAAAATATCATGTGTCTCAAAATAGATTCTCAAATATTTTTATCTATAGGTTTCTTCAAATAAAGGCTTTGTACAAATCGTTTGCAAGACTTCGAATTTATTTTGAAAACATATCTTGAACTGTATATATTTCAATATCTTAAAATACTTACATAAAAAGCCATAAATATTGGATACTCTCCAACAAAAGTGCACTTAGATAAAAGGTTGATTTTTTTTTCTAAAAATGCATTATAACTTCTGAGATATATTTTTTCAGAGTGCATAATGTGCATGGATGTTATATATATATGTGTGTATAAAAGAGTGTTTTATACATATTATTATAAGACACATTTTATATATTTTAAGGTATACTGTTTAAAAATATACTTTTTTAGGTACGACGTCGGTTCTGTAAATAACATCACTTATTAGGCAAATAGTTGACAATCACATCTCAGATTGGTGAGTTTATCCAGAATTTTGTTTAAAACTTTATCTTTCTGCTTCTCTGGATCTTCTTCGAAAACAAACTAACACCAAAAAATGGCGCATACCATAAGCTATATTTAGCATTTTAGAGCACACCACAGTAACCTATATGAATCTCAATATGTTTGAAGTAGTGTAATATCATTAAAATATACCAGAAATCATTTTTTCTCATAAACCGTAATTTAATGAATTCTTTATGTGTCCATTTAAACTAACTATGTATGCCGTACACTTCATTTTCAATACCTAGCACACCATAGTAAACCTCACTTACAAATATCGGTTGCATGGCAATGCGAGTGCATTTACCAGTATTAGAAACACTTTTCAACCGTATTGGAACGTGTTAGTAAAAAATAATTTTAAATAAAATATCCAAATATTATTTGTGTATCTATCCTATTACAGAGACTTGAATGAATGTACACTAGGGTGGGTCGAAAAAACTAAAATATTGATAACTTAAATGTAATAGAACAGAAAAGTTGCCTTTTGTAATAAATAATAAATTCGTAAAATATTATACCGATCGGTTAATATCTTTTACCGCCGCAAAGAGGTCAAAATTTCAAAAAATCGCAAAAAACGTTGTCTTTTTTCAATATCTTTGTTTACTTATCGAAACGTACGAATACAATTTCTAATAGGACACAATAGCTGCATGAATATATAAGAAATGTCCCGATAATTGTTTCATTATGATAAAATCATATCTTTTACTGCCGCAAAAAGACCACATATTTTTTAAAACAATGTAAAAATTTCAAATTTTCATTGTTTTTAATTTTTTATAATTTCTATAATATGTCTAGAAGTAAATAAATTTACTTTATATCTAGTAATATGTTATAAATTTAGTTAACTATTTGTCATAGACTGCAAAATAAAAACGGTAATCATTCATTTTTTTTAACGATCGCATCATCTATTGCTGTTTTACTGCATATCAGCAGTTCATATACCACAAATCACAAAAATGATATAAAATGAACAAAATATTTTAGTATTTTATTAATTAAAATACAGAGATTTTTAACCGAAACGGATTAAATAAACTTAAAATAAAGAAGTATTTAAAATAAATGAATTTTCTCATATGATTTGCTTTCAAATAAAGCCATTGTCTCTCGAGAGGCCGGAATTGATCGTATGTTATCCTCACTGTGTTCTGGCCCACAAACTTTACCATGAATTCACTGACTAATTTCACGCATCTTTCTACTGATTGAGTCTGACAAAGAAAGATATAATAGCTGGTATCTTTAATCGATCATTCTAAACTCACCAGCGTTGTTAGATCGTCAGTGGATAGACAAACCGTAAGAGGTGGTTTCGTTAGTTTACAGTTTTGCCACTCGACTAAATCCATACTATTTTAATCTTCAAAGTTCAAGTCTGGAATGAGGAAATGACGCATGACACTATTCGTGTGCACAGAACTTTGTGCTTTGACAATTTTCAATTTTCGCAATCGGCTAATGCAGTACACTTTCAGGGTGTACTCAATGAATACATCCTGAAAGTGTAACTGCATGAGTTGGTTCACAATTAAAATGAAAACATCATATTTTTCAGATTCTGTGGACTATAGTTAGTAACTACCGTTTAATTTTCACATCATCTACGAAAGATTATAGTTCGTGTAATTTCACGAAATGCCTGTTACGCAAATCATGAACCAAGCCTCATTGAAATGATAGCATATGAAGAAGAGGACATCAGGTCCCCAGCCATGAAGAAAATTGTCAAAGCACGAAGTTCTATGGACACGAATAGTGACATATATCACTTCGTCGTTACAGACATGAACTTTGAAGCTTAAAATAGTATGGATTTAGTAGATTAGCAAAACTGTAAACTAACGAAACCACCTGTTACGATTTATCTATCGACTGACGATCTAACAACGCTGGTGAGTTTAGAATGCTCGATTAAAGATACCAGCCTTTTTAATTGTCCTTGTCGTACTCAATCAGTAGAAAGATGCGTGAAGTTAGTCTCTGAAGTTCTGGTAAAGTTTGTGGACAAAAACAGAGGACGGATCACATATGATCAATTTCGGCCTCTCGAGGAACAATGGATTCATTTGTAAACAAGACATATTATAAAATTCATATACTTTAAATACTTCTTCATTTTAAGTTTATTTAATCCGTTTCGGCTCAACAGCTCTGTATTTTAATTAATAAAATACTAAAATATTTTGTTCATTTTATATCATTCTTGTGATTTTTGGTATATGAACTGCTGATATGCAGTAAAACAGCAGTAGATGAAGCAATCGTAAAGAAAAATGAATGATTACCGTTTTTATTTTGCAGTCTATGACAAATAGTTAACAAAATTTATGACGTATTAATAGATATGAAGTAAATTTATTTACATATAGACACATTATAAAAATTATAAAAAAATTGAAAAAATAAAATTTTTACATTTTTACATTTTTATTTTTAAAATACTGTCCCTTTTCGGCAGTAAAAGATATGACTTTATCATAATGAACATTTACCGGGACATTTCTTATATCTTCATGTAGCTATTATGTCCTATTAGAAATTATATTCGTCGTTTGGATAATTTATAAAAAATATTTACAAAAAACATGTTTTTTTGCGCTTTTTAGAAATATTGGCCCCCTTGAAAAAAAAATATGTATATTAAATCTAAGAAAATTCTATACCTGAAATTAAGAATTCTGTTGATCATTCTCCTTCTATATTAGAAAACAGCAAGAACAAAAAATCATAAGTACGGCATAGATTATGAAACATTTTCCAACACATTGAGAATACTATAGCAAATCTGTACAGTTTAGTAAGGTAAATGATGATGTTTAAATGAACAATTCGGAAAACGCATAATGCACTTGAAAACCCAATATCTGCTATTACCATGAATGGTTGGGAAAACGTAGGATATTTTTTGGATGCCATGTTTATGATCTATACATACGTATGTATACTATATAGCATGTTAAAAGTTAGTTCAGTTCAATGTATAGCACATTTAAAATAATCCAGTCAGCAATTTCTGCCAATAAACGGATGTTTTTGAAAACTTTTGTGCAACACTGTATATAATCTATAGAATTTATACTCACCCAGTAATATTTAAATAACTAAATTTAAAAACATGTATCACAACTGAAAACTCACACCACAACTCAAAACGCACTTCCAGCAATTATTGTCAGTAGGCTTCAATAGTTTAATTGTTCTTCATATTCTTTTGCCAAATTCTTTTGTGTGTCCCTTTAAATGAACGATAAATTCTGTGCTCACCACGTTCTTAATTAAGAACCTTGTAGAACACTTCTGTGACATATATAAATTTCAATATGTTTTAAATAGTGTAATATCATTAAAGTACACCGTAAACGATTTTCCCCCGTAGACCATAATTTCGCTAAATTCTTTTGAGTGGCCATGTAAATTAACCTTAAATGTTGCAAATATAATATTCAATACCGAACATGCCATAGTAAACTCCAATAACATATATGAAATTCATGGCAATCGGAGTATATATTTACGCGAGTAGACGGACAGACAAATGGGATTCATAAACACTTTTTAATTCTGTTGGAAAGTGTTAAAAACATCCGTGAGTAACACTGACATTATATGTTATGACATTGTGTCACAAATTGTTTTCACCTTTGTTGGATCTGCTTACACATCCAATTTTTACTAAAGGTTTACTTAACATTTAAATTATTTTCCATTTTATTTAAATAATTTTGATTATTGTTAAATATACTATTTATTTTATGTATGAATTGAATATGTATATTTTTAATATTACAGTAAGTCAAAGAAAGACATTTTTACTTATTTTAAGGAGTCTTTAAGAATACACATATTGCAGGATTTGCATGTTGAAAAAAAAGGCGGGCTTAATTCTAAGATCAAAATGGGTATATCGCCGAACCCGGGAAACATCAGCATTATTTTCATATTGCTACTTCTTTTCATTTATAAAATTTAAGCATACAGCTGTAAAACATCACTGATTCTTTTTATTTTAAAGTAATATTTATTTATAAATAATCTGTTTATTGATTAACTGACTGAAATGAACTTTTAAAAGAAACTTCATTAATTAAAAAAAATGCTTTTAATTCAATTACACAAGTTTAAGATCGCAAATACCCGGCTCAATACCACACTCTTCATCAGTTGAATTCATTCTCCAAAATGAAGATCATTGTGTTCATTTCAACTGTACATTTTTTACCAGCTAAAGACTTAAATTTTACAAGTATTCATCGTGAAATTTACTTTTGATTGGGACTAAATTTTCTGGAGTGGCGAATATTTAGTCGCTGTTCACGATATTGGTCTGTCAAATCGATGAGTCAATTTCCAAATTTTTTATCACCACTTCACAATTGCAAGGCAAGGCAAGATCCTCCTAGTTCGCCATAATCTGCGACAATTTCAAGATCAATGTTTTTTGCAATTAAAATATTTAAACCACAAAAAGCGTACTGCTCCTCGAATCTCCAATCCGATGTACGGAAACAACAGGTGCACCAGTTCTATCCGTTGAATAAACACTTACGTACGAATAACATAATGACTCATTTTCTTCCGAAAAGCTTAAATCTGCACTTCATCCTTTCCAAACGATTTTGTTTTCTTTTCAAGATTGGGCAAATAGCAACAAATATAATTTTTTTCCAATTCACCCTCGTACATTTTGACATTTCACGATGTGCAATTAACGGGATGATAGCCGAAATAAATAGAAATATTTGAATTTGAATAACACAAAACATTATGCATTTACATTGAGCATTATTTTTAAAAGTAAATATTTACTTCAAACGTATTTTAGAATCTTAAAATATTTTTTGGGGGGTAAAAACTCATAATAATACATTTTCTGAATGTAAATTCCCTAAAAACTATAAATACCCATTTTCATACACATGCTTTTTTTTTTTTTTTTTTTTTTTTTTTTTTGCCCCTTCACGAATTGCATGAAGTGGGTTTGATATTTAGATTTTAATAAACTGTAAATAATAAAAAACGTTAATACGCAAATAATGACAGATTTTAAAAAAATAAATTAACGAAAATGTTTGATAATACTAACTATGCATTTAAAAATATTGCCAAAATCAATATTATTAACCGATGTTGAAATTTTTACTCTTTAACATAGTTTTATATAAGAGAATATGAAGTGCACTAATGCCTTATCCTTAAATTTCCTTTTAAGTCAATATTTACACCGAAAAAAATACCTACGATTTATAATATGTTTTACGTCTATATGTGAATATTTATTTGTGTTATATTGTTTATTAAATACAACTTTATTTACAATTGTTCGCAAAATTTGAACTTCAACATTTAAAATATATATATATATACATGGGGATTGCATGCCTTCCTTACAAGTTATTTCTCAAAGTCATTATTTATAATGCAAAATATATCTACGATTTAAAAAACTATATACATATATTGTAATAATGTTTATGCATTTAGAACTTTGCTCTATTTAACATTATTCTCTGCTGTTGAGAACACTTCTACATAGAGTTTTTTTTTTCACTAAAAATATTCTGGAGTACACTTGTGCCTTTCCTTTAAAACAATTTTTCAGCAAAGTCATTAGTTACAGTTAAAAATATATCTACGATTTCGAATCATTTTACGCCTTTTCTTGTCCCTTTGGGGTTGAAATTTCTAACCACTGCTGTATTGCCTGCGATAAAACTTTTGTACGACGTTGAGCTGAATTGATTGCTAGAAAACTTTAAGGCTAGAAATTAACAGTTAGAGTTTAAGAAAGACTCATTTATTTAACTTTAGGCAATACTTCTAACTAAAAAAGAAATGAAGTATTCTTTTGTCTTGAACTTAAAATGGAATTACAGTCATGTATTTCGTAATGCTGATTTATGAGCTAAAGGTATAAACTCTGAATTTTCTTTTCTGAAAATACTAAATGTATGTTTTTTTTCAGGACAAAAAATCTACGGTTTATGAGTACATTTTAAGATAAAAGTTGTTTGAATTATCGTAAGGAAAAGCATTAGAAAAATTTTCATCACTTTTTCTAAAACTTTTCTTTTTACATTCATCAAAAAATATATTAGAGCGCTCACTTTTAATGTTCATTATAATTGTTTCTAAAATAATATATTCTATGAAAGAAAACAGTTATAAAATTATTAGAAAAACGTTTAAATAGCATGAAATGAAACAAACAATTATAATGAAAATATCATGTATCGGTTTCAATAGTTACTAGGTACCAAACTTTATTATTTAGCAGAAAATATAACATATAACTGAGCATTCAATATGATATTTTAATGCATTACTAACACTTTTAAGTAACTTTTAATGATTTTTGGATTCCTAATGCGTCTTGTTTAGTTTGGCTTTTTTTACAGTGATGCCCGAGGCATGAACTTTTAAAATTTGAGATTTACAAATGATCAAAAGAGAAATTATAGTTTTAGAAATTTGTTTAAATCCTTTTTCAGCCATAAGTGACTTTTTTGCAATAATCAGCTATGTTGCTCTCTATCTAAATCATAAAACGAATATTTTTTCCAGGCTAAGTACAATTTTATTTTTTTTACGAAATTGCTACGAAAATTGCTCTACAAAATTTTATATTATCTATTAATTTTCAGTACTGTTAAGAAATGAAAGTCCAAAAATTGTAATTTTAAGTTTAGGCCATTGTTGAGATGTATATGTTTTGATGACGTTCTTTAAAGTTTATGAGTCATTATTCCTAATTGTTTATGTTAATCAAATTTTAAGCGTTTACTTGTGCAAAATTAAACATTTAAATATTTTATTATGTTTAAAATTTATTTTATGATATATAAAATAAATATATCGAACATTAAAGGATCCTTTCCTTTGTTTTTTTTTAAATTTTACTTACGTGTTTATCTTTCTTTTTTTTTTACAACATATAGGTATTAAAATCAAAAGTGACTCTTGCTATAGGCTGACAAAAATGAAACACATCTGACAAGCAAAAAAAATTAACATTTATTTTATTCTTCTATAGCAGTTTACTCCGAGATATCTATAAAAGTATAGCTGACTGTGACTATTTTCATCTGCTTTTTCCGGTTTAACTACATATCGCTCACCCGAAGGAAAAGTGACACATCCCAAAATTAAATTTCACTGAAGAGGCAAAAGAAAATTTGCAGGATTTTACTGCAATATGAAATTATAGCTATTAGCTCTGCATGTAGGAGTAAAAACATGCATAAAAGATTAAAACCCTTATGAATGAAGACATATGATGAGGTTTCGAGGGTTGGATAAATATACCTCCTCACACAATCCACCCCTCTTCTGTGGTCACGAATAGATAAATATCGTAATAAAGTGGTTTTCCATATAACAACGCTGCACCAGTGGCTGAGAGGATCTGCTCTTGAAGCTGGTAGACGTGAGGTGATGGGTTCGATCCCAATCGCGCCCATCGGCCTAGCCGTTTCGGAGTTTTCACGGTTTTCTTCGGAACCTTGGATTTCCATGCGTAAATAGGGGTTAGGATTCCTTAGAAAGACTCCCACTGAGGGCACTCCCCCTAGGACCTACATCTCAAGAGTACATAATCAGCCGTCAAAAGTCAATCCGTATAACTACACTTACGAAACTTTTTGTGTAACGAAACGCAAATATGACAGACTCATTAGTGGAATAAAACGCAAAAGGAATTTTTGCGAGAAGTGTCATTTTTCTTGTGGGTGAGCGATATTAGGTAGCTTTCATTACAAAAAGCTACCTATTGCAGCCGTTCGGAGGAAAGCGATTTCAAAAATTTTTGGTATATTTTCATATATCATGACCTCCAGACCCCGAAACCACCCTCCGTTCAAAATTGACGTATATATATATATATATCTGACATTTGCCACACAGTAACTCTCGTATTTATGAACCGATTTGGATGTACTTCGGCGTGTACATAGTATATACTAATGTCTCGACCGAGTTCGTTGGCCAGCTTCATCCGCCATTTTGTTTCAAAATGGCGGCCATTTAAAATATTTAAAAAAAATTAAAATTTGAAATGTGGTTTCAAAAAATTGAAAATGGAAAAATATTTTTTTTCTTATGTATTTGACCTTTATACAAAGATTCCGGAGCAGTTTTTGTTTCGTCTATATCTTAAAAAATGGCTGAGTTATAGCATTTTGAATTTCTAGCGTGGCTGACATTTTGAAACGTCCTGAATTTTGTCACGCGATAAAAGGCGTATTTATGAACCGATTTGGATGTAACTTCGTTTATACATAGTACATACCAATGTCTCGATCGAGTTCGTTGGTCAGCTTCAACCGCCATCTTGTTTAAAAATGGCGGCCATTTAAATTTGTAAGAAAAATTTAAATTTAAAATATGGTAACAAAAAAAAATGAAAATTGAAAAAATATTTTTTTCTTATCTGTTTGACCTTGATAAAAAGATTCAGGAGCAGTTTTTGTTTCGTCTATATCTTAAAAAATGGCTGAGTTATAGCATTTTGAATTTCTAGCGTGGCTGCCATTTTGAAACGTCCAGATTTTTGTCACGTGATAACGGGCGTATTTATGAACCGATTTGGATGTACCTTGGTGTGTACATAGTACATACAAATATCTCGACCGAGATCGTTGTCCAGCTTCATTCGCCATCATGTTTCAAAAGGGTTGCCATTTAAAAAAAAAATTAAATTTAAAATGAGGTATTAAAAAATTGGAAAATGAAAAAGATTTTTTTTATGTGTTTGGCCTTGATACAAAGATTCCGGAGCAGTTTTTGTTTCTGAAAATTTGTTATTTTGTTTATATCTTAAAAAATGGTTGAATTATAGCACTTTGAATTTCTAGCATGGCTAACATTTTGAAACGATCTTGAATTTGTCACGCGCTAACACACGTATTCGTCTATTTCGATGTAAGAAGGTATGTGAATAGTATACATCAATATCTCGACCAAGTTCGCTGGCCAACTTCATCAGCCATTTTGTTTCAAAATGGCGGCCATTAAATAAAAAAAATATATATATTTAAAGGGAGGTGCAAAAAAATTAGAAATTGAAAAAGGTTTCTTTCTTAAGTATTTGACCTTGATATAAGGATTCAGGAGCATTTTTTGTTTGTCTTTATCTTAAAAAATGGCTCAGATATAGCAATTTCAATATATAATGTGGGTGACATTTTGAAAAATCTGATCTTTTGCCTGCGACAGCATTCGTATATATCTATCGATTCCGATGTGAATGAGCATGTGCACAGCAATTACTAAGGTCTCGACCAAGTTCACGGGTTAGTCTCATCCGCCATGTTGTCTTAAAATGGCAGGCACTTTAGGAAATCCCCGAATTTGGCAGCCTAATATAAGTTAATTTAAATAAAAGCAGCTTGGATACAGCTGACTAATTTCGCGAAATTCTCATTCATAATGATTTAGTATTGATAAAAACTAGTATTGAATTTCCTATATTCGGTTTCCACTAAAATGAACTTCGTGTGTTTGAATAATATAAGTTGGCTTTTTTAAAATAAGGAATATGAAAGCTACCTCTTCTTCCCGGCACTGGCCGGAAGGACTTTTTCCGTTTTTAGTTTGTTTAGGAATACTGTTAAATGATTGCTTCTATCCAATAACTTTCCATGATGAATTCTCACTGTTTGGTGCTAAGTACAATCTCTTCCATAACAACAAGTATGGCAGTCGCCACTCATCGTGCCTGTTTAAAGATATTTTAAACAACAATAAAAAAATTCAATTTTCAATATATGCAATATCATGAAGTCATTTCTCTATTATGCAATTTAACAAAATTTACAGGCTTGAATAACAAAGTGTTTTGAAATCGAAAAGTTTTTATAATACTCTTATAAATGTATAATATTTAAAATTAGGATACGTTACCCAACGATGCAGACCGTGTGTTGTACCTATAAAATTAGCTTTAATCGCCAGATTTTACAACTTTTTCCGAAATATGGTTTGCAAAGAAGTATCTTTGATTTCATAGTTTTGAATAAGAATGCCTTCAAATTTAGCATATATAAGAATAATCTGACTTCTTTAATACCAGACAGTAGAGAGTTTAGATATAAAAACAAGATTAAATACATTAGCCAGTTTATATCAGAAGTTTATTCCATGACAAATTCATACAATGTTTTACAGTACTGTTTTTCATTTGAACCTCCATGATAAACATAATCAGATATGCTTGCTCAGTACCCTGAAGAGTGACTAGGAATGCTACGCTGCTCTTGACGCCAACTATCTATGATAGTGCATTATGCGATGTACTGGCACGTGAAATTGATGTGTGAATTGATTCATTTTGTGATAGGGTGATATATAGGAGAAAGATACCTAGTCAAGAAATTATTCCACTCTTTCTGTTGAAGAAAAAAAATAAGAAGAGAAGAAGACTTTTCAGACAAAGTCAGAGTTCCGTCTATTGTGGTGTCTTGGGAAATAGAAGATAGCCTTGTTTGCCTTTGGCTTCTCTTCCGGTTGACCATCTTACATTTACAAAAATAACAACAAAAGTTATTTGTGATGTTTTTTATCTTTGTATTGAATTTCGAATGCTAAATTGCGATTTTTGTTTTTCTTTCCCTTTAGATGGACACAACAATGAGCGTCAATCTTATAGTATAATGCGAGCAAAAATTGAGTGTGTATGTGTGTGTGTGTATGTAAATTTAATCTTAAAAACGGCTCTAACGATTTTAACTAAATTTTCTATTTTACCATTTTCGGGAATGAGAAGATCATTGGGCTAGATCACGTGTTCGAGAAAATTTGATTAGTGGGTCATTTTGGGTTATTATGATTCAAGATCAAACTAATTAGGTCTAAAAAACGGCTCGATCGATTTTGACTAAATTTTTTATCCAACCGTTTTCGGATACGAGAAGACTAATGGACTAGGTCACATGCTCCAGAAATTTCGATTAGTGGGTCATTTTGGGTCACTGCGGGTCAAACTATTTTTATCTAAAAAAAGGTTCTAACGATTTTCGCTAAACTCTATATTCTACAATTTTGGATTACGAGAAGACCATTGGGCTAAGTACATGTTCGAAAATATTCGATTAGTCGGTCATTTTTGGGTCACTGTGACTCAAGCTATGGTTATCTAGAAAACGGCTCGAACGATTTTTACGAAATTTTGTAATCTATTATTTTTGGGAACGAGAACACAATTGGGCTAAGATGCATGATCAAGAAAATTCGATTAGTGGGACATTTTGGATCACAATGGGTCAGGGTTAAGCTAATTGAATCTAAATAAGGCTCAAAACATTTTCACAAAATTTTGAAATATACCGTTTCTGAACATGAGATGACCATTGCACTAAGTCACATGTTCGAGAAAATTCGATTAGTGGGTCATTTTTAGGGTCACTGTGGGTCAAGCTAATAGTATCTAAAAAATGAATAAAACTATTTTGGCAAAAATTTGTATTTTACCGTTTCTGGGCATGAGAAGACCATTCGGCTAAGTCACATGTTCGAGAATACTCGATTTGTGGGTCATTTGTTTGTCACTGTGGCTCAAGCTAAGTTTATCGGATGTTTTAGGAAACGGCTCGAACGATTTTTACGAAATTTTGTAATCTACCATTTTCCGGCACGGGAACACCATTGGGCTAGGTCACATGTTCAAGAAAATTGGATTAGTGGGTAATTTCGGGTCACAATGGGTCAGGGTCAAGCTAACTGAATCTAAAAAAAGGCTCAAAACATTTTCACAAAATTTTGTAATATACCGTTTCTGAACATGAGATGACCATTGCACTAAGTCACATGTTCGAGAAAATTCGATTAGTGGGTCATTTTGGGTTCACTGTGGGTCAAGCTAATTGTATCGAAAAAATGAATAAAACTATTTTGACAAAAAGTTGTATTATACCGTTTCTGGGCATGAGGAGATCATTGGGCTAAGTCGGATGTTCGAGAAAATTAGATTAGTGGATCATTTTCGGTTCAGTGTGGGTCAAGCTAACAGTATCTAAAAAAACGACTCAACCAATCTTGACAAAATTTTGTATTATACAATTTCTGGGCATGCACAGACCATTGGTCTAAGTCACATATTCGAGAAAATTCGATTAGTGGGCCATTTTGGGTCATTATGGGTCAGGGTCAAGCTAATTATATCTAAAAATCTCCTCAATCGATTTTAACTAAATTTAGTATCCAACCGATTTCGGGTGCGAGAAAACTATTGGACTGCGTCACATGTTCGAGAAATTTTGATTAGGGGTCATTTATGGGTCACTGCGAGTCAAACTATTTTTATCTAAAAAACGGCTCTAACGTTTTTCACTAAACTCTATATTCTACAGTTTTGGATTACGAGAAGACCATTCGACTAAGTCACATGTTCCAGAAAATTCGATTTGTGGGTCATTTTTGGGTCACTGCGGCTCAAGCTATGTTTATCTAGATAACGGCTCGAACGATTTTTACGAAATTTTGTAATATATTATTTTTGGGCACGGTTGTATGATCTAGAAAATTCGATTACTGGGTCATTTTGGGTCACAATGGGTCAGGGTTAAACTAATTGAATCTAAAACAAATAAGAAAAATCATGCGTACAGCATAGAATATGAAACACTTTCCAAAAGCTTTAACGAAACTTCGTTACATAGGGAAATAAGGTAAATAAGATAACTAAGTAAACATTTAAAGATCTGATTTCAGTAGTTACCACTCAGAGCCAAATATGTATTCCAATTCTTTTGAACAGCCCTGAATTCGATCTGTATGTTGATATATATACTACATAATGGGAAAAATTAATTTAGCGAGAAAATGTATAACAGGTTGAAATTCATCTTTCAGCAATTTATACTAATAGATGGAAACATACATGAACACTTTTGTACAGCCATGTAGTTTACCTAGTACCTTTTTTACATGCCACTATTTAGCTAAAATTTAATTCAAACTAAAACACGCTTAAAACTACTAAAATTACATTTCTAGAAATTATCACCCATAAACGGCCATGTATCCAACTCTTTGCGTGGCCCTGTATATCATTTTATCTATATTCTACAAATATTTCTTAGTACATTAAATTCAGATCAGCGTAAAAATGCATAACTCCTTTAAAACCCACATTTAAGCAATTTATGCTCATACTCAGTAACTTTTACGAATTCATATCTGTAGCTCTGTATATGAACTATAGATTTATACGCACTTTACAGCATGCATAAATATGGTGAACAAGTAGGTAAGTATGATCACAGATAGCACAAAGGGTTTCGTTTAATATTCCTTTCAAAACACTTTATCCTTTTGTAAAATCTTTTAGTTCCACGTTTCGAAACCAGGGGTGCGCTCTATTCTAAGCAAACCTCTATCCGAACGAAACTCCGTTTTATATACTACCGATAGATATATTAGTAGAGGGGATTGAACCAATAGCACCCCAGATAAGTAAGCGCCCGTGGCGGTAAAAAGTGGAACTAAAATTTGTAAGGCTATGGTGTATAATATGAAAGAATGGTCAAATGGGTGTAGGCAAAAGTTGGAAAAGTGCTCCCCGGGTGAAAAGGGTGGAGGTTAGAAAAATTGCTTAAAATACACAAGTTAGAGCCCGGAGGAGTAAATAATATAACAATTTTTGAAAATTTTATGATTTACCGTGTGGTCTGAGGCATTCAGCTATACGTATGCAAAAATTCATGTCTCCAACTTAATTAGGGGCTCTCTTAGAAAGAATTGCTTAAAATACATATGTGGTAGCTCAAAGGGTTAAACTTAAGACCTTTTTCAAGATTTTATGATTTGTCGCCTGGCCTCAGGTGTTCTGCTATAAGTATGCAAAATTTCAAATCTCCAATTTAAGAAGGGGCTCAGTTAGAAAGAATTGCTTAAAATACGCATGTGGGAGCTCAAAGGATTAAATGTGCGATTTTTTCAAAATTTTATGATTTGTCGTATTATATGTGGTGTTCAGCTATAAGTATGCAAAATTTCACGCCTCCAACCTAAATACGGACTCACTTAGCAGAATTGTTTAAAATACACATGTGGGAACTCAAAGGGTTAAATGTACGGTTTTTTTTCAAAATTTTATGGTTTGTCATTTGATGCGAGGTGTTCAGCTATAATTATGCAAAATTTTACGCCTCCAACCTGAATAGGGGCTCACTTAGAAAGAATTGTTTAAAATACACATGTGGGAGCCCAAAGGGTTTAAATGTACGTTTCTTTTCAAAATTTTATGGTTTGTCATTTGATGCGAGGTGTTAAGCTATAAGTATGCCAAATTTCATGCCTCCAACCTAATTAGGGGCTCACTTAGAAAGAATTGTTTAAAATACACATGTGGGAGCCCAAATGGTTTACGACTTTTTCAAAATTTTATGATTTGTCGTAGGATGTGTTGTGTTCATCTATAAGTATGCAAAATTTCAAGCCTGCAACATGTATAGTTTCTGAGAACGGGCTGTGTGACAGACGGACAGACAGACAGAGGAGCGAGACGAATAGGGTTTCGTCAGATGAACGAAACCCTAAAAAAGCGCATATCATAATTAAAAACTTATTTTGAGCAATCATTACTAATATATAGTAATTCGGATACAGTATAATATCTGAAATATTTTCAAATACACCGCAAAAAATTTCCCCTACATAATTATGAACTTTTGTGTGGCCCTGTAAATGAACAATAACTATTCTTTGCACCGCATATTCAACAGAATGCATATTTTAGTGGACTTCATAAATTTATATCAATTTTACTATGTTTGAAAGATTGTAACACCATTAAAAATCATTTGAAACGATTTTTTCCCTTTGGCCGTAATGTAACGGAAAACTTTTGACTGTCCCTGTAAATGAACTAAACATGTTACAAACTTCATTTATAATAGGGAACGTACTATGGTAGAGGTCACTAACATCCAAAAATTTCAGAACGATTCGAGCATATTTACGGGAGTTAGAGCGTGGACAGACGGCCAGACAAACCGTATACATAAACACTTTTCAACTTTGTTGGAAAGTGTTAAGGAAAGTGTTAAAAAGGCTCAAAACATTTTCACAAAATTTTGTAATATACCGTTTCTGAACATGAGATGACCATTGCACTAAGTCACATGTTCGAGAAAATTCGATTAGTGGGTCATTTTGGGGTCACTGTGGGTCAAGCTAATTGTATAAAAAAATGAATAAAACTATTTTGACAAAAATTTGTATTTTACCGTTTCTAGGCATGAGAAGACCATTGGGCTAAGTCGCATGTTCAAGAAAATTCGATTAGTGGGTCATTTTTGGGTCACTATGGGTCAAGCTAATAGAATCTAAAAAATTGTCTCAATCGATTTTGTGAAAATTTTGTATTATACCGTTTCTGGGCATGAGCAGATCATTGGTCTAAGTCACATATTCGAGAAAATTTGATTAGTGGGTCATTATGGGTCATTATGTGTCAGGGTCAAGCTAATTATATTAAAAAAACTCCTGAATCGATTTTGACTAAATTTCGTATCCAACCGTTTTCGGGTACGAGAAAACTATTGGACTGGGTAATATGTTCGAGAAATTTCGATTAAGAGTCATTTTTGGGTCACTGCGGGTCAAACTATTTTTATCTAAAAATCGGCTTTAACGATTTTCACTAAACTCTATATTCTACAGTTTTGGATTACGAGACCATTCGGCTAAGTCACATGTTCGAGAATATTCGATTTGTGGGTCATTTTTGGGTCACTGTGGTTCAGGCTAAGTTTATTGGAAGTTTTGGAAAACGGCTCGAACGATTTTTACAAAATTTTGTAATCTACCATTTTCGGGCACGAGAACGCCATTGGGCTAGGTCGCATGTACAAGAAAATTCGATTAGTGGGCTATTTTGGGTCACAATGGGTCAGGGTCAAGCTAATTGAATCTAAAAAAAGGTTCAAAACATTTTCACAAAATTTTGTTATAAAACGTTTCTGGGAATGAGATAACCTTTGCGCTAAGTCACATGCTCGAGAAAATCCAATTAGTGGGTCACTTTGGGTGGCAATGGGTCAGGGTCAAGCTAATTGAATCTAAAAGAATGCTCAATATATTTTGACAAAATTTTCTAATGCACCGTTTCTGGGCATGAGATAACCATTGCGCCAAGTCCCATATTCGGGTTGGTTGCGTTTTTGACGGCCAATTATAAACACCAGGGATATGGGCCCTAAGGGTGGGGGTGCATTCGTGGGGGTCTTTCTAAGGGAACCTAACCCGCTTGGAAATCCAAGGTTCAAAGAAAACCACGAAAACTCCGAACGATTAGGCCGACGGCACGATTGGATTCGAAACCAGCCCCTCCCGTCTACCAGATTTGACAGCAGAACCTCTCGGTCACTGGTGGGACCCGATATTCGGGATAATTCGATTAGTGGGTCATATTTGTGTCACTGTGGGTCAAGCTAATTGTACCTAAAAACGAATAAAGCTATTTTGACAAAATTTTGAATTATACCGTTTCTGGGCATGAAAAGACCATTGGGCTAAGTCACATGTTCGAGAAATTTTGATTAGAGGGTCATTTTTGGTCATTATGGGTAAGGATCAAGCTAATTATATCTAAAAAACTCCTCAATCTACTTAAACTAAATTTTGTATCCAACCGTTTTCGGGTGCGAGAAAACTATTTAACTGCGTCATATGTTCGAGAAATTTCGATTAGGGGTCATTTTGGGGTCACTGCTGGTCAAACTATTTTTATCTAAAAAACGGCTCTAACGATATTCACTAAACTCTATATTCTACAGTTCTGGATTACGAGAAGACCATTCGGATAAGTCACAAGTTCGAGAAAATTCGATTAGTTTGTTATTTTGGGTCACAATGGGTCAGGGTCAAGCTAATTGAATCTAAAAATAGGCTCAAAACATTTTCACAAAATTTTGTAATATACCGTTTCTGGGCATGAGATGACCATTGCGCTAAGTCACATGATCGAGAAAAGTTGATTAGGGGTCATTTTGGGTAACAATGGTTCAGGGTCAAGCTAATTGAATCTAAAAAAAAGGCTCAAAACATTTTCACAAAATTTTGTAATATATCTTCTGTGTGCATAAGTTGACCATTGCTCTAAGTCCCATATTCGGGAAAATTCGACTAGTGGGTCTTTTTTTGTGTCACTGTGGGTCAAGCTAATTGTATCTAAAAACTAATAAATCTTTTTTGACAAAATTTTGAATTATACCGTTTCTGGGCATGAGAAGACCATTGGGCTAAGTCACATGTTCGAGAAAATTCGATTAGTGGGTCATTTTTGGGTCACTGTGGGTCAAGCTAATAGTATCGAGAAAACGATTCAAACGATTTTGAGAAAATTTTGTATAATACCGTTTCTGAGCATGAGAATACCATTGGGCTAAGTCATATGATCGAGAAAATTCTATTAGTGAGTCATTTTTGTGTCACTGTGGTTTAAGCTAATTTTATCTAGAAAACGATTCAGTCAACTTTGACAAAACGTTTTATGCAACCGTTTTCTGGTACGAGAAGACTATTGGGCTAGGTCGCATGCTCAAGAAATTTCAATTAATGTGTCATTTTTGGGTTTCTGCGGATCACGCTAATTTTATCTAAAAGACGGCTCTAAAGTTTTTTACGGTACTTCTATATTGTACAGTTTTGGATTACGAGAAGACCATTGGACTAAATCACATGTTCGAGAAAATTCGATGCGTCCTTTTTGGATCTCTGTGGATCAAGCTAATTTTATCTAGAAAACGGTTTCAACGATTTTGACTAAATTCCGTATTTTATTGTTTTCGGGTTTCAGAAGACCATTGGCCTAGGTCACATGTTAAAGAAAAATCGATTAGTGGGTTATTTTGGCCCACGATGTTTCAGAATCAAGCTAATTGTATCTAAATAATAGTTCAAAACATTTTGACAAAACGTTGGATTATACCGTTTCCGTGCATAACACCATGGGGCTAAGTCGCATGGTCAGGAAAATTCAATCGGTGGATCATTTTGGTTCCTAATAGATCAGAATCAAGCTAGTTGTATCTAAAAAAACGGCTCAAACGATTTTGACAAAACTTTGTATTATATCGCTTCTGGGTACGAGAAATCCATTGGTCTAGGTCTCATGCTCAAGAAAATTCTATTAATGGGCATTTTGGGTCACAATGGGTCACGGTCAAGCTAACTGTATCTCAAAAAGATTCCAACGATTTTGACAAATTTTTATATTATGCTGTTTCCCAGTACGTGAACACCATTGGAATAGGACACATGTTCGATAAATTTCGATTAGAGGGTCGTTTTTTGGGTCAACGTGGATCAAGCTAATTTAATCTAGAAGATGACTAACGATTTTCACTAAAATTGGTATTCCATCATTTTCAGGAAGAGCATTGGGTTAGGTTGCATGTTCGAAAAATATTCAATTAATGGGCCATTTTGGGTCCCTATGGCTCAGGGTCAAGCTAATTGTAACTAAAACAGCAACAATGATTCAGTGGAATAATATATCGAGATAAACAAAAAGCTAATTTTGACCGAGCTCAGCTCGGTCATTCCTGCCAGTAATATAATAAATTGTCTTCACTATGTTCACTTATTTATCAAACAAATATAATGGATATCTATGTCTTTGACAGAACTAAGGTCTCAGCCCGTTATAATCATTAGATATGGGATACGCATTAAATATTTGAAAATCTGTATTTAATAATAAAATTAGACGCAGGACAGATCAATGGTTAGTGCATTGTGCTGCCATATTACAGGTCCGCCATTCACGTAAGACTCTGACAAGATTCATTTAAACTTTCAAATGTTTGAGGCCGATAAAATGAGTACCAAATGTATTAAACTGTAACGAGTTCACTTAAAGCATCTAAGTATCGATTGTGAATGAGACAGAGTTAGGTGCTGTAGTACATGATCTACAAGGAATTGGAGCATCACGAACGTTTGTTTGTTATCAACATAATTAATAATTTGTACAGAATATTCTTTATTAAATGCAAATTTTGTTTAACCCCTTGTGGGGCAAGCAATTGTGTTTGTGTTATGCTGAATTCCCACCGGAAATTTAGAAAAATTTTATTTCAATATAAGGGTAAACAATTTTACGCCGTTTTCCCAACAAAGTTAAAAAAAAAAAAAAAAAAAATTCATAAAGTTTTTCTGGTGCATATCTTCATTAATCGTAGGTGGGATAAAATATATCCCACTGCCCCTCAAGGGATTAACTTGTATTTAAGGCAAATACTCTTTGTAGATTAAGCTTAATAAATTTATATAGAATATTTTTTACATTTAATTAATTAACGGGACAAATATACTAATGAAATATTTAAATATTAATGATGTGAATTATCACATTGCTACAAAGCGTAAACCAACTTAGTTCAAAATGTCCAAGCCGGGAACCGAACCCGGGTCTCTGGAATAGATCTCCAGTACTCTACCACTAAACCACAAGGACGATGTCCAGCTTGGCATTTCTCACTTTTATAAGTCGGTAAGGCTGCTACTGCAGCACAAGATAGAGAAGTCTTCATGAGCACACATTCTAGTGGCGTAACATGAGACGCAAATAAACCCAGCATCGGTGAATTAAAATTGAAATATTTAAAGATTTATAAAACATAAGTTGTAATGGTTAACATTGTATAAAAGATTTTAATGATATTTGTTTTATTAAGGTTCAATGAAAAGGAAATATTAGCATTGTAACAGACATAAAATTTACATATGAACTTCGAAAACTTGATTTTCATTTTAGTGCGGAGGTGTCTTTACCTTTTATTTGATACTCTAATGACTGAATAAAAGATGAAGCTTTTACTTTTTTTAAAGTTTGCTGAGTCAACTTTAAAATATTTCCATTTGAGTTCTTTTAAAATATTTTTGCGAAAAAAAAAGTTTGAACTCGTTAATGCAACATAAAAAGCCTCTTATTTGGAAGAATTTTGATTGCTTTGACATTTAAAACATACTTTGATTTTTAAATGGCTTTTTTAAAGTGTTTTTTTTATTAATGCAGTATTCTTTTTAACACTTTCCAACAATGTTGAAAAGTGTTTGTGCATTCGTTCATCTGTCCGTCTGTCCGTCTGTCCACGCTTTAACTCCCGTAAATATACTCGGATTTTCATGAAATTGGTAAAGGATATTTAGGGTCGACAAAGCATGTTTGGTATTCTATATGAAGTATGTAGGATTAATCGTTCATTTACAAGGGCACTCAAAAGTATTCCATTACATTATGGTATATGGGGAAAAATCGTTTGCAGAGTATTTTAATGACATTACGCTAATTTCAAATGCATTGAAACTGATATAAATCACTGAATTTCAATACAATCACGTTAGAACAGGACATTCATAGCATTTTTATTTCATTTACAGGGACACACAAAAGAAATCGGTTACAGTACATTACTGTCTTTGAGTAATAATTGCTGATGTGTATGGCTTAAAATTCGGTATTGTCTTATAAATTTAATTAATGTTTTGCATCTTACTCATCTATCTATACTTACTTATCTATATCTATATCTATACTCCTATTATAAAGAGGAAAAAATTGTTTATTTGTCGGAGGTAAGCTCTGGAACTACCGAACCGATTCCAAAAGTAATGGTATCAAAATGATGCTGTTAGTCCAACTTAGAACATAGGCTATATCTTATGTCGGTGCCACTACCCCGAAGGGGGTGTAGGAGCAAAAAACGTTCTAAAAATGCGATTTTAGCGTTACTGAAGGGCCTAGAAATATGAAATTTTGAATATTAGTTACTTATAAGATATAAATGTTGTCTAAGAACAGTTCTTAAACAATTTGAAATTTAAAAGGTGTGAAAATGCACAAAAAGCGTTCTAAAAAACGTTCTAAATGGTAATTTCTGGTAGTTTCACCACAATCTCAGGAAATACCAAACCGATCTAAAAAATATTGGTGTTAAAATGATGGTGACAACGCTTGCTCCAAGATAGGCTATGTTTTATGTCGGTCTCACTACCCCAAAGGGGGTGCAGGAGCAAAAAACGTTCTAAAAATGCGATTTACGTGTTACTGAAGGGCCTAGAAATATGAAATTTGAAATATTAGCTACTTATTAGATATAAAGGATTTATAAGAACAGTTCTTAAACAATTCGAAATTTGAAAGGGGTGAAAATGCGCGAAAATCGTTCTAAATGGTGGTTTCTACACAATCTCAGGAAATACCAAACCGTTCTAAAAAATATTGGTGCCAAAATGATGGTGACAACGCTTGCTCCAAGATAGGCTATGTTTTATGTCGGTGTCACTACCCCAAAGGGGGTGCAGGAGCAAAAAACGTTCTAAAAATGCGATTTTAGCGTTACTGAAGGGCCTAGAAATATGAAATTTGAATATTAGCTACTTATTAGATATAAAGGATTTCTAAGAACAGTTCTTAAACAATTCGAAATTTGAAAGGGGTGAAAATGCGCGAAAATCGTTCTAAAAAACGTTCTAAATGGTGGTTTCTACACAATCTCAGGAAATACCAAACCGATTTAAAAAATAATGCTGTCAAAATAAGGGTGTCAAAATGACGGTGACAACGCTTGCTCCAAGATAGGCTATGTTTTATGTCGGTGCCACTACCCAAAAGGGAGTGCAGGAGCAAAAAACGTTCTAAAAATGCGATTTTTGCGTTACCGAAGGTCCTAGAAATATGAAATTTGAAATATTAGCTACTTATTAGATATAAAGGATTCCTAAGAACAGTTCTTAAACAATTCGAAATTTAAAAGGGGTGAAAATGCGCGAAAAGCGTTCTAAAAAACGTTCTAATGGTGGTTTCTACACAATCTCAGGAAATACCAAACCGATCTAAAAAATAATGACGTCAAAATGATGGTGACAACTCTTGCTCCAACATAGGTGATGTTTTATGTCGGTGCCACTACCCCAAAGGGGGTGCAGGAGAAAAACTTTCTAAATTGCGGCTTTTGCGTTACGGAAGGGCCTAGAATCGTGAAATTTGGAATGGTAGTTAGTTATAAGATATCAATGATCTCTAAGGACATTTTCTAAAAAAATCGAAATTTAACAGGGGGTCAAAATGCGCAAAAAGCGTTTTAAAAAACTTTCTAAATTGCGATTTCTATGCAATCTCAGGAAGTACTGAACCGATTTCAAATATAATTGTGTAAAAATGATGGTGACAGATCTTGCTCCAAGATAGGCTATATTTTACATCTGTTTCCACTACCCCAGAGGAAATGCAGGAGCAAAATGCGCGAAAAGCGTTCTAAAGCGTTCTAAATGCCGATTTGTCTGCAATATCTCAGGAAGAATGAATCTGATTTCAAACGTAATGATAGGAAATTGATGCTGACAGCACCTGCTCTAACATAGACGCTATTTTATGTCGGTATCACTATCACCAAGACGTTGCAGGAGCAAAAAAGCGTTTTAAATTTCGATTTTTGTGATCGGTAGGGATAGCAACTTAAAATTAGGCAAGGCACATATTTATTAGATATAAATGATCTTTAAAAACAGTTTCAAAAAAATTGAAAATTTAAAAAGGGGTGAAAATGCGCGAAAAGCGTCCTAAAAACGTTCTAAATTGCGATTTCTACTCAATCTAAGGAAATACCAAAGCTGTTTCAAAAGTAATGGTTGCAAATCAATGGTGACAGTCCCTGCTATAACATAGGTTATATTTTATGTTGCTGTCACTACCATCTGAGGGTTGCAAAAGCAAAACATGTTCTAATTTACGTTTTTTGTACAACTGAGGGGTCTAACACTTTGAAGTATGGCATGGTATTTACTTACAAGATGCAACTGCTTTCTAAGAACAGTCGAAAGAAAATTCCAAATTTAAAAAAATGAAGTGAGTGAAAAGCGTTATAAATTACAATTTTTAAGCAAACTTATAAATTACCAAACCGATTAAAAAAATAATGATGACAAATTTTGGTGATAGAACCTGCTCGAACATAAGCTATATTTTATGTCTGTTCCACTACCACCAGAGGGTTGCAGGAGCTAAAAACTTTCAACATTGCGATTTCTGTGATACTGAAAAGCCTAGATACTTTAAATATGACATGGTAGTTACTTATAAAATATAAATGCCCTCGAAGGAACGTCGAAAATAAATTCGAGTTGAAAAGGGGTGAAGCGAAGGGGAGGTGCGAAAAGCATTCTAAAAAAGTTCTAAATTACGATTCTATGCAATTTCAGGGAATATAAACCGGTTATAAAAGTAATCAATGCGAATCAGTGGTAACAGTCTCTGATCCTACACAGGCTATATTTTATGCCGGTGATTCTACCACCTGGGGCTCACAGGAACAACAAACGTTCTAAAAGAGGGCTTTAAAATCTTTTTAAATTACGTTTCTGTGGAATATTAGGAAATAACAAACCGATTTCAAAATTAATGTTGGCAAATTAATGGTAACAGTTCCCGTTTCAACATAGCCCCTTATGTTGAGAGAGGTGGTAGGACTTGGAATTTGACATGATGGTTAATTTTAAGATGTAAGAAGATGGTTTCTAAAAAATTCAAAACTTCAAATGAATACTGAAATGAGCGTATTAATTGAGCATAAAAGTTTCAAAATATTTTCTAAATTATCATTTATTTATTTTTATTTCATTTTATTAATGTAAGTCTCATTTCTGCCTAATGCAGTGTAATTAGGATGTTTAATCAAACTGTGTTTTAAAAAGTAATTTTTGAACTATTCCTAAAAGTAATAAGTACCTTTTAATAAAATAAAATATTACCTTTTAATAAAATAAAAATTTAGTTAGTACATTTTAATAAAAATTAGACATATAAATATCACTTGGCATATTTCAAATATTACGCGAGCAAAGCCGCGGGGTTTGCTAGTACTATTATAAAGAGGTAAAAATTGTTTATTTGTAGGAGGTAAGCTCTGGAACTACCGAACCGATTCTAAAAGTTATGGTATCAAAATGATGGTGTTAGTCCAACTTAGAACATAGGCTATATCTTATGTCCGTGCCACCGACCAAAAGGGGGTGCAGGAGCAAAAAACGTTCTAAAAATGCGAGTTTTGTGTTACTGAAGGGCCTAGAAACACGAAATTTGGAATGATAGTTACTTATAAGATACTAATGTTCTCTAAGGACATTTCTTTAAAAAATCGAAATTAAAAAGGGGTGAAAATGCGCAAAAAGCATTCTAAAAACGTTCTAAATGGCGATTTTTACGCAATCTCAAGAAGTAGCAAACCGATATAAAAAATAATGGTGGCAAAATGATGGTAATAACCCTTGCTTTAAAATAGGCAACATTTTATGTCGGTGCCACTACCCCTAAAGAGGTACAGGAACAAAAAAACGTTCGAAATTGCAATTTTTGTGTTACTGAAGTGCCCAGATACATGGAATTTCGAATGGTAGTTACTTATTACGTATAAATGATTTCCAAGAACATTTCTTAAAAAATTCGAAATTAGAAAGGGATGAAAATGAGCAAAAATCGTTCTAAAAAACGTTCTAAATAGCGATTTTTACGCAATCATGAGAAGTACCAAACCGATTAAAAAAATAATGGTGTCAAAATGATGGCGACAACTCTTTCTCCAACATAGGCTCCATTTTATGTCGGTGCCACTACCCCTAAAGCGGGTTCAAGAGCTATAAAACGTTCGAAATTGCGATTTTTGTGTTACTGAAGGGCCCACATACATGAAATTTGGCATGGTAGTTATTTATTAGATATAAATGATCTCTAAGAACATTTCTTAAAAAATTTGAAATTAAAAAGTGGTGAAAATGAGCAAAAAGTGAATTAAAAAGGGGTGAAAATGCGCAAAAAGCGTTTTAAAAACGTTCTAAAAGGCGATTTTTACGCAATTTCAAGAAGTACCAAACCGATATAAAAAATAATGGTGTCAAAATGATGAAGACAACCCTTGCTCAAACACAGGCTACATTTTATGTCTGTGCCACTACTCCAAAAGGAGGAGCAAAAAATCGTTCGAAATTGCGATTTTTGTGTTACTGAAGGGACCAGATACATGGAATTTGGCATGGTAGTTGCTTATTAGCTATAAATTATTTCCAAGAACATTTCTTAAAAAATTCGAAATTTAAAAGGGGGTGAAAATGAGCCGAAAGCGTTCTAAAAAATGTTCTAAACGCCGATTTTTACGCAATCAAGAAAAGTACCAAACCGATTTAAAAAATAATGGTGTGAAAATGATGGTGACAACCCTTGCTCCAACATAGGCTATGTTTCATGTCGGTGTCATTGCCCCCAAAGGGGGCGCAGGAGCAAAAAATAACGTTCGAGGATTCGATTTTTGTGTTACTGAAGGGCCTAGAAACATGAACTTTGGAATGGTATAGTTACTTATAAGATATAAATGATCTCTAAGAACATTTTTTTAAAAATTCGAAATTTAAAAGGTGTGAAAATGCGCTAAAAGAGTTCTAAAAACGTTCTAAATGGCTATTTTTACGCAATCTCAGAAAGTACCCAACATATTTCAAAAGTAATGGTAGGAAATTGATGATGACAGCTCTTGATCTAACATAGGCTTTATTTCATGTCGCTGTGACTACCACCTAGGGGTTGCAGAAGCAAAAAGCGCTCTAAATTGCGATTTTTGTGTTACTGAAGGGCATAAAATCCTGAAATTAGACAGGACAGTTATTTATAAGATACAAATGATCTGATCGAACCGATTTAAAAAATAATGGTGTGAAAAGGAAGGTGACAGCCCTCGCTCCAACATAGGCTGTATTTCATGTCGGTGCCACTAACCCAAAGGGGGTGAAGGAGCAATAAACGATCTAAATTGTCATTTTTGTAATACTGCAGGATCTAGCAACTTGATACTAGACATGGTAGTTACTTATAAGGTATAAATGATCTCTAAGAACATTTCCTAAATAATTCGAAATTTAAAAGGGGTATGAAAAGGGACGAAAAACTTTCTAAAAAACGTTCTAAATTGCGATTTCTATGCAGTCTGAGAAAGTACCCAACCGATTTCAAAAGTAATGGTTGGAAATTGATGATGACATATTGCTTCAGTATAGGATCTATTTCATGCCGGCGTCACTACCACCTTGCGGTTGCATTTTAAAAAACGTTCTAAATTGTGATTTTTGGGATACTGAAGGGGCTAGCAACTTGAAATTTGACATGGTAATTACTTATGAGATGTAAATGCTCTCTGAGAAGAGTTCCTTAAAAATTTTATATTTAAAAGGGGTGAGAATGAACGAAAAGCGTTCTAAAAACGTTCTAAATAGCGATTTCTACGCAGTCTTGGGAAATATAAACCGATTTCAGAAGTAATGGTTTCAAATTGAGGGTGACAGTCCCCGGTCCAACATAGCCTATATTTTACGTTGTTGTCACTACCACCTGGGGGTTACAGGAGCAACAAATTTTCTAAATTGAGTTTTTTGTATTACTAAGGGGGTCTAACATTTTAAATCTGGAATGGTAATTACTTCAAAGATGCAAATGCTTTCTAAGTATTGTCAAAAGAAAATTCCAAATTTAAAATGATGAAGTGAGCGAAAAACGTTCTATAAGCATTCCAAATTACGATTTTTAGGCAATCGTAAGAAATACGAAACCGACTTCAAACATAATGGTTGCAAATTGATGGTGATAGAACTTGCTCAAACATAAGCTATATTTTATATCGGTGTCACAATCTCTCGAGGGTTGCAGGAGCAAACAATTTTCTAAATTGCGATTTCTGCGGTACTGAAGAGGCTAGAAACTTTAAATATAGCACGGTAGTTACTTATAAAATATAAATGTCCTCTAAGAGTATCAGGAAATACCAACCGATTTGAAGGTTAATGTTGGCAAATTAATGGTGACAGTCTCTGTTTCAACATTTTTCGAGACATTCTATTTCAACTCTATTTCGGCATTTCATGTTGGTGCCACTAACACCAGAGAGGTAGTATACTGTTAGACAAGCCGTTTGGAATTTGACATGATGGTTAATTTTAAGATGTAAATGTGTTAAGATGGTTTCTAAATAATTCAAAACTTCAAATGAATACTGAAATGAGCGTATGAAATGAGCAAAAAACACTCAAAATATTTTCTAAATTATCATTTATTTGGAATTAGTTTTAGTTCTTCTTATTAATTAAAATCTCATTTTTGTCTATCGCACTTTTATAATAAAGTTTAGTCAAATTGTAGCTTAATTTGTATTTTTTGAATTATTCCAAAAAGTGTTTTTCTAATAAAAAATAATCATGCAAATATCACTTGGCATATTTCAAATATTACGCGAGCAAAGCCGCGGGGTTGGCTAGTTATATATAAATTCTATACCTCAAATTCAGAGCTGTGCAAAAGTATTCACGTACTGTTCTCTTTATTAGAGAAAATTGCTGAAGGTACATTTTAAACTGAAGGATATGTAACTATTAAGTGAACTATATTTTGGCTTGCATGTAGTTAATAGATTCAAATCTATATATCATATACAGGGCTGCTAAAAAAAATGAATAATGTTCCGATTGTCAATAGGAACAGCTGAAATTGGGTTTTGAAATGTGTTATGCGTTTTTATATGGTATAATTAGACTTAATATTTAATTTTTTTAATCGGTGCAGTTTTATTACATTATTCTGAATGTGCTGGAAAGTGTTTCATAATCTATGCTTGACGCATTATTTTTTCTTTCTTGTTTGGATTTATTTTTATGTTATGTACAGTTTTGTGTTCAGAAATGCTTGGTGTACATAATGAGAGCCATCACTGTTAGGTTTTCAAAAAACTCAATTCATACGAAAAAATTATTTATAGCAAAATGTTTTATCCTATTTTTATATATTATTCAGTGAAGAAAACTTTATACATTTTCTCAATTTGTCCCGAAAATCTGTCGTATTTCTGAAGTATCCAAAAAATGAGAAACAACTAGAAAAGAAGAATTCTGCTTTTTCAGAATTTATTTTCGCCCTTGATGAAGATAAAATATATAAATATAGATAATACAAAGTCATATATCAGTTCAAATATATATCAGTTATATCACATATATCAAATATATATCAGTTTTAAGACTTAAAATACACGCTTTTATTTTATATAAAAGGGCGTCATTTGCATCCGCTGAATAATTCCAAATTTACGACCCAGTCTTAAACCACATCTATTGAAAAGTATGCATATGACGTCGCTATTGCGGATAAATACACAAACCCAGGAAAGAAACGATAATGTCATTTAAGAAATTCGATAAAAAATTCGGGTATCGAATGATTCACATGACTTTATTTGTTGGTAACATTAATATGAGTACTTGAAATAAATTGAATATAATTTTTAATAACTCCATGTTTTATCAGAAATCCTTTATTTATATTTTTTCAAAATAGCAGGTATTTTAATTACAATTATTTTTCAATTATTATGAGAAATTGTCAACAAAAAGATACAGTAATCTACTACTTTCCAACTACTTTCCCTTTACTTTCTACAGAAATGGAGTATTTCAGTTGCCATCATCACAGGGATGGCAATAAAAACTACAAAAATAAATAGAGATGCAGTTTTCAAACAAATTTCAGTTACCTATACGAAGTTGTAAAAATAAAAAATGTGCGATGCTTAGTAGTTTAAAAAATTGCAGTAGAAATTCTCAGTATTTAACCATACAATGATACATCTGCTGCGTTTTACGGCTGGCTTTTGTAACGTAACATTATTTTTTAGGGACAACACTGTAATTTTTGCCTAAATGAAATGCCATATCGGGGGCTAAAAATGGATATTTGTGTTGATTTATGACGGCCAGTTATCAACACGAGGTATACCGGCCCCGATGAGTGGGAGTGCCCTCTGCGGAAGTCTTTCTAATGAAATTTAACCTGTATTTATTCAAGGAACTCCAAGATTTGAATAAAACTACGGAAAACTCCAAACGATTAGGCCGACTGGCGCGATAGGGTTCGAACCCAGCACCTCCCGTTTACCAGCTTCGAGAGCAGAACCTCTCGACTACTGGTGGGGAAAAAACTTAATGTACATCGTTCATATAATTAATAATTTTCAAAGCCATTTTTATAGCCATTCTAAAAGTTATTAAAATTAACTTAATATTTTTAAATTAACATAATAGTTGAAAATATGATGCGCAATGGAAAATCTATGTAGCCGGACAAAAGATAAAACGAACGCCCCATAAATTTTAACCGCCAAACTTTTATAAACATAAAGAAAAAATATCTATTAGAATGACAGTGGTATCTTCTTTCAATTAATGTTAAAGTAATACGCTTTGGGAGATTACATGTTGTAGTTGAAACAAAATTTTAATTTTTCTACGTAAAAACCTAATTATGATTTCATATTTGGATTATTCAGTCAATTTACCTTCGTATATCAAACGTAATTCGTTTTGTGACGGCCAACATATAGGACATTAAATAACATTGCATGTAATGCTATTTATTTTTGAATGAATTTAAATATTCCAGATATTTAAAAATATTTTATTGATTAATTTAAAAATTAATTTTAATGCTTAAGATGTCTCAGGACACTTAAAGCTTCAAAAATTTCGACTTCTTCTTCTTCTTTTTTTTTTTTTTTTTTTTTTTTTTTTTTTTTAAGATGTTAAATTTCTTTCTTTTCTGAACATTTTTATATAATTGCTTCCTTGAAATTATCATTAGAACAGAAGTTATGGCTGTTATAGAATTAGAGACGCTTTATAGATGAAGCGGCGTTTCCGAAACTTTGAAGTCCTTTTTCTCCAAATTGCGTTTTTGGGCATAACGCGCAGGATATCTCAAAACCTTTCGAATATTTTTTCATGAAATTTTCGAAACATATGTTTCATGTTTGTCTGGTCAAACTGAACCTAAATTTTCCTCCTTACTGTTAAAAAAAAATATTTTCTTAAGTAATTATATTGTTGAAACTTTCAAAATTGTGTATTAACTAAATACAACTTTGTATTATAAATATAAAAAGGCTTTAAATACAAATTTATTTGGTTCAGGGTAATTATTATAAACTGAAGAATAAAGTAGGCACCAAAATTTCATTCTAGTTGCAAAATTTATTTTGTAATGCTGCGCGTAAGCTGTTATACCAATTTTCTGCTCGTCAAATGTCTGTAAGTTTGGAGCCCACTATAAATGCGAATTCTACATCTTGTAATTTTCAAATACATGAAATGAAAGAAAATACTTATATCTTTCGTTCCAATCAAAATTGTGATTTAAAATCATATACATTTTAAGATATTAAATGTTAAAAATGGTCTTTTCTTATTTTTTCCAATTTTAAGAATCCTGAAACCCTTTAAAGCATTAACCTCTTGAGACCCAAGCTCGCATTTTTCGCACAAATTTTACCATTTTTAGGATTAAAGCTCTTTTTGGGTCTGGAAAACTTTATATGTATTCAATTATTTTTAAAAGTAAAAAATATATGGAGTTTTAGCTTGTCCAATATAATGGACATTGGGTCCTGTAAAAATCATATTATTGAATTACATGATTCTGAATGAAAAATTCTTAATTTATAAATATTCTTTCCCTACAAATGTGTTTTTATCGTTCATACACCACCTTTAAACATTACGCAATTTTAATTTTTTCATTATCAGAGAGAAAAAGTATTTTTGGATGAAATTTATTTGAAAGTATAAATCAATTTAGTGACATTTTAAATAGTTTTTTTTTCTTAAATAATTAAAAAAAAATCTATCGCATCAATAGAAGTTTTTTCTAAAAAATATATATATAAATATTTAGTCGCATGGTTATCACAATTGACATTAGGATGCCAAAAGGAAATTAAAAAGAAATAAAGTGCAGTTTATTTATAATCTTAAATTCTTGTCTTCTGTTATATTTTCTTTATATTTTTATTTATGTTTTAAAATTTTCTTTCATTATAAATGTGCTTTTATCGTTCATACATCACCTTTAAGTATTGCAAAATTTAAACTTTTTTATTATCAAAGAGAAAAAGTATTTTTGGATGAAATTTATTTGAAAAGTATAAATCAATTTAGTGACTTTTTAAACAGTTTTTTAAAAGGAATTTAAAAAAACCTATCATATAAATAAAGTTTTTTCTTAAAAAATTATAAATAGTTAGTTGCATGGTTATCACACTTGACATTTGGTTGGCAAAAGGAAATTAAAAAGAAATATGCTGTTTATTTATAATCTTAAAATATTATCTTCAGTTATATTTTCTGTAAATTTTTATTTCTGTTTAAATTCGATTAAACTAATTAATTTAATTATAAACAACATACGAACAGTAAAATAACATAAAAAGCTTGCAATTATTTTTTATAGTTAAACGAATATACAAATACAAGTTGCATTTCATGCACACAACCTTATTATTTTTCATACTTATCAAGTAAGATAAAATCGCTGCATAGGCTTCAAAAACCAGATTTTTAGCTTCAAGTTCTTATTTCTTTGAATACAAATTTTGCTGACATCAGAAGTGTCTTTTTATCGTTTATATGTCACTTCCAAATATCACACAAATTCAATTTTTGCATCATCAAATAGAAAAAATGTACTTTAAGTAAGAAACGTGTTGATCAATTTAGTAATTTTGAAAAAAAAATTAATAACATTTTGTTTTGCTTTCTAACTTTTCTCAACTCCAGTCATTTGTTTGTTGGAATAATGGTAATAATTATCGGCGCAGCTACACAATTGGCAAGTAAATGCGAAGCAGAAATTTATAAGAAATCAAAATGAGTTTGTTTATAATCTAGTACTGTTATCTTTAGATATATTTTCTTAAACTTTTTGCTGCTAATTAAATATGATTAAACTTATGCAATTATAAATAGCATACTAACAGAAAAATAATACCAAAAATAGTTAAATGTAACTATTTTAATATCAATGAGTAAAAAATAAAACATAATAAAAGCTTAATTATAAATATCTATATTTACCAAATGCGGAATATATATATATATATATATATATATATATATATATATATATATATATATAACCATTAATTAAACATAACCTACCACCATGAAAAACCGTAATATTATGAATTAAAGCTGTAAGTATTAAAAAAAAGTGCCAAATAATTTATTATAAGAATTATTATGGAAGAAAAATAAGAAAGGTGACCGACAAATAATGGAAAAGCTTCTATATTGAATTACGTTTTCAAGGGCACAGAATTCAATGATATAAGCAATATGGTAGTTTTCTGTGAGAAAAATAAGCTAAAGCTAAAAATAATTTTTCTCTGTGCCCGAACAACCATTATAATCAAGTGAATAGATTAAAAATTAAAACAGAATAGAAACAAATAATATGAAATGGAAAAATCAATAAAACCTGTTTAAATATTTATAGGACATAAAATAGAAATAATACACAACATACCAATTAATATTTCAGTATTTTTCAATATATCCACTCGCACATGGCTACCAAAATATCGTAAAGATTAAGGTGAATAAAACAGTTAAGAAATCACAGTAATTGATACCAAAGGATGCAGTTAATACATTTTGAAATACCATGATAAATGGAATTAATATAATATAAAATAAAATAAATAGAAGGTAATTACATTATTTAAAATAACTAAAATGCACTATTAAATTAATTAATTACTATTTAACAATATCGTCAAAATTTAGCTAAAAAATCCACCTGGTGTAGGAAATTATAACTGAAAAGAAGCTGCAAAAGACAAAATTTATAACCTATCGTCAAAAGACAAATTTTGGTGCTGCCATCTAGTAGTATTTTTATTATTCAAATGTCACAAGATGAACAATTGAAAGCCTTTGAATGTAAAAAAAAAATATTAACAGCAAAACCAAACAAATCCTTATATATAGATAATTATAAACCTAATACAAACCACACTATATATTTAAAAAAAAAAACTATTGTTAATAAAATTTTAAAAAAAGCATTCAAAATATTCTATTATCTTACTCATTTAAACTACACTAAGAATTTAAATAATTCTATAACATTGATAATATATAGCATATCGCTATATGCTATAAAATAAAATAAATTCAATAATAATTAATATAAATATATATTAAAAATAATATAAAAATCGTTAATAATAACTATTATATATAAGATAATTATAAAATGAACAGGAAATAAAAAACATATAGAAGTATATAGAAGATTATCAGATACTTAAATTCCCATTACCTAAAAATCTCAAATATAGTGTGTGGATTATTTTCATACAGCCATAAAAATCCTAAAATTATGAATGTGGGACATTCAAACAATTAAACCGATAATAAATTTTATAACACAAAGTGAAAATAGATCAATATTAAAAAGAATAGAGGAATAATAATAAAAATAATTACCCAATTTTAATACATACATTATAATTTTATTTATATTAAATATACTTATATGTATATGAATCACTATAAAAATGGCATACTATTAGTAATTAATATGATATTGTCCTTAGTAAATTAAAATTTAATAACAAATGATTGTAAATAAGATAAAACTTTAATTAAGCTAAATATAATATTAATGAAAGTCACCAATTACATATAAAATATCAAATCAACATCCTTAACAGGCATTGTATCAGTAAAATTATACATTTTTAGGATAATATTTAAATATTTTTTTATTTATTTAAAAAATATATATTATCTACTTCTGTATCTATTATTTATTTCTATACTGTGTTGATTTTTAAGTAAACACTAACTTCAGTATACAAAAACAGTCTAATACGAATAAAAACAACTGACGAAGACCCAACGTCCAATAGAATGGACATTACCAAAATTTTTGTTTATTCTCTAAAATATACATTAGATTACTTAAACTGCGATGTCATTTCATTGACACAACATTTAAAATTAGATGTGTGTAGCATTAATATCAAAATACTATTAAAATATATATCAAATTAGCGTTAAAACTGTCTGCTTACCTTCAAGAGTCTTTCTCTTGTTCTCTGCCACTTTCAGATGTCTAAAATACATATTTAGCTTCAATTTGTTCATTATTTCGGCATACAGATAGTAGTACTGGACTATCTAGCCCAGTGAATGGCAAGTATTTACAAGTTCCAATTAAAATTAAGTATTTTATATTTTAAAAAAATGTCCAATAGAATGGACGCAGGATCTCAGGAGGTTAAGATATACTCCTGAAAAAAAAAAAAAAAATCACTTCCTATTAAATCTGCTGCATTTCATCATATAATAAAATATTACTGGTACTAATAGATTAATAATAACATGCAACAATTATCGATATGTTTAAGTATGTTTAAATTTTGTTTAAGGGGGCTAACAACATATATAAATTGTTACAAACCTTAAAATTTTTAATATCAACACCTAATTTTGACATCATATCTGAATTTTTATTTTAATTGTACCATCGAGTAACGAAGATGGTACCCGATTAAGTAGTTTTCTTATTATACAGATGTATAATTTGGAACTTCAAATGAAATAATTTGTAATAATATTATATTAAAAATACATTTAAAATCAGACATTTACTAAAACTAAAAAACAAAACATTAATATAGATTTCAATGTGCAGAGAGCTCACTGAACTTATTTTTAAATGTAAATTGAAACTAAAAATTTTCAGTTGATTGACTATTTTCGTTTTTCGCTGTTACAGTTTGGCGAATAAAATATTGGGGTTTTAGGCCAATTTTATGCTTCCAATGTTTCAATTAAAAATATAATAATGTCCTCTTTTATTTGAGTAGAATGAATTCTGAATTTCTAGATGTAAGGGTTCTTCCAAAACTTCCCAAATTAAACAGATGGCATCAAATGTCCGTTTTTGCAACTACAGTGGCTATCGACCTTGATAATGCAATCTTAACACCAACAGTTGTTTTCGTGGTTTTTAGATCAACGCATGTATCCTGTCCAAATTCCGTCAGTTTGCATCGTGCACAAACAGTTGGAAACAAACAATTCTTATCTTTTTTCATTTAAATGGGAAAACGGAGTTTGTAAATATCATGTATTTAATTGATACGGACTTTAGAATGAGTACACCCATCTCAGATCCCGCCTTCCTTTTAGCTGGTTTCAATTAGTGTGGACAGAAAGGACAATTTATATGTAAAAAGAGTTGCAGTGTTGATTGCCAAATCCAAGGGTTCCCTGGTCAAGTGACATCTGCTGATCGTAGAGTTCTGTTCAGTGAAATGTTAAACGTTAAATATGCATCTAACATTACGTTTATTTTTTCCCCACAGATGAAGATGCATTTGACAGGTCACTGATTTAAGAAAGTTTCCACGATTGTGGAATTTCCAAATTTTATCGCCTGAGTTACACAAAATGACTTCCAAATTGAATTAAGTAGTGACAAGGGCGATAAAACTGTGTATTAATATGTTAAGGGGTCTTGTACCTTTCTAAACGCGTTGAAAATTAACGAAAAATTTCAAAATTTTGATCTTCAAAACCTTTTTATGTATAAACATGAAACTTTGGATATTTATTAAACAGATAGTGCTTTGTAATATGCTACCATTAGAAATTCATCAGCCTTTTACAGAAGTTGTGTATTTTTGAAATCAAAATAGCTCTTTTTTTACTCCAGAAGTCATTGCGCGTATGATATCTTGAGAAAGTATCTGTGGATTGTCATGAAATTTGATAACGATACTAAACAAATATGTGTGTTTAAAATAAATTACTTTTAAAATTTACAATGCCAATATTTTTAGTTATGACTATTTTTGTTCATTAAAGTATAATTTTTTTCATTTATTTTTTACAATTTTTTTTTATATAGTTAATGAAATAATTTTGGTCTAACAAGGAGAGGACCAACCTTGTTAATCACAGATTTTGATTATTTTAATATATGTTGTAGGGTAGAGGCCCCTTAGTGTCAGGTTGAACGGATTTTATCCAATGCTCCTTAGTTCTTGAGAAACCGGGGGGTCTAATATTAGTGCACAACTTAAATACTTACTTTGCTACAACAATGATAGGTCAGTCGTAGCTCAGTTGGTATGGTGTTAACCGGCTGATTGGCAGGCCCGGGTTCGATACCTGATTGCGCTACATTTGTTTTTCTCATTTTTTGTTTTATAAATTTACTTGTAAGTATAACTTAATAATCTCACTGTCAATTAAAATTTTTTATATTGTATATCAATTATAATTTTAACCTATTTAATTTTTTACTTTTAACTGAATAGTTGTAATAAAACATCATAAAACTGTTATTTTTTTTTAATCACTTTTAAAATGTATTTCATATATTCTTTATCGTTGCAATGATATTGAGCAATTGTGTCAATTCGTGATTTTAAAGAAACATCATTTATGCATTGCTTTAACAAAGGAAGTCAATGAGATAATACTATTATTCTGTTTTTAAAGTAACAAGCATAATCATATTAAAAATTAGCATCAGAATTAAATTACAACCGATTTTTTGCATATTAAAGATTTTTAAAGTTGTAATAAGTATGCTTGCGCTTTCAATTATTTTGCTTTCCCCTTTATCTTTTTTCTGCTTTCAGTTTATTTGAATATTACTTTTTTTTGTCATAACTAGATGGCACCACAGCAGAATTTGTCACGATTTTGGAATTTTTGTCATTCAATAATAGATCCAGTTTCTTTTTAAACCTCTTTAGTGGATGAGAAATGATAGTTTACAAATAAGAAATGATAAATTTAAGTTTGTTAACATTATAATTAATGTTTGGTGTTAAAATTTTTAATTGAAATTATTAAATTATAATTATAACTATATTTATAAAACAAAAAATGAGAAAAAACAAATGTCGCGCATTCAGATATTGAACCCGGGCCCTCGGATCAGCCGACAAACGCCCTGCCAACTAAGCTACGACTAACCTGTCATTTTTGCTGCGAAGTAGGTATTTAAGTTGTCTACTAATATTAGACCCCCTGGTTTTTCAAGAACTAAGGGGCATCGGATAAAATCCGTTGAACCTGACACTAAGGGGTGTCTACCCTACAACATATATTAAAATAATCAAAATCTGTGATTAACAAGGTTGGCCCTCTCCTTGTAAGTGTAGTTCATTTTAAACACACACATATATGTTTAGTATCTTTACCAAATTTCGTGTCAATCCATACATACTTTCTCAAGATATCATGCGCGCAATAACTGATGGAGTAAAATAAACAATTAAATTTAAAAAATCAAAAAACCCGACTGCGTAAAAAGTGAATTAATTAATTATTTCTCATCAATGTGAAACTACTTTTTTTTTTCAATTCCTACTATTATCTCACACTCTCGCTATATATATCTTGTTCAAATTTTCAATCGTTAATAAAATACTTATTATTCATCGAATCAAGCTCATTTAATTTTTTAAAAATTTGTAGTGGATGGTGCTTGATGTTAATCCAGATTTTTTCAAATATTAATTCATTAATTAAATTAAATTAATTAATTTTCAATAATCAAGAGAGCCGTCTTCTTGATCAAGGCATTTTAAGTGCAACTCAAGACGAAAGAAGAATGGGAGAAAAAAATCTCTTATTGAACTAAATAGGAATTAAAATAAAATATTTTTTTATATTACTTGTTTATATTACTTCCCTATTTTTGTATTTACTTGTATTGATGACTTTTAAGTTGTGTTTACTTGTTAGTTCCTACCTATAAACACTGTTTTGATAAGGTCTATAGATGTCTATGATGGTTAGAGTTGCAGTAAAGCTTGAGATCCACAATACATAGACAACTTCCAGGTTGTATAATATTTTAACGGAGCTTCTGACTGTAAAATAGTAAATGAAACATCATCTTCATTTTGAAAGACCTATCCAATGATATGCCACTCAATAGGGTGCATAATTTTTTTTTCGCCTCTACCGCCATTTTGTATTTTACGGCCGCCATTTTGAATTTATAAAAACTAAACCTAGCCTATAATCATCGGGCCGTTAAGACGAATTGATGGAGACCTCATTCATTAAAATACATCCAGCCGTTGGGATGTTTCGAGGGTATAAATAATCCACTTACACAAATACGGGTGAAACACATAACCCTTCTTTTTAGTCGGGTAAAAAAGAACTATTTTGATTTCAACAATACATTAATACTGTAAAAGGCTAATGAATTTCTAATGACAGCATATTACAAAGCACAATCTGTTTAATCAATATCCAAAATTTCATGTTTATACATATAAAAGGTTTTGAAGATAGACTAATTCAAACTTTGAATTTTTTCGTTAAATTTCATCGCGTTTAAAAGGTACAAGACCCCTTAAATGATTATTTTGAAATACTTGTCCAAGCGTAGGTATGTAAAAAAAAAAAAAAAAAATTACGAAAGACATCTTCCAGAAACAAATATAATAGGGAGACTTTATAAAAACCTTTGTTTATTTTGCACATTTTCAATAAACATTTTTATGGACTATTACATTAAGAGTGATAGTATCAGTGACGTAAAGTATGAGTGAAATCAATAAGTATGCTCTCCTCAAAATCGGAAAGTTCGGTGTCACATCTTCCATTGGTGTAATGATATCTTTCTCATATAAGAGTTTAGAAGTGTCTAGGCTCTAAATTTTGAAATGTGAATTTATTTCAAAAGAAGTATTTATTTTTATTATTAAACACAAGCGTCTCAATTAGCCACCGGTACGGTATGCTATTTCTTTCTCCCAGCTTATTTTATGCCGTCTTCAAAAAATAACGTTACCTTACAGAAGCTAGCCGTAAAACAAAGCAGTACGATTAGATAATTTATAGCAATTTTTTAAATTTCCAAGCTTCGCACATTTTCAATATTTATACCGTCGTATAGGGTAAAAAAAAAGTACTTTTAAATGCAGTTTGTTTGAAAACTGTATCTCCATTTATTTTTCAAATATTAATTTTTTTGTAGTTTTCAGCAACATTTGTCTAATTTTGGCAACACAAGTACTCCATTTATGTAGAAAGTAAAGGGAAAAATAGCTGAAAAATAGCAATTATATCTTTTTGTTGCTATTTTCTCATAACAACCGAAAGATAATGTAATTAAAATGTGTGCTATTTTGAAAAATATAAACGAAAAATTTGTGTTAGAACATGGAGCTATTATAAACTATATTTAATTTTAATTATCTATAGACGCTTTCAGTGTGACGTCAGTTATGACGTTTTGGTCGTCAACTGACTCCAATCAAACAGTTGCTATGCGTCATTTCTTTTTAAATATAAATCGTGGAAAATGCTACCTGTACATATCAAGTATTAAAACACTTAGATGTGAGATATAGATATAAGATATAGGTGCAACACACAAACAAAATAGAAAATACCACATAGCAATAGTTTGTTTGGTGTCAGTTTCCAACCAAAAAGTCATGACTAACGTCACGACTGAAATCGGCTATATTAATTTTAGAAAAAATGAATACCTATGAATCATTAGATAGCCGTTTTTTTGTCGAGTTTCTTTACTGACGTTATGTTTTGGCTGCATTTGTGTATTATTTTGCAATAGTGATATCCTATGCATGCTTTACTGTAGATGTTTAAGAGTGGATCGTAAATGTAGAATTCTTAAGCGGATGCAAATATGACGTCATTTTACATAAAATAAAAGTGTGTGCATTAAGTCTTAAAATTGAAATATATTTGTAGTATTTATATATACATATTTTTTTTTATTATTATTATTGGAGGCGACACTAAATTGTGAAAAAGCAGAATTCCGGTTTTCTAGTTCATATTTTCTCTTATCTCTTTTAGAAATTATTTGATTTTTCCACTACGTAGAACTAAATAACTGTGAAACTGTGAAAAGTGATTATTTTTTTATGACTTCATATATACGTGAAATACAGTTACTGATAACTTTGGATTTGTATTAAATTAGAATCCCTAATTATTCTATGTAATGCAAGACTGATATAAGCTTGAATGCTTTGAACATTGTGATTACAAATGCGTTCACACTTGATATAATATCAAAGCTAATGTTACGATTAATGAAGGGGATAAATTGACTTGTAACATGACTCATTGCTAAAACTCTTTGTATTGAACATTTCTATTACTACATGGAACAAAAGCAGCGCTATTATTTGAAACATTAATTAATAGTTTCATCTCCATTGGTTTCTCTACAGAAGTTATCTATAAAGTTTGAAGCATTCTATATGGAGATGTGTATTTTGATATTATTTATAATCTATGACATAGTTTAAAGCTTTGACTCTTTATGTGTTTTTTTTAATTACTTATTAGTGTAGTTTATAATTCAATTTTTTATATCACAATAAGGTTATACATAAATTATAATAATTCAACGTAGTTGCTTAGAACACATAAAAGTATTAAAAGAAATAAAGATATAACACTTAAAAATATTACATTTGCTCAATCAAGGGAAAAAAATGTTTTATAATTAGAATATATGTTTATTAAATATGTTAAGTGAGATTCCGGGATATGTAAATTGAAACGAAAATTCGAAAAGAAAATCTGATCGAAACAAATTCAATTCACATTCCCCGAAATCACACTATGGCTTTGATCGTATAGTGGCCAGTGCAATAACGATGTAAACAAATTTGAATAAATCTGAAAATGAAAAACAAATAATAATACTCACCCCATTTGATACACATCAAGAGAAATAGCACACAACACTAAATAATAAGAGCGATTTAAGCATAGATATTATTTATTAAACATTATTGAGCATTTTATTTCCGGATCCGGTATGACATAATAAAGTTAGGAAAATCTTCAAGTATTATTTTGAATTATCTAAAAATACATATTTATAGAGTAATGAATCATTTTATTTTCTTAAATTATGCTTTAAATCGATGTTTGATCATTTTGACATATTTCAATGTAAATGTGAAAAGTTGTTATTTCCAGGTAGAAGTTCTAAAATAATCATGAAAAAAGAGAAGTTTTAATGGTAGTTGTAACAAGTTGCAAATCCTAGTAAACGGACGAATGAATCTTAAGTTCGATATGTAGAAAAAGGTTTCTTAAAAGTTTCTTAAAATTATTCAACAATAATAAGTATAAAACACAATTGTATGATATAAACTTGTCAAACTTTATAATAATTAAATATATTAAATCATTGATATTAAATTTTTATATCGTTATTTTAAAATTTTTATTAATGCACTATAGCATAAAATTATTTAGATTTCATAATATTAAAAATGTTACTATATTTCTATAAATAACATCACTTTTAATTTTTATAAAACACTAGCAAATCTCGCGGCTTTGCTCGCGTAATATTTGAAATATGCCAAGTGATATTTATGTGTCTAATTTTTATTAAAAGGTACTAACTAAATTTTTATTTTATTAAAAGGTAATATTTTAGTTTCTTAAAAGGTACTTATTACTTTTAGGAATAATTAAAACAATTACTATTTAAAACACAATTTGATTAAGCATCATTGTTACACTGCATAAAGCAGAAATGAGACTTAAATTAATAAAACGAAATAAAACTAAATAAATAATAATTTAGAAAATATTTTGAAACTTTTATGCTCAGTTAATGCGCTCATTTCAGTAATCATTTGAAGTTTTGAATTTTTTAGACACCATATTCTTACATCTTAAAATTAACCATCATGTCAAATTCCAAGTTCTACCACCTCTCTCAACATAAAGGGCTGTGTTGAAATAGAAACTGTCACCATTAATTTGCCAACATTAATTTTGAAATCGCTTTGTTATTTCCTAATATTCCACAGAAACGTAATTTAGAAAGCTTTTAAAGGCCTTTTTTAGAGCGTTTGTTGTTCCTGTGAACCCCAGGTGGTAGAATCATCGGCATAAAATATAGCCTGTGTAGGATCAGAGACTGCTACCATTGATTCACAGCCATTACTTTTATATTTGGTTTATATTCCCTGAAATTGCGTAGAAATCGTAATTTAGGACTTTTTTAGAATGCTTTTCGCACCTCCCCTTCACTTCACCCCTTTTTAATTCGAATTTATTTTCGACAGTCCATCGAGGGCATTTATATTTTATAAGTAACTACCATGCCATATTTAAAGTTTCTAGCCTTCTCAGTATCACAGAAATCGCAATTTAGAAAGTTTTTAGCTACTGAAACCCTCTGGTGGTAGTGGCACAGACATAAAATATAGCTTATGATTGAGCAGGTTCTATCACCAACAATTTGTCATCATTCTTTTTTTAATCGGTTTGGTATTTAATAAGATTACATAAAAATTGTTATTTACAACGCTTTTGCTCACTTCATCTTTTTAAATTTGAAATTTTCTTTCGACAGTTCTTAGAAAGCAGTTGCATCTTGTAAGTAAATACCATGCCATACTTCAAAGAGTTAGACCCTTCAGTTATGCAAAAAACGCAAATTAGAACATGTTTTGCTTTTGAAACCCTCAGATGGTAGTGACAGCAACATAAAATATAACCTATGATGTAGCAGTGACTGTCACCATTGATTTGCAACCATTACTTTTGAAACAGCTTTGGAATTTCCTGAGATTGAGTAGAAATCGCAATTTAGAATGTTTTTAGAACGCTTTTCGCGCATTTTCACCCCTTTTTAAATTTCCAATTTTTTCGAAACTGTTCTTAAAGATCATTTATATGTAATACATATGTACCTTGCCTAATTTTAAGTTGCTAGCCCCTACCGATCACAAAAATCGAAATTTGGAACGCTTTTTTGCTCCTGCAACGTCTAGGTGATAGTGATACCGACTTAAAATAGCGTCTATGTTAGAACAGAGGCTGATAGCATCAATTTCTTAACATTACTTTTGGAATCAGTTTGATTCTTCCTGAGATATTGGTGACAAATCGGCATTTAGAACGTTTTTAGAACGCTTTTCGCTCATTTTGCTCCTGGATCTCCTCTGGGTTAGTGGAAACATATATAAAATGTAGCCTATCTTGGAGCAAGATCTGTCACCATCATTTTAACGCCATTATATTTGAAATCGGTTCATTATTTCCTGAGATTGCATAGAAATTGCAATTTAGAACGTTTTTTACAACGCTTTTTGCGCATTTTGACCCCTTTTAAATTTCGATTTTTTTAGGAAATGTCCTTAGAGATCATTGTTATCTTATAACTAACTACCATTCTAAATTTCACGATTCAAGGCCCTTCCGTCACGCAAAAACAGCAATTTAGAACGTTTTTCTCCTGCAGCCCCTTTGGGGTAGTGGCACCGACATAAAACATAGCCTATGTTGGAGCAGGGATTTTCACCATCATTTTGACGCCTTTATTTTTCAAATCGGTTTGGTATTTCCTGAGATTATGTAGAAACTACCATTTAGAACGTTTTTTAGAACGCTTTTTGTGCATTTTCACCCCTTTTAAATTTCGAATTGTTTAAGAACTGTTCTTAGAAATCCTTTATATCTAATAAGTAGCTGATACTTCAAATTTCATATTTCTAGGCCCATCAGTAACACATAAATCGCATTTTTAGAACGTTTTTTGCTCCTACACCCCCTTTGGGTTAGTGGCACCGACATAAAACATAGCCTATCTTGAAGCAAACGTTGTCACTATCATTTTGACACCAATATTTTTTAAATCGGTTTGGTATTTCCTGAGATTATGTAGAAACTACCATTTAGAACGTTTTTTAGAACGCTTTTTGTGCATTTTCACCCCTTTTAAATTTCGAATTGTTTAAGAACTGTTCTTAGACACCATTTATATCTTATAAGTAACTAATATTCCAAATTTCATATTTCTAGGTCCTTCAGTAACGCAAAAATCGCATTTTTAGAAAGTTTTTGGCTACTGCACCCCCTTTGGGGTAGTGGCAATGACATAAAATATAGCCTATGTTCTAAGTTGGACTAACACCATCATTTTGACACCAATATTTTTTAAATCGGTTTGGTATTTCCTGAGATTATGTAGAAACTACCATTTAGAACGTTTTTTAATACGCTTTTTGTGCATTTTCACCCCTTTTAAATTTCGAATTGTTTAAGAACTGTTCTTATACACCATTTATATCTTATAAGTAACTAATATTCCAAATTTCATATTTCTAGGCCCTTCAGTAACGCAAAAATCGCATTTTTAGAACGTTTTTTGCTCCTGCACCCCCTTTGGGACAGTGGCACCGACATAAGATATAGCCTATGTTCTAAGTTGGGCGAACACCATCATTTTGATACCATTACATTTGGAATCGGTTCGGTAGTTCCTGAGCTTATCTCCGACAAATAAACAATTTTTACCTCTTTATAATAGGAGTATGATATGATATGATTATAACACTGTGAAATAAATTGTTTAAAAGAAAACCGTCACATACCTAATAAAAATTTCAAAACTATAAAATTGTATCCTCTCCATATTAAGTGAAGCAATTATCAAACTTTTTCATTTTGTATATCAAATAAACACAAAATTAGAACTTCATAAACATATAATGAAATTCTATACCATGTCCTTGAAGATAAAAATATTGTTCAATGAGAAAAAGGCACACATAATATATAAAAGAAAATATTTCTCTTTCAAAATTAATATAAATGTACCAAAATATATTCAAAATCAAAATAATATCTGCACATGAGAGAAAACGTAGAAATTAAAAAAAAAATGTTGAAGTAATTAAAATTTTTAATGTTTATGAACTTGAAAAACGTAACTTTTAAAGAAGTTAATTGCAATAAAGCATTATAAGAATAATTTAAGTCATCTATTTATAAAAAATATTTATTTAATAATTTATTTATAGGAGTTTATAAGAGAGATAGAAAATATGCAAAAAGTTTTAAAATGTTAAAAGTTTGAAAGCGAAATCGCTAAATTTTTACGACATCGTAAATGCTTACGAGAGAGAAGAATTAAAAAAAAAGTTAAAAACAACTATGCAGTAAACCCGAGAGCGTTTCGCTAACGTCAGGGCACCAAGAATGTTAAGTGAGATTCCGGGATATGTAAATTGAAACGAAAATTCGAAAAGAAAATCTGATCGAAACAAATTCAATTCACATTCCCCGAAATCACACTATGGCTTTGATCGTATAGTGGCCAGTGCAATAGCGATGTAAACAAGTTTGAATAAATCTGAAAATGAAAATCAAATAATAATACTCACCCCATTTGATACACATCAAGAGAAATAGCACACAACACTAAATAATAAGAGCGATTTAAGCATAGATATTGTTTATTAAACATTATTGAGCATTTTATTTCCGGATCCGGTATGACATAATAAAGTTAGGAAGATCTTCAAGTATTATTTTGAATTATCTAAAAATACATATTTATAGAGTAATGAATCATTTTATTTTCTTAAATTATGCTTTAAATCGATGTTTGATCATTTTGACATATTTCAATGTAAATATGAAAAGTTGTTATTTCCAGGTAGAAGTTCTAAAATAATCATGAAAAAAGAGAAGTTTTAATGGTAGATGTAACAAGTTGCAAATCCTAGTAAACGGACGAATGAATCTTAAGTTCGATATGTAGAAAAAGGGTCAAATCTACACTGGATTCTATAATGTTATTACTTGATTGTGAATGCGAATTCCTGGGGAATAATGAAGAAGCATCAATGAATGATCCGCGGATGATATTATCGTTTTCATATTAATTTTCTTTAGAGGAAAACACCGACGTTGAAATCGGAGACAGCTATGAATACTTCCAGTAGTTTGCAGGTTCTTCAAAGGCGAGTACCAAAATTTAAGATCGGAAAAAACTCACACAGTACTGTAAATTATTTGAGCAATTTGAAGATTCTTTAAAGGACAGTACAAAAAATTAAGATTGGAGACAGCTTACACAGGATTACTAAAATAGCTTGAAGATTAATTTGAGTGAGTTGCAAAATTATATAAATAGTAAAAACGTTCAAGAGACGTGCATATAGTCTACTTGATGCGCCCGTAAGGCCCCTGGCCCCACGGCGAAAACAAGGGAAGAAACCCGCACCTCAGATAGATGTTAGTCCTTTCAACAAAATTAACGGACTCCCAAAAATTTTTCAAATGCCTGCCGAAATCTGGAAACGATCTCGGCAACGTCAGGCAATCAGAATATTTCTAAAGATGGCCTGTCGCTAGCACTTCCGGCGAAAAAGATTTTGTAGTAGGATTATCACCATGGAATGGCAACGCACTTAAGAAGCGGGGAGAAAGGAATGTTTGCTATGTGGGAGTTCCTATGACGTCGAAAGGAATTTCCTGTCTGTTTTGAGATAAGGAACAAAACCTTCTTAAAAATTGCATCTTTTGGGATGTGAGGTGAATGGAAAGCAATAAAATTAAGGGAAACTATAGGAGTTAGAATTTCGTTTCTCTGGCAAACGATTTCAGTAATTTTATGAAAGTTTACCAGAGAAATGGAAAAAGATAATAGAATATAAGAAATGTACTTTTAAATGAAATAATTAAAAATAAAGATTTAGGATTTAATATTTAAAATTTAATAAAATTTGCTGTCAAAATTGAAAGATGGTAAAAGGAAGTAGATTATTAAAATTAACAGAATATACAAAATTAAGTTTATGTAGATTTAAGAAGGGTGAATGTTATGTAAAGTTTTTACAACATAACAAAATAATCGTTGGTTTTTCGAGAAGAGGACGTAAATTAGACTGGTGCTTCTTTTATACGTGTTGACTTGTGTTTAAATAGTAATAAAACAAATTAACAGTATTTAATTCCAACTCTCCTTTATTGTATTACAGAATCCTCAACGCGAGTGAAGAGAAATCTTTTGTTATTTTATATCATTTTTGACCAAAATATTTACTAAAAATCAAATGTATTTAAATTCGTTTCTCCATCAAAAACATTTTAATTGATACTCCATTTATATATTATACAGATCAAGTGTTCGTAGACATAAAGAGGGTATTAAAATAGAAATAAGAAGTAGGATTTTCATTGTGGTAAGTAGAATAGTTTTAATGGATATAGTGTCAGATATTCTAGTATAAAAAAAGTAATAACTCAGCAGTTAATCTTGGATGAAGTACTACTCCAGCCATTACAGAAATTTATTCTGCATTGTGGAATTTATGGATCTTTCCGTAAGTACTGAAAAAGACATTAAACCATTATTCAGTGGTTTCAAAACATTAAGTATCAATTATAAAACAGTAATTTTAGAACAGAAAAGTTAGTTGTCAGTATCAAAACAATTATTTAATCGGTAGGAGAAGCAAATATACAGGATGTCCCTAAATTCATGGTACATACATTAGGGGTAATAGAACATAACTAGACAAGCACAAATTACCATACAACCCATGGTCGGAACGCAAGCCGTAAAGCACTAGAAGGCGCCTCACAGCAACGCAGTAAAAAGGCTGTTCACCGCAACTGTCTTCATTCATTCTGTGGAAAATCGATGAGATGGATGCTTACTCAAATCAGGAGAAGGCCGAGATGCATTACATGTACGGAGTGGCAGACGGTAATGCAAAGGAAGCCCAAAGGTTGTAACAATCAACTGGCTGTGCTGCTCACCCGATTTGTCATGATATACTTTTTCTTCTGGGGTCACGTGAAGAGCCTCATCTACGATGATGGTCCATTGGATTCCGTTGATGACCTTGTTTCCCGGATATCCGTACCTGCTGACACCATACGAGAGATGTCTGTTGTTTTCGCAAATGTAAGGTGGTCACTCCATCGACGGTGTGAAGCCTACATTACTTTTGGCGGCCGCAATTTTGAGCTGTTGCTGTGATGAAGGGTGTTGTTTACTTTCATTGTGTTGAATAAAATGTTTTTCATATTATCGGTTCCCTTTCATTCCATCGCTGTGTATCTTTTTTCTCCTCATTTTGTGCCACAATATGTTTTGCGAACTAGCTTTTTACGACTTGGATTGTATGGTGATTTGTGCTTGTCTAGTTGTGTTCTGTCATCCCCTAATGTATGTACTATGAGTTCAGGGACACCCTGTATATATATATATATAAGTTTTTCAAATGGTCATTAAATTTAATTAAAGTAACATATTTTCTAAGTGCATGGTTCTGAAGATTACTTTGATTACGAAAAGGTTTCATATTGAAAAATAGCATTCAACTGGGAAAATTTAGTTTTACATATTGCAGTTTTTAATTTATTAAGGGAAACTTTTGAAAGAATTTTTAGTTACTAATAATATTTTAAATTATTATTTAAAATCCTCAATCTTCATACCCAATGTTTCAGATTCATTTAACATTTACCAAATTTCTAAAATTGATAGCAATTTTTTATATCATATATGAGATTTTTGAAACTTTGTTAAATCTAATAATACACTTTATTCATCTATTGTAGTTTATGTTGTTGTTTAATAGTATAATTGTGAAATACTATTTATTATTTTAAGTGTTTTTTTAAATTAGTATATTCATTTTTTTAAATTTTGTGTATGCATTTTTCAGCGGTTTATGATTTTAAATTTGCAAGATTTAGTAATATCAAAACATCTAATTATAGATATTATGTATCAGTTATTCAATTCCTTTCTATTGTAAGCGCATTTTCTACGTTATTGGCACTAAAAAATAAAACATAATATTTAAAAGCATTTAAATAACATGTTGTTTATGTCAGATATGAAGTCCGTGGATAAAACTGCTTTAGTATACATATTTAAATTTTTTTATATTTATATATATAATATTATATAGGATTGATTATTTTTAAAATAGATTAATAACTACTATTTAATTTTAAATATTTTTCAAACGATAAGAAGAATGCATATGCAGTCATTGCTTTTCTTTTCATATTTCCTCCTTTTTTCCATTCTCTAGATGAATTTTTTCCAATAAAATCTTCTTAGCTCGTATTCACAAAATTCAATTTAGAGGGGAATAAAAAATTTAAATTAAATATGCCTCATCGTGTAGTTCCATAAATGAGCATAGTCTTAATATCCATTTCTCAACAATAGCGCAAGAAAAATTAAAATCGTGGTTAAGGAATATGTTTAAAACAAAAATATATACATATTCCGTACAATATAAAAATTTAGGCTTCATGTTGATGTTAAGATTTAGTAAAACAATGTCAAATCACAACGCATAAAAAAATTCTTACACATTCTTAATATGCTTAAAACTTATTAAACAAAGTGCGAGCTGATAAGCATTCTCGCCCCCACCCCCAGTCTGAAATAAGATTTTTTTTTCTAAATGCTTTTATTGTTTCAATGTAATTTATAATTTATATTTAATGTTTCTCTCATTTTTTTTTAAATGCTTGCATGCATCATACAACTTAGGTTTATTTATCAAATTATAAATGCATTTCAGTTACATTATTTTCAGAAGTTTTTCACATATGTATATAAAACCATCATAACATCATGGTAGTTTGTTTATGAATTTTAATATGTAAATTATAGCGTAAGATATGTAAAACTACATGGTATTATGGGCCGTAATTAAACTAAAATAAAACTTTGCTAAACAAACCTAGTTAGCTGATATTCAGGGGTTAATTTGCGCCGTAGCCCAACGGAGGTCAGTTCGGTACTTCCCTGTTTTTGGTAAATATTCAAATATTGGTTGAAATTCACTGGAGCTCATGCATACATGGCTACAAAGCCCAGGGCAATAGCGATTGCGAAAAATCGAAACCTAAATTACCCTTTCCTTTCCTACACATCTCTAAGTTTTTGCATTCTTTTTTATCAAAACAATATATGTGGCGCAATGTGTCGCAGATGCAGGAAATGGAGATGACACATATTTAATTTTTATAAGAGTTTTTCGGCTTAGTCCGGCTCACGATCAATCTGTCTTACATTCAAAATTTTATTTATTCTTTTATAGAAAAAAAAAAAAAAACTTCCCCTCCTTAAAAATTACGTGTTTTATTCTACTTCAAATCATTTAATGCTTATTTGATCGGAATGAAGGAAAAACAGAAATCATGTTTTTTTCTTCTAGTGATATTTGCAAATGTATGTCTGCTATTGATAGCGGAGACGTGTGGACACGGCGACTCAAGAGACTGAACAGTGAATTTGCATGCAGTTCGATTTTCTTTTTCTGACGATAGGATAATTTTTAATTGGCTGTTTTATTTTATTTTTTATTTGATATCTAACCTGAAAAGAATATTTTGTGTTTTCAGTCAACGAGCATTAGCTTGAGGTTTTGTTTGTTTGGGGTTTTTATTCTTTTATTGTGCACAAGTAGAAAAATCAAGTTAGTGAATTTTATATTTATTTTGTATCATGAAAGCTGCCCATGCTAAGTCTTTGCTCTGTACATTTACGAAGTCACTTTTATTTGTAAGTAGATATAATTGTCACGTATTGTTACTTTGATAGAAAGCAATAGAGCAGTGTTTCTCCTTTTTCAATAAGCACCGAATCTTTCCGATAACGGTCAAATTTTTAATTTTTTCTGATTTTCAGCGATTCACCACAAAAGATAATTACAGATAAATGCAGAAGGAATCGATGATAGTTTAAGACATTAAACTATTTGCACATTTTATAGGAAATTGAAAAACAGTGTTCCATTCTTCAGCATGCAAATATTAATTTCTGTAAAGTTCATTCATTTTTCTTAAAAATACATAGCTGCGAACTATTCCTTTTTTGTGTTAACACTGCTTCTGAACTACAATCCTTACCGTATTTATTCTCAGAAATCTGCAATTAATTAATAATAAAAATAGGTAAAAAATTCTCTTCAGAAGGAATGATAATTAAAAAGTGGAAGAGTTGACAACTAAGTATCTGCTGACAGATATGAAGAAAAAAAGATGCTTTAAGTTTTGCAAATAATATAATTCATATGAATATGAAGTTTGGAGTGACGTAGGGAGGGTGGTAAACGCTAAGGTTGTTAGTATTGCAGAATATTAGGGTCCCGGTACTTTTTTCATTAGAAATTAAACCCTGCTGATATTGATATTCTAAATATTCTTCCAACAAAAATGAATCCTAGAGATCGTAAATATTTCACCTTAAATTATATCACAATAGTTAGAACATCTTTGAAAAAAAGAACAAACTATTTTACCCTATGGAGGGGGAAAGGTGGCGGAAATCATGGCTTATCTACTTGTACCTTTTAGTGCTATGTTAAACAAACTTTCGATGTTCAGCATTTCACCATTTATGGTTGAACATCTAACAAATTTATGGTTTAACATTTAATCAATTTACGGTTCAACATTTCACCAAATTTATGGATCAACCTTAGAAACAGATGTTTAAACAACGTTTAATCCTCTTATGTTGACAGCTATTGCAGTGTCAAAAATTGGTTAAACGTTGCTCTAAATTTTTAATAGTGTACCTTGTAAAATATACATGTACGAGCGTGTATCAATAAGTTTCTGCCCTGACATAGAAATAATTGAGTGAAATTTAAGAAATTGCTACATTTTATTAGTCCTTTTCTACATAGTCAGTGTGCACAGTAACACATTTGTGAACCGTTTTTTCAAAGAGAGAGGAAAGATGTATTCCAGGAGACGCGATAGTAGACCAAAAAGGGGGTATTTTACTAACTTTTAACGACCCCCGCATGCGACATATTGTTGAAAAGGCCTCTGACCACTTATTCATGCAATGCACCTCCCTAGCCACTCCACCAAAATTTTCACTGAGGGGGGCACTTTTCAAAATTTTGCGGGCATCAGTTATGCCCCCGGGGGGGAAATTTGAGGGGAGAGGCTCGGTAGGTGCATAGCATGAATAAGTGGTCACACGCATTTCCAACAATATGTCACATATGGGGTTCGGCAAAAGTAAAAAAAATAACCGCCTTTGGGTCTACTATCGCGCTTCGTGGAATATAGTAAAGTTGGGACAGATGCCTCAGAGATTGTGTAGGAGACACTAGCGTTCCCTAGACCAATTTTAGAAGTTCGTAGTGTTTTCTGTGCTGTGGGATGTGTTCCACCGCTTAATTGTCAGTATTTACATATTTATGCCAGATTTTATGGCTCGAACCCGCGTGGTAAATTGCTAAAATTATTCTAATGAAGTTTTATTACATATTTTATGAAAACTAAACAAGGATTTCATCCCAAAATCGATTGTAACTATAGACTAGATCCTCGTAGACTACATACATGTGCTTGCCTTTCTCTCGCGTCGCTCACATGACACAAAATGGCGGCGCGGCATCTTAACCACCACTATGGGACAGATGCCGGACCGAGGTTGAGGGACAGATGCCGCAAAATATCTTTTTGTTTTTCGGTTCAATAAATTCATCACTGCGATTTAATTAGAACTTACATTTAAATGAATGTATATAAGCACATTCTGCTACTTATCAAAATATTCTCAGCAACAATGTTGGTTGACCATATGTGAATAAGGAAACCGTAGGCCGTTTACAATTCTCACCATCTAAAATGTTAAACAAAATATCTCCTATCCCAATGGTCAAAAAACCTATGTAACCAAGTAAGAGTAAGTAAAGGGATGCAAATATTACAAGCACAGAGTTTATAAACAATAAAAAAGAAGAAGCAAATGAAAAACAAAAGAAACTAGAAAGCGTCAAAGAAGGACAACTCGGCGGAAGTAAAATGTGTAAAAACGGGAAGGAAAAGATCAACTTGAAAACGCCTTACTTGAGGAAAAAACTAAAATATGAGTTATCTTCCGACAATGGGTAAATTGTTCCTCTTATGGAGTCTGATGGCAGAACTGGATTGGAATTTGATGACTCTGCATGTGTTGGTTGGCTGGAGTCTTATCAAGGAGCAAAGTCTAAAGCGAACAGGATTCAGTGCATCAAATTCAATCGATAGCTGCATGGAAAACGCTTACTTTACTTTTGCAACGGGTAGTTGGGTGTGATTGTGAGCGAATGGAAATACAAAATCAAAGAATGAAAAGAAAGGCCTAAAATAAACAGACTAGAGCCTAAATTGAATAGAACTAATATTTACATTAAGAGTAAACTGCAATGTTCGTCTGGGTGTAAATCAGTGATTTATATCTCTTTTGGAATTATGCTGTCTATTGTTTCTAGTAATTATGCTATCCATTCATGTAAATTCAAATGATTTTCTTTTCATTTTCACTTTTTGTCTGAAGTTTTGTTTATAGAGATTACACTTTTGCATTTTCGTTAAACTTTTCACAATTTAGTGATATATATAATTTTTGTAAGTTTACTGATATTTATTTTCGTTTTAAGTAGTTTGAGAAAATAAAAATGTGATTTACTTGAAAAATAAAATAAAAAGCCTAGCATTTTTCTCCATGTGGCATCTGTCCCACACCTCATGCGGCATCTTATCCAGCACATAAAAAATTATGTTAAAAAAGAACCTGTGGGAAAATAATTATGCCTAGTTTATTAAGAGAGTTTTAACTTGTTTAACATAGAAATTTGATTCTAAGGGGTTTGATCAATGATTTCTGGTACTTAGTTTGTTGTTTTTTGCTTTAATTTACATTTTACAAGAAGAAAAGTAAAACTGCGGTATCTGTCCCCACTTTGCTATACATCCTCCTCCTTCTCTTTGAAATACCTTTTGCAGAAATGTGTTACTGTGCAAAATGTGTTACTGTGCACTTTGACTTTATAGAAAAGAACTAATACAAAGTAGTAATTTCATAAATCTCACACAATTTTTCCTATGTGAGGGCAAAACTTATTGATGCACCCTCGTACAGGACGCAAACAGTGCTACCAAATCTGACGATTATTTTATTTAGAAATTTTGAGTTACCAACAAAAATCTTTTAATATTAATTTTCCTTTATATTATTCACGAAATATCTATTATTATAACAACAAAAAATATGTATTCAAACTTTCTCAGGAAAATTCAGAATTCCAACCACTTCACCGGCGATGGGTATAGGGAAACAGTGCTTTTACCCCCGACTTATCTCGGGGCAGCCGTTGAAGTGGTTAACGATACTATTATAAATGCGTCAACGGTTTGTATAGTGTTAACACGTTTATGAAGCAATTTAATCATGAAACTTTATATTTTTCAAAATATCAGGAAAAAGATAAGAAAAAAAGTAACTTGCAACTGAATATTTTTATTAATACTTTAAGAAATAATATAATATAAAAAATTTGTTTTGTCATTCACAAAACTAAAAATAACACGCTTGTAAACACAAATTATCTTTTATATAATAATCTTCCTTTCATATATTAGCCATTGTTTTAAACACTGTATAATGTAAAAGTCGTTATTTCTAATAAAGTTAAAGATGCTGGTAGTTATGAAGTATGTACTATTATTTAAAAAATGTCAAATAGTATTTATGCATAAAAGTTTATCCGCGCTAAGCTAAAATTATCTTACATAAGTTTACTTTCGTTGTTTTATGTCAAAAGGTATTCCCGAACATTTAAATAGGTTGAGATGAAATTTTTTTCTTCTTTGTGTTAGTAAATCTATGCAAACACCTTATAAGAGGACGGTGATAAATTTACGAATTATTCTAAAGGAAATTAGAATTGTAAATTAGGATTTTGTTTACACGTATTATTTTTGTTCAAAATGACAACTTCAATTTATTATCACAGCATTTATTAACTGTATGTAATTTTTAAGCCTTTTAATAGGTGTTCTTAATAATAATTTTTATTTGAGAAAAATAATTTAATTTTTTTTGTTTAAAAGTAAAATATCTGGAAGATAGTTTACACATATTAATGTTTTTTAAAAATATTGAGAACTTTTGGATCAAACTAAAATATTATTTTGTTGATTCACAGATATGGGAGATACTTTATTCATCCTAGTTACTTTTCCTAGTTCCTAGTTACATTTACTGTTACATTTACTTCCTAGTTCCTAGTTACTGTTCCTAGTTACATTTGCTTCAAAATGGATATTTTCGTCTATTGTATAAAAGAATATTGTTGTACGTAAGTACTATATAAATATATGCTTTGACATAAATATTAAGACTAGATTTTTTAAAAATATCTATAATGTAAATTTAAAACATGTCTGTTACCAACGCTGATGCTATAAAGATCGTCACAACGACGTGCACTATCACTATCAATTTGTTGTATACATATTAGCTTCTAAAAATAGCATACACACAACTTTTACATCATCGAATACAGCACAAATTGTATTTAAAATAAAATTTTATAAAAATCTGTCATTCAATCCGCAGTTTATTCTATGATATTTTAAATCTGGTTCAACATTTTTTTTTGTTTTTTTTTTGTTTTTTTTTACAATCAATCTCAACGATAAACATTTGATAGCTAGAGAAAAAGGTAGAATTTCATGTTCAGTAAAATTAATATCGAAAATGAAGGATAAAGTACCTGAATTGTGACAAACGGTAATGGATTACCCAAACATTGCGAGAGCTATTTTTGGAAGTTATGAAATTTCACAGGATTTTCTCAATTTACAAAATAAAATGAGATCAAATTAATAGTTTTGGTTTTAAAATTAACCTTCATAGAGGTTAAATAGTTTCCATTAAGGGGGGTCTCAGGACTCTTAAAGTTTCAAAATTTTCGACAATTTAATTTTTTTTCTTTTAGATTTTAAACTCCTAACTATTCTGAACATTTTAATATGATTGTTGACTTCCTGTTAGAACAGAAGTTATGGCTATTAAAAATATACTCGCTCAATAGGTGAAGCGATGTTTCCGAAATTTTGAAGTCAATTTTCTCCAAATGATGTTTTTCGGAATAACGCGTTCGATATCTCAAAACTTTCTGAATGTTTTTTCATGCAATTTTCAAAACACATGTTTCATATTCGACTGTATAAACTGAACCTAAAATTTAATGTTTATTGTTCAAAAAAATAATTTTTTAGGTGATTATAATGTTGAAATTTTCAAACGTTTGTTTTACCTAAATACAACTTTGTATTACAAATATAAAAATGCTTTAAATACAAATTTATTTAGGTTCAGGATAATTATTATAAACTGAAATTTAATTAGGTACAAAAAATTTCGTTCTAGTTACAAAATTTATTTTATAATCCTGCGCCTAAGCTGTTATACCAATTTTCGGCTCATCAAATGTCTGACAGTTTGGAGCTCGCAATAAATAGTAATTTTGTATCGCGCAATTTTCTAAACATATGAAATGAAAGAACATACTTATATCGGTACTTTTCGCTCGGCCGGGCGCCAGTGTTAGACATACATATATGTATATACACACATCTATATATATACATATATTGTATATATACACACACATATATATATATGCATATATATAAGTATATATACATACATGTATATATATATATGTATATATAACACTAGCACCCGGCTAACCGAAAAGTACCCTTATATCTTTTAATCCCAATAAAAAGTGTGTTTTTAAATCATATACATTTTAAGATATTAAATGTTGAATATTGTCTTTTTTTTCATTTTTTTCAAATTTTAAGATTCTTGAGACCCTTTAATAAAAATAATGCATTAATTAAAAAAATTTACATAAAATAATTAAAATAATTAAATTAGATATTACAAAATATGGACAAAAATTATAAACTTAAGCTCAATATGCATATCTCTTAAATAGTAGTCCATAAAAATCAAGGAAATCATCAATAGTATTTTTCGAAAGGAACTTTCCTTTCAAAGACCTGGTCGCACGCATAGCGAAATATGCCATTCTGATACAATGATATGTAAAGAAATTAGATAAAAATAAATGACATAAGATTTATTCGTTTCAGAGACAAAAAACTAAAGAAATTTCCTAAATAAAAAGAAGGATTGAAAGCGTCGGAAAATAAAACTTATCAGTGTTTCTTTTGTTGGGCAAATAAGTGGTACTTTTTCGAAAAAGGAAAAATTCACAGATATGATGGCGGGGCTTACATTTGGAGGAGGGTTACTTTCGGTACTTTACGGTATCTAATTTCTTTAAAATTTTGTACAGAAATTCAGTATAACGGGCTTTCTATTTTGTACAGAAATTCAGTATAATGAGCTTTCTCCATTTAAAAATGCAGTTTTTAATAAATTTGAAAACATTATTATTTGAATAAGAGGAATTAAACGTATTCATTTATTTTATACATAATTTTCATTAGCAGAAATTTTATTTGATTTATTTCAACAGTTTTGGATATACAATTAATCAATCTTCAAAATACTTTTCTATAAATTGTCACAGTCCTTTCATATTCGTTAACTGTTTTGAGATAGAATGACGAAAATTTGTTCTGAGAGTAAATGTGGTGTTCCAAAATAAATGAAGGAAAGAAATTATAGCAGTTCCTATTGAGATTTTCATATGCATAATTTAGTATGTCTACAGTCCTTGAAAACAAATTAGCTATATCATAAATGCAGAAAATGAAAAAAAAAAAAATAATAAAGAACTTTGCTGCGAACAGATTTATATGCGACTTCTAAATCGGGTTTCATAAAGTAAGTTTAGATTTTTTTTCATTAATTTTTTCATTAAACTAAAACAAGAGTAACAAATATTAAAAAATTATGTTATGTACAGTCGTGTAAAAAAATTTTATACTTACAACTCTATTAACTCTGCAACAAATCTTCCTACAATAATGATAATGGTACCAACTAATAAGTAGCAAAATTAATCCAATAATTTATTTATACTCCGAGAGCCGTCTTTACAGTCAAATTTTAATAAACTTTACATTTTTCAATAATAACACATAATTTTGTCATCGTAATTGGATTTGCCTTTAAATATTACCATCGAATACGAAATGAAATGTCATTCGGTGTAGTAGTTTAGGAATTTTGGAGGTGCTAAGTTTTGAACTGCTTTAGTTAAATTTAATTTTAATCATTTAAAACACACTAAATGCTTATCAGTGTACAAATATTTAAAATCAATATTAAAATTTAAAAAACAATTTTAAAATACACCCAACGCTTCGGACTCTGAAGTCATCTTCAGGGGTTTTGACCTTCGTTTCGCTAAGTTACTGTAGACAAACCACAAATTCAGTGGCTTGAGTATCTAATGTGTTTAAAATAATAAATTTGACAGCGTAAGGTCCAGTTTTTATTAATTTTAATCTTTGCAAAACAGATAGTAATGGGGGTAGGTTTTTAACATAACTCAAAAAGTATTTGGTGGTGTGAGCTATATTTATGGTTTTTGCATATTTGAGAGTTCTAGACTTCTAGCTATTCTTTTGGTCAGTCTATGTGCTTGTTGATGTTACTTCTTGCATTTCTCTGCCCTATTCATTTATTTGAAATGGTGCCTATGAAAATTGTTGACAGCATTACAGAATTGAATTAGGTAAATATAGTAGATTTATTATTTCAATAAAGTGTTCTAACTAGTAGCAGAGTATTAAATTACCAAATAAAAATTTGTGCAATATTAAATTAGTGCTTTTTATCAACCCATGTTCTTGCGTCATAAAAAACTCCTTTCTTAATGATATATCTTGAATCTCAGAGCTACCATAGACGTGTTTTCAACAATCCATTTTAACTTTATTTCGTGGTTCTGTTTATTCACAAACGGCTAAAAAAGAGAATATCTCATGCATTTTAATCCCAAAATTGTCGCACGAAAAATGTAAATAACCATTCGGCTGAAAAGTATGTATTATTTCAACTTATATATTTTTTTATTTAAAAAAGCTTAGTGGGCCATCTTTATACTGAAAGTGTACTCAAATCGAGAATTTTTTATACGATCAACTAATATCAGCTTTATATGGCTTATTTGCCTTTTTCAGTAAATTTTATCTTACGATAACAAAAGAAAAATCATTCTGTTAAGTAGTTTAGGATTTACGAAGGTTTAAAGCTCGGAACTGCAAATTTTAAATTCATTTTAAATTGTCGTATAACAGATATCAATGCGGGTACTGTTTTAAGAATAACTCAATAATTATTTAGTGGAATAAGTTATAACTTTGGGATAGCCTATTATATGCTTCTTAAAATATATTTCTATTAAAATATTCATCCGTTGCAATTCATAAACAGTTTTTTTTAATTATTTTTTTTTATGACTTAGGAAAATTTTCACCAGAAATCAATTTCTAGAATATTTTCATATGTGAAATTCAAATTATAACTCATTCAAGTGAGTAGTTTTGAATTATGATTGAAAAACTGCTCGAATTGCAATCAGTTGTACTGAATTTAACAGTAGGTGTTCAAATATTAAATTTTCACAATTCGAAAACTTCTTAACGGTATATCTTCCCGGTTGGTATTCTGTAGTAAAATTTACCAAAACCAAATATGATGTCGAAATTAACTGTTCGTATTAAAAATTTTAAAGTTTGGTACACCGTAAACAGAGTGACACAGTAGGTAGTTGATACTATTCCAGTAGTTGATCAACTTTTTGAAATATTGCACCATTTCAGGCGGAAAGGAATTGTATATGTGCCACTAGACATAATATTTTTGTTGAATGTTACTGCTCCTGTTATTACATTGTTGTCAGCTGTATGATGTAAGAGTAGACATTTTATGATTATTATTAAGGGGTCAGGTACCTTTGAAAGTGTCCAAAAGTATTTTTTTTTTACTTAATAGCTTATATTAAAATTTTATTCTTAAGAAACATTTAAAAAGAAACCCCATGCAAAAATTCGCTTTAGAAGGTATGTTATGACGAAAACAGTTTGAGCTCTCTTTATGTTATCAAAGGGCAATTGGATCTTTAAAGTCAATTTTCTCAAAACGTTGAATTTGGTCACTGCGCGTATGATTTCTAAGAAATGGCTGGATAGAATTTCATGAAATTTTAAATGCAAGTAACAACCTTATAGATGCACAAAAGGACCTACTATTATGTTCATCAAGTAACAAATTTAGAAGTTATGACTATTTTTATACAAAAATAATTTCAAAATTTTGCGATTTTTGATTTTACATTTATTTTCTCAAAAACTAATCAGTATATTTTTTCAGTGTAGGTCATTTTAAACACATATTATATCTCTACTCAATAAAAAATTTTGGGCTCACTCTAACAATTCATTTATGAGAAATCGTGCGCGCAAGACATATAAGTTCAATTCGTTTATTAAAAAACATTAAATTTCAAATGAAGTTAAAAAAAAAAACTTTATATGCATCTAGACTTTTTTCAGAACAGTAACGATTAGCCTATGACTCTTTTAATGTGTATTTAAAATTTCATGTCCAAAAGTTAATCAGATGCGGAGTTATAGCAATCCATATATGTCTCATTTCCATGCATTTTCTCAGCTTCAAAGGTACCTGACCCCTTAATTAGAAAGTGTAAGCATCTAGTTTTTAATTAGTTTGAGACAATTATGGTAAGTTAAAATAATCCATTTCCATCTTGCTTATTTCAATTGATATTTTTATGAGAATTATTGTTAATCACAGTCCAAGGATGATATTTTAAATATTAATTGTTAGATTCTAAATTGATTTCTTTCGCCTGACCAGCCACTGGGAAAATAGTTATTAAAAACTATTTATGTATAACTTTGCTACTGTTTAATTTCAACTGATTTCATTACTGCCCATTTTATGACATTCATTAAGGATTGTAGCAATCGTGTTAGTTTCCGTCCCCGTAGCACTGGCTTTATTTGATCAACTACTGGCGGGTTCATCCTATGAAATCTATCAAAGGATCTTGTTTTTCAACATTTTACAACATAGTTGAAAAGTGTTTTTGACTTCGATTTGTCTGCCTGCCTGGCCGAGGTCTAACTTTGATGAATATACTCGAATTTCTCTGATTCTTTTTTTGTTAGTTATGTTTACAATATCAGGATTGCTAATGAAAATGAAGTGTGCAAACATTTACAGTTCATTTACAGGAATAGTGAAAACTAGTCCGTTTAAATTACGGTCAATTGAATAAAATTGTTTCACGTTCATTTTAATAACGTTAGACCCTTTTAAAAATAATAAAATTGATGCGCATTCATGAGGTGCAACCCTCATAGCATTCATTGTCACGGTGACATCGTTGTGACGTCACTGTAGTCACGTCACATCTGCGACCAAAATGCCGCCATTCAGTGATGTCACATTGTGACTGAGGTGTGAACTTTTTAGAAAACTTTAAAAATTACGAAAAATCTTCAAAATATTATTTAGTGTAAAATTATATTTTTCTAGCAATTAAAAAAAATTGTGACGTCATTGTTATGTCATTGCATGTAACGTACGTCGTCACATATGTGATTAAAAAAACCAGCATATTGTAAGTCGTAGTGTGACAAAAATATGAACTTTTAAAATCTTTGAAAATGAAGAGAAATATTTTAAACAGTCGCGAGTTACAGCGGCATAAGGAATGAAAATATATTAGTGCATAGCAAATGGTAAATTCTGTCACGAAGGGGGGGGGGGGGGCATAATACATAAAGTGCACGATACAAGCATTAATAAACTAAAGTTTTATGCTATATTTTATCAGTTTGATATCTAAGACAGTGAAAGTATACTTTTTTCATTATTTCAATTTTATCTAGCATTGCAATTTAACATAATAATCCTTCACTGATTGTTATTATTATAAAAGTGTTTCTCGGAAAAATGGTACGTGCTGGAGCATTTTGAATAACATATTTAGAATTAGGAGCATTAAATCTGTACACTTTACATATTTAGTTTGGAGGGAGGAATTTTTTTTTTTTTTTTTTTTTGCCAACCAGTGGTATTCGAAACCCTTCTGTGGTTTTAAACTAAAAATTTTCTATTACAGTTAAGTCTGCAGTTTTTAATGAGTACGTAGAAAGAGTCTTCAGAGTTTAGACATATATGCTTTTCTTGCTTTAAAATTTGTATTCAAGTCATTTTTTTTTTCCGGTTAGTGTTTAACTATTTTAAGTAACTATTTTTTTCAAAAATTCTACTTCATTCAGACTTTTTAAATAAAATTAACATTTTCCGAAAATAAAAGTAATACACAAAATTTATGCATAACTTATGATATAATTAATTATTCGAATTTCAAATTTGTATTTTAGAGATATGGCTTTAAAAAAAAAGTTATTTTACAAATTGTTTTATTTTATAGAAAATTAATTTGAAAAGAATGACAGATTGGCAGAATTATGAATATTATTTATAAAAAAGAAACTTTACAATACATTTTAACTTTAATTATTTGGAACTGATAAAAAGAAAAAGGTAAAATACATTGGAAAATTCTTCAAATAGAAAATATTAGTTAAAGACACTACCATAAAATCATTGCGCATTTAAATTCATAATCTGTTGTAAAGAAAAATAAATAAGCGGTAAGGAACACCTGCCAAAATCGCCTGCGTAAAATATTATCAGAGAAAAAGAAGCGGGAAGTCGTTCACTATTTAGAACATCGCTACTTCTACAACAGTTTTTTAAGATAAGAGAATGACGGGAGCCATTTTAGTTATACACAGATATTATTAAAAGAACATAAACGTAAGTCTTATTTAATTTAAATCTTTTATTCCTGATGTGTTATGAATTAAATTGTTTTATGTTATATTAATAAGAGACTGATCTGGAATTGTTTTCAGAAGCTGATTCAGACTGATTTATGGTTACATTCACAGGGAAATTAATGAAAACATTAATTTTCAGTTACTTGAGATTTAAAATGTTTTGAGACAATGATTTGGAGTTTTTTTTTCGGCATCTCACTGCTTTCTGATTTCTAACACTTATAGATTATATAGATATTCGGTTATTATGATATTACGAAATTGCTTCAGATTAGAAATTAGCATTATACTGGGAAAATGTACTTTTACATATTACAGTAGTGAAACTTTTGAAAGAGTTTTATTTTAGTGCTAATAATATTTTAAATTATTTTTTAAAATCCTAAATCTTCATACCAATGTTTTCAGATTTAACCTTTGTCAAAACTATAAAATGATAGGAATTCCTTATAACATATGGAAAGATTTTTGAGATATTGTTAAATCTAATCATGCATTTAATTCATCTATTGTAGTTTGTCGTTGTTTAACAGTACAACTATAAATGCTATTATTATTTTTAGTGTTTTTCAAATTCGTATATTTATTTTTTTTAATTGTATGTAAGCATTTTTTTTTCTGTTTGTGATTTTAATCAAGCATTTAATTATAGACATTTTGAATCGATTATTAAAATTTCTTCTATTATAAACTCATTTTCTACGTTTATGATGCACGTAATTATTAGCACTAAAAAGTAAAATATGATATTTAAGCATTGAAATAAAGTGTTTTTCATGCCTGATAGCAAGTTATAGATCGTTGCATTAGTATATATTTTTTAGCATGCATTAGTATATATTTTTTAAAAATTCATATAATACAGGATACATAATATAAGGCACAAAGTTGAAAAATGCTTATGACTTCGGTTTGTCTCTCCGTCTGTCCGCGCTCTAACTCTCGTAAATATACTCGGATTGCCCTGAAATTTTTGGATGTTATTGACGTTTACCATAGCACGGTCTCTATTTCTTATGACGTTTGTAGCATGTTTAGTTCATTTACAAGGACAGCCAAAAGTATTCCGTTACATTACGGCCTATGGGAATAAAATCGATTCAAATGATTTTTAATGATTTTACGGACGCTTTCAAACAGAATAAAATTGATATGCATTTATGAAGAGCACTAAAATATGCATTCTGTTGACAATGCGATGCAAAGAATAGTTATTGTTCATTTACAGGGCTAAAAAAGGAATTCCAATACATAATGATATAGGGGTAGAGGGAATTTTTTGCTACGTACTTTAATTATGTTAATCTATTTCATATATAATGAAATTGATATACGTCGCTGAGGTTTACATACTATAAATTATTTCATGTATAATACGAATAATACGTATATAGCATTTACAGGGACACATTACATAAAATATTTCAGATACTATATTCTAACCGAAGTACTGTACATTAGCGATAACGGTTGGAAATGCATTTTTGATTATGATATGCACTTTTATGATTCACTATATTAATGCATAGTATATGGTGTATATAAATGCTATAATTCCTATACTAAGGCTACACAAAAGTATTCGTAAGGGTTACTGGGTATGGGTGCAAATTGCTTAAATGTGGTTTTTAAATGTGTTATGCTTTTTTTCGCTGAACTGCATTTAATTTACTAAGAAATGTTTGTAGAATATAGATAAAATGATATACAGGGTCACGTAAAGAATTGGATACATGGCCGTCTATAAAATATAATTTCTGGAAAGTGATTTCAGCAGTTTTAAGAGTGTTTTAGTTTGAATCAAATTTTAACTAAATAGTGGCGTGTAATAAAGATTCTAGGTAAACTACAGGGTTGTAGAAAAGTATTCAAGTATGATTCTATATATTAGTATAAATTGCTGAAAGAGAATTTCAACCTGTTAGGCGTTTTCTTGCTAAAATAAATTTTTCTATTATATAATATGTATATCAACCTACAGATCAAATACAGGGCTGTTCAAAAAATTGGAAAAGATATTTGGCTATGGACGGTAACTGCTGAAATCAATTTTTCATATGTTTTATGCATTTTCTAAAATATTAATTTAGTTATCTTATTTACGTTATTTCCCTAAATTACGATGTCTTGTTAAAACATTCAGGAAGTCTTTGAAAGTATTTTATAATCTATGCTTAACGCATAATTTTTCTTACTTGTTTTTCCTATTTCCCAGATCAGTCTTTCCCTATAAAACATACCAAATCTATTTAGCTCATATTCACAAAATACAATATACACGAGAATAAAAAAATTAAATAAATATTGCTTATCATGCAATTCTATAAACAATAGTTCTATTAATATCCGTTAGACTCCATGTTCGTATTTAATAAAGAAATGAAAAAAAACACAACACATTAAAAAACTTACACATTCTAAATATCAAGCTTGAACTCAATATCAAGCTTAGAACTTAATAAAAAAGCATGTCAGTTGATAAGCGTTGTTTTTTAAGTGGAGAAATTAAAAATGCTTTAGAAGAACAGGGCTCCAAAATAGCGAAATTTTGATAAAAAGTACGGTAAAAAGATAAGATTTTATATTTACAACAAAAGTTTATTTTAAAATTCATCGCAGCATTAGTACTTAGAAATTTTCCAGAGAGAAACATTCGCCTTATATAAAATATTTCAAATTAAAATCAAATTTCAAATTACTTGCTTAAAAGGCGCAAAGGCCAACATAGTGAAAAATATTCCATGCCGGGACTCGAACCCGGACCATCAGTATAGCGCACTGATATTCTATCGACTAAACCACATGGAACGGCACCGAGCCTGTAAAATTTCTCATTATTACATGTTGGCAAGGCAACAAACGCAACACAAGATGGAATATTTATCGTGAGCCACCCACATGGGGTAGACACGAAACATAATTAAATCCAGCACCGATTGACACTATATTACTTGGAAATTTTTCCAGGGAGAAACATTCGCCTTGCATACAATATTTCAAATTAAAATTGCCTTTTAAGCAATTAATTTGAAATTTGATTTTCATTTGAAATATTGTATGCAAGGCAAATGGTTCTCTCTGGAAAAATTTCCAAGTATTAATATAATTTCTATCGAGACTGGATTTAATTAAGTTTTGTGTTTGCCCCATGTGGGTGGCTCACGATAAATATTCCATCTTGTGCTGCGTTTGTAGCCTTGTAAACATGTAATAGTGAGAACTTTTACAGGCTGGGTATCGTTCCATGTGGTTTAGTCGGTAGAATGTCAGTGCGCTATACTGGTGGCCCGGGTTCGAGTCCCAGCATGGAATCTTTTTCACTATGTTCACCTTTGCACCTTTTAAGCAATTAATTTGAAATTTGATTTTCATTTGAAGTCATCACAGTGTTTATGATAAATTCGTCACAAATGACACATATTTCACAATTTGGTCACAGTGTGACTTCAATGCGTTGTCACTTTCGTCACAGGTTCGTCACAAATTTAATGCCAAAATAGTCACAAATGACACACTTTTCACAAATTTGTCACACCGTTACTTCACAGAGTGGTATCAATGCGACGTCACAAACGACCTCTAAAACGGCCATAACGACTTCGCATTCTAATCACTATGACGTCACATCGACGGTCACAAAATCACACTGATAATTCACAACGACGCCGCCGTGAAGTCACCATGCCTTACGGGAATAGACCATGCATTCTGTGGAATGTGGAATGCAAAGCACTTATTATTTCTTTACACGTCCACACGAAATAATTCCGTATCATAATGGTCTACGAAGAAAATCTATTTGCAGCTTATTTTAGGTCTTTTACACTACTTCAAATATAACGAAATATACATTACTGAAGCTTACGACAAGATACTACGTGTACAAAGTGATGTGCGTAGCGTTTATCCTTCATTTAAAGAGGCACAAAAATACTTCCGTTACACGATGGTCTACAGGGTAAACCTGTTTGCGGCGTATTCTAGTTCTGTTACATTAATTAAAATATATTGAAAATGATATACATTACTGAGGCTTACTAAAAGATACTTTTTGTATAACATGATGTGCATAGCAGTTATCGTTTATTTTCAGGGACACACAAACGACTCAGATATATCACTGTATCTGAAGTACTGTATATTAGCTAAAATTTCTGGAAGTGCGATTTCATTTATGGTACGCGTGTTTAAGTTTTCTTAAATTTTTGCATACTTTGTGGTGAGTATGAATTCTATAGATCATAAACTGGGCTACAGGAAGAATTTGTAAGCATCGTGGAGTATCAGCGCGAATGGTTTAAAGGCGACTTTGAAATGAGCACTTTCAAGTTAAACTACCAACAAGGAGAGGGTCCGAGGTTGGTGTCACTGAATGTTATGAACATTTGTGTATTGATAGAGTATAGTTAGTATATAAATATATGACCTCCATAAAGCGCAACCCCCAGGGGGTCTTGAGAAAACAAATCGCAAAGTTTAAGCTACAGTTTATAAATGGATAAATTTCCGTTTTTGGCAAGCGGTTCAGTAGCATGATGGGTAGCATGCTGGATTTGAGATTTTTCTACCCTGGTACAAACCCCGCTCGGTCTTGCTTTTCAGAACGAAAATTTTTATCAATGATTTTCGAACCGCAATTGAATATATATGTACAGGGTGTCTCAAAAGGTCGTTTACAAACTTGACATGCTGGTCTGTCATATCATGATTAACAAGAATTACATAGGAACTTGTGCTCGAAAATGCAAACTGCGACCGCTAGAGAGCAATGAGCGCAGGCATACGGGAGAGTAGGAAGAGTAATAATTTCAGGTGAGGACTTGCAGTAGAATGATGATTCGATTTAGTAATGCAGAATTGACCGATATGCATTACGTATATGGTGCCGCGGATGGGAATGTACGAGCCGCGGTACGGATGTACCTTGAGCACTTCCCAAGCAGACGTCAGCCAAGTCATGTTTTGTTTGGACAATTGCACCTGCGGAATGCGTGAAGCAGGAGCTTTCCATGTACGTAGCCACATCGATCGAGAACGCACTACACGCACGCCTGTCGTGGAGGAAACCGAGCTAAGGGAATTTGACAGGAACCCGCAAACAAGTCTCGGAGTAAGCGAACGCGTCTTGAGTGTACATCGTTTTAGCATTATGCGCATACTGCATGAGGAGACGCAACACCCCTACCACTTACAAAGAGTACAAGCATTGTGCGTTGACGATTATCCCCAACGCGTTGTATTCTCACGCTGGTATTTGCAACAACGGGTCACACAGCCAGATTTTCCATTGTGGATTTTGTTTTCGGATGAATACTGTTTTATACAGGACCGTATCCTGAACCTGCACAGCATGCACATATAGGCGCATGAAAACTCGAGGTCTATACGTGCCCATAAACGTCAGCAACGTTTCGCCGTAAACGTTTGGGCTGGTATTATCGGTGACATCTTAATTGGCCCTTACCTACTACCTCAGCACCTCAACGGGATTACCTATCGCATTTTCATAGAACGGGTCTTGCGGGAGTGATGGGTGATGTTCCAACCGTTACACACCTAAACATCTGGTTTCAGCATGATGGAGTGCCTGCTCATTTAAAGCTACACTGTACGAGAATACCCCGATAGGACATACCTTAATCCCTGCGCGGCAGAGGCGGACCAGTCGCATGGCCACCTCGATCCTCCGACCTGACTTCCCTGGATTTCTATCTGTTGGGACGCATGAAGTCCATGGTGTACGAGACGCCCGTAACATCGGACATGGATCTCGTCACCAGGATCGTGGAATCGGCGGCACGTGTCCGTGGCACACCTGCCCATTTTGAACGGGTCCGTGAATCCATGCGTCGACGATGTGAAGCATTGCGGCAAATTTAAGGAATTTTGAACACCTTCTGTAAATTAAACCATGTGCTTTAATATGTCATATTAATAACTCTTTCGATATCCTTTCTTTCGTCCCCTCCACACTTACACTCATCGTCCTCTAGCGGTCGAAGTTTGCATTTTCGAACACGAGTTCCTATGCAAATATTGCTCCTCATGCTATGACAGACCATGTTGAGTTTGTAAACGACCATTTCAGACACCCTGTATAATAATTAAAATTAACGAAAGATATTAATTAAATATATGTTTTGTAGCATATAAGTGCTTTTTAAACTACGAAATTTTGCAAATATATAATGAAACGTAAAAAAAAAAAATAAAATAAATAAATAAAATAAAATAAAATAAATAAAAATAAAACGCATGTTCATAATCCATGGACTAGAATTTTTTTGTTGTTATTTAAAATTATTAACAGATCTTTCAATGAATAATCTACTTATTTTCACAGAGAAATAAATTAAAATACGTGAATACATTATTTTAATATAATTTTTATTTATCACTTTTATTTTAATACAATCATGTATAATTTTGTTTCTATATGAAAGCATTTCGAATATTTGATGCTTTTGTTTTTAATACAACTCTTAAAATTCTTAATATGAATTTTTTTTTCGGATTTTTGGTTTTGTAATTTATTGCCTTCGTAATAACTATTTTCAGCTATTCAATATCTTTATTGAACTTATTTTTAAGCACATTGACTGTTATTTTAACTATAATAATAAGAATCCACGATTTAAAAAATTCAAAGGTTGAAAAGCTAGTTTTTAAAAAACGATACATTTATTTCACTGTGAAAAAAAAAAAAATTAGATTATTTATGTAAATAGTAGAAAATAAATTTTAAAATTAGCTTAATTTTACGGTTTATAAATGTTCCAAATGACTTTTTTTTTGTTTGTTATTATTATTATTTATTTATTTTATCTTATCTTTACTTTTCATTAAATATATAAACATGCGAAGGTTAGCAGTTAAAATTTATTTATATAATTAAACTGCATTATATAAAAATATTAAACAAGAAAAAGAAAATTGAATTTCGAGAGAAATTACTATGTAGACACTTATTCTAATTAAAAATCAAGAATCCCACACTTAAAAAAACATATTACAAATATAAAAGCATATTTTTAATAAAACATGAAATATTTAAAGTATTTGAATGAGGAAACAAAATGAAAATAATATGTTCACTTATTTTATTTCTCTGTGAAAAATAGTAGATTATTCATTGAAGTAACTGTAAATAATTTTAAATAACAACAAAAAAATTCTGGTCTATAAACATATAAATATGCGTTTTTTTTTGTTTTTTTTTTTTTTTTACTTTTCATTATATATTTAAACATGCAAAAATTCGTAGTTAAAAAAGCACTTATATGTTACAAAACATACATTTTATTCATATTTTTTGTAATTTTCAATTATTATACATATAGTTTCAATTACGGTTCGAAAATGATTGATAAAATTTTTCGTTCTGAAAAATCCGAGCGGGATTTGAACCAAGATAGAAAAATCTCAAATCCAGCATACTGCCGGTCATGCTACTGAACCGCCTGCCAAAGACGGAAATTTATCCAATTATAAACAGTGCATTAAGCTTTGCGACTTATTTTCTCAAGCCCCCCGGGGATTGCGCTTTATGGCGGTCATATATTTATATATTAACTATACTCTATCGATACATAAATATTCATCGCATTTGGTGAAACCAATCGCGGAACCTCTCCTTGTAAAAGTTGTTTGTATAATAGAAACAAAAATATATGTAGGGTCACCTAAATATTTACATACACTGGCTCCGGATGATAATCTCTGAAAGTTTGATTTTAGTAGTTTTAACCATGTTTTAGACTAAGCAAAATTAATTTTAACTTAACATGTGGCGGATATAAAAATTTCAGATATAGTATACATGACTTAACAAAAGAATCCATGTATGTTTCCGTATATTAGTAGAAATTGCTGAAGATGAATTTTGAATTTGTTATACCTTTACCTACTAAACTAAGTTGTGGCGTACTATGTAGAATACAAACAAATGTAGATATCAAAAACAGGGGTACACAGAAGAATTCGACTACTTATCCGGCTATGAATGGTAAATGCTGTCATTTGGTTTTCAAATGTGCTATGCCTTTTATAAAATGTTTCGATATTTTTTTTATCTTATTAAAAAGCGAAATTTTGTTAAAGAATGCTGGAAGCGTTGGAAAGTGTTTAATAATCTCTGCTTAATGAACGATGTTTTTTTTTTTTTTTTTTTGATTAACATAAATTAAATGCAGACATAACTTCATGTCGAACACTGTAAAAAAAAAAAAAAAAAAAAAAAAAAAACCTATATTAATACATGGAAATTATTCCAGAGAGAAACATTCGCCTTGCATACAATATTACAAATGAAAATCAAATTTTAAAGTAATTGCTTAAAAGGCGCAAAGGCCAACATAGTGAAAAAGATTCCAGGCCGGGACTCGAACCCGGGCCATCAGTATAGCGCACTGACCTTCTACCGACTAAACCACTTGGAACGATACCTAGCTCGGAAAATTTCTCACTATTCTATGTTGGCAAGGCTACAAACGCAGCACAAGATGGAATATTTATTCCATCAATATATTCCAATCAATATTTATTCCATCCAATAAATATTCCATCTTGTGCTGCGTTTGTAGCCTTGCCAACATAGAATAGTGAGAAATTTTCCGAGCTAGGTATCGTTCCAAGTGGTTTAGTCGGTAGAACGTCAGTGCGCTATACAGATGGCCCGGGTTCGAGTCCCGGTCTGGAATCTTTTCACTATGTTGGCCTTTGCGACTTTTAAGCAATTACTTTAAAATTTGATTTTCATTTGTAAAAAAAAAAAAAAAAACGGAATAAAAAGCGGCGATTCTACTGGCAATCAAGACGCCAGTACTATTTACGTTTTTTCACGGAAAGTTTCCGCCATAAATTACAGAAAAAAATCCGTTTTTCTGATTAAAAACAGAAAATTTTCTGTAATTTATCGGGAAAAATTTCCGCAAAAAAAAAAAAAAACGGAAATACTACTGGCGTCTAGATTACCAGTAGAATCCCCGTTTTTAAGTCCGTTTTTTTTTTTTTTTTTTTTTTTTTTTTTTTTTTTTTTTTTTTTTACAGTGAATGGCTGTTTCCGTTTTTCTGGGATAATTTGGTGATTAAAATGTATCGGGTGTTCTTTTTTTTACACCAATAGTACACATAACGATTAAAAAATTTTTCAGCATTTCAACAAAGCTTGGTGCCAAAAATATTGTGACAAAGATGGTAAAGCCTTGTTTACCTATTGAATGATCTGATCGAATAATGTAGGTTACATAAGTTGAACAATGAACTGATAAAAATGTCAAACCATGACTTAAAAATTTTGAAAAACGCAATGATAAACTATAGAAGCGAGAACTAGTAAATTTTTGAACATTAAACTAGTAAAATATTAAGCATAAAAGTTGTAAAATATTTAACTGTAAATCGGCTACAGTTATCCTTTTAAAAGAAGAGAAGAGGCATAATGAGAAAGGGGTTTCTGTATAAAAATCCCACGCACTATGAATTTCGAAGTCAGAACCTGAAATGGAATTAGGACTTGAAACCTCTTGACTTGTAGTTTTTATCGTAATCGCAGGAAAAGCAGATGGATATCGTCACATTCTATGATGCAGCATAGATCTATTTCTTTTTTCCTTGCAGCAGTGAACAACTACTGCTTTATGAGGGAATTCTGTGATCAGTGAGTTTAAGAGATTATGTATGTGATCCTGTTAACCTGCGTTCTAACATTTGTGCATGAATGAGTTACCTATTCTATCATCGCTTTATGTTTTGTGAAATATGTCTGCTTCTCTCGAAATTTGATTTTTCCATTTTTTAAATAGAATGTTATAGTAATTAGGTATCTGTGATATTTTAAGGGGGCCCGGGGCTCAAAATTCTATTTTTTTTTTTATTTATAGAGATTTTACAGAAAATCCTACTCTTTAAGGGTTTCTTTCAATCAACTACGAAAATATAGCACACAGCTCTAATCCGGTAGTGCTTGGGTGCGCTGCATTTATAAGCGCAGGTGAGTTCCGACTAATATTTAAACATTCACTAAATATAAAGAAAGTGCCGGAACTTCGCTCCTGTGCGCTTCGACAAAAATTGGCACGGCATAGAGCTAAAAAGTTGACCAGTAAGGACACATTACGAACACGAACAAAACGCAGAGAGTAAACATAACACTACAACGAGTAAAAACAATAGATGCGGTTACGGTTAATTCGGATTCTTGCATTTCTCGTCGCCATTCGGAACCCATTGAGTCTATATTTCCTATATCTAGATAGTACTATGCGACACCCCAAGTATTATATGTAAGCGTTCTGGTGGGAAACAACGCAAAGAAAGATAATTTAGGCTTCGGTTTTTCAGAAGCGTTGTTCCTCGACGCTCCAGAACGCAATTTTCATAAGTTGTCGTGAATTCCGGCTAATTCTTAAATATTCACTAAAAACAAAGAAGTGCAGGAGCTGAGCTCCGATTCAAATTAAGCACTGCATATTTTCATAGGATATTGTGATCTTGAACTATTGTTTAACTTTCAGTATAATCAGGAGTTTTTAAAAAATAACTGAACTATGGTCTTCTTTATTGGCACATCATATAGTTCAACGTTGAAGGGAAATGCTTTCGGTGTACTTTACACTGATCAATATTGTCTGAATGTGACTTGTTTTTACTGCTTATTATAATAACATATGGCAAATCTACTGTGGCAAACGCTGTAGAAAGGTTTTATACTGCATTCTTTGCGATTATTTGCGCATACTCTTTCACATTACGATTGAAATTTTTAATAAAACAAAGTTTTTTTAACGAAATATGAAGGTGCTATGTGAAAATATTTTGTATGATACCTAATTCATTGTTGTTCGTTTTGAGTGTGCAATGTGTGCACAGGAAAAGGGTTAATGACATCGGCAGTAATATATATGTATAAGTATTTTCCAACATATGTATAAAATATATTCCAAAATATAATATATATGTATGAATATATTTTCCAACTGGGTGAAAAACTGATTAGGATAATTATATTTAAAATAATCTAGACTGGAATATATATTAAAATTCATAAGATACAAATAAATGTAAATAAATTGCTTACAAGTACGTCAAATACAATAAAATCCTTTAAAAACACATTAAAGTCATTTTAAAAAACCAAAATGTTTTCAACCGAAACTCACTCGGCCTTCATCAATATTGTCTGAATGTGACTTTTTTTACTGCTTATTATAATAACATATCGCAAACCTACTGTGGCAAACGCTGTAGAAAGGTTTGATACTGCATTCTTTGCGATTATTTGCGGATGCTCTTTCACATTATGATTGAAATTTTTAATAAAAAAAAGTTTTTTAACGAAATATGAAGGTGCTATGTGAAAATATTTTGTATGATACCTAATTGTGGAAAACTAATCTCAAATACAATAAAATCCTTTAAAAACACATTAAAGTCATTTTAAAAACTAAAATGTTTTCAACCGAAACTTACTTGGCCTTCATCAGTGAAAAACTAATAATTAGTTTTTCACTGATGAAGGCCAAGTAAGTTTCGGTTGAAAACGTTTTGGTTTTTAAAATGACTTTAATGTGTTTTTAAAGGATTTTATTGTATTTGACGCACCTGTCAGCAATGCATTTACATTTATTTGTATTTTATGAATTTTAATTATTAATCAAGGGGAATATTGCAGGGAAAAATTTTGACTTTTTATTGAATTGGAATATATCATGTATATTTGTAATCATTTTGCGAGACTGTATTTAGTATTCTGATTGTATGATGAGACTGTATTTGTTCATACTTGGCTAAGAACTATACACTATTCAATTTATTTTTTGTACTTATTTGTATTTCCACGGTCGTTCATCAAATTATTTTTATATACTCCGAATAATGTAAAACAGTTCACCCAATGTAATATAATTAAATATAGCATAGGAAAAAGGGTAGTGACATTGGCAATAATATATATGTGAGAAGTAATAATTTACCAAATAGTCTAAAAGTCAATTAGAATAATTGTGTTAAAAGTTATCTAAACTAGAATATACCTGTATATTTTTAACCATTTTTCTAGACATTTATGATAAGAAAGTATCTTTTCATAGTTTGCTAAATAAAAGTATGCAGTACTCAATTTATTTTTTGTACTTATTTATAATACCACGGTCGGTCATTAAATTATTTTTTATATACCACAAATAATATATGAATTATCATTGACGTCGTAAAAAAAAGACCACAGTTGCAATAAAATGAAATATACCAGACTTTCATTTATAAATAAAGTGCATTATAAGAAAAATTATTAATGCTACTTTAGTAGCAAAGTACAATGTTAATTTAACTTTTAAAACTTTCTTAATGGAAAGAGAGGTTTTCTTTACTTAAAATGGTTTCTTCTTGGATAAAAGTTTTAATCTTTCATTTCTATAAGCTTCTACTTTTAATTAAAATATTTGAAACAAAACTTTAATGTACTCTTATATTGTCTTTTTCAATAAAATACAACATTGAATTTTCTAAAATAGTGAGCATGGTCATTAATTTTTTTTTTTTTTTTTTAACGTAAACTTTTCTGTAACTTAAAACAATGCGGAGTAAATTTGTTTCTATCGTGATCGAAAGAATCTTTAATCTTTGAACTTATGTGTTTAATTTTGTAATTAAAAACGGTTCATGTTGGATCGAAAATAATTTCTAACGAAAGCAATAGGCTATGTTATTAAATATTACTAGAAAAATATAACTTTCTGTTTATAAAAGCATAGATAACATAACGAAATGTATTTTTTGATGAATAAAGTTTATATTAGCATTAGATTATTAAGATGTTATTCATTTAAAATGTCTTTTTTTAAATCATTCAATTTAAGATTCATTCCAGAAGAAGTATCTCGAAGATAAATAAAAAAATAAAAAAATGTACAAGTTAGGTGAAGTTTCTTCTTAAGTAAGTATCCACTAAAACAACATATATTTTTACCAACAAAATAATTCATTTCTTTTTCTTTTTTTTTTCATTTGTGATTTTTTTCCAATTAAAAACAAGAACGTAAAATCATGCATTAAGCTTAGATTATGAAACATTTTCCAACACATTTAGAATACTATAATAAAACTTTACAGTTTAATAAAGTGATAAAAGTTGTCTAAATAAACAATTTGTAAAACTCATAACATATTGGAAAACTTAATTTTATCAATTTCCATCAAAAGACATAAAAAAATTCTGATTTTTTTGCTACCTTGTATGTGTATTATAGATTTATCACATAATACATAGTATGCTAAATGTAGTTTAATTAGAAAACGCATATCACAGTTGAAAATACCATCAATAACCAAAAATAAACTTCAGATGTTTTGTGCAACCCTGTATATTATCGGTAGAAATTATACATACTAAGAGATACGCAAAAAAAGATTAATTTAAAAACTCTTACCAGAACAGAAGGCATACTACTTCCAGCAATTATAGTTCATAGAGATTATTGTAACCGAATTATTTTGTGTGTCCCTGCGCCTGCAATGACGAATGCTATGCAGATCAAATTCTATAAATACATATCTTGTAGTACACTTCAGACATAATATAAATTGCAATATGTAACACGAATAAAATACACCGCAAAAGATTTTTCTCCGTAGACCATAATGTACTGGAATTATTTTGAGTGTTCCTCTAAATAAATGATTAATGTTATCCATACCATATTCTATAGTAAGCATCTTTTAGTGTATAGGCATCCCCCAACATACGTAAGTAATGCGTTCCGCAAACTTTTACGTAACTTGAATTTACGTAAGTTGAATTTGTAAATTTATTAGGTAAAATTTCGTAAGAAACTGTTTATATATGTTAGTATTTTAAATCGTTAATATATATGGTAACGATAAGAACGATGATAATTTTTCATGACTTAGGAATTTAGTACTGTCCCTTATTTATGAATATATATATACTAGCAAACCCCGCGGCTTTGCTCGCGTAATATTTGAAATATGCCAAGTGATATTTATATGTCTAATTTTTATTAAAAGGTACTAACTAAATTTTTATTTTATTAAAAGGTAATATTTTATTTTATTAAAAGGTACTTATTACTTTTAGGAATAATTAAAAAAATTACAATTTAAAACACAGTTTGATTAAACATCATTGTTACACTGCATAAGGCAAAAATGAGACTTAAATTAATAAATCGAAATAAAACTAAATAAGTAATAATTTAGAAAATATTTTGAAACTTTTATGCTCAATTAATACACTCATTTTAGTATTCATTTGAAGTTTTGAATTTTTTAGAAATCATCTTCTTACATCTTAAAATTAACCATCATGTCAAATTCAAAGTCCTACCACCTCTCTCAACATAAAGGGCTATGTTGAAATAGGAACTGTCACCATTAATTTGCCAACATTAATTTTGAAATTGGTTTATTATTTCCTAATATTCCACAGAAACGTAATTTAGAAAGCTTTTAAAGGCCTTTTTTAGAGCGTTTGTTGTTTCTGTAAATCCCATGTGGTAGAATCATCGGCATAAAATATAGCCTGTGAAGTATCAGAGACTGTTACCATTGATTCGCAACTATTACTTTTATATTTGGTTTATATTCTCTGAAATTGCGTAGAAATCGTAATTTAGGACTCTTTTAGAATGCTTTTCGCACCTCCCTTTCACTTCACCCCTTTTTAACTCAAATTTATTTTCGACAGTCCTTCGAGGGCATTTATATTTTATCATGCCATATTTAAAGTTTCTAGCCTTTTCAGTATCACAGAAATCGCAATTTAGAAAGCTTTTAGCTACTGCAACCCTCTGGTGGTAGTGGCACAGACATAAAAAATAGCTTATTTTTGACCAGGTTCTATCACCAACAATTTGTTATCGTTATTTTTTTAATCGGTTTGGTATTTGATAAGATTACATAAAAATTGTAATTTATAACGCTTTTCGCTCACTTCATCTTTTTACATTTGAAATTTTCTTTCGACAGTTCATAGAGAGCAGTTGCATCTTGTAAGTAAATAACATGCCATACTTCAAAGTGTTAGACCCTTCAGTTATGCAAAAAACGCAAATTAGAACATGTTTTGCTTTTTCAACCCTCAGATGGTAGTGACAGCAACATAAAATATAACTTATGTTATAGCAGGGACTGTCACCATTGATTTGCAACCATTACTTTTGAAATAGCTTTGGAATTTCTTGAGATTGAGTAGAAATCGCAATTTAGAACGTTTTTAGAAAGATTTTCGCGCACTTTCACCCCTTTTTAAATTTCCAATATTTCGAAACTGTTCTTAAAGATCATTTATATGTAATAAATATGTACCTTGCCTAATTTTAAGTTGCTAGCCCCTATCGATCACAAAAATCGAAATTTGGAATGCTTTTTTGCTCCTGCAACGTCTAGGTGATGGTGATACCCACTTGAATTAGCATGTATGTTAGAGCAGAGGCAGTCAGCATCAATTTATTACCATTACTTTTGAAATCAGTTTGATTTTTCCTGAGATATTGGTGACAATCGGCATTTAGAACGTTTTTAGAACGCTTTTCGCTCATTTTGCTCCTGCATCTCCTCTGTGGTAGTGGAAACAGACATAAAATATAGCCTTATAGATAGAAATTCTTAGAGCAAGATCTGTCACCATCATTTTTACACCATTATATTTGAAATCGGTTCAGTATTTCCTGAGATTGCATAGAAATTGCAATATAGAACGTTTTTTACAACGCTTTTTGCGCATTTTCACCCCCTTTAAATTTCGAATTGTTTAAGAACTGTTCTTAGAAATCCTTTATATCTAATAAGTAGCTGATACTTCAAATTTCATATTTCTAGGCCCTTCAGTAACACATAAATCGCATTTTTAGAACGTTTTTTGCTCCCACACCCCCTTTGGGGTAGTGGCACCGACATAAAACATACCCTATCTTGGAGAAAACGTTGTCACTATCATTTTGACACCAATATTTTTTAAATCGGTTTGGTATTTCCTGAGATTATGTAGAAACTACCATTTAGAACGTTTTTTATAACGCTTTTTGTGTATTTTCACCCCTTTTAAATTTCGAATTGTTTAAGAACTGTTCTTAGACATCATGTATATCTTATAAGTAACTAATATTCCAAATTTCATATTTCTAGGTCCTTCAGTAATGCAAAAATCGCCTTTTTAGAACGTTTTTTGCTCCTGCACCCCCTTCGGGGTAGTGGCACCGACATAAAATATAGCCTATGTTCTAAATTGGACTAACACCATCATTTTGATACAATTACTTTTGGAATCGGTTCGGTATTTCCTGAGATTATGTAGAGACTACCATTTAGAACGTTTTTTAGAAAACTTTTTGTGCAGTCTCACCCCTTTTAAATCTCGAATTGTTTAAGAACTGTTCTTAGACATCGTTTATATCTTGTAAGTAACTAATATTCCAAATTTCATATTTCTAGGCCCTTCAGTAACGCAAAAATCGCATTTTTAGAACGTTCTTTGCTCCTGCACCCCCTTTGGGGTAGTGGCACCGACATAAAATATAGCCTATGTTCTAAGTTGGACTAACACCATCATTTTGATACCATTACTTTTGGAATCGGTTCGGTATTTCCTGAGATTATGTAGAAACTACCATTTAGAACGGTTTTTAGAACACTTTTTGTGCAGTCTCACCCCTTTTAAATTTCGAATTGTTTAAGAACTGTTCTTAGACATCATTTATATCTTGTTTGTAACTAATATTCCAAATTTCATATTTCTAGGCCCTTCAGTAACGCAAAAATCGCATTTTTAGAACGTTTTTTGCTCCTGCACCCCCTTTGGGGTAGTGGCACCGACATAAGATATAGCCTATGTTCTAAGTTGGACGAACACCATCATTTTGATACCATTACTTTTGGAATCGGTTCGGTTGTTCCTGAGCTTACCTCCTACAAATAAACAATTTTTTCCTCTTTATAATATGAGTATAGATAGATTATTTACACAGTATTATTTCATAAATAAAGCATCATGCAGCATATTTACTCGAATATAAACTATAAAAGTATGAAAACAATATAAAAACAAACTGAAATAAACAGTTTTTAAATAAGAAACCTCTTATGGAATACGGGATTTATAAATTTAACATTGATAAATTAATTTAAACAATTTTCAATCTATGTCAAACGAGCAGGTGAAGCTAGAAGAAAAAATACACTCGATCTTCTTCACAGAAACTTTAAATCGAGCTTTCGTTCTAATCTGAATTCAGCATACATTATTGTTATGGTTGAACACCAGATTTGTTTCCCATATCAATTAGATTTGTCTTTGTTTTTTTAAATATTTGATGGCATATCCTAATAAAAATATAACTCTCAATAATAATATAAAACTATATTACTATATTATGGTTGTGGTTTTTATCTGCATATTTTATTTATAAAATAATTGTCAAAAGTATGCAAATCTATATGAAATTCGCTAGTGTGTTCATAAATGTGATTTTCACAATCTATTACGTAAATGCGAACTTACGTAAGTCGCTTAATACGTAAGTCGAAGGATGTCTGTACTTCCAGAGTTATATATACATTTCAATGAGTTTGTAATTGTGAAAAATTATTAAAAACCACCGCAAACGATTTTTTCTCATAGGCCGTATTGGGGCGGAATTTTTGTTCATTCCCCTGTAAAGGAACTGCAAAAGGCCACATGTTTAATTTTCAATACCGAACAGGCCATTGTGAATATCAATAACATACATCAATTTCATGGCTATACGTCTATATTTACGGGAGTTAGGGCACGGGCAGACATAAAAACCGAAGTCATAAACCCTTTTCAACTATGTTGGAAAGTGTTAAATAATTGATAACACGGTTGAACATCTAAATTTATTTTTATATGAAGTGTCCTATTATTATACAATATTTCAATACACTTATTTTGAATTTAATATATAAAATTCACATGTAGTCCACATTTTTAACAGTTTTAAACATAGTTGAAAATTGTTTATGATTTCGGTTTGTCTGTTGGTCTGCCCGTGCACTCTAATTCTCCTGTATATACCTGAATCATCCTTAATATGTTTTTGATGCTTAATATAGCAGGATCGATATTGAAAATAAAGTGTATAGTAGTTATAGTTCGTTTACAGGCACTGCCAAATCCTTTACATTACGGTCAATGGGGAAATAACATTTAATGTTCATTTTAACACTAGAACGTCTAACAGGAATCAATAACTATTAAAGTAAAAAGTTATAAATACACATTCTGGTGTAAAATATTTTTTTAAAGCTTGAGTAATATTTGTAGGCGTTCTAGTGATGTTAGTGATGCTAGACAACTTCAAACTTACTGAAATTTATGCACTTCTTAAGCGCATTACATCATACATTCTGTAAAATATGGTTTGCAAAGCATTTGCTATTCATTTACAGGGCCACACTAAAAAATTCTGTTACATAATGATCCACAGGAAAAACTATGTATTTTAGTTCTGTTGCACTATTTCAAATATAATGTAATTACTATACGTTACAGAGTCTTACGACAAGATATTTATTGTATAACAGGATGTACATAGCATTTATAGTTAATTTACAGGGACTCACAAAAGACTCAAATACAGTACTGCGTCAAGTGCTGTCTATTAGCTAAAAGTGCTGGAAGTGCGATTTCATTTATGGTATGTGTGGTTAACTAAATTTTTCCTTACTATGTGATGTGTATAAATGCTATAGATCATTTTCAGGGCTACACAAAATAAATCATAAGCATTGAGGGTTACCATCAGTTTCTAAAAGGAAGTTTTTAATTGAGTTATTCACTCAAGTTGTATTATATTTAGTATACTAATAGATGTTCGTATAGTATGAATAAAATCATATACTGGTGAACTGGATATAGTGAACTGGATACATGACCTCCTAAGTATAATAATGTCTGCAAGTGGGATTTCTGTTTTATTCTAAGTTAAATTTTAGCTTAACGTGTGGAAAATTTAAAGATTTCTTGCTAATATAGAAACTGTACAAAATAATTCAAGTATGGTTCCCTACATTTATAGAAATTTCTGAAGGAGAATTTTCAACCTATTATGCACTTTCTTACTAAATTAACTTTCAGCATACTATGTAGAATACATACAAATCTGTAGATTAAATACAGGGCTACACAAAACATTTGAACTGCTTTGCTCGTTATGGAAGATAATTGCTGAAACCAGGTTTTAAAATGTGTTATTAATTTTCTAAATTGTTTATTTAGAATTTTTTAACCTTATTAAACAGCAAAGTTTCGTTAAAGATTTGTGGAAGTGTTCGAAAGTCTATATTTGACGTATGAGTTTCCTTTCTTGTTTACTGATAACATGATTTAATGCACCTTGTAGACAGCATTTGTTTTTTCAGAATAAGAAATTTTTAATATCAAACCCTTCGTCGCAGTACGTGCTATTTATACCCCCTGTTTAAATCATATAATATTTATACCCACATTTCCATATTAAATTGGAAAGAATTAAATTATTATAATTACTACTTTTCAAATGTCCAATAAATCTATTTTTTAGTGGAATATTCATCACTACTGAAATGTAGGAAAATTTAATCTGCGACCATTTTATGTCATTTTTTTTTTCCTTTTTCTTGGCAGAAATGCTACCTAATACTTTAAAATTAACTTTACAAATTACTGATTATTGCTGTATTTTAAACAAATAAAGATTATGCCTTATTCATTTTCTATTTATTTATCTGTGCATATAATTTTATAAATCCTTTTTTTAATTGAACAGTTTTATTAATAATTTTTCATGGTTTTTATAGACCGTTTTTTATGTAATGAGGACCCAATTAAATATGATAATGATGATGATTATCTAATGATTATTTATATATTTGAAAGAGAACGCTGTTTATTTTAGTCATCTAGCGAGAGCTTTCTACGGAACCGATTTTGATAATTCTTTTTTTAAATTAAAGTAGTTTATTTGTAGATGTGCCCACACTTGCTATTTTTTTAAATAAGCACATTTTTACATTTTAATTTTAATATTAATTTTAATTTTAAACGTTCTTTATGAAATTTCTTCACATTGGTGGCAATGGGTTATTTCCATTATTGAAGAAAGAAGGGAAACAATGGAGTTATCATATCATTACGGATGCCATTTTCGTAATACAATTAAAAATAACAGAAAACTAAAAATGACGTCTAATAATAATAAAAAAAACATTTTTGCTCATAAAGTTGTTAACATTTATTTTTCTTTTTCATTCCACCGATACTAAGATTGAGACGCTTGCCTCAGAATGCTTCAGTAACTCTAAAATAACGATATCCAAATTAACATTATATCCAAATATATATCCAAATTATATATCCAAATATATTATCCAAATTATTTTATTATATATATCCAAATTATATATCTAAATTAACAAGGTTTAAGGGGTCTCAGGAGTCTTACTTTTTACATGGCGGTGCAATTTAGCAACATGTCACATTTAATTTTTTTTTTTTTTTATCAGTGTCTGTAAAACATAAACGCATAAACGTTTTAATATAGACAACCTAATATCTCTTCTATTTAAAATATGTTTTTTAATATTCTATATTGAAATTTTATTTAATTTTTTAGGCTTTAGTTCATCTGACGAAACCCTATTCGTCTCACTCCTTTGTCTGTCTGTCTGTCTGTCCGTAACAGAGCCCGTTCTCAGAAACTATACATGTTAGAGATTTGAAATTTTGGGTACTTATAGCTGAACACCTCACATTAAACAACAAATCATAAAATTTTGAAAAAGTTGGTAATTAACTGAATTACGGGCTAATTAACTTCTAAAATTAACCAATCCACCTTTTTAACGCAGATTCAAATGAACTTTCTCCAAATCATCCGTGTTTCTCCTAAGGGTTGCCAGTAAAATCAGCCGATGCATGGTTACCACGGAGGAAATTAAGCCGAAAAATGAAGTGGGCATTATAAATCGAAATCGCATATCAGAAAATATTGGTCCCAGAAATTTGTAAATGGAATATACAGACGCAGAAAAAAATCTACTTTCATTTGGTATAAAGTTCACATTTCTGCGATGTCTATAAGTTAAAATATCCACTAAAAATCGATCGATAAAAATTTATTTTCTTTAATTGGAAAGACAAAGAAAAAAAGATTTCAATTCAAAAGATTTCAAAGCAGGTAGACATGACGACGCTGCGGTTTTTCTTAATAGCATATTTTAATACGGAATTTTAACTTTTTAAATATTAAATTTTTTAATTAAATTTTATGGCATCCCGATGTCAAATTTCTCGCTAATTTTATTGATACCTATTTCTAAGTCCTATCTTAATTACAAGCTGAAATATTAATTATTATTTAATTAATCGGTTTAACTCGTAGAAGAATAAATGTCGGTAACTCCCACATGTGTATTTTAAACAATTCTTTCTAAGTGAGCCCCTAATTATGTTGGAGACATGAAATTTCGGGTACTTATAGCTGGACACCTCACATCAAACAACAAGTGATAAAATTTTGGAAAAAGTCGTACATTTAACCCTTTGGGCTCCCACATGTGTATTTTAAACAATTCTTTCTAAGTGAGCCCCTAATTATGTTGGAGACATGAAATTTTCGGTACTTATAGCTGAACACCTCACATCATACGACAAATCATAAAATTTTGAAAAAGTCGTACATTTAACCCTTTGGCTCCCACATGTGTATTTTAAACAATTCTTTCTAAGTGAGCCCCTAATTATATTGGAGGCGTGAAATTTTGCATACTTATAGCTGAACACCTCACATCAGACAACAAGTGATAAAATTTTGAAAAAGTCGTACATTTAACCCTTTGGGCTCCTGCATGTGTATTTTAAACAATTATTTCTAAGTGAGCCTCTAATTAAGTTGGAAGCGTGAAATTTTCGGTACTTATAGCTGAACACCTCACATCATACGACAAATCATAAAATTTTGAAAAAGTCGTACATTTAACCCTTTGGCTCCCGCATGTGTATTTTAAACAATTCTTTCTAAGGTGAGTTCCTAATTAGTTTGGAGGCGTGAAATTTTGCATACTTATAGCTGAACACCACACATCATACGACAAATGATAAAACTTTGAAGAAGTCGTACATTTAACCCTTTGGGCTCCTGCATGTGTATTTTAAACAATTATTTCTAAGTGAGCCTCTAATTAAGTTGGAAGCGTGAAATTTTGCATTCTTATAGCTGAACACCTCACATCAAACGACAAATCATAAAATTTTGAAAATGTCGTACGTTTAACCCTTTGGGCTCCCACATGTGTATTTTAAACAATTCTTTCTAAGTGAGCCCCTATTTAGGTTGGAGGCGTGAAATTTTGCATACTTATAGCTCAACATCCCAGATTACACGTCAAATAATAAATTTTGAAAAAGTTTTATGTTTAACCCTTTCAACTCCAGCTCGTGTATTTTAAGCAATTCTTTCTAACTGAGCCCCTAATTAAATTGGAGATTTTAAATTTTGCATACTTATAGCAGAACACCTGAGGTCAAGCGACAAATCATAAAATCTTGAAAATGTCTTACGTTTAACCCTTTGAGCTACCACATATGTATTTGAAGCAATTCTTTCTAAGAGAGCCCCTAATTAAGTTGGAGACATGAAATTTTGCATACGTATAGCTGAATACCTCAGACCACAAGACAAATCATAAAATCTTCAAAAAGTCTTATATTATTTACCTCTCTGGGCTCTAGCTTGTGTATTTTAAGTAATTTGTCTAACATCCGCCCTTTTAACCAGGGGAGAAATTTTCCAACTTTTGCCGACATCCCTTTGACCCTTCTTTCATATTGTGCACCATAGCCTTACATATTTTAGTTCCATTTTTTACCGCTAGGTGCGCCTACTGATCTCAGGTGCTATGGGACCAATCCCCTCCACTAATATATCTGCGGATAGTAAGTAAAACGGGATTTCGTTCGGATAGATGTTTGTTTAGAATCGAGTGCGCCTCCTGGTTGCGAAATGTGGAAGTAATAGATTTTTCAAAAAGATAAAGTGTTTTGAAAGGAATATTAAACGAAACCCTCTGTGCGATCTGTGATCACACTTACCCACTTGTTATGTTTAATTTTGATAAAAAATTTAATATTGTTTCTTAATTTTACGCTTGCGCGCAACATTTTTCACAACTAATAAAGCAATTTGCATGAGACTTGGTAAATATCTTCATTCTAAGGTAAAGAATAATTTATACTTCAAATTTAGTATTATAATTGCATTGATTATTTAAAACTGGCAATTTTTCAATAAAAGATGGAATTTTTTCAAAATTTTATAATTTAAATTTAAATTTCAAATAAAATAAATAGATAAATTGCTTACAAATGAAGTATATGTTCAAGGTACATTAGTTTTATATCATTATCAATATTTTTGTGAGCTCTTGAACCAATAGTTTTGCTACAGTCTTGCGCGCAGTGCATACAAGTCAAAAAACAATTAAAATTTTTTTTATCAAAATTAAACATAAAAAAAAATTCAATATAAAATATATCAAAAATATATTTTAAATAGAAAATATATTAGGTTGTCTATATTAAAAATTTTATGCGTTTATCTTTTATAGAGACTGAGAAAAAAAAATTAAATGTGACATGTTGCTAACTTGCATCACCAGGTAAAAAGTAAGACTCCTAAGACCCCTTAAATATAAATAACATGTATTTAAATATATACACATGTAATAGTTAACTATACAGGGTGGTTCAGAGTTATATGTTAAAAATCTAAAGACAGGTAGAGGGGACCTAAAAAGGAAGATTTTGTATAGGAATTTGGGTGCAGAAATGCAGCAATGAGGTAGTAAAGGGCGCTGTTAAGTTCGGTGGATGAAGGCATGGTGGATTTAGCTTGAATCGTCATTCCCTCATGGATTTCAAACACCATGCATTTTTCCCTCAATGCGGAGCTTACTGACATGCATTTTATATACGGGGCTAAGCAAGGAAATGGATCATACCAAACACACGTTTAACAGCTTGTAATCTTGTTCAAGGACTATCCTCTACTGTGTGCAATAATGCTTCTTCCACTGCAGGAATTCTGCGTCATTTTACAGTGTCCTTATCACGATTGGAAGCATAAAATGATCTACTCGCACACAACTCCTAATGAAGACGCTCAAATGATCGTCAATCCGGCAGAATCCTACTCGGGAATTGTTCAGTCTAAATCCTTTGAGCAGCTAATCCATTTCTTCACATCCCATACATGATATCCCTACATGATATCCCATACATGAAATGTATGTCGGGAAACTCCGCTTTGGTGTAATAATCCATGTTGCTCGAAATCCGCGCGGAAATGGCGATTCTAGCCAACGAAGAACATTCATTCGTCGCATGCAATAGCGCCCTCTGTTGGCGTGATTTCAACATTTTGAATAATTAGATCCATTAAAAGAAAAAAAAATAAAAAGATATATATATATATATATATATATATATATATATATATATGAATACGTCTCTTGTTAATATCGTCTATGTATATTTTTATCTAATTCATTATTTTATCTAATTGATTATTTTTAATTTTCAATGTACAGTATTATTGTCTTTATTTATGCATCTATCAGTGCATTATTATTTTTTCTACTTAGGATGGGTACATAGAGCATTAAGTATTTTTCCCAGGCAAGTGTTTTGCTAAGGGGAAAGCTTAATTGCTAGTTACTATCTGTATGTATTATATTACTAGGCAGTAAATTAAAAACTTGACAGTTTTGACACAAAACAGGGAGTTTTATGACCTTATGTTTTATGGGACAGCTGCAGGACCTTCGTGTGGGGCCCAGGACCTCATGAGAAATTTGGGTGTGTAATATCGGATGCAGGAGGTTCGTCAGGGCTCAGGGCATCCGGTGATCCACTGACCACTAGCCTACACGAAGGCGGGTCCAAACAGCGGCGAGTGGTTCGAGATTTGAATTATGTTGAATATGTTAATTCGTATTCACGACTCAGGTCCGCACATGCAAATTTTTAATATAGGAAGATTTTCTTGTTCTCTGAGAGAAATCAGATGTATTAAAATGGTTCCAGAGTGCGGATGTTTCTTTTAGAAGCAATGTTTGCTTGCCCGCAATGTTTGCTTGATCTTGGTTATGACGAGCAATGTAGCATAGTTAATATTTTTTTCTAAAATGATTTAACTACTCACGGTATTATTAATATGTACGAGGCTCCTCTAATAGCTGTGCACTTGTGTTGTTTTTTTTTTTTTAACTATTGGATGTATCCTGTTAATACTTCGGCTCTAAGAGGATCTTGTGTCCCCAGTGGGGAAAAAGGTGCGATTTTATGTATGTTGTCTATTGTATAGTGTACCTAGTTAATAACACATGTTTGGGATGGGTATCGGATGCCCGGGAGAACTTGTCACCTTTAAATGATATAAATTTAGTTTTGTTTTTGTTTTTGTTTTTTTGTAATGAGTAACTTGTTTTGGATGGTAAAAGCAGATATTATTTTGTAAGTGCAACTTACTATGATTGTGTGTGGTGTAAAAAAATGATTCATTAATATTATATTCCTTATTTGTCTTTTTTTTAAGTCTTGTTAATGGTTTATTTTTATTATTTAGAAGTTACCTGATAGCTTAATAATATTCTTATCCCATTTATGTAAAAGTATAATCAAATTTATCTTGTAGGGTTGGTTTGTCTAAAAGGGGTGGGGGGGTGGTATTTTGTGATTTTGTTTAATGTATATTTCCCCCTCAAACCAATTGGGCCATAGCTTAGTTAAACTCCTAAAAATTCACAACGCTTTGCCTTTCTTATACGAGATAACCATTTAGGTAAATGACCGTAGGTTATCTATTATATAACTAGGCATTATCTATTATTTAACAAGGCATCAAAATATTTCTGCCACATGAGTACGCTAATATGTCTTTAAACCAGGTTTTTGAGCTCATTTTAAATCTGGTATCTGTACTTCTATCACGTCTAGTTTTGAAAAAAGTAAAAATTTATTTTTTCCTCAAAAAACACAGAAATTGCTTTTTATGCTACTTTTTGATGTACTTCAACTAGTTAGGATAGATTCTACTACTTAAAAAAAATCGATTATATAAATTGCCGTTTATGTCCCTGATAAGAATCTGACACTTTTCATCCTTTTGACAATGACGCACAGACCCCTAAAATGCATCTTATATCAAACATACGTCAATACTGTACACAAGTAGTATTCATTTTACACAAAACCTAGGCGGGATACAAGAAAAGAGAATATAGGTTTGAAATCAACATAAAAATGTAGTCTATAAAAATATTACATCAAATCTTTGGCAACTACTTTAAAGTTGATAGTCATGTAAACGGTACACCATTGAAAAATGTGCAAATTAGTCTTAATAACTGACAGATAAATGTTAACAATATGCAAATCGTGACATGTATCTGAAGCAAATAGTCGTTATCTAGAAAAGGTAATTCAATCTGACATTTACAATATCTGAAATAGCTCAAAAAGCTTATATTTCATAAATATGCAAAAATTTCAAAAACTGGATCAACTAGAGAAAACGGAAGGCACATTCAGAATCAGCGATAAAAACTGATCTAGAACCAACTAATTTCAGTTATCTGACAGAGCTAATGATGTCAGAGTTATTATTAATTTGTATAATAAATATTACAATTTATCAAAATATAAAAACATGTAACTTACATGAGAAAACTACCTACACGTCAAGCAATCTATTTTTCTAGAATGTAACAAAGGGATATATATTATTGTTGAAAGTATCAATAAAATCCTAAATGTTTAACTTCAATCATAAATAAATATCTCTTTTGGAATACCTTCTAAACAACGTTGGTCTCTTTTCTGATTTATAAAAATAATAAAACTTTCTTATTCATGACAAAAAAATAAAAATGTTATACATTTTCTCTTAAAACAAATGTAAAGCAAACTTCGCTAAAAAAGAGCATAGCTTTAAGGCACATCATCATATATTCATTTTAATCAATGCTTCCAATCCTTAGGGATGTTAATACGAACGTAAACACTGGCATTCGATGCGAAGTAGGGTATAGTAAAAGAAATACATTGAATAAAGTGAGTAATATTCCAAGATTAAAAGTTTTTTAGACGAATGTATTGACTTCTTTTCGTAACTCTCGGGAATTCTATAATACATCTTTATTTGTGTTAGAGGTAAATAAATCTTGAATTATTCTAGAGTTCTTATTGATAGATATAAGTAAATTACTGATTATTTGTTATTTATTGCAGCATCCCAGGCAATATAGTCTAATTTAGGAACAGTATTATTAGAATAAATGAGATTAAGTAAGAGGAATACAGGGATTAATGTACAGAGTGTTTCAAATACATTTCCTGCACTTTGAAATTCAACAGTTGTACAAAGATTAAATAAGCAGAATGTTAATAAGACAGCTCGAAATTTTTTTATAAATTAAATTTAAAAGACTAAGGAGCTCTGCCCCCTACGAGCTACGATCGCCAATTCCCCATCCAGACCCTACAGGATCTATAAATACGCTACCTTGCTCTGTTTGAATATAATTACTCGATTTCAGAAAATTCAGATTGCCATTCATTTTGTTTGATTGAAATATTAGTAGCTGCTCAATGCCGAAACCACAATTTTCACAACACATGAAGGATGATTTCGTAATTGATTAAGAACGGTCCATTACACATTTAAGAAGAAAGAAAAATCATGCGTTAAGCATATATTATGAAACACTTTCCAACACTTCCTGAATGCTTTAACAAAACTTCGTTTTTTAGAGAAATAAGGTAAATAAGATAACTAAGAAAACATTTTATAAAACGCATAAAGCATTTGAAAAATTGATTTCAGTACTTACCGTCCATAGACAAATATGTATTCCAATTCTTTAGAACAGCCCTGTATTTGATCTGTAGGTTGATATATATACTATATAATTGGAAAATTTAGTTTAGCAATAAAATGCATAACAGGTTGAAATTCATCTTTCAGCAATTTGTACTAATAGATGGAAACATACTTGAATACGTTTGTACAGTCATGTAGTTCACCTAGTACCTTTATTAGATGTCACTATTTAGCTAAAATTTAATTCAAACTAAAAAACTCTTAAAACTACTAGAATTACATTTCCAGAAATTATCACCCGTAGACGGCCATGTATCCAACACTTTGCATGGCCCTGTATATCATTTTATCTATATTCTACAAATATTTCTTAGTAAACTAAATTCAGTACAGCGTAAAAATGCATAACTCCTTTAACACCCGCCTTTAAGCAATTTATGCTCATATTCAGTAACCTTTACGAATTCATTTCTGTAGCCCTGTATATGAACTATAGCATTTATACGCACATTATACTATGCATAAATATAGTGAAAATGCGCATATCATAATTAAAAATGCATTTCGAGCAATCATTAGTCAGAATACAGTAATTCGGTTACAATATAGTATCCGAAATCTTTCCAAATACACCGCAAACAATTCCCCCTATACCTTCATGAACGGAATTCTTTTGTGTGGCCCTGTAAATGAAAAATAACTATTATTTGCACCGCATATTCAACAGAATGCATATTTTTGGGGACACCATAAATGAATATCAATTTTACTATGTTTGAAAGAGTGTAACACCATTAAAAATCATTTGAAACGATTTTTCCCCATTGGCCGTAATATAACGGAAAACTTTTTGACGGTCACTGTAAATGAACTAAACATGCTACAAACTTCATTTGAAATAGGGAACGTGCTATGGTAGAGGTCACTAACATCCAAAAATTTCAGAACGATCCGAGCATATTTACGAGAATTAGACCGTGGACAGGCGGACAGACGGACAGACAAACCGAAGTCATAAACACTTCAACTTTGTTGGAAAGTGTTAAAAACCAGCTTGTATAAAATGCTTAAACAGAAAAATTACGCTGCATGCTTGACTTTTATAATGACGAAATGGACAATGTTAATACTTTAGGTTCAAAAATTTGCCTTTTTACAAATAACATTCAGAACAAAGCATTGAAAAACACTGTGTTTAGAAAAGACGCACCATATAATTTACCATTATGTTGAGTTTTGGACATTTTCCAAAACAGATGTAGGTTATAAATAACTTATTTCCTCTAATATAATGCAATTCTAAGGCGTATTTTTCATGTTAGTTATAAAATTAAAATTACTTATTTTGATTAATAGATGTATGCGAATGTTTTAATACGTATTTATCGAATAGTAATTAGTGTAAAATAATTGTACAGTATTTTGCGTATACACTTACCTGTATTTATAATGCATAAAGTGGTGAAAATCGTTGACATTTGCGCTAGCCGCTATTTGTATGTCACGTGATGCTCACTGTGACGCCACATGGATTTTGACCATAAGAAATCCGCTTTAAATGTTCTTTTTGTTTATAAGACATGCTTTTCTTCATTTAATGCTTACACATGTTTACGCTTAATTATTTTAAATTTAAATTTTATTTTTAATTCACGTGGTAAATATATATTTTTCAATTGAAAAGTTTGCACATATTCGCAAATATGCGAAAACTGTAGCTATGAATTTTATCTCTATTGAAATAGTGAGAAACTGAATAAAAAATTCGAAAATATATTTAAAAAAATTATATACCTCTAAAAATTTATTGCACACTCCACACCATAAAATTGTCAAGCTTGTGCCTGAAAAAGATGATAGAATTGCTGTGCACAGTTTTTGCTCCTACAACACATTTATAGCTCAACTATTTTTTCCGACTTTAAATAGCTCTTAAAAACATTCTTTGATTTAAAACGTGTCTGCCTCAGCGTGTTTATCATGCAATTTTCTATGAAACTAACAGTTGTCATTATAGAAGCTTTTTTATTAAGCGGAAAAAAATGAAGCGGTCACAATGAATTCAATTAAGGCGGAGATAGCGGCAGCAGTATTTACTTTTTCTTATAAAGGAGATATAATTAAAATGTTAACCACTATCAAGGCGATGTAAATAGGGGAGATGGGGGCACATGTGAACAATTCGCATAAATATAGCTTTTTCTCATAACTGTATTAATTTATATAAACAAAAACTACTTAATATAGTAAACAGAACTTTCTTTTACACATGGTAATTTTTTAAAAATCACCTGTATAGTTTTTCTTACATTTTTTAATAGTTTTAAAAATTCAAAAAATTGTTCACATGTGCTCCATCAGCGGGGTAGTTGTGAACACACGTGGGGCACATGTCAACACAAGGAAAAAATATCCTTTAACATGCTTTTTATTCTATTATTCATTTGTCATCGTAATCATTAGTTATGTTATCTTTTAAATTCACCATAAAGAAATATATATATATATATATATATATATATATATTTCTCTAGTTTCTGGGTGATATGTTTAAGCAAAAGATTATAAAATGAAAATAAGTAGATTTGGAGGGGCGAGGCTTAGATGATTCATTAAATATTGTTGCAATAAAATAACAAAATAAAGAAGAAATTTTAAAAAAAGAAATTAAAACTTTTAAATTTTTCTTAAGGGTTTTTGTTGGGGGAAATTTTAGGGAGGGGGCATTTACATACAATTTATCGGAAATCAGCCGAAATACGAAAGATTCTCGCTCCTGTATTAGCCTTATTTACTTGTAAATTATAGATAAAGAAGGGTTTTTTAATGATTAAAAAAATCTCGACTATAACCCCCCCCCCAACTTCTTTTGCTTTTGAAAGAAGGGGGGGGGGGTACAATCGGGATTTTACTGTAGTTATCAGTTTAAAAATTTTACTTTCTTAAAATATTACTGGTATTTATGGATATGGTATTTTGAATGGATAGCTCCATTCAAAGCATCATATACATAACTGTTTTAGAGATGGAAGTAAGCCATCATTGCAAGGTTAGAACAAATGTAACAGAAAAATTTGCAAAGTTGTTCAAGATAATACTTTTGTATTAACAATGCATAAAAAATATTATTGTAAACCGTTTAGTTAAATAATATATAACACTTATTGCATTTTAGAAAACATTAAATTTATTTAAAGTACAATTGAACATAAACGAGCTTGTTGCTCTTTATGTATTTGCTGAAAGATATGTTTGTGGAAGTTTCAATGCAAAATAAACTTTGTGTGAGGAAAATATCTGCTATTTCAGGACAATTGTAGATAATGGAAGTTACATTATTTCTCATTAAGTTAACTGAAAGAAACAGAATCACAAAATGATTATTGGGGCACTTATGAACTGTTCATATCTGCCCCAACAAGTCTGTTCACAAGTGCCCCACATTGCTGCTTTTGTTAAATTGATAAATCATTAACATTTCTCAATTTTAGAAGAAAAAGAACTGTATCAAAAATGTTTGCTAGTATTCATAGTATACGTTAAAACACTCAAATTCAAATAAATGAATAAATAAATAAAGTTATTCGCTTATCAACTTGGAACAAAGATTTTACTTTTGAGATCTAAAAACAGTGTTTTGGCTACAGAGGACAAACAAAATATCATAGAGCTTCAAAAAATTTTTACCATATGTCTACGGGTGCTATCATCTTTAGTAATTTTTTTCAAATAAAAAAACTTATAATAACTATAAAAAAATTGCGATGTTCACATGTGCCCCGTGTTCACATGTGCTCCCATCTCCCCTACCCGTTTTTCCTTCATATAGGAATGAGCAAACTGATTTCGTGTTTTCATGCAAGCATTTATAATGGAACTTTTACAGATAAATAGAAAACAATAGCCTGATTATCGCGTACCTATTCTTAAAGTGCGATCATATTGCGTTTTGCTTCAGCGGAACATCTGATGTGGTCATTCGATCTGTTTGATGTGGTCAATCTTCTGCAGCTTGTCTACAGTTTAGAAGCATGGCCAACTTCAGTACCGGTCTAAACAGCTCTTGTTTGTTAGAGAGGTGACTTAGGACGGAGTTCATGACGTGAGATCAGGTGATTTCCGCCGACCGATCCGCAGAGAAACCACCTTTGAGAAGGTATAAGCAAAGAATTTCAATCAAGCAATTTTCTCGGCCGTTTGGGTAAGCGTTACATCATGTGATCTGACGTCATGAATTCCGTCCTAAAGCGGGAAAAACAAACAACATCTTTCTCATCCGTTACTGAATTTGTTTGTGTCGGAGAAGATCCCTGATATGTTTATGAAAGTATTTTTCTTTTCTTGAGACATGATGACCACAAATCTTTGGAAAATAAAGACCAATGAAATAATTTATAGGTTCTTGTTTCGAGTTTTTGAAAACGCGTTATAAACGCAACCTTAGGCTCAGTCATTGTGGGACTCAGGAACAGCAGAATTTACGTAACTTTTCTTTAGCTCATTCGCACTCAGTGTAAGAAATTTAAGAATCACCTAACTTCCGAGATCCCTAACAGTCTACCATTATTCAACATTAACAGAACGTACAGCGATTCTCAAGAATCAGTACAGTAACTTAATTCTTACTAGTTAGAGATAAAGAAGAATTCTCTGTCTAGAGAGGAGGGGAAACGCTATCTATAGGCAGTTTTATTTAAGGGCAGCTGGAAGGCAAAGTTTTGAAAAAAAATATTTTTTTTATTTTTTAATGTTTTGAATACTTTATTTTCCCCCATTCGAACTTGCCTTGTGTTCGAAATTACTTACGTTTATTCGGCAACGAAGTTAATTTTTTTAAGTAATTCAGTTTGTATGCATCATGGATCATGCATAAACACTACAAATTTAAACTCAGTTTTGTAATTTTTTTAAATTTTGATGTACCTTTTTATAGAAGCTACGACATATCATTATCAGTATTCTTTCTTCAATACTTTACACATAACCCTGATGAATCTGAAGTGAACTTTTGTTACTAACGTAGGAACAAATTAAGAAAAATATACACATTTCTTTCAAAAATGAGAGTTTTTTGTTATTTAAAATTAGTTTTTATACAAAATTAAAAAAAAAAAATAACTAAAGCATAACAGTTTCAAAATTTGACTTCACATTATTAGGAATTTTTTATATTGTGTATCTAAAAAAATTTCAAGCGGATATCTTCATTAGTTTCTAAGAAAAGGTACATTAAATTTACTTTGTAGGTAGGGCTTTCTCTCTCTCTCTCCCTCTCTCTCTCTCTCTCTCTCTCTCTCTCTCTCTCTATATATATATATATATATATATATTGACCTAACGATTCTGCCACAGTTCCATCAATATTTCATTAACAAACTATTTTCCATTTAGATTCACATTTTCATTTTCATTTTTATTTATCTGGGTACTATTCAATCAGGTATGTGTTAATATTTCCATTTATGATTTTTATTCCTCCATTTTTTTATGCTGTTTCTGTAATGTCGGTGGATTACATATTTAAAAATATATATTACACTAGGGGGCTCTGCCCCCTGCAAGCTGCGCTAGCCAACTCCCGTTCAGACACCGCAGAATCTTAAAAACACGCTAATATGATGGGTTTTTAAAATATTAGAGAAGATTGAATTATACTGAAAAACGCTGTGCAGATCACCCTGTAAACGGGTTTCCATTCAATTCCCTTTGATTTCAAAAATTTAATGGCGAATCAGTTGCTGTTAAGACATCCAATGGTTGTTTTCGTTTTTGATTAAAGAAGATCAGTTAAACATTTGAAAAGAAGCTAAAATAAGATAAATTAAGTATAAGAGTCATTGTCTCCCGGTATTTTAAAACAATCTCTATAACAATAGCCTAAGTCATGTGACTACCAACAGTTACAGGCGGACCACTTCGCTTTTTGTACTCTAGGTGCCATTTTGGTAATTTAAAGTTAGCCAGGCACAGGTAATAAGTTGCCAAATATTATTCTATCGCCGTCATTTCATCTATATTATAATAGTTCAAGTCATCAACTGCCTTAAACAAATACGGTCTGATCCCTTCGCTGTTCATATGAAAGTTTGGCAAAGATGTCATATACGTCCCATATTGGCGTGATTTTTTAACGACGCCAATTTGGAGAACGCATCAACAGCATAAACAGCAACATCCGGCTTACCACATGAAGCAAAATAACGATACTTTGGCGCCAGTTATGTGCCCGTTCCGTATATGACATTGGCGTTAGAAAAAAATCGCGCCAATATGGGACCGTAAGTTTTCCATTTTGATTAAAAAATCAAAAAAATTTTTCGAATAACACCACATAAAAGTTGCCATGGTCCCAAAGAATTCCAGGTACTGTTACGCTAGCAGGATGCAAATCTCGCCAATAGCTTTTTTTCAACTCAACAGTTAGCATTTTTTTTTGAGTGGTAATATTTGGCCATATATGGTTATACAGGTTACAGATATACACGGTTAGAGATATACAGGTTTGGCGTGATTTTTATTTTTTTACGAAAATTTGGCGAAAACCTCGTTTTTAAATACCAGTTACATATGCATTTTTGGTATTCCTGAGATATCCCGACGACCAAAAATCTATCTCCAAACTATAAGATTAAATGCCAATAATAGTTGATCGTAAATGTCACATTCACTTGAGTTTAAGCAAGTTACACGTGTTTACGTCATCAAGTGATTTTTATTTCCATGTTTTATTCGTATATTTATTAATGTTATACTAATTTATTTGTTCTTTCGTTATTTAAAATAAAAATTATGTCAATTTGTATAATTTGCCGAGTGTTTTGGCTATTTATATAATTTGGCGAAATTGGTCGACGGAATAACTAAGTAGTACTGTATTTCTTAATTATTTTCTATTATTTTCTAAAGGAAATATAAAAAAAATTAATAATCATAGAACAACATAATTTATATAATTTGTAAAAAGAAATAAATGTAAATAAACATTTATTATCAAATAAACAGCAATAGCCGGGTTACCATGTCAACATTTTCTGAAACATAAAAAAAATATCTGTTTGATTAAAATTTGAGTTGCCATCATTAGAAAAATGAATATAAAATTAGAAAAAAAAAATTAATATTTCGGAAACTAATTCGAATTTAAAAATTTTAATACCAGTTTTGAAATCTGCGGATAAATATTGATTTTTGGTGTTAATTTCATCTCAAAATATTCCATATTTTAGGAGAAATCGCCGTGAAACATAATCAGTTGTTTAATCAGTCGATTCATACTTCCGTATATATATAGGATTTTATATATATATAGGGTAGATTTAATTAAATATTATTAAATATTAAATTTATTATTAAATTTATAATTATTATATATTAAATATAATTAAATACAATTATATATATATATATATATATATATATATAGATATATAATATATTTTAATTTTTTTACTTATCTTAAACTTATTCTAAACTGTTTATTCCATTTAATTAAATTTATTTCCTTTTAGATTATTTTTCTCCATTTACATTGCGCTTATATTCTTGTTACTTTTCCCTATTTAAAATTTGCCTTGGACGCATGGCAATATTTTTTCCACTCTGAAATCATTTGATTGTATAATATTCTTTTTCTTTATCATAAACATTTTTCAAAGGACGCTTCGATGTATTCGCCGACTTTTTAGGGACATTTTCCTTCTTTTCTCTGTCTGCCAAATTGGGCTCTGCTATTGGCTAATGCCTTCCGCATTGCATATTTTTGTATTCCTGCGCTCTAACCAATAAATTTGTTTGCGTTGTGTCAGAATATAACTATATGTCAATCGTTTTATCCTGGTGAAGCTACACCAACCTGTTTTGCCGTAGAATAGTACAATCTCTTACCTCTCCAAAGATCCTTGCACGGTATTTTCACTAGTCATAAATTGTTTCTTGTCAGTCCAGCCTCTGAATTGGTAAAATCCTATTGTTTTTTTATTCTTATTGACCTGACTGATGATTCGAACTACTGCATTGTGTTTATTTTGCAGCTCATGATCTAATATTTTTATATTACCAGAACTAAATCATGGCATTTTAAACCGGCGGGATAAGTAATGGATTAATAACACTTATAAAGACTATGTCTTAATAAAGTCAGTTAATGTGATAAACAGCTGATGACAATTATCAATGAACATTGAACAGTGAAGTAAATTCAGTGAATTAAATTTATGATGATGAGTTATGATATTAAAAATAAAGTCTAATTGTCTGAACTTTCCATAGACAATAAAGGGCTTTTTTGTAAATTGAGAAGCACGTCTTTGCTTAACCTTAATTGTTCTTTTATTATTTCTTTATTTTGTATCTTATGTCATAATTACACATTTCAAGTATATATTTGTATCTGATTAAGAGGTACTCTCTTCAGTCATGTAGGAAAATTTATTTTGGATTGCAACATAAGCATATTGTTTTAGCCAAATTTCTTCTGTTCCTACCAACTTTTGTAATTATCAACCGGAGTAGATTTATTTTAGCTTGAATGTCTATTGATGTCCAAGTCTCATCGGTCTATTTTTTTTTGGTGGTGGGGGGGGGGATGTGTGTAAAATATTTTAATTATTAGCCTAACTGAAGACTATTCTAAATTACTCTCCCCTTTAATTTCCCTATTTTTATCTTCAAATACCATTAAATTATTCCTCGTTTGAATAAGCAACGCATATTTATTTTAATTTTGGTGTTGTGCCAGTAGAGGATTCCCTCTTAAAATTGACTTTCACAATCTTCCCTTTTAATGTTTTTCTATCGGACTTTTCTGGATCATTCTTCCCTCCAAAAGTAAAAAAAGAATCGAAACGATTTTCTCAATACGCGTTCCCTGTTTTTGTCATTGGTTAGTTGCCTTGTCATAATGAAGATATTTGTATTCATTCCCAGTTACTACAAATATTTTCTGCCCTGGTTCAAAAGAACTTTTTCAGCGATTTTGACTGCTGAAATGTAACTGCGATATCGGACGAAGAACGTCCATTCGAATTGTACTATTTTCAAACAAACATCTTTTTTTGTGAGTGCTCCACCGCTTTGAACGACGATCATGTAATAAAAGAGTTGGAATTACAGCTGTGTGGCATTTATATATCGGGGAAACACCAAGATTCTACAATTGCTATGATTACATTTCACTCGGTACACGGGTGGAATTATTGTACTGGCTTTGATTGACAGATTATTTTTTTTTAATCTACGCTATGCGAATGTTGAATTAATTAAGCGATTTGATTTTACATATTCACTGGTTAATCCGTTGATGTCTGATCGATGAGGTGTACTAGTACTGCTTCGATTAAATAGTCAATACACATTTAACTAAAATTGAGATTTTTACTCGTCGATTACTGCGATAACATTTTATATATATATATATATATATATATATATATATATATATAATAATAATAATAAAGAAAGAAGTTTGTGTGTGAGTGAGTGAGTGTGTCGACGGTGTTCTGAAGAAACCACTGCACGTAGAGCTACAAAATTTGGGGGAAAGGTACGTCTATATATGAAGATTTGCACCTCGAAGCCCGATTTTCGATTTTTTGATTCTATTTTTTAAATAAATTTTTTATTCGATTTTTAGCGCTTTTTTAAGTTTCGAGGCGATTTTTCCACATTAGTGAAAAGAATACGGTTTCTTTCTTTTAACCCAATATAGTAAATTTTGTTTTCTTTTCAAAAAAATTTATTCGGAATTCGTGCAGATATTTTTGAATTTTTCGCGAATTTTTTATGCGATTATTGAACAGCATTTAATGCATCTTCATACCTATAAGAGGGTTACCGTAGAGGGACACAGTTCTGTCGCTGAATGCCGCCAAGTTTATCGCCAACTTGGCGGCAGATCGCCAAATTTGGCGACCAAAATGAGTCGCCAAAAGTGACGCCAACTTGGCGATATCTCTACTATTTCGCCAAATTCCCATAGGCTTCCATTGTAAACCAATATGCATTACTTGCTTACAGAAAATCAACAAATTGAAATATTTTAATGCAACAAAAACTAATATTAACTTAAGGGATTATGTTAATTATATTTAAGGGAATCCAAGTAAATTAATTAATCTATAATAATAAAGAAAGAGGTTTGTGTGTGAGTGAGTGTGTCGACGGCGTTCTGAAGAGACCCCTGCACGTAGAGCTACAAAATTTGGGGAAAAGGTACGCCTATATATGAAGTTTTGCACCTCGAAGCCCGATTTTCGATTTTTTGATTAGATTTTTTTTATTTAATCTTTTATGCGATTTTTAGCGCTTTTTTTATGTTTCGAGGCGATTTTTCCATATAAGTGAGAAGAATATGGTTTCTTTCTTTTAACCCAATATAGTAAATTTTGTTCTCTTTTCAAAAAGTTTATTCGGAATTCGTGCAGCGATTTTTGAATTTTTAGCGAATTTTTTATGTAATTATTGAACAGCATTTAATACATTTCCATACCTATAAGGAGGTTGCCGTAGAGGGACATAGTTCTGTCGCCAAATGCAGCTAAGATTTTCGCCAACTTGGCGGTATATCGCCAAATTGGGCGACCAAAATGAGTCGCCAAAAGTGACGCCAACTTGGCGATATCTCTAATATTTCGCCAAATTCCCATAGACTTCCATTGTAAACCAATATGGATTACTTGCTTACAGAAGATCAACAAATTGAAATATTTTAATGCAACAAAAACTAATATTAACTTAAGGGATTATGTTAATTATATTTAAGGGAATCCAAGTAAATTAAATTGTGAATAAAAGTAACATGATACAATGCTTAGATTATTGTATTTTATTGATATTTTCAACGAAAAGAATACCAGTGGTCATTTTGCCGAAAATTATAGTTGATAAATGAATTGAAATGTCTATATCCGTTATAAAATAATGTAAACAACTCGCAAATTAAAAGAAAATAACTGTTATATGTTTAATTAAAAAAAAGAGTCAAAAACCTTTTTAATGCGAGATAAAATTTATAAAATGAAAATATTTAATTTAAATATGAAAGGAATGTTTATAAAACTTAAAAATTAAATCAGTATGAAAGAAGCAATTGATACATTATTTGGCGATTTTTCGCTTCGCCAGGCTAATAAAAATGTGCCTGAAAAAACTTGAAGAAATAAATTTAAGTAACAGTCTTTTAGTCCTTCTTTTTTTTAAATTCAATTTAATCATCATTTTTATGTAATTTTCCCATCGTATGTCTTACAGGAGAAAGGCTTTATTTGTGAGTTACATGCTATTTAATTATTACCTTGGTCGCCAAACAATGCAATTTTAAGCCACAAAGGGAGAAGCGTGAAATAAGCCAGGCGAAGGTCGTAATAAATTTTTTTAAGTATAGGAGAACATTTTGGAGTAAATCTTTATATTCAATTGTCAATTATATAAAAAGGGTTTAAAATTATAACTATTTAGTCAAGTATTTAAATTTTAGTGTAAAAATGTGCCATATACACACATATTTTATAATGTTCGATAATCAAGCCACCATCAAATGACATATTTACTATATTATTGAAAGTTTTGTTGGCACAGATGTCATATACGCTCCATGGTACATAATGGGCTCCAAAATGGCGTTATTTTGCCTGACATGGTAACTCGGCTATTGTTGTTTATTTATTAATAAAATGTTTATTTACTTTTATTTTCTTTTTTACAGTTATATAAACTGTTTTGTTCTATTGATATTAATTAAACTTTTTATTATTTATTGCTATTTCCTTTTAAAACAATAGAAAATAATTTAAATATATATATATGTAACTGGTATTCGAAAACGATGTTTTCACCAAATTGGCGTGAAAAAAAATCGCGCCAAACCCGGTACGTATCTATGCCTAATAGTTATTTACCTTATTGTGATTACTTAGTATCAGGCAACAGATTGAAGACTATTTGGTATATTTTTAATATATGGGCTTTGGTGAGTTAGAGAAAATGGCCTTGGCGAGTTAGAGAAAATGGCCTTGGCGAGTGAAGTGAATTTTACGTATATTTACTGGCAAACTATGTACTTTTTATATACATATAAGCATTTTTTTTTCAATATTTATTTTATTTATTTATATAAAGAAGAGCTATTTATCTACTTTTAAATACGAACAGAAATAATTTGTGGTTCTACCTGATTATCGCATAGACCAAAAAAAATATCGCCAAACTATAAGATTAAATGCCAATAATGGGTGATCGTCAATGTCAAAGTTACTTGACATTAAACACTTTACACGTATTTGTTACGTCATCAGGTGATTTTTAATTCGATATTTACGTTTCTTCGAGATCTGCTGCAATTTTTTGACATTCCATTTTTGATCTATAATACTAAAGTAATTTCTACCTTCATTTCAATAAAGTTTATTCGGATTTCGTATAACAATTTTCGATTTTTTCGGGTATTTTGTATGTGATTTTTAGTGTAGTTTAGCGATTTTCTACCCTTTTTCCACATTAGTGAAAGACGTTGATAGAAGTTGAATCAACTTTCAATCTTCGAACACAATATATATATATATATTTTCTCTTTTCGAAATTTGCGCAGCGATTTAAAATTTTTTCGCGATTTCGTATTGTGATTTTCAGAGGTTTTTCGCAATTCGTGCTGTTTTTTACGTACCCGGGCAACGCCGGGCAAGTTAGCTAGTATATATATATAGCTTTATCAAAAGTATGCAATTCATGAAATTTCTGAATTTATTTTATGACTCCTCCCACCCTCCGGCTAGCAAGGAGTTGTTTATTTAGTATTTCTTGTTGCATTCATTAGTTTTATTGCTATGTTTTGCACCCCTTTTTGTCATAAATTTCATGATTTGCATTATTTTGATAAAGCTATATTTACTTAGTGCATATAAGAGCTGCGTTCCGCCTGATGCACTGGGCTGTTTCTTTATTACACCTTTTTAAAAGCATTATGTATATATATATATATATCGCTTTTTCTCATTTAGAAAAATAAATCTTAAAACTATTAAAAGCTTACAAATTTTTCAAAATAATTAAAATTGCCTACTATCCGTACTATCTTAAATATATATCTTAATCCGTACTATCTTAAAAGCTTTAGAAAGGAGACTGAAGAGAAGAAATCATACATTTAGGACTCATCTTGATGCATTCATTTAAATCAATGCTTCCAATCTCTAAATATGCTTATACAAACGTAAACACTTGTTCCCAATACGAAAGGAAGAAATAATAAAAGAAAAATACGGAATAAAGCCGGTAATATTGTGTAATATAAGCATTTCCATTCATTGCATCGGCATATTTCTTAGTACTTGCAATCTGCATAACACATCTATGTCTGTGTTAGATGAAAATAAATTACAGAATGTTTGCTATTACGTAGATGAAAATTATGGATAATCTGAAAGTCTAATTCCAGTATATTAGCGATTTTCAGAAAGTAATCTAACAACGGTATATTCTTATTAAGAAGGGCGATTCTCAATTATTTGTCTAACAAAATTATTATTTTCTTGGGAATGAACTTACAGTTTAAAAATAAATATTTTATACTAATAGTAATTATAGTTTAATCATTTTATAAAATACATGTATTTATAGATTTATATAATGTAGGAGTAAAAATTTGTTCTAATATTAAATATACATACTAATTTTAATTGCTAAATGGCGTTAATTAAAACTTTATAAGCAATAAAAATATTTTTTTTTCAACTGCTTACATGTTTCGACTTTACCCGAGTCATTCCCAAAACAAACAAATAATAAACAATTAAATTTAAAAAATAAAAAAACCCGACTGCATAAAAAGCGAACTAATTAATTAATTCTCATCAATGTGAAACTATTTTTTTTTTCAATTCCTACTATTAGCTCACACTCTCGCTATATATATCTTGTTCAAATTTTCAATCGTTAAAAAAATACTTATTATTCATCCAATCAAGCTCGAATAATTTTTTTAACTTGTAGTGGATGGCACTTGATGTTAATCCATTTTTTTCAAATATTAATATATTAATTAAATAGAGAACAATAGCCAAACAAGAAGAAAGAAGAATGGGAGAAAAAAACTCTCTTATTGACCTAAATAGGAATTGACTTAAAATATTTTTTTTAATATTACTTGTGCAATGAAACAGACTCACGAAAAAACTTTCTGTACATCTGAATACCATTTAAAGCTTGATGTGTTTGTACTGCCACATATTAGCCAATCTTGGGACTACTTTTGCAGACCGGTGTATGACAGATTCCAGACCTGTCTGGCCAACATACCACTTGTTTCACCTTTCTATTTTTTACTGTTTCATAGTTATGTCATTTAAAAAAATTGGGGAGACCTTTCTGAAACACCCTGTATAACCGAAAATCCATTTAAATCCTATATAATACCTATTTATCTCATATATTCATCATATGTACATAATATTAACCCAATATTCCTTTTATGCACATAACATAAATGTAGACATACAAGAATATACCTTTCTCATAGATATCACAAAATTGTATTTATGTTGAATTTCATATGCATTTCATCACGTAAATTGACACTATATCTCCGTCGCTTCGCGACTCATCTCCGCGTGCCCCCGTAAAAAAAAAAACGCTGTATTATTTTTTAAAAATTCGCCGTTCAAGAAAGATGACAAATACAAAATATATTTATTCAGTAGAGGTAAGTAGTTCAAAATATTTCACTTTAAAAATATCGTGACTAATTTGCGTCTTTTCATCAAAGAATAATTTAAATTCATATTTTACATCGATATTTTCATTGTGAGTAAAATTTCAGTAAATTTGTTTATATTTTTTTCCTTATATGTTTTAAAATCCTTAAAAACAACAACAATTTCCTGACGAAGTTAAAAATAAATATATTTATCAATGAGTGACGCAGGTGCCAAATAAAGGAGTATTCATATTTTGAAAAATATGAATAATAAAAAAAAATATAATAAGATTCAGCTTTTAAACATTCACTACTGACAAGAAAATGCTATTGATAATCCTCGTCATAAAGCTGTAGTTTCCTATATTTACTTGAAAAGAATATACTTTTGGCTATACATTCAGAATAGAATAATATGTATAAATATTTCCTTTAAAAATTGAATATGCATCAGAATCTCGTTGAAAATATTTTATTCAATAGAATCCTCTGAACACTTTTTTTGGAATTCTACTGACACGTAAAAAAAAAAAAAAAACTAAAGCCAGGTGCATAAAGCATTTTTAATATTAAAAAAAAATGTGAAATATTTTACATGTAAATTTAAAAGAGTGAAAAGATATCTACAAATTTATAAAAATTCAGAATTTTTTTAGCAATAATGTTTTATCATTTACAAAAGAAATAAAAATTCATAATAAAAAAATTCCATTAGTTACAAGTTAAAAAGAAAGAATACAAAATATCAAATTTAAAGTAACAGTATCTAAACATCTTTAGATTTTATAATTAATCGCATTTCCATAATTCAAATAAAAGTTACATAGAAAGCATACAGGAGGTACACTGTAAAAAAAAATCTGTAGTTCTACAGATGTAAAGTTACATGCTTACTAAACTTTCACCTGTAACTGTACGAAAAAAGCTGCAAATCTACAAAACTAGTTTTTGCAAAGCTACAAAAATCTGTAACTTTACAAATGAATCTGCTAAAATTTCAGTAATCTTACTAAACTTTTATTTGTAACCCTGGCTGGAGTTACATGAAAAGTTCTCGGAATCCCAGTTTCCAAAAAAATTCTTAGTAACCTTACAGATTTTATGATTTTCGGCGCAAAAGTGTGTCTGTTACATGAAATTTTGTTGTTGCCGTTACATGAAAAGTTCTAGGAATCCAAGTTTCCTAGAAAAACTTTAGTAACTTCACAGATTTTTTTTTTACAGTGTAACAGAAAGAATTTCAGAATAAAATTTGAAATTTCAATCTTCATGTATATAATTTTCTCTATACATAAACTTTAGCTGCTGTTTTAAATATTTTATAATTTTATTGACGCATAGGAAATAGTGACATAAACTTTTCCAACACAAGTTTCGTCTCAGATTCTTCACTCCCTTGAATTTAATCATTTCAAAAATATCAAATTTATTTTATTGTAGCTTAACCAACATTAGCCTTCGAGGAAATTTTAGCAGCTGAAAGAAGTCATACGATGTCGGTACTAGGAACTGTGTCGAGAGGAAAATGATTCAAATAGTTTATTTATATTTGACGGAAAACAGAAGGTAACGTTTTTGGAGCATAATACAGTAGAACCTCGATTATCCGAAGTAATTGGGATTGACCATCTTTCGGAAAATCGAAATTTTCGGATAATCGAGAATGCTCCCATTTAAAGATTAAGGAGAAATATATGAAATATTTCTTATTATGGTAACAAGTGCTTAATAAAAATAAAGCAATAGCAAAATAGAAACAAGAATAAATTACCTTAATTTTAATGTTGAAATTAAGCGCTTTTTACATAAATCACAAGGGTTTGAAAAAATGTTTTGTTTGTCGCAATTTCGATTACCTTTGCTTTGAAGCTCTATCACGGAGTTTTTTAATGGTATTAGTTCACCAGTATCACAGTCTTTCAGCCGCTCTAGTCATGCCAAACCCTTTACAAAACGTTAAAACGCTTCAGAATTGCTAATTTGTTCGTTTTTTTCGTTCCACTCCGAAGCTTATGGGAGCTCAAGTTAAATTAAAAGGAACTCTAAGAAAGGGGATCGAAAATATTTATATGTAACTCGTAGTTCAGAAAGGACTGCTTGCACACAAGGAATATAATAGTTAAAAAAGAAAAAGAAAAAGAAAGCAGCTTTAAAATGGATTTCGATTAATCGAGAGTTTCGGTTAAAAGATTTTCAGATAAAACAGATTCGACTGTTTATACCGATTTATGTTTTTTACATAAAACTCGTCTGAAACGCTTACGGACATAGAATAGCAGAATTGTTTAATCGTGCTGTTTTAATAACCGCAGATTTCTGTGATTAAATCAATAAATGCAATTAAAAATTTGTAGTATTCAATTTCAGTAAGTCATCTATCTATTATATATATAAAATCCAAACGGAAATTTCGTTCCGAACGCCGAGATTTCGAGTTCTACCGCATGGATTTTTACGGAACGTATACCGTTAGATAGGTATCGTTTCAGGGAAGGTTTTAAGCTATAACACATCATTCTACCTAGATTAGTTATAGAATTATTACGGAAAATTTTATTATTTTGGACTTTGTTACTTCACATTTCCTTAAATATCTGGGCTCCTATTGGTCGTAGAGCTTAGATCTCGCGCCAAAAGTAGCTCCAAAGCAACCAAGCAAACCTTTCCCCGCGATTATTTTTCCATCTTCCGATTTCCTCTAACTCTATTAGGGGCCCGCGTAGAGCCCCTTTAAAATATTTTTCGTAGTAATTTCAGCAACTATCTTAAATTATTGGTTAAGACCGCCACCCTCCCGATTCATGTATCTACGGAAAGGTTGCATGAAGGAGTTTCGTTCAGATACGATTTCGTTAAGAATAGAGTGCGCTCCCTGGTGGTGGAATGTGGAACTAACATAACGCGATATTGTTAAAATTAGGAAATCTAACAATGCGATCTGTTTTAAACTTTGAGATAGTTCATAACACATAATCTATTATGTATTCTATTATATATATATATATAATCTATTATCTATTCTATTATATATATAAAATCCAAACGGAAATTTCGTTCCGAACGCCTAGATTTCGAGTTCTACTGCATGGATTTTTACGGAACTTATACCGTTAGATAGGTATCGTTTCAGGGAAAGTTTTAAGCTATAACACATTGTTCTACCTAGATTAGTTATAGAAGTATGGCGGAAAGTTCTGTTATTTTGGACGACAAGGTTACCATTTTATTTGTTGGCGAAGTTTTTTGTTGTTGAAAAAAATTGAAACGGCTATTATATCAAGAAAAATAAAAGAAAAAAAACTGTTACTAATTTTATTTAAAATCTTTGAAAAAGAAAAAAAAAAGAAATCCATTTTAATGAGTGATAACATTAAAAAACGAATATATTTAATTTAAACATGAAAGAGAACGTTCGTAATACTTAAAGAATTACTCAGCTGAAATTTTGCAATTGAAATAATATTTGGCGATTAATCTTTTGCATCAGGTTAAGAAAAATGCATCTGGAAATTGATAAAATGATACCAAGGAAGTTCCCCATAAGCGCATGCTCAGCATTATTTGAGAAAAATTATAGAATATTCTTCTCATAAATATGTATATATCCAGAAAAAAATCGGCAGAACCTCTATTTAGCATTCCTAAAAAAAATAATGAAATTTTCATTTTTTGCGATTTAGCGCTGGATGGCGACACGATAAAATTTTGAATAACACTATGATAAATATTCTTTAAGAAAAACTTTTTCAACTCTCGATACGAAGTTAGTTTAAGTAATTTTAACTTAAATAAATACATATTTCTAACTGCAGTTTTGTCATATACATTTATATATGTAACAATGAAATTTAACGATCGTATTTATGCCGTTTACAATGAAATTTAAATGGATTTAAAGTGTTTCAAACTCAAATTAAGGTCCGATTCTGAGCATTGGCAATTTGACTTCGATATTGTTAGTGTCAGAGACAACAAGAAAGTTTTATTGTCATGGAAACAACAATTTAATATCGAAATGTTTAATGATAGCATTCTTAATTAAAATACTCTTAAAACTTATCCAGCCGGTGACACCGTATAAAATTAAATAGCTCAATACAAGTAACACGCAATTTGCATATATTATATAAGCTTACAGCAAAAATAGTAAACTAATCCACAGTTTAAGTTTAAATTCATTGAGCACTAGGCATTTAATTACTTATTTAACAATGAATTTATAAATGCATTTCAATCTCTTGCATTTGGCGAGGAAACCTATTGGTTCGCCAAAGAGCGTCGAGCGTTCGTCTGTTCGCGCCAAATACTCAAAAAAATATTTTTTTTCAGATTTTCTACTGCGATTCGACCGCTATATTTTTACCGATCTTTTTTACATACATGAGTCATTTTATTAGCATTTCCTTTTTCAAAATATTTTGAGTATGCGTTTTAAGGAGACCTTCCTTGTGAGTAACAATTATTATTATTATTATTATTATGTATCTCTTACAGAAAAAACTAGCAGATATAATTATAAAAATAATGATATTACATAAATAGCAGTTAATATTATAAAAGTGGAGTCAAATATTTAAATTTTAATGCAAACGTTTCCCCCCCTCCCCCCACACACATATTATAAATAATTCAATTTCAGATATTTAAAATATTTTTCGCGTACTTTACTACGGATACATGCTATTTTGATTTTCCCCAAACTTATGACTTTTATAACCTCGAACTCAGATCAACAAATATTGTCCACTCTCTCTTTTTTTTTTCTTTTTTTTAACATATATCGCCAATTTTTCTTTTTGAAAAGTCTGCTGTTTCAAATGTTAAGTACTAAAGATTATTCTTAAGAAAATTTATGCAATTTTGCGTTATTAATACCACAAAAGAAAATATTTTGCAATAAAAATTGCTTACTGAAATACATTTTCGATTGTCTTTTTAATTCGTCATCCCATTTTCAGTTTTTTTAAGGTTTTTGATATTGTATTAATCTTCCGTAATCAGGTTACCTGCTAATTAGTGTATTTACTGAACTATTTAGATGTTTCTTTTATATTTGAAAGAGTCAGATCAGTGATCAGACAGTGACTGTCAGACAGTGATCGCGATTGTAGAAGATTACATGAAATTTGTACTTAGCTATTTGTAAATTTATGTTTTTTCATTATAAAGCAAACGGAGAACAGAAGATTTAGTATTATATATATTTTTATTTGCAGTTATTTTACTGTCACTAAAAAATAAATACTTGGGAAAAAAATTTGAAATTCCAATGGTGGCTGGTGGAACAATATTTGTTGATTTATCATTTTAGCCTAGATAAGAAAAAAAGTACCTGAAATGCAGATAAAACTGAAGATAGAAATCATTATAAAGCAAGTTCTTCTGACGCACAATCCTATTCGCTAAACTGGGGAAAAATTTAACGATTTTAGGTTTATTTAGGCAGCAGACTGAATAATAATGTAATTTTTAAAATAAAAAGTATATTTATTTCTCCGTGTTATTGCACTCTTTAGAGAAATGAAAAAAGGTCTTCGGTGCATCAAAAAGATTATTTCGTTATATTATAACGTGTTAGGTTATTAAGTTTTGTACAACTGACTTTATTTGTCATTTACAAAGAGTATTTTTGGCGAAAGATCTATAATTCAGCCAACAGCAATTTGACTTTATTTAATAGGATGTAGTCTTGCGCATAATTACGTATGTTTTACGTGTGTTAACTCTGGTAAATTTGTAACCATATAGTTTGCAAACACTTCTAATGCTTGCCGTAAAACTTAAGCTGTACACCCGATTATGGACGTTTGGGAAGATTTTGATTGGAGGAAAACAAGAGGTTTATTTTTCTATCATAATGAGTTATCGAGTTTTTTTTTTCAGGTTAACAGTTATACAACTGTAAGTGGTATATATATATAAAGGAAATGGTAATGAAAATGACATTATTTTAATTTTATTCAAACATTTCATTTTTAAAAATCAACTTTTATGTGATTCACATTTCTTTTAATGAAAGTTAAAGACTTTTTGTGTGCAAACAATTTATTACATTTTTTAACCGTATTTACTCTGCTGTAATCCGAAGATAGAAAACTGCAGTAGACCTGCTAGAAGACGTGTATTACAAAATATAATGCAACGTAGAGAGAAATTGTATTTAAGCTACCAGAACCACACATAGCACCAAACTGAGAAGCCCGGAGTTCAAGAACTATCAATCGAAAGTGAATAATCCGAACATAAGTAATGTTCTCTGCAATCATTGTAATTATCTCTCCTTTTAGTAGTGTGGTGACTAGAGAACATTTTAACATTTCTGATTATCACAACGGCCGTATTTTCTTCCCAACCTCTACTTTAAATATATAGTGTAAAAAGAATTTCTTCTGAATAGTCCGAATTTTGCCTAACCCATAAGATATTATAATAGCTAAATAGCGTTCGCATAGTATTCAGCAAATGCGGAAAGATTTTCCCGGTGAAGGTCCATATTAATTTAAAATACAAGGTCGAATTCATAATTTTGTTTGATCAATGATCACTTAGAAAATGAACCAGCGAAGCGGGTGTAGCCTGCTAGTTATATATATAAAATCCAAACGGAAATTTCGTTCCGAACGCCGAGATTTCGAGTTCTACCGCATGGATTTTTACGAAACTTATACCGTTAGATAGGTATCGTTCCAGGGAAGGTTTTAAGCTATAACACATCATTCTACCTAGATTAGTTATAGAATTATTACGGAAAATTCTATTATTTTGGACTTTGTTACTTCATATTTCCTTAAATATCTGGGCTCCTATTGGTCGTAGAGCTTAGATCTCGCGCCAAAAGTAGCTCCAAAGCACACAAGCAAACTTTTCCCCGCGATTATTTTGCCGTCTTCCGATTTCCTCTAACTCTATTAGGGGCCCGCGTAGAGCCCCTTTAAAATATTTTTCGTAGTAATTTCAGCAATTATCTTAAATTATTGGTTAAGACCGCCACCCTCCCGATTCATGTATCTACGGAAAGGTTGCATGAAGGAGTTTCGTTCAGATACGCTTTCGTTAAGAATAGAGTGCGCTCCCTGGTGGTGGAATGTGGAACTAACATAACGCGATATTGTTAAAATTAGGAAATCTAACAATGCAATCTGTTTTAAACTTTGAGATAGTTCATAACACATAATCTATTATCTATTCTATTATATATATATAAAATCTGTTATCTATTCTATTATCTATCTATTATATATATAAAATCCAAACGGAAATTTCGTTCCGAACGCCGAGATTTCGAGTTCTACTGCATGGATTTTTACGGAACCTATACCGTTAGATAGGTATTGTTTCAGGGAAGGTTTTAATCTATAACACATTATTCTACCTATATTAGTTTTAGAATTATGACGGAAAATTCTGTTATTTTGGGCGATAAGGTTACCGTTTTATTTCTTGGCGAAATTCATCGTTGATAAAAAAAATTGAAACGGCTATTAAACCTCGAAAAATAAAAGAAAAACTGTTACTAATTTTATTTAAATGAAAAAAAAAAGAAAAAAAGAAGAAGAAAATCCGTTTTAATGAGTGATAATATTAAAAAACGGAAACATTTAATCAAAACCTGAAAGAAATATTTGTAATGCTTAAAAATTAATTTAATAAGAAATATTACACTTGATACGCAATATTTGGCTCTTTATCGCTTGCGTTAGATATGGAAACGAATCTGAAAATTTGATTAGATGAAATTTTAACAACATTTTCTTTCTGTTCTGTTCTTTTCTTTTTTTTATATCTAATTGTCCCATCACGTGACTTATAGAAGAAACAAGCAGATGTAATTGGGAGTCACATGTGTAATTACTATTTGTTTCTTTACATCTTCTTATTTTTCTTTTGTCGCCAAACAATGTGATTTTAAGCCAAAAATGCATAAGCGTGACATTAGCTTGAGGATGGTCTCACAAATGGTGTTTTTTTTTAGGTGAAAGAGATCATTTTTTGAGTACATTTTCATATTCAATTGTAACTTATATAGATATCAGTTAATATTTTAAAAATGGAATCGAATACTTAAATTTTAGTGTGAATTTCTGCCACACATACATATTGTAAAATAGTTTCATACTTTTAAAAATGTTTTTCGCCGTAATTCCGAAAGCATTTGATATTTATAAACTCGAACTCAGATCAACGAATATTACCCATTTTATTTAAGCAAATATTATCTATTTTCTCAAGTCATATCGCCAATTTCATTTATAGGAAAATTCACAGATTCGAAATCTAGGAAATAAAGATAATTTTTAAGGAAATTTATGTTTTAATACGTTATTACTATGGAAAAATTCAACATTTTGAAAAAAAAATTACAAGTATTTTGTAATTCGTCATTTTTTCTTCGTCTTTCTTCGTACTTTCTCCTCTGTTATGTAATATTTCAAATGATATTGGACTAATTTTCGATCATCGATTCACCGCAAAATCGCATATCTAATATAGTATATAAAATAAAGTCTGGATTAGGGGACTAATTAACGCACAGCGCAACCTACTGAAGCTAAAATCTTGAAAATCGTGGTAAAAATACTTCTTATGACATAGACTTCTGCTAAGAAAGGATTTTCTAAAGTGTCACCCCTAATGGTTTTTGCACGGGGAGGGGAAAAAATCGAATATCAAAATTATGCGTCAAATGATAACATATTTTAATGTAGTTTTGTATGCTGAATCAAATGCTACCAAATAAATTTTTATAAGTCCAACAGTTCATGACACATTTCATATTTTTCTAATTTGGCGGTGTCTTTGGCATCTAAACCTCAAAATATCTATCATTACATCCGTTACTCTAGCAACGGAAAAAATTCAAATCAACCCTTTTGGCTAAAAAATAAAAACGGCTCTATGAGTTTGAAATAAAAATGCAAGCATCTTAATTTTTTAAAAAAATAGTGATTTTATGTAAAATAAAAGGGAAAAAATTACTGAGAATTTAGCGCTATAAAACAAAAATGGAAAAGATACTACTTAGATATTCCGTCGACCAAAAATCTATCGTCAAACTATAAGATTAAATAACAATAATGGTTGATCGTAAATATCAAATTCACTTGAATTTAAACAAACTACACGTGTTTACGTCATCAAGTGATTTTAATTTCGACGTTTTATTTGTATTTTTATTAATGTTATACTAATTTATTTGTTATTTCGTTATTTAAAATAAAGATTATGTCAATTTATATAATTTGGCGAATGGTTTGGCGATTTATATAATTTGGCGAAATTGGTCGACGGGATAACAAGTAGTACCAATGAAAATATTTAAGTATGAAAGCAATGTTTGTAACGACTTAAAAATTATTTTCATATATATAAACTCGGTTTATGGCGTCAGATGCCGTCATTCGAAGAATCTACAAGAGTCTTTTTCCATTTTTTCCGGTCATAGGTTCCTCAATGAAAGAAATTGGAATTGGAATAATATTGTGCGATTTATAAATTGCTCCTCGATAAGAAGAAAAAATGGGTACATTTATAACAACCGTGCGCACATCTCGCTGATAGTATTTTTAAAATTCCCAGTAGCAGTAGTTACATTTTGCGTATGTAAATAAAAAATATTTTTTTGCTTTTAATTATGGCATTATTTCCTGTTATTGTTTATCTTTTCAGTTTTTTAAATGAAATTAGTATAAGGCATGCATTTTAAATTAAATGAGTGAAAGGTTTGTGTTTTAAATGAAAATAATAAAATAAGAATATGCTATGAAAACAATCTTTATTGATTTATTACCTGCGCCCGGCTGACATAAAAGTATCACAAAAGCCACATATTGACTTTTCTTTGAGTAGTTGCTCATGAGAATTCAAGTTAACCTTCCGTAATCGGATACTTCACATATTGGTGTAATGTTGAAAGCATCGTTTTTGTTTGAAGCGAAAACTTTACTATGAATTCTATTACACAAAATCGCATCATCATCATCTACTATATATTTACAACGGAAATTTGTATTTAATTCCGATTGTTTATAATACTTTCGTAGGATATACCACAATTAGTTAGGTAATAATTTTGGAAAGGTTTTAGTGTATACATATTGTTCAAGGGTACTTAGTTATAGAGCAACAGTAAAAGTTCAAAAATTAAGTGAACCTGATTATGAAAGTTTAGCCTTTTTAAAAAAATCTACAGAACATATTTTGTTACAAGTGGCCCTGTTGCATGACTTTTAGGAATGGTGTTAGCATATACGATTTCATTATATGTTGATTAGTTACAGAGGTATTAATTCCTGTTGTCATAACTGTCTCATTACCCGACCATAAGTGCGCTGTTTATAATCAACTAAAACAATTACTTCTTAATTGCTAAATTTTGTCCAACGCTTAAGATAACATTATATCGCAATAGCGTTCGCATCGTTTTCAGTAATGTGCAAGGTCAAGCTGAAGATCCATATTGTTTAAAATACAAGTTCAAATTCACCATTTAGTTTAATCCAAGGTTCATTTGGAAATATTGACCAGCGCAGCGGGCATAGCCTGCTAGTTATATATATAAAATCCAAACGGAAATTTCGTTCCGAACGCCTAGATTTCGAGTTCTACTATATGCATTTTTACGGAACTTATACCGTTAGATAGGTATCGTTTCAGGGAAGGTTTTAAGCTATAACACATAATTTTACCTAGATTAGTTATAGAATTATGACGGAAAGTTCTGTTATTTTGGGCGAAAGGGTTACTATTATTTTATTGGCGACAAACTTCGTTGATAAATGAATTGAAACGGCTGTACATCTCGGAAGAAAACTTTTATTAATTTTGTTTAATAGAAAAAAAAGAAAAAAAGGAGAAAAGAAGAAATAGTTTTGACGAGTGGTAATATTATAAAACGACAATATCGAATTTAAAAATGAAAGCTAATGCTTGTAATGCTGAAAAATTTATTCAATATGAAAGATTGCAGTTTTAAACTATATTTGGCAATTTATCGATTGCGTCAAGTTAAAAAAAAATGCATCAGCAAATCTGATAAGATAATATCTGAGTGACAATTTTGTTTCTGTTTTTGATTTTTTTTATAATTTACTTTTTGTTTTATTTAACTCATCCATCATGTGACTTTCAGAAGAAACTAACAGATGTAATTATAAAAATGACGGTACTTGTGAGTTACATATTATATGTTTATATACCATTTCATTTTATCGCCAAACAATTTAATTTTAAGCCAAAAATGCATAAGCGTGGCTTCGGTTTGAGCGACATTCACAATATTGGTTATTTTTCAAGTAGACGACTGCATTTTTTGAAAAATCTAATTCTACTTATATATATATATATATATATATATATATATATATATATATATATATATATATATATATATATGTATGTATATATATAATTCAAATGAAAATTTCATTCCGGCTGCTTAGAACTCGGGTTTTGCTGAATTTACACTGTTATATAGGTAATTTTTCGGGGAAGGTTTTAGTACATAACGCGTCGTTCTACGTTGCTTGGAATCGAATTATGGTTTAAAGTTCTTTAATGACATGAACCTGATAATGAAATATTAGCCTTTTTAAAAGATTCTGCCGAATGTATTTCGATGGAACTTGGACCGTTAATTAGAAAATTTTCAAGGAAATGTTTCAGAATAAACCATGTCCTTCTACGTTGCTTAGCCATACAGTTTTGGGGAAAATTCTGTAATCTGGTGAACTCAATTATCACAATTTAGCCTTTAAAAAAGTTATAATAAACGGTTATTGATGGAATTTGCATTGTTAGTTTGGCAATTTTTCAGAGATAGTTTTAGTATATAATACATTATTCGACACTGTTTAGTCATAGAGCAAGGGGGTAAATTCTGTAATTTTCCAATTTTCCATTTTCGAAGTGGAAGAAATGGGTTTGGCGAGAAAAGGAAAGTTTTCATGCATATTTTCTGTTCAATAATTATAGAATTTATTTACAATAAAGGAGGCATTTATCTCTTTTTATATGAAAACAGAAGTAAATTGTATATAAATAACAAAAATATTAATATTCATAAATAAAAATTTTATATAAAGGAATACATATTTTAAAAAGCATAAAAGTTCGTTTTATTTCTTTTGATAACTTTTCATATCATTTGGTCACAAATCTCACTTTCTGAAGCCCGAATTGCGCCAAGCTTTTTAACATCTAACAGTATCCATTGATATAAAATCAGGAAAATTGGAAAGTAGATGTAGTTTGTAAAGTATGTCTTAATTAAGGAGATAAATTACGTAATCGAGTCCACAGACAATTGGCATATTTGGTACGGATAAATTACATAATTGAGTCTACAGACTAATGGCGTATGTTACCTGGCGTGGTTTGGTGCACAATTAACTTAGGAAAAGGTTAAAATTGATTCTGTGTTTTTAAAGCGAACCAATTCTATAACCGAATTTACAGAGAATTGGTGAGTTTTTTGAAGACATTTTGCTACTTTTACGTTATACCAACACCATACCAAAATGTACGTTATTGCGCCATTTATTTCAATCCTAAACGTGCAAACATATTTTGGTACTTTTCCAGTATAGGGATCTTGGCGAAATCGAGAAAATTAGCATTGGCGAAGAAGGAAATTCGGCAACATATTTTCTGACGACTAATTCGCTGTTTCATTTAATACACACAAGCATTTTTTTCTATGTTTATATAATTTATTTAACATAAAGATGCTATTTATCTAGTTTTATATAGAAACAGGAGTAATCTGGGTACTACTTAGTTATCCCGTCGAACAATTTTGCTAAATTATATAAATTGACATAATTTTTATCTTAAATAACGAAAGAACAAATAAATTAGTATAAAATTAATAAAAATACAACTAAAACGTCGAAATAAAAATCACTTGATGACGTAAAAACTTGTAACTTGCTTAAAGTCAAGTGTATGTGATATTTACGATCAACCATTATTTCCAATTAATCTTATAGTTTGGCGATAGATTTTTGGTCGACGGGATAACTAAGTAGTAGTACCGTAATTTGTATGTAAAAAACATTAATAATATACATATATAAACAAACTAAAAATTTCATCAAGTTTATTTTCTTAACTGTTTATATCAATTAGCAACAAATCTCACTTTTTGATGCCCGAATTGCGCCAAGCTGTTTAAAAATACGCCAAGGCGCCAATAGTGGAAAAGTAAATTCTTTTTGCAAACTGTGCCAAACAATCTGGTTTGCTATTTATCGAACGATAATTTATTTTGACTTTAATTATTATTTAATCGTAACCACACAAAAAATTTAATTTACTATTTTATTTTAATTGAAATTATTTTTTTTTATTAAGTAAAATTAAGTTATAACTTCATTTTTCGCTGATTAAAAAATGTAAATGTTTACTGTAATGCTAGGAGACACTTACAATTTCATGTGCGTAGTTTAAATAACGATTTAAAAATATATACATAGTATCCGAATCCACACGAAATTGGCTCATTTTACAGAGAATGTTTTGGTACAAAATGAAATACATTTGTTGTAGACATGATCCTAAATCTCAATACTCCCCGATTGAAAAGTCTTTAAAATTAACCAACAGAGACAACGAGAAATAACTTACAGTTTCATAAATTTTAAGATTCAATATTCTTATCGATCTATTTACTTCTGCTTCTACTATATATACGAGAGTAAATTGCAAATGGGAAATTCGTCCCAGCTGCATATAACTTGAGCTCACCTGACTGGATTTTGATGAGAATCGAAATGATAGTTAGATAGTTTTTCAGGGAAGATTTTAGCATATAACATATCATTGTACGTTGCTTATACATATAATTATGTTTTAAAGTTAAATAATCAGACGAACCCGATTATGAAAGATTCGCCTTTTTAAAAGATTCAGTAGAATGGATTTCGATTGAATATGCACTGTTAGTTAGATAATTTTTCAGGCAGGGTTTTAGTACATACTATACCCTTCTGCATTGCTTAATAATAGAGATGTGGTGGAAAGTTCTATAATCAGTTGAACCCGATTATGAAAGTTTAGCAAAATTTTTTTAAAAAGTTCTACAGAACAGATTTTGATAGGAATTCCATTGTTAGTTACATATCTATTCAGATATGGTTTTAGTATTTTGCATATTGTTCTACGTTGCTTAGTCATAAAATAAAGGCGGGAAGTTCCATAATCATGTGAAACCGATTATGAAAGATTAGACTTTTCAAAAAGTTCTAAATGGCGGATATGGATAATACTTGCTTTGTTAATTACACAATGTTTGGGGAGGTTTTAGTTTATTGCGTATCATTCTACTTTGCTTAATTATAGAATTATGGGGAGAAAGTTTTATAATCAGATGGACCCCAATATGAAAGATCAGCCTTTAAAAAAAGTTTTACTGGATGGATTTTGTCAGTTTGTTTGTTTGCATGATTAGTTAAATATTTTTTCCGGTTTTGTTTTATTAAATTGCATATTGTACTATCATTCTTTACCAAATCCTACTATGATTGATCAATCAAAAGGGTTAAGACCTTAATAGCGGAAAATTTGTCTGCACATTAGAAAATATAATATCACAATGGCATTCATATCGTTTGCTGCAGTGCGAAAGTACATTCCAGGTAAGGTTTCAAATTGCTTTAAATCACAATGTCAAATTCACTGATACATTTTGTTTGATTCAAGATTCGTTTGGATAAACAGACCAGCGTAGCGGGCATAGCCTGCTAGTTTAACATATAATCGCTGAAAAACAGAATTGGGTTTAGTAATCTTTTATACAGTACTTGAGTAAATGATATTCAGACCATGAAAGGTACTGTATTTTAGTTGTTGTGTTTTATTTCATTAGTTACAGTTTTTTTTTTTTTTGTTGTTTATAACAATTGTGGGAATAGGAACAGTCATACGAAAAGTATCAACTCAGATGAGATGGCTAAATATTTCTTACGAATGCAAATGGAATATTTTTGAAGTAAAATATCTGAGTTTTGGGTCTATGTTTATTGCTGGTCATCCCATTATTGTCAAAAATATTGTCAGTAAAGCAATATTAGCTTAATCTCTGTTTCATAATAGGATTACAATACTCTGATTTGCTACTTATATAAAAAATAATTAAAACAAAGCATATGAGTGATGTCTCTGTTCTTCGTATAAAAAGGTTGAAATAAATTTCTTTATTGCTCTTCAAATTAAATAAAAAAAATTAAACAAGAAAGTATTTTCGAATTTCTGGAATGCATCGTTAAATTTTTATATTTGTATTCCTAGAAATGGTGGATTCCCTTCACTCCCAGATTTACTTAACGATTTTGTTCCATTAAAATGATTTTCAAAGGGGACGTTTGCCATTTTATTTAACTTTTGATCTTTTTGTCTAAAATAAAGAATGGTAACGGAATTTGTATTTTCGTTAGACATAAACGTAGGAATTTATATCTCTATATGCTATTGAATATGCTTTTGATGAAATATGAACCAGAATCACATTTCATTGATTATCCATTACACGTTCATAAAATTATAAAGCATGAGATTTTAGATAAAGCGTACATGACTGATCTTGCACAAATAATTTAAGTAAGATCTTTTATACTATCAGAATGGAATAGAGATATAATTAGGTGCAGGATTAACAGAAGTTATGAAGAAAATAGAAAATAGATAACAGAAATTACATAGGTTATATACATTCAGACATAGAATAGCAGAATTGTTTATTCGTGCTGTTATAATAATTTGCTGTTATAATAGATTTCTGTGATTAAATCAATCGATTATTAAATGCAATTAAAAAATTGTAGTATACAATTTCACTAAATCATTTAACATGTATTTGTGAAAAAACAGAATTAGGTTTAGTACTCTTTTATAGAGTATTTGAGTAAATGGTATTCATGCCATAAAAGGCACTGTATTTTACTTGTTGTGTTTTATTTCATTAGTTTTTGTTAAATATATATAATGTATTCAGAAATAATACATTATATATATTTATTTACTTTAAGAAATAATAAATCAAAATTTATTATTTCGTGTAAATTATAAATAATAATTTTGTTGTCAAATGTCCAAATGTATTTATCTTTAGATAAATAAAATGGACAAATTATATTTCAAAATATTTTTTTTATTCTGACAGATAAAGATAATAAAGCAAAAATTGTCAACTGGAAATGTAAAAATCGTCTGCGAATCCCACATGACATATAACTTATGAAACATATATACACCGAAGAGCCATTACAATATGACCGTGTAATAATGGAAGAAAGTTGCATTTCCAGACGAATCACGTTTTATGGTCCATCACATGGACGGTGGTGGGCGAATACGCCGATTTCCAACGGAAACCCTGACTCCCGGATGCACAGTTGGCTTGAGAAAAGCCGTTGACGGTGGTATTAAGGGTGTATTCCGATCCAAACTGCTTATTTTCCGATTCATTTTTAAATTCATTTTTGCTCTCAAACGCCTCAAACTGGGAAATTCTCTTATATAGAAACTACATAATGTGCCGTGATTCTCAATTTTTTGATAAATGCAGAAAATACTGTATTAAACGCTTTCAAAGTTGGCGTTTTGAACCGAATTTTCCGAAACGGGCGATCTGGGAATGAAAAAAAAGGCCATACTGAGAAAATAATTGTTTAAAAATCAAATTCTAATTAATTGAGCTGAAAATGATATCACACGGCACGTTAAACATGTCTTCAGAAATCACCACAGCAAGTTTCATGTTTTTACTTTTAAAAATGAGTCTGAAAATGTCTCAGAAAATTTCGAGCTGTTGAGGGTGGAAAAACATTTTTTCGAATACACCCTTAAGGTGAGGCCGATGATTTCACGGAGTACATTAGGACACATAATCCTTATAGAACAACCTCTGAAGTCTATGCGCTACCTGAACATCGTTGTAGACTAAGTGTACCCATTCATGACAACAGTGTTTCCGACACGTGATGGCATTTACAAACAGGATAATGCACAATGGTCATGCCGGTCGAATAGCTAGACTTTCATAATAATATCAGAATAAATCATAATTGATGTAATTGATATATTTTATATTCTTTTGAAGACAAGTACTAGATAAGAAATTATTCTCTATATAAGAAAAGTTATCATATGATATTCCGTTTTGAATATTTTTGCGATATATATTACCTGATTAATTGTATAGTTACTAAACTTAAATATCAATGTCAGTAATATTTTTATATTTTATCATTTGGCATATTTTAATGTATTTAAAACAAACCAAATATAAATAAATATTTGTTTTAGCAAATAAATAAATAGAATGCTAAATTCATCTTTAAAAAGTTAAACTTAAAATTACACTATGTTCAAATTACTTAAAAGATGAAAAAAATATTTAAAAATGTGTTAAATTACTCTCATATCTTTCAACTATATACCGATGGTTATGTATATCGTTGAAATAACTAAGAAATGTTAAAATAATTTAACACCTTTTTAAATATTTTTTTCCATCTTTTAAGTGATTTGCACATAGTGTAATTTTACGTTTAGATATCTGTTTTGTTAATTTTTTCTAATAAAATATTATAAAATATTTCAGACTTGTATTTAAAATATATAAAGGTAAATAATATTAATTTTATGTAAACAAATTTTCAGCACAAATTAAAGAAAAATTAATTTGTATTTCCGCCAACAGAAATGTTAGTTTATAAATTAGAGAAAAAAAAATAGAAACTTCCATGAAAAATTAAAAACGTAAAACGATTTTTTTAACAAAATGTCAATATTTCAAAGCTTTGGGCCATCCGACTGGCGGGCAAGCACTCTGTGGTCACGCCTCGAAATACACATTACCTGTTGCGAACTAATGATTATTTGAAACGTATGGTGAACTTTGACACCCAATTTTTCAAAATCTAATGTCCATTTGACGAAATCTTTCACCAGAACAGTTAGGGTTAAAAAAAAACTCTGCAATATACGTTGAATGCATCAAAATCGGTGAGCTTCATGCTTGGTGGTCCCCTTTTAAGTCTCTTTTTTTATTTACTGAAAGATATGTTAAAATAAAATACATTTTCTGCTTTAGGATTACACTACTGTATTATTATTGTAGATAGAGAACAGAGTGAAAATACTTCGTATTATAATATAAAGTACGATAACGGTATCGATGGTGGATACTATATTTGAACTTAACAAAACAGACATTGAAAGCAAAGTTTCTTATGCTCATGGGATTGTTGATACAAATCTCTAGAATAAACGCCCCAATCTACGTCAATTTCAAACCAACGGTTACGTGGAAATATTATTTCATATCAAGCAATGTGACCGATATGTCATTTCATTAGGTTTTCTGGAAACTGGAAAAAGGTAAGACAGTTTTTGTTTTTAAGTTTTTGTGTTTACCATTAAGCAAATTATTTGTATTTTTGTTTTTAAAATGAATTAACTACCTCTGCAGAAGTCGTTTATTTTTTTTAATATTTGAATTTTGAATGAACTAAGTACATTAATTTCGGGTGTCCATTGCACGGTACCGCGAAATATCCTTGTAACCAGTGATCGTCAGACCTTTGGAAAGCTAGAACCCTGGTTACAAACAACGAAGTTAAGAACAGTTTGCGATACATGAGGAAGGTACTGAAACGGACGAAGTTATTCTGTGGATTGCGCACCATAGAGCATAAGGTTTAATGCATTTTTTCTGATGGAATTCGACAATTTCGTTTCAAATAATTCAGAAATTAACATAATCAATAGCTGCATCCAGTAGAAAAGCTTATGAAATGGTTTTAGGAGGTCCACAGCTAATTGTCAGAAATTGGCTATCGTTCGACACTAACATATTCACGCTGTGTGTATAACGCCGACAAAGCAGCATTTTTCCTAAATAATGAAACCAATGGCATTCTCCATTTTAAAGGGAATACAATAGTTCTATTTAATTTTGCTTTTTCCGAATACCCGTCTTCGAATTATTTAACCTTTTGTTAAATAATATGGCGAAAATCACTTTTCGAAAATTGTGGTAGCCGAATTCAAATGTTGTTCGAACGCTGAAAAAAATGCTTACAATAGCTGCCTTTTTTCTAGTTAGCACATACGTATAGGAATCAGGAGGTTCTAACTCGACGAGACCAATTCTAAGGATAGTGAGGAATGTTGTAATGAAGATATTGCAATAAAGGGATATGATAAAAACACCGTTTAATGAAATGCGTCATGCCGCAAAATTTAACTCATTGAAATGTTAAATTTTAAGAGAGTCTCTTTTTCCACATTTGTATTTTTTTTTCGTAGTACTCATTAATACAGCATCAAACAACGGTTTGTCGGTAAAATATATAATTCTGGTTACTCTGTCTTTTGTTAAATATTTCTGTCAAAAATTCAAAGGCGTCCTCTACAGGAAAAGAGATATTTCCACTACACTGTTAACAATTTAGAGCAAACTGTCCAGCCATTCCACTGTTTTTAACACTTTCCAACAAAGTTGAAAAGTGTTTATGACTTCGGTTTGTCTGTTCATCTGTCCGCGCTCTAACTCCCGTAGATATACTCACATTCTTCTGAAATTTTTAGATGTTAGTAACCTCTACCATAGCACGAACCCTATTTCAAATGAAGTTTGTATCACGTTTAGTTCATTTACAGGGACAGTCAAAAGTTTTCCGTTACATTACGGCCTATGGAAAAAATCATTTAAAATGATTTTTAATGATGTTACATGCTTTCAAACATAATAAAATTGATATGTATTTATCAAGCGCACTAAAATATGCATTCTGTAGAATATGCGGTGCAAGGAATAATTATTATTCATTTACAGGGCCACACAAAATGACTCCGTTAGATAATGATATAGGGGTGGAGGGAATTTTTTCCGGCGTATTTCAATTATGTCAAATTATTTCATGTATAATGAAATTTATATACGTCGCTGAGGTTTCCTATAAGTTATTTCATGTATAATACGAAGTGCATAGCATTATTTACAGGGACACACAAAAGATTTCAGATACTATATTGTATCCGAAGTACGGTACATTAGCAATGATTGCTGGAAATGCATTTTTAATTATGGTATGTGCTTTTATGTTTCACTATATGTATGCATTGTATATGGTGTGTATAAATGCTCTAATTGATATACAGGGCTACACAAAAGAATTCGAAATGGTTACTGGGTATGATTGCAAATTGCTTAAAGGTGATTTTTAAATGAGTTATGCATTTGTACGCTGAACTTAATTTAGTTTACTAAGAAATGTTTGTAGAATATGCATAAAATGATATGCAGGGTCACGCAAAGCATTGGACACATGGCCGTCTATAAATGATAATTTCTGGAAATGTGATTCCTGTAGTTTTAAGAGTGTTTTACTTTGAATTAAACTTTAGATAAATAGTGGCGTGTAATAAAGGTACTAGGTTAACTACAGGGTTTTACAAAAGTGTGCAAGTATGTTTCCATCTATTAGTATAAATTGCTGAAAGAGAAATTTCAACATGTATAATGTTTTCTTGCTAAACTAAATTTCTCCATTATATAGTATTTATATCAACCTACAGATCAAATACAGGGCTGTTCAAAAGAATTGGAATACATATTTGCTATGGAAGGTAACTGCTGAAATCAGTTTTTCAAATGTTTCATGCGTTTTCTAAAATGTTTAGTTAGTTCTCTTATAAACTTTATTTCCCTAACTAACGAAATTTTGTTAAAGCATTCAGGAAGTGTTGGAATGTGTTTCATAAGCTATGCTTAACGCATGATTTTTCTTACTTGTTTTTTTTTTTTATCGAAAATAATAACATAATCTTAATTAATCCCTAGTCTGACCATTAAATGGTCAAAAATACGTTCAGATACGCTTAATCATAAGATCAAGTAATCGTTATCTTTAAAAACTGTTGAGTGACTACACAGTTTTCTGAAGACTGTTGCATTTTAACCCATTTATGTCTAGCGTCTCATTTTTAGGACGTTTCGATTTTTAACAAACTTTTATAATTTTCTTCTTCTTTACAACTTTGTAATTGTATGAAGAAATTGTCTATAAATGTCTTTATCTATTACCGAGAGATGAGAGCATAAGGTTAATATTTATTTTTTTAAATGAAGGCGTTTTTTCGGTGTTTATAGGTCTTTCATTTTTCAAGATAGCGAAATGTAAAAAGTATGCTTATTTGTATTTTTTGTATCAAGAATCCAAATACATACGTCATAATCTTAGCTTGTAGACTTCTTTGAAATACGTATTTTTTTTAATTATGAAATTACATGTTCAAGCTTATTTTTTATGTATGTTTGTAACGTACAAAATGTAGGGTGCTAGGCGCAAATGTGTACATTTTTCTATTAGCCAGTTAGGGCGCAGTTATTTATGTAAAGTCTTTTCAAGATAATTTTGAAATAATTTGTTTTCTAGCCTCAAATGCGATTATTCTTAAATTATTATTAATAATACATATAATTTATTAGTCTCTGTAAAGAAAGAAATAGATTTTTTTTAATAGATTTACTGTGATGTCACTGTCACCATTCTTTCTGTAGGGAAGTTGCAATTATCTGAATACCTTTTTATTCGTCTTTTGGGTATGCTTGACCTTTAACCGCGCTCATAAGACTATCAACTATAAATTGCAAAGGCTCTCGAACGGTTGTTTGACATACAATGGTCAATTTGTGAATTCATTCGAAACTACTATATGCGGATACTAGTCAGTTGTAGCTAACAATATTCTGAGAACGAGATTGATATCCGTTTTAGGAAAACCTGCCAAAAACAAACCATTTATTTATCGTTTTTTCCCTGATTTCTTCGAATATTGAACGCTGTGAGCTAGTTTTTGAGCTGGTGTCCTATTTGTAGACACATATATTCACAGTTGTAAAAGTAAAAGTACAATCATTCAGTGTAACTTTGAACCATGGGGGTGTAACTTTGCACCATCTCCTAATTTTCAATATTTTTCACTCCAAAAGACTAAATAAGCTCCAGAACTGTGCTCTGTTCGCAAAGTTCTAAACTGGGATTTCTACTCTTTATTTTAGAAAACAAATTAGCAACGTTATACACAATTAAATACATCATCCAACTATTTTTGTGAAGTACTGTTTTCAAGTTAATTTGGAATGCTGTAACAATATATTCATTTGCAAGTAACAATATATTCATTTATCAGACATATTATTGTCGAAATGTTGTAAATGTGATAATATTTTGTGATTATTTATTTATTAATAGTTAATAAAATGTAAAATAAGAAGGCACATTTTACCACATTTTCAGGGTTTACTGTGAGCCGGCTCAAAGTTATACTGATGTTTATAATTTACTGATTATAGGTGCTACTGTCGAAAATTTCCCATATTTGTACATATATTTTATATAAAAGCCGAAAGTGAAAATTAGATATAACATGTAAATATTTTCACAAATATGTGTAAAATACATAAAATTCATTTAATGGCGTTATTCGGGGCGGAGCTACTCAAATTTGAAATTTCATACATTCGACATTTTTTATTCTTGTTTGAATAATACTAGTACTAGTATGTATTACTGTAACTATGGATATATATTAAAGAGATAAAACATTGAAAATTGTTTTCCACTGCATTATTATGTTTTATATGAACAATAAACAGGTTTTTTTTTTATTTCTAAATGTTCATGGTTCTCTTCTTCTACTTTTCTTATGCCTGATATTTGTTGTAATATCATAAATTATACAAATCTTGTGATGTTGGGAAATATAAATTCGGAGTCTTTAGATATCTGAAAACGTTTTTACGTGTTCAAAGTTGTCCTGACCATAATACTTTTTTTTATAATGAATTATTTTAGATAATATTTATCAAATAATGAAATGTTACCCTAAATGGCTGGGTAACTTTAAACCAGGTTAAAAATTCATTTTTTATAGCTTTTATCATTATTATACCTTAATTTTTATAGTCATAGAATAATTTAGGATCATTTCTTCTCTTTTATGCCCCTAGTTGCAACGCTATTTTTAAAATAAGAGTGTGGCATATGAAACTAGAGAAAATTCGGATGAAAGTTACCCTGAATGATTGTATGTGAATTTTTTCATGATAAGAAGCCACTGGAAAATTAATGGAACTGTAGCAATAAAATTACTACTAGTACTTCTTTATGCGCGTTAATTTTCATTGTTCTATACCTTTATACCTGTCTTGAACTATGTTTTTCAACAGGCTACTTTCATTTTTACATCGATCCAGGTTCCCCAAATGGTAATATACCTCTCATGCTAATTCGGTCACTGTGATCTCAAACCTCAACGAAGACTATCATCGTTTTTCTTCACGACTTTTTCAATAAAATATCGCGTTATGAAATGAAACCTTCTTTGCTATATTAAACTCTTATCTGCATCATTTTTTCCAATTGTTATGAAAACAGTGCTTTATATACCATTAGTTTTAGTTGCTAAATTGTATTCATATTAATTTTCTAAATTGAGCATAACTGTAAAAGTTCATACCTTGTTCTATAAAAGAACATTTTTGAAATATTTTATTCTTTTCTGGAAATTCGAAAAAAAAAACCCCTCACTTTTTCTACGTTCGACTGATAAAGCATAATATAATCTCGATTCTTTCGAGAAAAGAAATCACAGTAAAAATAATGTAGAGCAAAGTTTTCTATAATGCTTTTAAAATGTTTGAAAGAAAGACTTTTTGAAATCTTTGAATCATCAATCTTTTTTGTATGCATTAGTATCGCTTTGTGTCAAAAGCCAAACGGAGAATTTTAGCATTCAGCATGTATTTTATTATTCTTAGAATTAACTTCTTATTTAAAAAGAGTACTTTTGTGGTCGTTTTTGGATTTATCAGTTGTGTGTAGCACATAAGAAATTCCTTAATGTTTTACGTATAATAACAAGAATATATTTATAAATGCAATAGTCCGGTTATGATAACTAATTTAATGATACGCTGGAACCATTATACGTATTGATATAAAATGTATTTTTATTTTAATTATTTTAACACAATTAACTGAGTAGTAAATAAATGCGTGTAGTATGTTTTCTCAACTGATTGAAAATGTGTCCAATCGGGTCTTGAACTCAGATGTTTGGCTTTAATTGCCAATGCTTTTCAATTGAGCTATCTGGACGACATTCCACCCAATACAATTTCACCTACAGGACCATGTGGTAGTGAATATGGTCTATTATTTTAAAGTGCTTCTCAGCTTTTCCAGATTCATTATCAACTTGTTTTCAGAGTGAACATTGTGTTGGTGTGAATGTTGTTCAGTTAGCTTAATTGGATGAGCATAGGCAATTAAAGTCAAATGTTCAGAGTTCGAGGCCCGCCATAGAAAAATTGGCATCAGTTCGAAAAATTACATCACGTATAAAAGGAATTACCAAAAAAGTATCAAAAAAGATATTATTATTATTTTTTCAACTACTATGATTAGTAATATATGAACAAACAGTAATATTAATTAGTAAATAACATCGAGGTAATTTTATATCGCACATTACAAATATAAAAATATCGAATAAAAACGAATCCTTCAAAAAATTCTGTTATAATAAATATACGCAAAATGTAAAGATATTTAGAGCGTAAAAATTATCTTTTACCTACCAAAATATATGATTTTTATATTCTTAATGTTTTGTAATCCTATCTTCATATTTATTAAAATTAAGCATCAAAGAACGTTTTCACGCATAATGAAGCATAATTTAATGCTTTAGCGGTGTTTTCTTACATCAAATATAGTTATATTTTGTTTGATAGTTCTACTTTGCAGAATGTGTTCTTATTTTTCCTGGGCAACTACTCACTACTACAAATTAGCTAATAAAAAGAGTTGATAAATAATTTATCGACGATGTAGTTATTCTTAAGACATCATACAGTGCGTCTTAAAAGTATATGGACAGGCGATTTTTTGAAATAACAGTTCAAAAACTGAAGCCATACTCACGAAAAAAATAATAAGCATATGGAATTATAATACAAGTTTATGACAACAAAAAAATACAGTATAGGTTTTACAGAATTTTAGTAAAAAAAATAAAAATAAAAATAGGCTGTCTAAATAATATATGGACTTTTCGAGTTTTTTGCATTTAAATTCGAATTTTGGATCTGTTTCTTTGAATTATCTTGAAAACTGTATCAAGTAAGCTTCAAACTAGTGTTTGGAGAATGTGTGCTGTAAAGAGAACCAATTCTGCTCTACGTTTTGCTTTAATTCCTGAATAGTTGAAAATTGACGACCCTGAGCATATACATCTCGTGCAAGTACTCGCCAAATGATTTTAATTGGATTTGGGTCTGGGTTAATAGCTGGCCAGTCTATAACATTCACTTGATTCTGCGTAAAGCCAAGCTGTTGTAGAATGACAGATACGAATAGACGCATTGTCCTTTTGGAATTTTCAGTTATCCCTTCCAAAAATGTTTCGAAATAGAAGTAGATTGCTTTTAAGGACATTTTAATAATCCTCGGAGAACTGTTGACCATTAAGAGAAGCAATATCCGTTGTTCCGTTGAAACAAATCGCGCCACACACAATGAGGGAATCCCCTCCTTGTTGTCGACTAATGAACTCCCAAGATTCTCGTCGCAGATCATGCCGATGGTATGCCCAGCCATCATGGCCATCCAAATTGGTTTTGTTTTCGTCACTGAAGAAACGCTTTACAATTCATCTTCCCAAGTCTTGTGTTTTTTAGTTCAATGATCGCATGCATTTCTATGGTGCAATTTCTGCATAGATTCCGCGCACATTCTGCGATATGTATGAATTTTGCTTGCCTGTATGCAACGGTGGACAGTAGATCTCGTAATAGGAAACGCTAAAGTCTTCGAAATTTCACGAACAAACATCTTTTGGGTTGAAACTGCTTGAAAAATCTCTCTGTCTTGTCGTTCAGTTACTGTTTTTGGTCGACCTGAATGTTGTTTTGCAATCGCATTGTCACTTTTTGGTAAAATTGCATAAATTCCGTATCTGTTACTCTTTATTTGTTTAGCGATATCAGAAATTTGAGCATTTGAGTCTTTAAACGCCAAATTTTAAGCTATATCAGCAGCAGAGTATTGCTTTTTGCGAGGCATTTTCCCACTATTCGATAATTGGAGAATGAGCAGTGAGTATTTCACATGTACAGAACGCAGAAAATGCAAATGTTTTGATGCGGTAGAAATAAAAGCAATTCTCTTCATTTTCCAGATATTTTTGGGACAGCTTATTTTGAATTTAATTTTTTTATAAAATTCTGTAAAACCTATACTGTATTTCGTTGTTGTAACAAACATATATTATTATTCTATGTGCTTATTATTTTTTTTTCGTGATTATGGCTTCATATTTTGAGCTGCTATTTCAAAAAATCGCTTGTCCATATACTTATGAGACGCACTGTATGTTTTAAAGGATCTACATTAACATATTTTCACTCAAGTCTGAGAATAGCTGAAATTAGTCATGAAGAGTGCAGAATAAAATATTTGCTCAGTAGTTTGTTTTCATAGAACCACGCAAATAAATTAGATGTTAGTAAATAAATTTTAATATTAATATGCAGATTAAGTATTATCTCTGTCTAGGATTTCATGTACGCGTTTTGCATTGAGAAATAATACGCTCATGCATATAAACTCATGAATTTCTGTATAAAAAGTAGAGTGGTCACTACAATTGGAAATTTGATTTTAAAAAATACTTCATTTTCTATACAATGTACGCGATGTTATAATTAATCAATCTAACTTATTGTAATTAGATATTTGTTTCATTAAAAAATGTTTTATAAAATGACGTGTAAAATTTTAGAGTACCACAATTTTACTATAATTCACGTAGCTATAAATATTACGAATATCATTGAGACTGATTCAGCTTCATTGCACTAATTCATATTTGCTTGAACGACATCGCTCACTCAAACAATTTGTCGTTTTAAAAATTAATTCTACAGAAAATATACATTTATTGAAAATTCAAAACTGAAATTTATATTTTTGATTTAATATTCAACAATTTCTTAAACGATAACTCCATTATCGGATTGTTCCAATGTTACAAGAATTTAATTTTACATTAGAGGGCTTCACAATCAATATCTTGTCTGCATGAGGAAAATTATTCAAGATTTTCAAGTTCTTTAATATTTCAAAAATTCATATTTTCATTGTTCATCTTAGCAAATAGTTTTAAATGTACGATATTTGTAGTATTTATATCTCAAACCGGTAGATAATTGGCTTCTTATATTAAATTTCATTAGAAATTACGTATGATGAATTTCGAATCCATTTTAAAACTTAGATTTTATCAAAAGGTTTCAGAATTACTTTAGACATTTCTTAGTTTAAAATCGTTAGTATAAATTTGAAGGGGTTAAGATACATTTGAAACCTTTACAAATGAAATCATATTTCAAAAGGATGTTAATACGTAAATTGAACTCTATGAAACAAAAATTAAATGAGTCTTTGCTCCTCTTATATATCATCTTTTGAAAAGTAATAGTAATCTCGAGTTAAAAAAACTATGAAAAGTGTACATATTTCTTTTACCAAGCAATTGCCTTTAAGCTTTTAAGTATATTTCAGTTCAGATAATTTTAGTTGTTAAATATTCCACAAAGTTTCTTAATCGCTTGAAAAATGGCATGTAATTTATTATAAAAGTATCCAAATAACGGAAAGGATTCAGTTGTTGCAATGGAGAGGCCAATCTTATATTGATACTTTTCTTTAAACTATTGATCTAAAAAAATAAACCCCACCTGTTCTTGCGTCCGACTAATACATTTATTAAGGGGACGAGGGACCTTAAAAATAATTTTTTTTTATTTTTTGTAAATTTCACCTTAAATATTACTCAAAGGTACATTATATGCATTATGGCATACATTTATTACAAAAAAAAAAATTAAGTCATTTTTGAGAAAAAGTGGAACTTTACGTGTTGTTTTAGAAATCTCCGAAATTTAGAAATCCCCAATATTTTTTATAAAAGTTTGGATTATATATATAAATAATTCTGTGCATCGAATTTTATATATTTGAATATGAAGGTGTAAAAAAAAAATCAAACTTTTTGAAATTTTTTCGAAAAAAATTTGAAATTTTTAATTTTTTTTTTTTTTTTTTACTTTTATTTTCAAATATATAAAATTCGATGCACAGTTTTATTTATATATATAAACCAAACTTTTATAAAAAATATTGGGGATTTTCATTGATTCGGAATGCGCATGGGGCATTTTGAAGATTTCTAAGACGACGCGTAAAACTCCATTTTTTTCACAAAAATAATTAAAAACAATTTTTTTTGATAAATGCTTGTCATAATGCATATAATGTACCCCTGAATAATATTTAAAGTCAAAATTTCAAAAAATAAAGAATTGATTTTTAAGGTTTTTTAAGGTCCCTCGTCCCCTTAAGTTTCAGCTATTAGGATTTTGAAAAATTAGCAAATCCACTCACCGTTGCACAGTGGGGTATTTTACAAATCTGGGCGGCCAAAAGTCGATTTCATAAAGTACAACGCAGGATCGAATGAATGGATATAAGTTGAAACTGAATCATTGGGGAATCACGTGATGCGATTTTTATCTCCTTTAAGTGAACGATGACCTCCTGTTATCAGTTGAAACTGGAGTGTTGCGTTAAGTGCATGAGTGTCAAATCGTTCTTCATTGTGACTTTCTATTTTTGAATTTGAATAACTTTAGTTTTGGAAGTATTTAAAATCTACTCGTTATGGATAGTGACGAGGCAGGTATGTATCATTATTTTTTTTAACTTTGAATTGAGAAAGAAATAGTTTTAGTATTTACAAAATTAATTTAAAATAACGCATATTTTTCTATTATTTTTTCCCTTGTTTCATAATTCACGAAGGGTTTAGTTATATTTCCAAACATTTCCAAGCAAAGTTACTTGTTGTACCAATAAATATACACCCTTCTATTTGTGTTTTCGTTTAAAGTAGTTCCACCTTTGTCCCCTTTTTAAAATGAAGGCGATATAAATATGCTCTTCCAAAATTCTGAGTAAGCATACAAAATTACTATATATTGATTTTTAACTGATATTTATCATATAAATTTTAATATGAAAAAAATTGTTATGATTCAATAGAAAGTGATCAGATTTGTTTATTTTTCAGTTATTCTGATTGAAATTAAATTTATATAATTAAAAAAAAATTGCTTTAAAGTAATGTATTCATTCCCTTTTATCTCTTTTTAAGCTCTTTTCAGATAATTGAAATAATTTATTGCTCGTTATTAACATTTGTTTATCTAAAAAATAAGTCGAGGCAATTTTCATATGTTTTTGTTAAAAGTTAGCGAAAGATTGTGAGAATTTTTTAAAAATAAGGGATAAAATGATGTTACCTATCTAAATTGCATATAATTATTATGCATTCTTTTTTGTTCATATTTTGTATTTATTTTTATTTAGGGCCTTCGAATGTCAGAGTAATGACTCAAAAAGAATTTTTAAACATTTATGCAACAGCAGAATTTGCCAAACATTAATCATAGATTAAATTTCCTTGAATATTACCTTCTTAATGGCGATAATTTTGATGATGATGAAATTAAAAACCTCAACCACAATTTCTCCCAATTTAAATCTCAGTTCAAGAGCAAATGGATCGAAGCCCAATATATGTTAGATAAATTTGTGAAAAATAATAAAGAATGGCTTGAAGGTACAGTAGAAGTTTGAAGAAAAATAAATCGACCAGGAAGGCCAGCAAAAGCTTTCACTGAATCAAGTGACAGGTCAAAGCGGAGAAAGTCTGAAAGTTTGAGGAGCTCGACTGATGTGGAAGTACTTACACATACTTTACACAGAAGATTCTTTACTGACCCATATCTAGCAGTGGAAATTACCGGCATTGATGAAAATTTAATATATCGATTTAAAGTTATTCTTGAAACCATATCCAGTGCCACAAAATTCACCTTGATAAATTTAAGAATATACAGAAAAAACAGCAGAGCTCTACGTCCAGTTATATAAATGGTATTCAATGTCACCCACAATGCATAAAATATTAATCCATGGACGCATTGTGATAGAGAAAGCTTTACCAGTAGGCCAATTGTCTGAAGAAGTAGCCGAAGCACGGAACAAACATTTTCGATTATTTCGCTAAAATCTATCGCATAAATTTTCAAGAATTTCTTGTAACCGTGGTGTTCTCAACAGATTGCTTTTGAGTTCAGATCCAGTTTTAACTGGAATAAGACCTACGATAAGAAAAAAAATCAAAATTGTTCCGTAAAGAAATTCTGGAAATGTTACTGCCTATGGAATCTTCTGAAGCTCGTGATTCAGAGGATTCTGATTATGAAGAAACAGATTACGATTCTGAATTATCATCTGATTAAAAGATCACCTTGGTGATTTACAAACTAATTGTTCTTATCATTAATAATCTGTTTTTATAATTTATTCAATATACTATTCCATTTTTTTTATCATGATTATCATTTATTTTATAATACTATTTATCATAATTATCATTTATTTTATAATACTATTTATCATAATTATCATTTATTTTATGAAGCTATTTATCATATTATCATTTATTTTATAATACTGCTTATCATAAATATCATTTATTTTATAATACTAATTTTGATCAATAAATATCAATGCGAAGTTGCAAAACATCCATGATTTTCAAGTTATTAAACAATATTTATTTCAAAAAGTGCATTTATTTACTGCTTTAAACGTTTAAATTAGTTTAAAAGAAAAAAATAATTTTGGCCGCCCAGATTTGTAAAATACCCCACTGTGCGTTGTTAGGATAAAGATTGGGGGGTTTTGAATTTATCCTCATTCCAAATTATAACTGTATATCCCTGATACATTTTTAGGTATAATTTTCGACTCCAGGGATGTGCATTTTTCAGATTTTTTTATTTGCTTATTACACTTAAACTGTGTCCAAAAATTCATTAAACTTTTAATTTCACTGTTATGGGCCTAATAGATTCTGAAATATTATTTTGCCCCTTCTCTCTGTTGTCGGACTTTTTTTTTAAATCCCGTCTATATATATTTTTTTTTAATTCGTGTATTTGGATTATGTAGCGACTGTAAGAAAAGCGATTCGATTTCAATCTTTATATGAAATAAAAGAAATCCTTTAAAAAATATATTTTGATATTTTAAAGTAATTTTCCACTGTTGTGTAAGCATTTATCTGTGGAAAAAATGGACTATTCTATTATATTACGCAATCTCTGTTTGAAACTTTTCTCATCTACAGATTAAATTTGGATCATATATTGAGTGATTCTTCCAGCTTTAAAAAAAAAAAACCAACAGGCATTTTTACATTTTTGTTAAAAAATCAAACACAAAAACATCTTCGCATTTGCGAGGTAAAAATATGCGGATGAAATATCACGTGTCTTACGATCTAAAGGTTGTAGAGAAGTTTTAGTTTCTGCTTTACATGTAAAAAAAAAAAAAATAAATAAATAAATAAATAAAAAAAAAATAAATAAAAAATACTTTTTTGTATTTTTGTTATTATTATTTATTTGTCAGACAGTGTAAGTTATTAGGATTTTTCTTAAATTCATAAGAAAAAAATATTTAATAAGTATACCGTAATATACCTGGCTACTTTGACAACACGCGGCAACGTTGTCACGTCGTGGGCACACGGATTTATTATTTTTTTATATATATTTGTTCATGTGTTTTATTTATGTTATTAATTATCGCTTTTCTTACAGGTCTTAGGTAGTAAGAGAAAAATGAGGACCTACGAAAAAACACCAGTTGCCGGGCATTATCTCAATTACACTGAAGAGAATGTGGCAACCCAGTGGCAGCTGACAATAATGGCATGAGTAAAAAACTTCACTGCCACAACATTCCAAATACCACGTGATACTCTTGTCAATGAGTGCCTTGGATATGAGAGACACTCTAATTCCAGTGATGGAGCAGTGGCGCAGCAGTTGAGCGATTGTCACCACTAAATTTGAATAGTATTCTTCGCCTTCAAAAATCTCAGAAGTTCTGTCCTGAAGTTAGATGAAAAATACTAATAAAATTTTGCGGTGTCAATTGATTCTCTGCTGCTACACTATTCCATCACTTCCATTCTGTTGGTAGTGAGAATAGCATGTAATATTAAACGATTCCCAAAAGGAATGTTGCAGATGACCCAGTAGCTCGAAAGGTCATTGTACCACGCAACTGTAAAGGATTGGAACGTGCTCAAAATTTTTCCACTGCAACCGTAATCATAATGGTGTGTGGTAGCGACAGTGGATTTCTGTTGTCAACAATGGTGGTTTATAAGCCGCAAATGTGTACGAGAATTGTTGCCAGGATGGTCCAACAGGAACTGTTTTCGATACAGTCCAAGCGGTTGGTTGGACGCAAATCTGTTTGAGATTTGGTTTCACATTGTTGTAAAATAGATTTTTTCAAATATCCTAGGTGGCCTAAGGGATGTACTTTTTTAATTTATATCGATATCTGAGGCAACTTTGTCATAAATCGACTATTGCGAACATATTTGTAGTTTGGTGACAAAGTTACCCTAAACCAGGGTTAACTTTTGCACCCCATTTTCCCCCTTACGATACTTCTCATATATATTTGAATCCTCTTTGATGTTGAAGGGAATCGTTAGGTCGATACGCCTGTATTTTTTGTTACCCGAATTCGAAGAATAAAAAAAGTTATGTAAAAATATACCTGAAACGTGATACAGTAACCCCGGTTTAAGGTATATGTTTTAAATTACTTTTTCCCTTAAGTTGTCGGAAGAATTATTCCGTATTTATTCCAAGTGTGGATAAGAACTTTAGATTGAAATAATAATAAAACAGAACACTTAATATAACAGAACAACCTCATTTTTAAACAAAAATAAAAATTATAAAAACTATTAATGTTTTCCAAATAAAATGTTTTGAAAATAAGACTGACATTTACTATATCTTATAAAAAGATTGAGATTGTAAAACTTTTCTTACCGTTTTTTTTCACAGTAGGAATTTAGCACACATAAATTCCCACTGCTTGTATGCATTTGGAAGTTTTGAACGATTCTTCTTGAGGCGCGAATGACATGCAAATTAATTACATTCACAAGATAATAAGGCTTTTTTCAGATACTTTATTGTTTTCCAATAATAATACATCTTTAATTTGATTTTTGAATTGCCTAATATCTTAAATATATATATATATACATTTAAATACACTGTTTTAACTATTTTTTATTCGTTAAAAGTGGTTTATAAAAAGGTTCCGCAGAATTAGTCTAATATTTATAGCATAAAATGAAGAATTAACCTTTTAAAACAATATAATAAAAGATCTTTTGCGATATTTTGAAATTCTGGAAGAAGTAGTGGTTTGAAGCTGAGCACTGGAATCTGCTATATTTTAGTAGCTATATTCAGTAAATGTTCTTAATTTATATTCCAATGTTTACAGTGTTAAAAATTGTATATTTTTTTATTCTACATTCTAATAATTGTAACACTGTGAATTTAAATAAAATTTCATTGCGGAGCGGCTAATATTTATGTGTTTTTTACCAGAGTCTTCCAGTATACTGGCTTAGAAAATTTAAACAAATGCAACAGAACAAAGCTAAGAATGACCCCATGCGAAATATGTCCTGGAAAACTTACCTCACTAGAAGCTGACCTCAGACGTACCTTTTAAATGCCATATTTAAAACTTTATAAAAACAATATAATCTAATTAAATTTCAAGTGAAATATTATATAATATGAAATTATTATTAAATGTAAAATTTATTTTAAAATTTTAATTATACTGAGGAACAAGATCAATTACAAATCTTTAAAATATATAACGTTAAAAAATTATAAGACAATTTTTCTGTTAAAAAATATTTTACGTAAATTAATATGAAATTTTGTCCGCACACTGTTTTACCGTTGAAGACGGAAAAGGTGAAGTTCAATAGATGAAATTTTACACAATTGTTTAACAACTGCATATACTGTCCACTCAAAGAAGAAAACACTTTGTTGTCAGGATAGGGTATTTACGGGGGTAATGAGATGGTCAATAAGTATGAGATGGCCCAGACAAACATTTCGTTAATTCGGCGCCCCACAGAAGGCGCAACTATATAAGCCAGAAAATTAAATATACTTTGTATGGTGTGGAAAAGTTTTGCTACTCCGAAAACATAATATGTTTTCAGTTAAAAATTCTTATTCTTTTTTGTAAGTCAAATAATTTTTTCACATGGTTATAGTTGTTCATTTAATGTTTTTGTTTTATATGTTAACTATCTAGTTTTAATGATGTAATCTCGGGGTACATTTAGGATTTTAAATAACCTGATATAGCGACGTAATATCTACGGTATAGAGTTGGGGTGGGTTGGATTTCTCACCTAGGCAATCGGGAGAAATTCACCATGTGTACGCGGATAGATGGACCAGATTTTCTGTCGGGAAGGGTGGACCACGCACTCTTTAATTTCAAATTTAGCTTTTTAAAGATCTGAATTTAAAATACTAAGATATTGTATTTTTCTGTTTTCAGAAAATGTGACTACTTATATTAAAAAATGTTCCTCTACATGTGGGGAATAGACTGAAGATAATTTGAAAAATTGAAGAAAAGAATATGGGTATCTATCAAGCATCAAAGTCTTTTAGCATTCGTAAAACTACTTTAACCCTTAAATGCCGGGTGTTGCTTTTCGGCAACATACCCAATTTAGACTTAAAATACTATTAGAATAATATTGGAGCTATAATGCCTAATGTTGCTAACAAAATACATTCTGAAAATATTATTAAATCGATTTTTAACATGTAGCTGGCAACACTTGTGCTGTTTAAGAATATAGATAGATTTATTTTTTGAATTGTTGGTACTTGTTCTTTTTCTTTGTTGTTTGGAAGCTTGCGAAATACCCTATTTTGTTCTGCAGTGAGCAAGTAAAATTTATTTCTTATTATAATTCCTATAATTCTTGTGTGTTTAACATTATAGAATTTTAGCAAGGAAAATTATTTTTTCAATTAAAGACCAGTATTGCCGATTAGTAATGAACTGTTTTTTAGCCGTAAACCTTACTGAAAACAAAATATGATTTTTTAAAGTATTTTTCCCGTGATTTATTTAAACAATGAAAGCCGAAAATCATTATTACAATGATTTTTGAAAAATCAGTCATTTAAGGGTTAAAGAGAAAAATTAAAACTCTTAACTGCACAAAGAGTTCTTTCCCAAAGGTTTACTTACTCGTCCACATCGCCTCTGCCATGGAAGTAAACATAGAAGAAATGCGTGCTGACGAGGATGACAATTTAGGAGATTGGAACGAAAACGAATGTATGAGATGCGGCTAAAATTACAATGAGACGAAACAAAAAGAAGATTGGATACAGTGTGCATCTTATTTGCGTTGCTTCATGAAGGATGTTCACGGTTTGAAGTAACATGCGTAATTGTGGGATGAAAGTAAGTTGCAAGAAAGGAGTTACTGCAAAACAATCTTAAATCATAGTATATAACACATTTTCATAAATAATGATTAAATCTTTTACGACATTATGATTTCAAGAATCAAATTTAAATTTCATAGGTGTGTATTAAAAGGTCAAATAATAATTTATGTGAACTTAATATTGAGGGATTTAAATGTAAGAAATTTCATTTAATTTTCATGAAATCAAAATAAACTTTTATTAATTTAATATATGCGTGCAATTATTTCATTATTTTATTGTGGCCCATCTCTCTCATTCACATGATCCATCTCAACCGGAGTAGTCCGGGTGAAATGGACCACATAGAAAATATTTAAAAAATATATAAACGAAATTCCTTTAAAGATATGAACTTCTATACTAGGACTTTTTAAAGAAACATCATGCAGTATACATATATACTGTGAAAAGTAAAATATATGTACATATATGAATTTTAGAGAGAGCGAAGAAAAAACGTGGTCCATTTCTCCCGTAATTAACCTGCACTAGCATGTAAAACTAATCAAAGGATTCTCTACTGAGTTCAAAGTAGGACTTCAAATGGGAAATTCCGAAGTGTAATATTTTGTGTGTTAAAGTACTTGTAGAGACATAGATTCTTGACATAAAGCATCATCTTTTTGGAATTTTAAACGTTATACTTATAACAAAATCGCAAATGGTATGTGGTGATGGTAAAAGAATGACCGGGGAATTTTATAATTTATTCAGTTAGAAATTTGATATAGCTCACACTTTGTCTCTTGTGAAGGCAGTCTTTCTAAAGCATTAGAGCGTCTACCAATCTGGGGTCTATAAACTTCTTTAGGTTCTTGCCTCAGATCACGCTAATTGTCTTTCAGCTGTCTGGGAAAGAAAACATTTATTTTGTCATAAAAAATAATTCTCTAGGTTATATTTCTTATGACATGAAATTTTCATTCTTTTAGCGATTTATTCTTGATATTGTTTTAAAATGTTTGTTTTTTTATGAGGTTTTTTTTTTTTTTTTTTTTTTTTTTTTTTTTTTTTTTTTTTTTTTTAGATTAGAAGTGCAATTTAATTTTATGTTTTTCCCAATGTACACATGAGACATCCGTTCCTTTTCAAATTTCCTGAGTGCCAAATTTTTCGAAAAAAGATATGCAAAAAATCCTTCGACTATCATGTACTGTTTAATTCGTTTTACTACCATATTGTTTAGACACAAAAACCAATGTTGATCTCTAAATTTTGAATTAATAACACAACAGCCTATCTTTCAGGATGCTAAATATTATGTTTTCATTAGAAGAGTAATTCGGAAGTAGGTCAAATAATGAATAAATAAGTGCAGTCGAGAAATGATTTTTTTTTAGGGTTTCGTTCATCTGACGAAACCCTATTCGTCTCACTCCTTTGTTTGTCTGTCTGTCTGTCTGCCCGTCTGTCTGTCCATCACAGAGCCCGTTCTCAGAAACTATACATGTTGGAGACTTGAAATTTTGAGTACTTATAGCTGAACACCTCACATGAAACGACAAATCCTAAAATTTTGAAAAAAGTCTTAAATTTAACCCTTTGGGCTCCCACATTTGTATTTCAAACAATTCATTCTAAGTCAGTCCCTAATAAGGTTGGCGTCATGAAATTCCTCATACTTATACCTGAATACCTGAGACAACAGGACAAATCATAAAATTTTGAAAAAATGTATATTTAACCCTTTGGGCTCCAACTTGTGTATTTTAAGCAATTTATTCTAACAGAGTCCCTAATTAAGTTAGAGACATGGAATTTTGAATTATTATAGTTAAACACATGAGCCCACACAACAAATCATAAAACTTTGAAAAAGTGTTATATTTAACCCTTTGGGCTCCAATTTGTGTATTTTCAGCAATCCTTTATAACAGAATTTCTAATCAAATTCGAGGCATGCAATTTTCTATTCTGATAGCTAAACACTTCAGATCACACGACAAATAATAAATTTCGAAAAAGTTTTATGTTTAACCCTTTGGAGTCCAGCTCGTGTATTTTAAGCAATTCATTTTAACAGATTCCCTAAGTGAATTGGGGACTTGAAATTTTGCATACTTATAGCTGAACGCCTCAGATCACACGCCAAATAATAAATTTCGAAAAAGTTTTATATTTAACCTTTTGGACTCCAGCTTGTGTGTTTTAATCAATTCTTTTTAACAGAGCCGCTAATTGTATTGGAGACTTGAAATTTTGCATACTTATAGCTGAAAACTTCAGATCACACGATAGATAATAAATTTCGAAAAAAGTTTCATATTTCACCTTTTGGACTCCAGCTTGTGTATTTTAAGCAATTCTTTATAACTGAGCCCATAATTAAATTGGAGTTTTGAAACTTTGCATACTTATAGCAGAACACCTGAGGCCAGGCGACAGATCATAAAATCTTGAAAAAGTCTTACATTTAACCCTTTGAGCTCCCACATATATATTTTAAGCAATTCTTTCTAAATGAGCCCCATAATTAAGTTCGATACATGAAAATTTGCATACTTATAGCTGAACACTTCAGATCACACGACAAATAATAAACTTTGAAAAACGTTTTATATTTAACCTTTTGGACTCCAGCTTGCGTATTTTAAGCAATTCTTTCTAACTGAGCCCATATTTAAATTGGAGTTTTGAAACTTTGCATACTTATAGCAGAACACCTGAGGCCAGGGGACAGATCATAAAATCTTGAAAAAGTCTTACATTTAACCCTTTGAGCTCCCACATATACATTTTAAGCAATTCTTTCTAAATGAGCCCCATAATTAAGTTCGATACATGAAATTTTGCATACTTATAGCTGAGCACTTCAGATCGCACGACAAATAATAAACTTCGAAAAACGTTTTATATTTAACCTTTTGGACTCCAGCTTGCGTATTTTAAGCAATTCTTTCTAACTGAGACCATATTTAAATTGGAGATTTGAAATTTTGCATACTTATAACAGAACACCTGAGGCCAGGCGACAAATTATAAAATCTTGAAAAAGTCTTACATGTAACCCTTTGAGCTCCCACATATATAATTTAAGCAATTATTTCTAAATGAGACCCATAATTAAGTTGGAGACATGAAATTTTGCATACTTATAGCGGAACACCTGAGACCACACGACAAATAATTTTTTCTTTCGAAAAAGTTTTATATTTAACCCTTTGGTCTCCAGCTTTTGTTTTTTAATCAATTCTTTCTAACTGAGCCCCTAATTAAATTGGAGCCAAGAAATTTTGCATACTTATAGCTGAACGCGTCAGATCATAAGACAAAATATGAATTTTTTAAAAAGTCTTATAATTAACCCTTTGGGCTTCAACTTCTGTATTATAAGCAATTATTTCTAACTGAGCCCTAATTAAGCTGGGGATATGAAATTTTGCATATTTATAGCTGAATGCTTGTGATCACACGACAAATGATAAATTTTTCAAAAAGTCTTATATTATTGACACCTCTGGGCTCTAACTTGTGTTTTTTAAGCATTTTTTCTTACTTAGCCGCTAATGAAGCTACAACGAGCTAGTTTCACTTGAAAGCTCCGGGAGGGGGGGGGGTCAATTTTCCCCCATCTGATCACATTTGACGACCCTTCGGCCACTCTTTCATTTTATGCACAATAGCCTTTCATATTTTATTTCCACTTGGCCAGGAGGTCTTTCCTATTTTAAGTTTTGTGGGTCCAATTTCCTCGGCTAATATAATAGGTTCTAAAACGGAATTTTGTCGGGCAGACGTTTGTTTAGAATAGAGTGAACTCCCTTGTTGCGAATTGTGGAGCTAACAGATTTTGCAAAAGGATAGTGTTTTGAAAGAAATATTAAACGAAACCATCTGTGCGATCTGTGATCACACTTACCGACTTGTTTTTTTAATGAACGCCTTTCATAACATTTTATTTCATATTTCACAGTATATAGTTCTAAAAAGTATGAATAGATAAATTGAATTAATATAAATAAAGTAGAATAAAATGTGTTGTTAATAGTTCATTTATCATATATTAAAAATAACCATATGCTTACTTTTTATTTAAACATTATTTAATATCCACAACAAGTTTAATACGAATATGCTTATGATGTAAATATGGAAGTATTTCACGTGCAAATGCTGAGACTTATGTTTTACAGAGCTCAAATGCCGAGACTTATGTGTTACACAAACACATCAAATAAAAACATAGAACCATATATTTAGCTGAAAGTTATTTATCGCAAATTAACTTGCTTTATTATCTTGAATCAAGAAGTTTAGCACTTATCTTTCATTTTTTAATTTATTTCACGATTAAAATTAAAAACATATTTGAAAATGTAAAATTCTTTTCAATTTATGAAATCACTTCAGTTGTTCTTACGGTTGGATGCATTGGAAGTTCTTTAAATATTCTTTAGATTTCAAAATAAAACAATTTAAATTGCAAGAAAATAATGTGCAAATAAAGTAAGAGATTTGTATAAAATTGGATTTTCTTTTACGATGGTTCATTATTCTCTTGGCAATTTAATTATATTCAGTGGTTGAATAATTTATTTTACAAAATAATAAAGTGCTGTGTGTCTCATTCTTTTAAATTTGAAATGCTGGTTAAATAACTGAAACTGTTATTTTTAGCAGTCAGTTTAATTTAAATTGTAATGTAAATAAAAAAATATAAATAATTCTTTATTTTTTCTTAGCTTCATAAAGTAATGCAAATGGCACTTATTATATACTGAGAAGGATGCTACATGAAAGGGTTTTTGTAATTAAATTTAAGCTTTTATGAAAGTAATCTTATTTTCTAATTTTCCCAGTAACAACAAAACATTTGGGAAATTCGTGTTAATCGTCTTATGTCAAGTAAAAAAGAAAAAAAAAGAAATAAAATAAAAATATGGGGCATTCTCACAATCTTTTGAATTTTATGTCCCTGAATAATAATTTTTATTTTAGTACAATTTCTTGTGTTTTATTTTTTATTTCATATACTGGGGAACATCCCATTGCATGATTCCATAACAATATTAATGAGATAAATATGTTTTGCTCGATGTTGGGGATCCAAATATCAGGAAAACTCCTATACCGTCCCGTGTCCCTGAGGCTGGTTTTGAAGTTTGAAGCTGTCTGTATAAAATTGTTTCAGTAAAGGTAGTTTGATGTAATTTTTTTCCAAAACTGGGACAATTGTTTTATATGTAGCAAAAAAATAACCTGCACACATTTGTCGGTTGATATTATTTTTTTAACTCAGTCCCTGGGTTTTTTATCCTTAAAAACTTATACTGAAAATTACTTCAGATGCAGTTACAGAGTGTTTTTCAAGTTTTTTCTCATGCAGAAGTATGCTAGAGAAAGAATGTCTAAAATTTTTTGGCAGGAAATTTACTGCAGAATTTAAATCAGCATTTAAATATCAATTTCAAGATCGTGACTTTATTGGTAGTCTTACCGTCCCCAAGAATTTATTCCTGCACTTTTCGAGGTAAATTAAATAATATATATATATATATATATATATATATATAATCCAATATAAATAACTGTTTCTATAAATCAATGAACATTGTGGCTGCCACTTAGTCTTAACATGATTTGCCTAAAATAGATGGTAATTTTCCTTACCGTTCCTTTTTTTCCCATTTCGTCCCTTTTTTCCTATACCGTTCCCATTTTTTACCTTACCGTCCTTTCTTTAACACCCCTTTAAGACAATGTTATACCAAAATTTTGTACTAAAAATACTACATTGTTATTAGTATTGAATGTCCTGTTGATACTATGCAAATTCATTATACGTAAAAATTTAGAAGAAAATAAAAAGTTATTCTGGTATAATGGTAAGAAAAACTAAACTTTCAAGTTTACCTTAAACCTCAGTTAAATAAAAAAATTTCGCTGCTGACCATTTTTTCTTTATTTTGAATCAGTAAGGCATTCGTCTATCCGATTAAAATGTTATTTTAGCAAGTTTAATTTCATCACATTTTTATTCCCGAAAGTCAAAAGATTGTGAGAATGCCCCATATAGGGTGACCCCGCCAGTAGTTGATCAAATTTTTTGAAATATTGCCCGATTTCAAATGGAAATAAGTTTTATACGTGGCACTAGACATAATATTTTTGTTTGAATGTTGGAGCCCTTTTTGTCACATTTTTGTCAGCTGCTTGCTGTAAGAGAAGCCATTTTATGAAATCTTTTTATTAGAAAGTCTAAAAATTTAGCTTTTGATTAATTGGAGACAATTACGGTAAGTTAAAATAATCCACTTCCACCTTGCTTATTTGAATTAATAGTTTTATAAGAATTATTGTTAATCATAGCTCACGGACGATATTTTAAAGATAAATTTTTAGATTTTCGATTTACTTATTTCGCCTGATTTACTACTGGGGAAATGGCAATTAAAAAAACTGGTGTTGGTGTTGTTTTATGACAGCGGATTTTCTACATTAGAGATATAAGCCAGGGGGGTATGCTCTCCGTGGGGGTCTTTCTAAGCGAACCTAACCCGTATTTACGCAACGAAATTCAAGATTCGAAAAAAGCCACGGAAAACTCCGAACGATTAGGCAGACGAACGCGATAGAGTATGAACACAACACCATCTTCGACAGAATACCTCTCGCCACTGGTGGGGCCAAAAAAACTATTTATTTGTAATTTTGTTGCTATGTAATTTCTGCAGATTTCATTGTTGTCCATTGTAAGACATTTATTAAGGGTTATAGCAATCATGTTAGTTTACAACTAAAACTTAAAAGGAAGGAAATATAATAAAAATGCCATATTTGATAAACTATTGGCGGGTAACCTATATAATCTTGTTAAAAAGTAATTCAACATTCATGCATGAAAAGCTTAAAAATTGTGGCTGTAGATATTTCATAATTTTGCCTACTCACATAAACAGCATAGATACGTGCCATACTGAAAGGACAATATCTTCCTATATCACACAAAATATCTGTAATCACACTCGAGGGAAAATATCAGTTAACGAGGACACATAAGGTAACAGATATTACAATTCAAAACAGTGACATTATACATATCTGAAATTATATTTACATGGCTATCTGATCTGAGTAAGTATTGCAAGTATAATTAATGAATGTAGAAAATGTTATGTAATAATGCGAACATTTTTCACATTAATAGGTTTTTAAATATCACTTTAAAAAATCAATTATCTGATTCTAACTATTCCAATTATCATGTAAATTAAGTACTTATCGGAAGGAATTGACACAATCTTAGGGAATTGGTATAAGAATATTTTTCACAACAATTAGAGAAACTGATGCTAATCACTGAGGTATCTGCTTGATATTAATTAAATCCTACGTGATTTCTCACATCCCGGTTATTAGAAAAACATGTCTATATTCCGATTTCTGGCCACATTTTAAAGACACATAATTCCGTTTAAGACATTTTTTTTACCTTAGCAGATACACTGCTATGTATTCTTTTCGTTGGGACCATGTATTTATCCGTTTAACAAAAGACTCCGTCATACACTGTTTTGTTTTGGCAAATTTTACTGCATAAACATTTTAATCACCATTGAAAAGCTGCAGACCTTTTTTTTAAAAGAAATATCATGAACAATTGTGCGACACACAAACACAAAACAAATTAGGAAATATCTACCCTACAGTCGTTTATACATATATTTTGAAAGTTTATAACCATTCTCATACTTATTCAAACTTTCATGGCTGAGAACATAATTGTGATACAACAGTCCTGTGTAGTTACATTTGGAATTGCTATATATATGAAATGCTTTTCAATGTAGGGAAAACCATGTCTAAATAAATTAGTGAAAATACCACTTCACATATCACCAACCCAAAGATTTAAATAGTTTACAGTCGTAACTCAAGTCCAGTGTTGAAGGCTACTTCATTAATACCTTAGGTTTTTTCCCGTAGATATAAAATAAGCCGTATTCTTCATCAAATAGTTTATTGATGTCATATAGAGTATCACCACCACTTATCCAGTTATCCAATTGCCCATATTCGGGTCGTGTCACGTCTTAAAAATAAACTTACAGATGTTAAACGATTAGAGACAGCATTGCGAATTGAAGAAAAGCAGCTCTCCCGGTTATATAAATTTTACAAACAAGACAAAAAGGTACAAAATTCTCTCTTCCAGGTCAGTGCAGGATATTAAATACTAAGAAAATCGCACAAAGTTACATTGACGGTGCTCTACGCTAGCGCCAACCAAACTATGTTAGGCGGGACGCGAGGAAAGGGGGCTCTTAGCGATGAGCTGAAAAGGATGCGTAGGACCGAGAAAATATTGACGTAAAGACAGGATTCCTTACCTATAGCGGGAATTTTAAAAGGGGGAAAACCAGACGCGCCAAATACTCGCAATGAATCATGAGATGTCGAATAATAATTTAATAAAAGATAAAAATGGAATTAATAAACATTCGAAAGAAATAAGAATTTTACGTCTCAAAATATAAAAGAATAAAATAAGTTAGTGTTTTTTTTTACAAAGATGTGTAGCTATTAACACATTAAGGTTTTTATTATAGAAATAATAGAATGCGCTGAATTAAAGGACTGGGATTAAAATATAAACGACATTTAAGATATTATTAAAAGACACGTGAAAAGGTAGATATTATAAGAATATGGAATAAATTAACTAAATCAAAATTATAATTCAGCAAATCACGTGACTGTACTAAACATATAAGGATCTGAATGCCTCATTTTCCACATGCCAATCTGCCATTTTTTTTAAAAATATTTTTTTTTAATAAAACAGAATGAAAGCTACATTTTTAGAAAGATGGTTAAAAAAATTATTATTGAGAAATGAGTTATATTTTGATATGTATTTTTTAATAACTTTAGTTAAAATTAGTTTGATATCATAATATCCAATCAAAAACAATTCCTTGTAAATGATCCCACCAAGACAGAAACCTAAAACCACAGTCATAAAAAGAAGTGATATGACATAAAAAGAAGCGATGTAGAATTGCATACTCCGAGTGTGTGTAAAAATCTATCACTGCTCATAATGTTTCCAAAGGACTCGGAGTGAGGTACAGTATGTGAAAACTGCTTGGCGACCTGCAGCTTTTATATTGTTTGTTCTTCCTCCACTTACATATGGCTATTTGTTTAACAATTTTGTTCTTCTATTACTGATCCCATTAAACTGTGAAAAGTTGAAGCTTTTGGTGTTTGCATGCCCATTTTTATTTAATATCATGGGATCGATTTGTTGATTTTTTTTTCACAATTATTTGAACAAGAAAGACCACATTTACGAGGGGAATTTTCTAAGTAAACGTGCAATAAATATTTTGAGTTTGTAAAATAATAATAAAGAATAAGGATCATATGAATATTACTAACAATGCACCTAATAATAGACCTTAACTAAACTAAGATATATTGCAGTAAATAGTGCGTAAACGGAATTGCACATGACGGGAAAAAAATCTGTTCCAGTAAGGCTTCTCTTACAATAGTATTGTATAATATTCCTTATGTTGTGAACACGACATTTTACGTTTAAGAATTAATTCTGTCGTAAACATGATCCATTTTACCAGTTTCCTCTTTAATGTTGAAACAGTGTATTATTATACGTATTTATGTGATTAAAAATTGTATTTAAAATACTGAATGGTATAATTGTAATAATAGATGATTACCACAATTACATACCATATCCGGCTTGTCTTACAAGTATTTCTGATTTATTATAGATCTTCCTTCTACAAATATTTATAGGAGTGATATAATGAGAATTTAAAATTAATTTCATCGACTTTCACAAATTTTGAAATTGATATAGGTACTGCAAATATTAAATTTACGCCTGCAGGTCGCCAAGCAGTTTTCACAAAATGTACCTCACTCTGATTCTTTTGGAAATATTATGATTAGTGATAGATTTTTACACGCACTCGGAGTATGCACTTCTATATCGTTTCTTTTTATGTGATGTCACTTCTTTTTAAGACTGACGTTTTAGGTTTGTGGCTTGGCGAGATCATTTACAAGGAATTGTTTTTCATTAGATATTACTTCTTTTTGTAAAATATTTCATTTGCATTATACATATTCCATTTTAATTCAGAAAAGAAAAGATAAACGAAAGATGATAGAAAAAAAAAATATTTAATAGTGATGCTATAAACTTTTCAAAAGTGTAATATAACTAGTAAGACATAATGTTGGACTTTTTAAAAATAATTCAAAATCATTTTATCGATCCTTACAAATCTCAGAAGAAATCATTTATTTTTTTAGAAATGATATAATGTGTCGAACTAACCTTCAATAATTTTTGCTGTTTTTCTATAAGTGGTAGGGTGATTAATTAATTAGCTCAGCAAAGATTTTATCATAATAACTTTTGAAAAAATGCCTTTACATTTTCAAAATTCATATAATTTTACACAAAATATGAAAATACTTAAAAACAGACTAAATAATGAGCATTTGATTTATTCCCGGATACGCCTGAAGTATTTTTTAAATAAAATTTCTTTTTTTTTTTTCAGGAAATCCAACGTCCCTCCGATAGTCACGGCAGAAGCTCAGATTATCTGGTTAAGCTTCTTTTTTCTTTTTAAATGTTTTCATAAGCTCTAAAACTTCGTGGATTTTCTTAATTTCCAATGCAATGTAATTTCAAAATTCCAAATTTGTTTTCTACATGACTAACAGAACATACTAAGTCTTATGCTTTCCAAGTATTTTCTCATATATTTTGGATAATTCATCCGATAAATTATAATTAATTTCAATGAAAGTTCAGAATTCGATATCTTATCGTTATGAAATTATTTTCCATAATTTCGGTCATATTTGTAAATTTTTAAGGGGTCTCAGGACTCTTAAAATTGGAAAAAAGAAAAAAAATGATCATTTTCAACATTTAATATCTTAAAATGTATTTTATTTTAAGACACAAGTTTAATTGGAATGAAATATATAAGTATGTTCTTTCATTTCATGTATTTAAAAAATTATAAGATGCAGAATTAGCATTTACAGGGTGCTCCAAACTATTAGACATTTGACGAGCAAAAAATCGGCATAACAACTTACGCGCACGATTACAAAATAAGTATTGCAACTGGAATGAAAATTTTAGTGCCTACTTATGCTTCAGATTGTAATAATTACCCTGAACCTAAATAAATTTGTATTTAAAGCTTTTTTATATTTTTGGAGGTAAATGGCTTCAAAGTTTCCGAAACGACGCTTCAGCTATTGAACGTGTATAAATGTAAAAGCCATAACTTCAGTTCTAATTGGAATTTCAATGAAACAATTACATCAAAATGTTCAGAAAAGATAGGAGTTTAACATCTAAAAAATTATAATTTCGAAAATTTTAAAGCTTTAAGAGTCCTGAGACACCTTAAGTAGTTCTACAATCTGATTAGAAATTAACTAATAGCTATTTATGGCATATTAATAGCATTCTTCAATTACCAAGTTCAAAATAGCAGAGTCGATAAGTTTAAAAAAGCTTCTTATTAATCTTTTTAAATTGAAAAAATAACGAAAAATTTCAATAAAACTGCCAAAAATTCACATCATTTTACACAAAATATGCAAAGACATAAGCACAGACTGAATAATGAACATTTGTTTGATCACCGGGCGTGCTTGGAGTAATTTTAAAATAAAATTAGTTTCTTTATTTCAGGAAATCCAATGTCTCTCCGATAAACGAGGCAGAAACTCAGATTTTCTTATTAAGCTGTTTTTTTTCTTTTTTAATGTTTTCATAAGCTCTAACACTGTCATAATATTAAAATATTTATTTGCTTAAAAGATGTTATCGAAACACATTAAAAAGTAAATTAAAAATCTATATTTACATGTTTCAACTCTTTTATTCAGTCGTCATCAGAATGTATAACAGAAAATTACAAATCCATAAGAAAAATGAAAAAAAAAATCATCGAATATAAACAAGTAATCATATAACGCGCCCTACATTTTCGCGATTGCTTGTGTTCCCTCTATGTCGCGACGCGCGCCGTAAGTTTTCCAACCATTCAACCCATAAATTCGGGATACAAAAAGATAAGGTATCGTTACAAACTCCTGAACCTCTTAAATAAATTTCAATGGACTCTCTTGTAAATAATTATAAATAAAAATTAAACCTGTAGATTATTTTACCCTTGTTAAAAAGTATGTTAATGTTCTCTATTTGATTTAGCCGGGATAAAGCTGTATTACCTCTATTATATTTTATGTCCGCTATATGTTCTTTACATCTGATATTGAATTTTTGTTGGGTTATACCTATATAATGATTTTTGATTCCTCCCTCCCTAATAAATGGAATCATATATATGCTTCTAGATTTCAGCACACACCCTTTTAAAATTCCAATACTATGAGTATGTTTGCACAAAAAGTTTAGATAACAATTAAATGAAATTTTATTTTGCACGAAATCGGAATGATTTTTGACGAAGATTGACGAACACACCAATTGCTCCAGCAGTATAATTCACTTCAGCGGTATACATATCGTACCACAGCTCTGACAAAAAACTTCATTTCTCCAATATGTATGTATTAAGTAAGATGCATTATGCATTCAAGGAGTTAGCCTTTTACAATTAGTATGGTATGGAAACATATATATTATTCTGTATTCCATCAAGGAACTAAAATGCATATTCAGCAAATTTATGAAGATAAACTCTATAACCGTAATTTCGCCCATGTTATGACAAAACTTTATTTGATACATATTTGAAATATCTAATTTAACTTTCAATTTTAATATGGTACATGCTTTCAGAAAATGATACTTAATTTTTTAAGTGCAGCACTACTCTTTCTTGTAACATACTTTCAAATTTATTAATTTTGTTGAAAATATTTTAAATGTTAATTGTTTTCATACACTTTATTTTTCTTCTTACTTGCAAATTAAATAAATTCAATTTTAATAATTTTTAAGAAGTATTGATTCATCAAACAGTTTTAAATCTGTTTCATATTTTTTTATTACTTTAAATTTGTTTAAATGTAATGGGGTGTTAATCTTTAAAAAACCGAGAAATATGTCTTTATTTTTGTGTTACAATGTAAATAGAAATGCTGTTGATAAAAGTCTATTGCTTGCATTCCTTTTGAAATAATATTAATGTACCATTTTTACTTTAAAATACCATGACAAGAAGCTGCCGCTTTTTGTTAAATAAAAAACGTTGTTTTATATAGGTCTCCTCTAGTATTTAACCAACTTATCCTGTCTACAATTGAATCGGTGGTAATCATAGCTATTAGCATTTGGACATTTTTATTGTAGTTCTTTTATACAGTATAATAATAATATTATCACAAACAACTTATAAAATACAAGCTATGAATTTTTAACTTATTAATTTTTCATCTTTTATATATTTTACTAAAAAAATGTTATGGAGTACATTTATTTGCTTTTCAAACATTTGAATAATTTCAAAACTTGATTATTTTCTTCTTAGTTTTCTTGTATCTTCATTTTTAATACACTGTAAAAAAAATTCCGCAACGTTCCTGGGAAAAAATGGGCAGCTGAGTTGCCCATTATTTCCAAGAAACATTTCTTGAAAATGACTGGTACTTTACTGTATATGTTAAAAACTTTCTACAGAAATGCCAGTAAGTTTCCTGCGAAATACTAGGAATATTTCTGTTGACAGCAAAATATTACTGACATATTCAAGGCTGTAGTAGCACAAGAGCGAAAAATGTCCAGACCAGGGATCGAACCTGGATACTTGACGTGCCGTGCCAATGCCTTACCTGTTAGGCTATCCGGACCGATACCTGGCTGACATAATTCACTCTGGATGTTCGTTCCCTTCATTATGACATTACTGACATTTCACAGCATGCGGGATCCGCAGACGATTTTTACATTTCCAGTTGACAATTTTCGCTTTATTATCATTATTTGTTAGAATGAAAAAATATTTTGAAATTGACATCAAAATTATTATTTATAATTTACACGAAAAAATAAATTTTCAGTTAAAATTCAATAAAGTAAATATATATGTGATATATTGTTTCTGAACTTTGCTTAAAATATAAAAATATATAAATGTAAATAATAATTAGAAAAAAAATCTAGACATAAAATATTTTGGATTTTCGTCAGTGATTATGTTAGTTTACAAGTTAGATAAAATACATGTAAATTTTCATGAAAAAAAAAAAAACCTAAACGTAATTGTATATTTTTTCCGAAAATAAAAAAAAAATCAAATTTGCAGCAATTCAAAGTGTCAAATATATGTCAAATTTAAATCAAATTGTAATAAAGTGTTAAAATATAAAATTAATTAAAAAAGGAAAAAAAAATGTCAAGAGGTAGCATCGAACCCGGGCCGTACAGGTGGCGTGCAAGCTTTCTGCGTCCACACCACGAAAGACACGTTGAGAGCTGCAAACTAATGGGTATTTGAAACGTATGCTAAAACTCGGCATCTAATTTTTGAAAATCTAAGGCCCATTTGAAGAAATCCTTTCACAAGAATAATTAGAGATAAGAACTCTAAAACATACTTTAAATTAATCAAAATAGGTGAGAACCATATTTGATTGTCCCCTGGTTAATGCAGATTCAAATAATAGGTGTATTTTTTTTTTTACACAGTCTGCTCGTTAAAGATTTCACAGACAAGTACGAGAGATAATCTCTTAGTGATGTCACAGAGGTATTGTATTTTCATCTGAATTATCTTGACAATAGAGACGTAAAGGATTATGTCGTCTATTGATTTATTTGCATTCCATATTGATTTTTTTACATTCATTTAAGGAATTCGTTTTCGACACTCGCGCGCGAGCAACGGATTATAGGAAAAAAAATAATAAATGGCGGCCGCAGCGTTTTGCTGTTTCCAACTTTTGTTCAGGAACGTTTCAGATAAGAAAACCAGAATTTCACAGGAAAGAGCTAAATTATTCTGAAAACCTGATAAAAGGCGAAACGTTCCTGGATTTTACATGGAAAGATACCATTTTTTTTTACAGTGTACTTTTGTAAGTACACAAATTAATGTACATAATTACAAATATAAAAAAAGTAAAAATTATTGTTTACTGTTCATATTATAAAAAAAATATATACATATAAAAATATACTACATAAAACGAAAGATATATCTAAATTTTACGCAGGGCTTAAATGATCTGATTGAAAAGAGACAAAATATACCATATAAAATTTTTGTCCAGATGCTATATCTTCTTGATATAACATATTGATGTATAACCTCTGTCTACGCTAATGTAAATAGTAGATCGACTCAAATAATTTTTTAAAAGCATAAATTTATACCACGTATAATCTCTAAAAGCAGAAATCAAATGCATGCACTATATAGCCATAAATTACCAGGCACTATCGATGCTACACGTTTTCACGCATATCTAGCGAAATTTCTGCAACTTATGAAAAAAAATATATATATTTGTCCATATTTTTCAGCAAATTTTTGATCACGAGCGCAATCAGTGGGCTAACAGCAAGTTGAAGATAAAAAAAATTATTTTGGATCACCTTGAAAAACAAAGTTCTCGGAATGATCTGTAGCTTCAGTACATTAATATGCGGATATTTTACAACATTTGTACACTTGTGACTATTTCAGTAAGAATAGAACACATTCATGGCAATAAAAAGATTTCTTTAAAAAAATTCAAGCAATTTTAGCATTGTTTTGTTAATATCACGCAGACGTTTGTAGCAAATTTAACGTCAGAAAGCATGATAAACTATAGTAGAAAGAATATAGTATCATTATAAAATGCATATATTAAGTATTTAAAAGAATATGAGTTTTGTACAAAGATTTTTTAACTGTGAATGCGTGAGCAATTACAAAGATTATTTTTTCATGATTCGGAAGGCAACTCCGTAGCGCAAATCTTATTATGAAAAGATCAGCCGAAAAAATATTGACGACAGAATAAGCTGAATTTCAGTTTTTTTCTTTAATTTATTAAGCAAATTAATGGTGACAGTCTCTGTTTCAAGATTTTTCGAGACATTCTACACTGCTCAAAACAATTAGGAGAGCACATGATTTTATCAAAATTACGCAAAATTTTACATCGATAAGTAACGTGAAACAAAACATCCATAATGTAAAGCGTAGTAGAAAACATATACAGATAACTTCACATGTAAATTAAAGTTTATAACGATAAAAACTAGGAAAAAAGGATAAGTTCAGAAATCAGGATTTTGCAGAAACACCTGTTTTACTGCCTCAGTTGTAAAATTCAATTGCTCAGCTTGTGTTTTGAAAAAAGGTGACTTGGCAAAGTCACAAACAATGTAATTTACCGGAATTCATAGCCTGACGTGTTATAGGGACAGTTGAATCTGTGGAAACACAACGAAGTGTAACAGATGCTGATGGGGTCGTAAGAAGTGTCAATGCAAGGCTGTGGAATTAATTCTACAGATACGTACTTACTATCTACGTAAGTTAAATTCTACGTAAGTACTTAAGTACTTACGTAGCCATTTGTTCATAGATTTACCTTGCAATTTTTTTCCTTAAAATATCCATGTGACTTTATACTTATTACCTATACTAAAGTACATAAGTACTTACTTAATTTTTATGTTTTTGGTATAAATAAATCTAACATTTTCACTTTTAATGCTTTTTTAGACACACTAACAGCAAAGGTTTTCCTTACAATGCTCTCTATAGACATATAATTTACATGATCTGCATGGTTTATTTTTTTTAAGTTGTTTACACTTTTTGAAACCTGATATCCCACATGAGAAAAAAATAAACGCGTGTGGAACATAGACCCTCCTGGCCCACTTACCCCATTTTTATGGGGCGACTGGACCCATGAGGATATTGTAGATATTGTACATTGGATTATAATAGATTTTTTTTAATTTATTTTTTTATAGAAATTTTTGTTCGTTTTGGAATACCATCAGAACGCGAAACAACAATATTTTAGAAAAAAAAAATCAAATTCGAAACATCCTTTTCAAAGATATTCGTCACACTCGACATTCATTAAATATTATACTAGCTCATTTGTTGGAAGAATGACAATTTGTAGAAAATTCCTTATGAACCGCGTACTTAAATATTTGGCTAGACATGCTGTATTAGTTGCTCTATCGCGTTAATATCCTAATTATTAAATGATTCATTGGTACAGTTCATGCATTCACAGTTTAAAATTATTAAATTTAAATGCTTATGTTTCATCTAATATTTAATATATTTTGTAATTTCACTATGATGTTTCTACTTTCGTTTCTCATGTTTTCTGAAACTAGCGTTAAATTTGGTTAAGAACCCTGTATTCTATAAAATAAATTCAATTTAAAATTCCTTACATTTTTTAAAGAAATTGTTATATCTCCATGAAAATAAGTGCTGTTCTTGCTTAAATATATATGAAATTTTATAAATATACGCAATAAATTAAATTTAAACTTTCAATATACATTAAATGAATTCACAAGTTTGTAGTTTGTTAATAAACATTTTTTTAAAAAAATCTATGCCCCGAAAGCTTTCATTAAATAGTAATTTAGTCTTTTTCTTCTTATGAAACACCATAAACTTATACAAGATGCATTATTTGATAGCTGAAATCAAATGCATATGCATATGATAATGTTTTATGCAAATATATTTGTCTTAAAAAACGTCATTATTTTAAAAATATATTTCGTACGGCATTCTCTTATAAATATACAAATAAAAGTACATAAATCTATGTATAAAAAAGAATGAAGCACCATAAACTTATACAAGATGTACTCTCAGACAGCCGAAATAAGATGCATATGCACATAGCAAAAAAATGTCCTTCCGGCCTGTGCCGGGAGGAAGAGGTAGATTTCATATTTCTTATTTTTAAAAAGCAAGCTTATATTATTCAAACACACGAAACTCAATTCAGTGGAAACCGATTATAGGAGATTCAATACTAATTTTTATCAATACTAAATCATTATGAATGAGAAATTCGTGAAATTAGTGATCTTTATCTAAGCTGTTTTTATTTAAAGTAACTTATATTTGGTTGCCAAATTCGGCGATATCTTGAAGTTCCTGCCATTTTAAGACAACCTGGTGGATGAGGCTAACGAGTGAACTTGGTCGAGACCTTAGTAATTCCTATGCATATGCTCACTCACATTGGAATCGGTTGATATATACAAGTTCTGCTGCAGGCAAAAAATCAGATTTTTCAAAATGTCATTCACATTAGAAATTGAAACTGCTATATCTGAGTCATTTTTTAAGCAAAGACAAAACAAAAAATGCCCCGCAATCCTTATATCATGGTCAAATACTTAAGAAAGAAACCGTTATCAATATCTAATTTTTTGCACCTCACTTTAAATATATTTTTTTATTTAATTTAATGGCCTCCATTTTGAAACAAGATGGTTGATGAAGCTGGCTAGCGAACTTGGTCGAGACATTACGATATACTATCCACATGCCTGCTTACATCGAAATAGGTTAATAAATACCCTTGTTATCACGTGACAAATATCAGATCGTTTAAAAATGTCCGCCATGCTAGAAATTCAAAGTGCTATAATTCAACTATTTTTTAAGATATATACGAAAAAAAAAACTGCTCCGGAATCTTTGTATCGAGGTCTAACACATAAAAAAATCTTTTTCATTTTTCAATTTTTTGATAACTCATTTAAAATTTTAAATTTATTTTTTTTTTTAAAGGCAGCCCTTTTGAAACAACATAGCGAATGAAGCTGGCCAACGAACTCGGTCTAGACATTGCATTGTACTATGTACACACCAAGCTACATCCGAATCGGTTCATAAATACGCCTGTTATCGCGTGACAAACATCAGGTCGTTTCAAAATGTCAGCCACGCTAGAAATTCATAGTGCTATAACTCAGCCATTTTTTAAGATATAGACGAAACAAAAACTGCTTCGAAATCTTTCTATCAAGGTCAAGCACATAAGAAAAAACATTTTTAAATTTTCAATTTTTTGGTACCACATTTCAAATTTAAATTTTTTATTAAATTAAATGGCCGACATTGGGAAACAAGACGGCGGATGAAGCTGGCCAACGAACGGTCGAGGCATTGGTATGCACTATGTATACACGAAGGTACAACAAAATCGGTTCATAAATACGAGAGTTACTGTGTGAAAATATCATATATATATATATATATATATATATATATATATGATATATATAATATATATATATATATATATATATGATATATATATGATATATATAAACTTTTAAACAGAGGATGGTTTCAGGTTCTGGGGAGGGGGGGGGGGTCATGATCGATGAAAATATACCAAAATTTTTTTAAATCGCTTTCCTCCGAACGGCTGCAATAGGTAGCTTTTTGTAATGAAAGCTACCTAAAAAAAAAACGTGTTTTATGCAAATATATTTGTTTTCAAAAATGTTATTATTTCAAAAATTTAACTCTTACAGTATTCTCTTTTAAATATACAAATGAAATCACATAAATCTGTTTATAAAAAATAATGACTCAACATAAACTTATACAAGATGTATTCTCTGGCTGCCGAAATCAAATTCATATGCATATGGCAAAAAAAAGGTGTTTTATGCAAATATATTTGTTTTCAAAAATGTTATTATTTCAAAAATATATCTCTTACAGTATTGGGTTTTAAATATGTAAATTAAAGTATATAAATCTATCTATTAAGAAAATATTGCAATTTTATTTATTTTTATTTATAAAAGAATGTTATTTGTCTGTTTTTCTGAGTGTGTGCGACAGATAAGAATATCCACCGCGCGTAGAGATCTGAAAATATACATTAGGATAGTCCAATATCGGTTCCAATACACCCGAGACTTTGTCATTTTTTATAATTAGGCGAGATATTAATTAAAAACCAAACCGAAAGTTCACTAAACAGCGTTCGTTTACGAATGTGCGCATGCTTGTTAATCCAGTTAAGTCTTTTTCGCAAATTTCCCAGCGGCGAAGAAAGAAAAGGCCGAGCGGCTTTTTTTTTTTTTTTTTTTTTTTTTTTTTTTTTTTTTTTTTTTTTGTCTTGTCTTTTCAAACGCGCATCGGCATAACCGTTTAAAATACAGACAAATAAAAAGTTTTTACTTTTAAAAGCAGAAAATCGCATAACGAAATATGAATTTTAACCCTTTCAAAATAATTTTTCAGAAAGCTCAATAACAAAAGAAAAAAAATCGCTACTGGAAATGACTTCGTGCTGCCCTATTTTTTCCTCTCGAGACAGACTTTTTTCTACACTAAAATTAACTAAATATCGGTATTTTAACAAACTATTTTACACTTCTTTGTACACTTGATTTACATAAAGTATAAAAATCTTGAAGCCTTCGGACGATAAATTAAAAAATAATTTAAAAAAAATCTGTTAAATTTTTGCATTGAACGAGAATTTCCAGGTGGATTTTGCTCACGTTTTTATAACTAAATATCTATATTTTCGCACGAATATTACACAAAGTCTTCCGAAACATTTTATATAAAACTAGTGGAAAGTTCAATGATTTAGGACGATAAAATACATTTTGTTTTAAATAGTAAACAAAACGAAGAGAACAAAAAGGGGAAAAAACACAGACTTTTTACAACTAAATGTCAATATTTTTTCACATTTTTTTTTTTTTTTTTTTTTTTTTTTTTTTTACACGGGCTAGGAAACCATTATATTTGAAACTGATTTAAATAGCGTTTGAAGAACAAGAAGTATTATTTTTTTAAATATTAATAGACACAATGTGAAAAACAAATGTACACACTTCGAAAATCTAAATGCGCTATTTTTTGTTAAAATGCGGAAAATCATATAACACCCACTTAAAGAGCGTACATTGAAATTTAAAGCGACACTTTCAGATTTAAATTAAAAAAAAATATTGTGGGGACACCCGATACGAGGTTTGTTCGGAAAGATTTGAGTTTAAAATTATAATTTATTTTTAAGTCAAGTTAAAGATATAAAGTCATATAAATTTGAGGTTTATTTTTATCCGTTCGGGAACAAAAAAGAGAATCTGCTAGTGATAAATAAAACATTTAGTAAATTTCCTTTTATTTCATCTTCGAATTTAAGAATTCATTTAAAATTACATTTTATTTATTTCCTTCAGCATTATATACGGTTGAATAAATCATATGTTAAATAAATATTCTTTAGAGATCCAAATAAAATAATTTTAATTCCTATGCACATAAATAATTTAATCTGCAAGTTAATTTTCAAGTGATTTGCATAAAAGTTGACTTGGCGGTTAAATTTTCTCTCAGCAATTTAATTAAGTTGATGTGTTCAGTAATTTAATAGGATTTACTTAATTATTCTACAAAACATTGAAGCGGTATATATTTCGAAAGTTTTACTTTTTGAAATGCATGTTAGATAATTTGGATGGTTAAATTTAGCACTTGTTGTAATTGAAAATTTAATTGAAAAAGTAATAAAATTCATTTTTTTTTAGTTTCTTAGCTTCGTAACCTTTAAAAATGTAAAGTATGTTATAAATTAAATAAAACTTCTTGAAAAATCTTTGTAATTAGTTTCTTGTGTCATGATGTGTGATGATGAAAAAATGTAAGAACATGTCTGTGCTGTTTTTATCTTCAATTAATGTAGTATGCATATAAATACTTTGATTAGAAACAGGACCGTTAATATATACAGTCATTTATAGATATATACAGAGCTATATAGGTATATACAGAGCTATACAAAAAAAGGAAAATGTTTTCAAGATTGAAATTTGTAAAAATAAGTAATGCTATAACAAATCTGTCTAATAAAAAATAATTAAGGTGAGTCGGATCTCTTTCATAAAAATGATGACAATGAAATGTGGTGTTTGGTCTTTTTTTCTTCGGTTTTCAAGCATGTTTTTGGCCTAGACACTTAAGTCTAATGAAAATTTTATAATTACATAAAATGTCGGCAATTTCATGCTGAGCATTTTGTTTTGATTCATCTTGATAGGTAAAAAATAAAGCAGTTACAGCATTTTCCGTAAACCACGTTTTTCGCCCAAAAATGCCTATGTAGCTTGTTAAAATTGGCCATCTCCAAAAAACTATGATATCAAAAAAAGTTTTTCACCAGGTTTTTAAACTCAGTAAACTAGGAAGAACAGTTGGTTAAAAGATTAGGAAAATTAAAAATGTCGAGCGACACCACCTTGGTGATTTGGAATGGATTGACCCTTAGACATTGGAACAATCAAATGCGCGATGTTTAAAAGTCAAATTGCAGTAAAAGTTAAATTCATGTTTGGGTTAGATTGTTGCCACCAACAATATGATGCTAGAGTTACTCATAGCACTGTCTTTTCTTTATAATATTGCATTAAAAGCAAACTGGTATATTTTTTGTAAGTGTGCTGCATGCAAATTTAAAAATATCCATGATTGAAAATTACTTTAAAAGCCATTCAACTGAGAAAATCGAGATACAATTTTCAAATAAATTTAATTTGAAAGAATTTTTTTTCTATTCGACAGTGTGAAAAACGAAATTGTTTGATGTTCAGGAGTTAAGAAAAATTTCAGTAAAGACACAATTTATGGGTTAAGTGTTTGCCATCATCAATATAATGTCACAATTGGCATTTCGTTTGTAGTTTTTAGTACATTCTGAAGATGACAATGAAAGAGTCGAAACATGTAAATTTTCAGTATTTTTAATGTGTTTTTTATTGTAATGATGTATTATAAGCAAATAATTGAATTTTTATATATTTTTTGACATTTGGTTGGAATATGTATAATTATGGTATAGTTAATATTACACGTAATTAAGACTGTTTTACTTATATTTATGTTTCTGATTGGACTTTTTAATGATTCGTAGACGGGTATGCACCAATCTGAGTTATTGTCATTGCCGTATTATTTCATTTTAATGTATTTTACCAGGGAGGCTCCTTATCATTGACACGGGCGAAGCCGTGTAGTTCTGCTAGTTTATCAATATTTTTCAGGAGAAAATAATAAAAATAAAAGTATTAATCTTATAGCTTTTATTATTTTAATATGAGGAATGTAAATTATTAATAACTTTATGATGGTTAATTATATTTCTTGGATAATGTCAAGAATTTTCATGAAATATACTACTAAATAAATATATAATACAATATATTATTTTTCACATGTATTTTAATGTTATAAACATTTAAAATTTATTTAATTTCATTAAGTAAATTTCTAACATTAATTACAATTATTAGTATAAAATATGTCACATTATTGCAATCTACTATTTAAGGTAATTGTTTATTTTAATGATATTATAAATATATTTTTGCATTATTTAACTCATATAATCTAATTCATTTAAAATTTATTTCTGTATCATTTTAAATAAAATTTCTTTTAAATTATTTCACATAGTTAATATACAACATTTGTTAATTTTTTCCGTTTAATTCATTTGTATATCTGATTGCACAGTTGATTAGGCAATTTGAGAAACAGCTCTTAAATGTAATGCATGCTTTTCGCAATTAGAAATGAATTGGTTTTTTGCTTATATTTATGGAATTTCTTTGATGAAAAGTTTCATAATATAAGTGTCATTCATATTCTTAATATTCATGTTTCTTTGCAATCCTTTTGTAAATATTTTACCCTGACTAATATTGCTCCTCCACTTTTTGAAACTAAATTTTTCCTTTTGCTTTATTCAAATATTTTATAAGATTTACTATATTATAATATTAAACTTTTTAGTTTTTACAATATTTTGAGTTTTCTTTGTGGGTTTTGTATGATGTTGAGCTTTACTATAATATTTTTTATAATGATTAATGCATTATATTTTACATGTCATATATATATATATATATATATATATAATAGTTTCAAAAACTTTTGTTGAAACGTAAATAAAAGTGAAATTTTATGTTTCTGCAATTAGAATTGCTATTTTAAACTACTTCCCAACTGTGTACTTTGTATAGTAGTATTTTCTAAACGTTTAATGCATTAAACTGCGTAATAATAAAGTACCAGATAATTTTCTTTACGTCTGCTTAAAGGAAATTGAACTTTTGTGTAATTGTATTAAAGGAATTTAAATTATTAACAGGTTTAGAAAACGATCTGTTAAGGATTGCCTGAATTATCAAAGCTCTCAATTTAACATTTGGAATTCTGATGTTTAAACCTAATCCATTTCACTAAAATAACGTCCCGCCGTTTGTTTAGCTTAATGGGTTAAATAAAGAATCAGACAATGCTTCCAATTACTGTTGTTCTGAATTAAAGTTCGGAAGTTTTACTCATTTTAGCTTAAACTGATGAGTTTCTTAATTTAATTAACAAATCAAACATAATTTTAAGTTAAATATCTTTAAATTGTATTTATCTCTTTTCAAATAAAATAGTAATTTAAAAATCATTAATCGAATACATACGAAAATCAGCATGCATTCAAATTATTTCCGAACTAGTATTTTATAATGCAGTTAGCATAAAATTAATATTCATAATGATTCGCATTTTAAATAATACTTTGGCATGGATTTAACAAAGTAGCTGAAAGAAACGTATACAGATGTATAATAGTATATTTTTTATACCAAAAATTGGTTGATAAATAAAAAATAATAATGTCTGGGAAAGAATTTCGTCCCTGAAATAAAATAAAATATCACCTGACAGAAGATTTAATCCCGTGAAATTAAAATTTTTTATTTGAAATACCACAATCTGTCTCCATGTGAGTATAAAATCCCATCCTGGTGTAATGTTCCAAGTTAGAAATGAATATAGGGATGCATATTTTTTGTTATTTCAATAGTTTAGTAGATGAAATTCAGAGGAAAGTTATATCATATTTAGATAATTAAAACTTCCATGATATTTCATCGCTTTTAATGTTTCGATTTTTAGCAGCACACTGTTAAAAAAAAAAGTATTTATACGTGTAAATTTATGCAAATTTTCTGTCTTTGAATGGAAGTATTCTGTTCCGAGTGGAAGTCATATTTTTTTCGGGAATAAACTGGAAATTCTCTTTCAAGACAGGAAAATTGAAATGCCTCTTTTTAATTGAGAGAAAACGGAAAAATTCCGGTTAAAATATCTTAATTGGCATTTTGGCCTATAAACACCCCTTTGGATATGTGAAATTAGTGAAGGATACAGAGCATGCATCCTCTAATGGCAACTATTGAGGTTCGAACCCGGATGAAGGCAAGACTATAAAAAGGGATGTGATAATATGCAATAAATGTACAGTCGTGGGGAAAAAAAGTAAACACCCCCTACCAACTCCTCAACAAATTATCACAAGTTACTGGTACCGAACGATTGAAAATAAAGTTTACTATTAATGTACATAAAATTTGCTTAGGGGCAATCTACATATTAAAACGAATCATAACTTCGTTTTTATCAATAGCAGTATACAATTCTGACAGTATAAATGACAGATGCATCCTTCAATTAGCCTAAAAACAAATTTTTATGCAATTCGTACTATTAGTTTCCGAGAAATTAATTATTTTAAAACGAGCGTATTTTAAGGGCTGTATCCAAATTGAAGTTCAGTACTCGATTGTAAAACGAGAGAGCCCTCTTCTTGATCAAGGCACCTTCAGTGTCACTCAAGCAGTCAATGAAGCCTACAAGATTACAGAATAGCATAAGAAATTTCAAAATATCTATAGTCCAGTCAAATACGGTGGGGAAAAGGCAAACCTCGGAATGAAAGACAGCAAGCTGAAAATTTGCAAAAAGCTTTGTTTTGACATTCTAAGAGTTAGCTGAAAAGTCTCATAAAATCTCATGTGGGCGTCGCCAGATATTCAAGGTCAAATGTCACGAAAATCAGTGTTTTGCTTATATCTCGGAAACTGTGCATTTTATTGAAAAAAATCCAGTTACAAAATTAAAGTAGACAAAATGTCCTATAAAATACATACATTAACTTTATTTTTCTGACGAATGGTTTTGGCGCTAGAGCGCGCTGAAGAAAGGCAACTTTTTGACCTTTTGAAAAAAACGATAGGAAAACCCTCGCCCATTCTCGATTTCTCAGAAACTAGAGATTTTATTGAAAAAAAAAAACAAAAAAAAAGAAACGAAAACAGTTACAAAATTCAAGTAGGCTATTTTCTACAAAATTCATAAAATAATTTTAATTTTTTGACAAAAAGTTTAGGAGCTAGATCACGCTGAAAAAAAGGCGATTTTTTTTTTACCTTTGAGCCAAAGCGAGAGAAAAACCCTTTTGTATCCTCGATTTTTCGAAAACTATGCATTTTGTCGAAGAACCCTAATTACAAAATTAAAGCGGACTTTATTTTCTAAATAATGCAAAAATAACTTTAATTTTCTGACAAAAGGTTCAGGTGGTAGAGAGCGTTGAAAAAGGGCGAGTTTTTGGCCCTCTCAAAAACGAGAGAAACACCTTCTCAAGATTGTTTCCTATGCTTCAAATGATCTTTGAAACAATTAAAAATATTGTACAGTATAAAATTCTCTACAAGTCGTCAGACAACAGTCGCTTTTGTAACTCAAGATGTAATACTCGTATATTTATCAAAAAAGTAAAACGTTTTTCGTTTTCGAATCCCTTCAGTTGTCTTGCTTGCAGATTCCATGCTTTCACGCTTAAAAATGACTGAGTGAATGCGTGAGAAAGTTTTAAGCTTATGAAAGGAATATATATATATATATACTTTTTTAGCCATTTGGAAAAATGGTTATTGCCCTCGTCAGGGTAGGAAATCAAAAGCATATCTAAAGCTTTTTAATGGTTTGATCCGCATTTTATTCGTTTTCTGATTGGTCTATACACTAACCTTTACTTTTAACAGAGATGGATACTTCTGTTGCCACTATGACAAAAAAGTAATAAAAACTACAAAAAAAAATTAATAACTCAGAAATAAATTGATATACAGCTTTCAAACAAATTGCATTTAAAAATAAATTTTTTTCTCTACACGACGGTGTAAAAAGTAGTATTGTGGGATGTTTAAGAATGAAATTTCATTTAAAATTGGTCGTCAGATTTCGATGGAAAAGCCTTTTCCCGAACAGCCAATGAAATGCTTGGATAATACCTAAGTTTCATGTGGATAATACGTACGTGTCGCAGGCGATTTTTGTCGCTTGGAATTTTTACGTGTAATAACACTATTAATGTTTAATTCATGGCGTACGTAATGCATTATGAACTCCGTGCGATTTTTTATGTCTTAAATTTTAGTGTTTGAAAAAATCATTTTCCAAATAGTCGTTGTAATTTGTTAAATTGCTTTTTTTTTTTTTTTTTTTTTTTTTTTTTTAAACCACTCTAAACACTCTACCTAATATTTAAATGTAGAGCAGTCAGATATCTTCTTGCCTTGTTTGCCATATAAATATATAATTACTATCTACTCGATTCTACTCAGAGCCAGCCTTTCTTACAACGGCCCATAGAAAGAAAATTTTCGGAAGGCCTTATAAATTTTGAAAAAAATCCCCCTTCCCTCCCAACCTCCAATTTTTTTTTTCTTTAGGAGTCGTTTATAAGTGCGAGAGATAGGCGTGGATCAGAATACAATATTTTTTCTTCAAAGAAAAAAAAATAATTTTTAGATTTTAGCCTCGTTAGGACACCTTATAAGCGCGCTGCCCTCCCTTTATGTTTGGTCCTGATTCCATTAGAGTACTAGCCAATAGCTTAAGAAATCCATGATAATGGATTTTAAAAGAGGGTTGGCTTTATGCTTGCGTTTGTGAACGGGTAAAATATGTTAGCAGATAAGATAACCGCATATCCCCCTTCCTAAAAAGCCGGTTCGATTGTTGCAAACGGTGCTAAAAAGAAGATTCAGTATCTTCTTACTTATATATAATTCAACTAAATATTATCATACTCATGTCTTATTTATGAATAATATTTATAAATAAGTAAATAATGTAATTGTCTTAATAATTATAAAATTTTTAGTAAATAATTAAAGCTCTAAACATCATTAGAAATATAGGAAACAATCTTGAGTTGGCTATTCTCTCTTTTGGCGAGTGGGCCAAAAACTAATTAAATTTAATGTACGCATTTTTCAGAAAAAATTGTCCACTTTAATATTGTAATTGGAGTTCTTCGATAAAATGCATAGTTTTCGAAAAATCGAGGATAGAAAAAGGTTTTTCTCTCGATTTGGCTCAAAGGTAAAAAAATCGCCTTTTTGTTTAGCGCGAACTAGCGCCTAAACTTTTTGCCTTAAAATTATTTTATGAATTTTGCAGAAAATAGCCTACTTGAATTTTGTGACTGTTTTTTTTTTTTTTTTTCGATAAAAGGCATAGTTTTTGAGAAATCGAGAATGGGCAAGTGTGTTTCTCTCGTTTTGGCCAGAAGGTCAAAAAGTTGCCTTTCTTCAGCGCGCACTAGCGCCGAAACCATTTGTCAGAAAGTTAAAGTTAATGTATGTATTTTATAGGAAATTTCGCCTACTTTAATTTTGTAGCTGGATTTTTTTCAATAAAATGCACGGTTTCCGAGATATAAGCAAAAAACTGATTTTTGTGACCTTTGACCTTGAATATCTGGCGACGCCCACACGAGATTTTATGAGACTTTTCAGCTAACTTTTAGAATGTCAAAACAAAGCTTTTTTTAAATTTTCAGCTTGCTGTCTTTCATTCCGAGGTTGAATCCCTATTTGGCTAGACTACTAGTCACTTCTATTATAGACGGCCCCTTAAACCATCATTTTGCCGTTTTTTAAGCATAATTTGAAAAGTACTTGGAAGAAGAATGTGAAATTTCAGATATCTATAAAGCAGAACTGAATAAATCTAAATCCATTAAAAAAAAAAAAAAAATTGTAGGTTGCAATTCATAATTTTTTCGAATATTAATTTCATAATTCATAATTTATATCATAAAATTATAAAAAATTGCAAATTTAGCGTATTTATGTTTGGGTATATTAGTATTATTGCTACATAAAAAATTATCTCATTAGGAGCATAATTTAAAGAGATATAAATAAAAATATGAAAATGTAATTTAACATTAGAAGCACTAAATTTTTAATCTTTATAATTCAAAAACTTAATATTGAAATGACTTAAAATTTGGTGTCTAGGGATAGTTTGAAACAAAGATTTGAAATATCTCGTTAAAATTGGGTATTGCCGTTGAAAAAAATGAAGTTTGGATTTGTTTTATATGTAGATGCCTCCCTAAGCAAATTTTATATGCATAATTTAAAAGTACATTTTATTTCCAATCGTTCAGTACCAATAAATTTTGTCTACGATAATTTGTTGAGTAGTTAGTAGGGGTGTTTACTTTTTTTTTCTTTCAGGACTGTAGATGTTCTCTATAAGTTTTATAAGTTTGGATCACTGTAATGAAACGTTTTTAGATTGTTTTTAAATAGCTATTGTTCAAATGTAATTATAAGAACAGAAATTTCCAGTTGTGAATAGCATGTGTTAATCATTTTCCACCATATAACTGCATCTTTACAAATTGCTATATGTTTTTCATGATTAACTATATGAAAAGTGTTATTTTTTTTGCTATTTAAATTAACTTTTTCTTTCTTGTATTGGGTGGCCATCTTCTCCTCGGCTTTAAGGAGAGATGGCCATGTGCCATTTTAATTTCAATTTTGCTTAACACTTTTTGTTTTTAATATTTAATTATTTTTTGCATAAAATATTATGAGTATTTGTATAAGAATTTTAAATATGCATCAATATTTCTTGTATTTGCGTTTTTGTTTTAATCTTTAAAAACTATGGCCATGTATCCTGGAGTTACCCTTTATTACAAACAAATTATTAATCCAAAAATTTGCTGTTAACAAATGTTATGCAATTCATGCGAATTATGCTTGGGATACTGAAAACCATGAAGTTTATAAAATTTAAAGAAAATGTGGCTAGTTATTAAGAATTTTAAAATCTAAATTTTAACTCAACCCTTTCAGGGCAAGGTACATCTATTCGTAAAACAATTCTAAAATGAGGGAATGACACCAGAATTTACAAATATTTTTTTTTTTTTCAAATTAAGCACAAGCTTTTGTTTATGCATTTAATAAAAGAAAAAAATCCAATATTCTGTTGCCAATGCGGCATTTAGAAATTAATATTAAGTGGTCCAAAAATTAACGACCGTCTGTGAAGGGGTTAAAACATAATTATATCGCTAAATATAAATCTATACGTAAGATAGTCTAAATTTTTTTTTGTTTTGTTTTGTTTTGTTTTTAACACGAGAAATGTTTGCAATTTTCCATAAAGAAAATTAAAACATTTTCTAAAACTTTAAAGCATATAAGTTTAATTCAAAATAAAACTCGTATGATGCAGAATAAGTCCAGGTTCGCAAGATAATGTGAACCAAAAATATATTTATATTTAACTTTTTTGTAGCAGTTTTTATTTTATACGTTTTTCAAAGGTGTTTTATGTTAAGGGATTTACATTAACCACTATATTTTAACCCTTTAAGCGTCCGGCCTATTTCGTACTTTACGTTTAATGCTTCATTAAATAATACCTATGAATACTGTTTGTATGGGGATTTGTTTATGGTTACCTTTCATATTTAATTACCACTGCAATAAAAAGCATTAATATCAGTTTTGTATGAAATCAGCCTTTGATTTCAAAGATTACGTATGGAAAAACTCTTTTAGGACGCTTAAAGGTTTAATACGTTCACTTTTGAGTTGTAATTTCTTTCTCAACTTTACGTTGGAGATTTTTAGAGATTTCATAAAGTAGATATAGATACGTATCCACAACTTAAAAAAAATATATATATATAAATTACAATTTTCCAAAATAGCCCGTTAGCAATTTCTACACGAATTTTACTTAAAGGGTTGTTATGTAAAACCTAAACTTAATCAGTTTACTACTTAAATTCAATCAGATATTATTTGGGAAAATATGGAGAGCTTACAATCTTCATTAGAAAAAATATTTTTTTGCTAAATTATCTCTTCAAATGATCAATTATTAATTATCAGACACTACAAGGGTCTATCAATAAGTTTTTGCCCTCACATAGAAATAATTGAGTGAAATTTATGAAATTTCTACATTGTATTTGTCCTTTTGTATATAGTTGCCGTGCACAGTAACACATTTCTGCAAACCGTATTTCAAAGAGAGGGGGGGGGGAGAGAATATATTCTAAGAGGCGCAATAGTAGACCCAAAGGGGGATATTTTACTAATTTTTACCGACCCCCACATGTGCCATATTGTTGCAAGAGCCTATGAACACTTATTCATGCTATGCACCTCCGGAGCTACTCCCCCAAGATTTGCTTCACGGGGGGCATGAATGATGTCCGCAAAATTTAGAAATGTGCCCCCTGGAGAGCAAATTTGGGGGGAGGAGCTAGGGAGGTGCATAGCATGAATAACTGGTCACACCACTTTCCAACAATATGGGTATGGGGATCGGTAAAAGTTAGAAAAATCCCCCCCTTTGGGTCTACTATGGCACCTCCTAGAATTCATCCTCCCCCTTATCTTTGAAGTACCTATCACACAAATATGTTACTGCGCACACTGACTACATAGTAAATAACTCATGAAATGTAGCAATTTCATAAGTTTCACTCGATTGTTTTTTGGGAGGGCAAAAACTTATTGGTACTCCCTCGTATGGCAAAAATCGTACTATACAAGAAAGGTATGTTTCCTTTAAAATCAGATACCATTTTCAGATATTCTATTGAATGTGTGTATTTCATGTTCTGAATGTGTGTACGTCAGTGTTCTGAATGTGTGTACGTTCGTGTTTTTCAGAGAATTATATACAGTAGATTGGAAATTTACATCAAGTTGTTATGTATTTATAAATTACAAGCCTTCAAAAGTGGACGTGCAAAGGACGATCTCTATCCAAACGTCTTATATCAAAGATTACATTTTTAAATTTTAAACAGATTACATTAAATAGCAGCTTAAATATCTTGACTACGTCCGTAAAAGGCCTCTTGCTACCAGTCATTTCTGGGAAGGAAAGAAAATTCACAACGAATCCGAGAATAGTTCGTAGTCGTAGTCAAGGGTTTAAGTAGGGATTTGCCTTTTTTCTGTTGAAAAAATCGATTTTTTATATTTTCCATTTTTCTATTCCCACATATTCTGCAGATAATAATCTGCAGTACCATTTGGTCGAATTCAAAATTCCTTCGTAATTATTTGGTGCTTTAGTTGCAGCGCTTCCTCAGGGTTACGTTGTTTTAGAGCCATATAAATGCATTTTACGCAAAATGACTTTTTCAAACTGGGCGGGATCGGAACGCAAAAACTGATCTTGCAATTTTTTAAAAATTAAACGTAATATAATTTATTGGAGCTTGGACAACATTCAGCCATTTTTATAAGATATAAATATTTCTAGAAGCTCTCCAAAGTGCGGAATAAAGGGGCCATATATAGACCCTTTTTTCCAATGTCTGTCACTTTGTTGATTTTCTATTTTTTTTTTTTTTAATCTTAAACTATTTGAAGCTCCTGACAATATTACGTACTTTCATAATCATTAACAAAAATGGATTGCAGACAACTCTGGCGATCTATTGGATCCCGCTCGATGGGATGTGTGTGGCGCGCACGGTATGACATTCACCCGCACAACTCCAGCCACATCATAAGTTTTTTTATTAATCCTTGACTGAGGGAAAAATTAAAATGTTGTTTTCTCAGTATTTTTTTTTAATGATAAAAAATTATTATTTTTTCAACAGCATATAACTAGTCGGATGTACCAATCCCAAAACTTTCTTCTATCTCATACACGTTAATACTTTAAAATTTGCTATCACACTGCCAAAATTAAATGGCAATCTATGCATCTCATGAGGATTCTAACGATATGAAATTCCGTGCATTAGTTCTTGAGATATGACTATCGCTGAAATCGTCTAAATTCAGCAAAATGCTGCCTAGCAGCGCCACCTATTAGGTGATTTATACCAAATCCTAATCAGCAACAATTTATGTCAACGTCTGACTGAATCTGAAGTTTGGAGAAAATCCGTACATTAGTTTTTGAGATAGAGCAATAGCGAAAATCGTGAAAATTTCTGCATAGCAGCGCCACCTATTGGGTGATTAACACCAAAACCTAATTAACAACAACTTGTGTCAACATACAACTAAATCTGAAGTTAGATGAAAATTGGTCCATTAGTTCTATTGATAGAGCTATTGAGGCAATCGTGGAAAAGGCAGCAGAGAAGCGCCACCTGTTGGGCGATTTACACCAACACCTAATCAGTAGCAAGTCATATCAAGGACTAACTTAATCTGAAGTTTGATGAAAATCCGTGCGTTAGTTCTTAAGATAGAGCTATTGGGGAAATCGTGTAAATCCTGCAAAATTCATCATAACAGCGCCACCTGTTGGGCGATTTTCACCAAAACGTAATCATCATCAATTCATATCAAGGACTAACTAAATCTGAAGTTTTATCAAAATCCGTGCATTAGTTCTTGAGATAGAGCTATTGCAAAAATCGTGAAAAATGCAGCATTGCAGCGCCACCTGTTGAGCGATTTACACCAAAAACTAATCAGCATCAATTTGTATTAGGCACTAACTGAATATCAATTTTTATTAAATTCCGTGCATTAGTTCTTGAGATAGAGCGCCCACAAAATTTGTGTCACATACACACAGACAGACAGACTCACAGAGTCACAGACAGACATTTTGTAAAAACATGTTTTTTGGAATCTCTGACCCCTAAAACGTGTAAATCCGTCGAAAACCGGAATTCGAAAATTTTCATGAATCCAATACTTTCTTCTTGTAAAGATAGAAGAAAGTAAAAAACATAGTTACACACACCCCTTGAGAGTATTAATAATTACTTAATATTTTAAAAATTGCCTTACATCTCTACAAATATATAAATTTGAAGAATGCTTCCACTGCAGTAAAAACTGCAGCTTAGTTAGTTCACGGCGGCGAGAAGATTAATTTTTTTTTTAAAATGTTCTTCAAATGATACTAAATAATAAGAAACAACTCGGAAATAAAATCTTTCATTCTGTTCCAAAAAAAAAAAAAAAAAAAAAAAAAAGGCAATTTAACAAATTACAACGCGACAAGAATCGCCTGCGACTCATACGTATTATCCACCTGAAACTTACGTATTATCCAAGCATTTCATTGGCTGTTCGGGAAAAGACTTTTCCATCGTCAGATTTCCAAGAAATCTAACGACACATTTTAAATGAAATTTTATTCTTAAACTTCTAAACATCCGACAATATTACATTTTATACCGTCGGATAGAGAAAAAAATGTACTTTAAAATGCAATTTGTTTGAAAGCTGTATCTCAATTTGTTTCTGAGTTATTATTTTTTTTTGTAGTTTTTATTACATTTTTGTCATAGTGGCAACAGAAGGTATCCATCTCTGTTGGATGTAAAGGGAAATACAGATTACCGTATAGACCAATCAGAAAACGAATAAAATGCGGATTAAACCAATAAAAACCTTCAGATATGCTTTTAATTTCCTACCATGACAGAGGACAATAACCATTTTTCCAAATGGTTAAAAAAAAAAATTCTCGGCCGTCTACAGGGGGACCCTCCCCCCCCCCCCCTTAATTTTCCAATTCATTCTTACTCTGAATTACTTTCGAAGAGACAATTTTTTTTTTTTAAGTTTGGGATATAATAGTATTTACGCGATATGCTATGTATTCTCGGAATAATCAAATTTAAATAATACGAAATATGTGGTGAAAAAAAAAAAAGTTTAAATGCATAGTTTTATTCTTTCATTTTTTTTAAAATTTAAGACAAGAAAATGTGTGTTTTTATGATTGAAAAAAATAAAGCTCTAAAATGTTAGTTAACGTATAAAATAGTCAAATTGAAGTCTTTCTTTAACTATTAATGATATACGTGCAAAATTAAAATACCGAATATCTCTAAGATATCTCATAGATTTTATTTAATATGTGGTTTTGAAGGAACAGAGTAAGGAATTTTACTCTAAGTAGCATCTTTAAAGACGTTCCATTTTCTGTTGCAAATTCATTTTCAACATCAAAGGTTTTGTAAACTAGATTAGCATATTTCAAAACCATTACACGAATTTGTAAGTTACATGTTACTAAAAGTGGATGTTTAAAATCTATTCGCACGGTATTTTACATTAAGAATTATTATTTAAAATTTTTCGATTTATTCAGATGTCGTATCCATTGGCAGAATTCAGCGAGCTACGATCTTTACTTTAAAACTCACCCATACTCTTAATTATTTCTTGGAGATACAAATTATTGATTGCAAGACAATAACTTTAAGAGTGTGCTTTGTTATCAATGTTTTCTAATATGCTTAGGATATTGCGGAAAATAAAATTTACAGAAGATATCGTTAATTAAGTGAAAAGCAGCCTCGTTAGTTTGATGTATTAAAATCACCGAACCCACTGATGGATATCTTATTGAATTTCGCTTTAAAAGTTTTCAGGCGTAATCACCCGTAATCTGGCTACCTCCGTAACAACAGCCTTAGTCTTGAAGTGACCGCTATTGCGCTTGTTCTGTGACTAAAAACTGTTGTAAACCCTTAAAGAATATTAAAATGTAGCATTAAAAATGGTGTTCACGAATATAAATGTGGTTCAAATTATTTAATTTTTAACCCTTTATCTAATGACGGTTCTTTTAAGTGCCCATAAAAATAACTTGTTATAAAATTCATTTAATACATCGAATAGTAAATACAGTTTAGAATGAGTTATAGATGCTTCATTTTATCTTGTTCCAAAAGCATTATTGGTTAAATAAAACACAAATATTTTTAAAAGGATGATTTCTTTTGTCTTTGAATCTTTTCGTTTTTATTTTGGTGTTGAAGGGGGGGGGGGGGGGGGGGCAGTTCGGAAATATATCTCTATTTCTATTGTAAGGACATTATATTTGTACATTTCCTATTTCTACAAAATACTAAGGAAAGTATTTAAAATAAAAGATTTTTGTATTGTTATAGATATTGCACAAAATCCCTGTAAATTCAAATTTAGTTAATCCTCTTAAATCCTTCAATTCTTATAAAATCATTTAGAGAATGGATTGAAGGGAGATGATAAAAATAACTCGGTGACTCAAATAATCAGAAGGTTTTGTAGAAAAATAAACTTTATTAACATAACAACACATAGTCAAATATTCGCCATCGTCACTGACAGAATAATCTGCCGCTCCCTGCAGAGTTCGAATGTTACTGCGTCACGTGACTTCAAAAGCTCTCCGCAGAAAACGCGGGGGGAGGAAATGCGCCTCATTGCTATTGGCTGGCTCCTCGCGCGCGAGAGAAAGAAATAGCAGACGGTTACAGAGTATGCCCCCAGTGACGAAGTCGCGATTACAGAAAGGTAGCAATTAATAAGATACACAAGAAAAGTCTTGAGTATAATTAAAGTACATATGATGCAAAAAAAATAGAAAATATATTATGCATTACATGAAAAACAATACTTTTGAGAAGGAAATAATATGCACACTATATACATCAAATGTTTTAAACAATATAATCCGTAACGAGATGTTTCGGAAAACGAACTTTACGACCAGATTTGGTGGTAGGGTGTTCAACAGGAGTAATTGGAAAATTTATGGGCTCATTTTGTTTTTGAGGTTGGGAAGGTGAAATAGAATCTGCTAATTGATACGCAGGTTTAATGCGATCAATAGATACAGTACAGCGCTTCCCGTTTAATTCCAAGTCAAACGTTTTCTCAGACCTGTCAATCACTCGATGAGGTCCTGTATAAGGGGGTGATAAGGCAGGATTGACTTTATCTGATCTAAGAAACACGTGTGAACAGGTTTTTAATGAGGGATTGACATAAATTCTAGGATTGCCGTGCATTGCAGTGGCAATGGGATTTAACTTTCTCATTTTTTCAATTAACTCAGTGACGTATGTAAGAGTAGGTGGTTGATTTATAGTTTCAGTGTTTATGAGATCAGAGGGTAGTCTGATATTTGTGCCATAAACAAGTTGAGCACAGGTCGCTTGGATATCAGTTTTAAGAGCAGTGCGTAAACCAAGTAAGACAATGGGGAGGATTTCAGTCCATTGAATTTGATTGTTAGCTTTAAGAGAACTCTTAAGATGGCGATGGAATCTTTCAATAAAACCGTTAGACTGTGGATGGTATGCTGTAGTTCTGATGCGTTTACATCCTAATCTATCTGTAAGCTCTTTGAAAAGAGTGGACTCAAAATTTCTACCCTGATCAGTAGTGATGGTAACAGGGGTTCCAAATCTGGAGATCCAACTGTGTATCAATGTACGAGCAGTTGTTTCTGCAGTCATATCAGATGTGGGTATAACTTCGGGCCATCTCGTGAACCTATCAATGATGATCATGCAATACTGATTGCCATCAGATGATGGTAAATGTCCGATAAAATCAATATGAATATGGGCAAAACGAGCATCAGGTTCAGAGAATGTACCAATTGGTGATTTGGTGTGTTGAAAGATTTTAGCTTTTTGACATTTCGTACAGCTGCGAACCATAGATTTTATGTCCTTACGCATGCGAGGCCATACAAATCGTTTGGAAATTAAATCTAATGAAGCTGAGATACCAGGATGCGAGAAATAATGCAAGGTTGAAAAAACTGATTGTCGCATACTTTTAGGAACAAATGGTCGAGGATGTTTTTGTGACATATCGCAATATAAATGTACATCTTCGAGTGGAAAATAATGTTTTTCTAATTTTAATGAAGTGGTGTCAAATTCGAGAAGTTGTTTTAGCTCTTCATCATTTGTCTGAGCAGTGGCAAACTCTTTAAAATCTAACACATTAGGAGAAATTGAATCTATCTCAATTCGAGATAATGCATCGGCCACAATGTTGTCAGAGCCTTTAGTATATCTAATATCAGTAGAAAACTGTGAAATATAGTCTAAATGTTTCAATTGACGTGGGCTACATTTATCAGGGTTTTGTTGAAATGCGAATGTAAGGGGTTTTTGGTCTGTATAAATAATGAAATTCCGACCTTCTAGCATGTGTCTGAATTTTTTTATAGAACAATAAATAACAAATAATTCACGATCATAAGTAGACCAAATTCTTTGAGATTTCTTTAATTTACAGGAATAAAATGCTATTGGTTCCCATTGGTTTTCGGAGAGTTGCATTAAAGATCCACCAATTGCGACATTGCTGGCATCGACCCATAAGCTTAGCTGGGCGCCAGGAATTGGATGTCGTAATAATGTAGCTCGAGCTATAGCTTCTTTTGAAGCAGTGAAGGAAAGAATGGCTTCATCGTTCCATTGCAATTGCTCAGTTTTGTTAGCATTGGAACGGGGATGCTTTTTCGTATTTTTCTGTCCTTCTAAGAATTTAACGAGTGGAGCTAAAATATCGGCAGCTTTGGGAATGCACCGTCGATAAAAATTGAAAAGACCTAAGTAGAGTCTTAGTTGAGTTAAGGTAGAGGGCTGGGGGAAATCTAGGATGCATTTTACACGATCAGGTAAGGGTTCAATTCCTTCAGCTGAAAGTTTGAATCCTAGAAAATCGATAGTGGATTGGCCAAATTTACATTTATCAACATTAATACACAGACCATACTCTTTAAGTCTAGAAAACAACAACTCAAGGTGTTCTAAATGTTCAGTTTCATTATTTGATGTAATTAGAAAATCATCAAGGAATGCGTAAACAAATCCTAAGTCACGAATTACGTCATCAATAAATCGTTGAAAAGTTGAGGAAGCGTTACAAAGGCCGAATTGCATACGAGTGCTTTCGAAAAGTCCGAATGGAGTGCAAATCGCAGTTTTATGTACATCATCAGGATTTATGGGAATTTGATGGTAGGCTTTTACAAGATCAATGTGACTGAAGATTTGTTTACCATGTAATTCAGCAGTGAAATCTGCGATACAAGGGATAGGATATTTCTCTTTAACAATTTGTGCATTTAGAGCACGATAATCACCAACAGGTCTCCAATCGACAGATCCTTTCTTCGGCACCAGGTGCAAAGGCGAAGAGTAATTACTTTTAGAAGGTCTCATATGACCGAGTTGTAGCATGTGCTGAAATTCAGCTTTGGCAATTTTTAACCGATCTGGAGCTAACCGTCTAGGCTTAGCAGCGACTGGAGGGCCCTTAGGGTTTATATAATGCACAGTATTATGCTTAACTGGTTGGTTAGGATCCGGTAATTTCGTGATTTCAGGAAATTTAAATAATAATTTACCATATATATCATTTACAACATTGGGTTTCACAGAAAATATATTACAAGTACTTAATATAGCAGGAGCTTTTAAATTAGTAGTGGAATCAATAAGACGACGATTCCGTAAATCAAGTTTTAAATTAAAATTATGCAAAAAATCAGCTCCTAAAATAGCACATGAAACATCACAACTATAAAAAGAATATGTAAAATTTCGGCGTAGGCCTAAGTTGATATTAATACATTTACGACCATACACATTAATTTTTGTGCCATTAGCAGCACGAAAGGTTTGGAGAACAGGCTTAGTTTTGTCATTTTTATTCGTGGCCACAAGTGAGGCATCAGATCCAGAATCGACTAGAAAATACATACCTGTATTTCTGTCTCTAACGAAAAGGCGACGAGAAGGTGCTGGGGAGAAGTCCGTCGCCGCTACTCTTCCCGCTTCTGGTTTTCCGAATAAGAACAAGGCGCTAGGCACTTTTTTGCTTTTTCTTGATATTTTTGGTGATACCAACACAATGTTACACCCCGATGGCGGGACTGAGAACGATTACGCTGATGGTTATCACTTCTAGATACACTTCTTGAACGACGAAGATGAGCGACCTCTTGGCGTAATGCTTGGATTTCTTTTACGAGCATATCAATGGCTGGTGGTGTCTGAGATTCAGTTGTTGGTGTTCGAATCGAAACAGAACTAATGTTGGAAGGCGTTAATTCAATTATTCTATCAGCAATATCCGCCGCTTTATCTGGAGTAATTTTTTCAATGGAAGCTAGAATCGTTTGCACAGTGGTTGGCATTTGTTGAGTAAACAGTTCTAAAAGAAGATCGTTACTAATATTATGGCTTTCAGCCCGTCTTTTCATTAATCGGAGTAATTCAGTTGGTTTTCTGTCACCCAGGCTTTCTCCAGCTAGCAGTTTCCGTATTTCTAAAGTACGACTTTCACCACAACGTTCGATAACTTTTGCTTTCAAAATCTGATAAGGATCAGTAGGATCAGGACTCATAATTATATCTCGAACCATAGTTGCAGTAGCAGGCGGTAGATGCGCTACAACATAATTATATTTTGTTTTCGACTCAGTAATAGCTTTGGGAGTAGCTAAGTCGAATGTGCTTTCCAGCATATGAAACCATAATGTAGGGTCCACAGGGATATAGGGTGGAATGACTACGGCAGATGTTTCAGCAGTTGCCATTTTGCTAGTTAAACAAAACGTTCCATGAAACAGTTGTAGGTTCAAAAATCCGCGGTCATCATTTTAGAGAATGGATTGAAGGGAGATGATAAAAATATCTCGGTGACTCAAATAATCAGAAGGTTTTGTAGAAAAATAAACTTTATTAACATAACAACACATAGTCAAATATTCGCCATCGTCACTGACAGAATAATCTGCCGCTCCCTGCAGAGTTCGAATGTTACTGCGTCACGTGACTTCAAAAGCTCTCCGCAGAAAACGCGGGGGGAGGAAATGCGCCTCATTGCTATTGGCTGGATCCTCGCGCGCGAGAGAAAGAAATAGCAGACGGTTACAATCCTTTTAAAATTTATTAAATGATTATTTATATCTTCTAATGTAGCTTCAAAAATTCACGAAAGATGCTTTAGAAGATAAAATTTTCATGAATTCATAATTTAGGCAGATCAATTTTAGCGAACTATATTATATAAATAAATTTAAAAAATCAAAAAACCCGACTGCGTAAAAAGCAAATTAATTAATTATTTCTCATCAGTGTGAAAGTATTTTTTTATATTACTTACCTATTTTTTATTTACTTGTATTGATGACTTTTAAGTTGTGTTTAATTGTTAGTTCCTATCTATAAACACTGTTTTGATGAGGCCTATAGATGTCTATTACGGTTAGAATTGCAGTAAAACTAGAGATTCTACCTACACAACTTCCAGCTTGTGTAATATTTAAACGGAGCTTCTGGGAGTAAAATAGTCAATGAAACATCGTCTTCATTTTGAAAGGCCTCCACCAGTAGCTGAGAGGTTATGCTCTCGAAGCTGGTAGACGGGAGGTGCTGGTTTCGATTCCAATCGCGCCCGTCGGCCTAATCGTTCGGAGTTTTCGTGGTTTTCTTCGAGCCATGGATTTACATTCGTAAATACGGGTTAGGTTCCCTTAGAAAGACCCCCAAGGAGGGCACTCTCCCCCCCCCCCCTTGGGCCTATATCCCTAGTGTAGATAATCGGCCGTTAAAAATCAACCAACCAACCAACCATCATTTTGAAAGAACCTATCCAATGATATGCCACTCAATAGGGTGCGTACACACTCAGAAATGAATACTCAGATTTCAAGCAATTTTCTTTGTTTTTGACGAAACCGTTTCCTGGGAAAATGTTCCGAGCGAATATTTCGTCAAACTGATGAAATTACTTTCTTCACTTGCTTGAAGATATAAATTTCGTCAAAAGTTTCGTCAAAACAGGGCTGGTGCTGTCATCTGTCGAACATTTTGGAAGCGCCCGTATTTATTGACAGGGAGAACAAAAAATTCACTTCTTGTTTTTCTAGGGGTGATTCGAACCCGTGGACTTTGGCATAGGAGACTGTTGCTCTATTCTTCGTTATTGGTTACTTGGTCTTCGTTATTGGTTACTTGTTTAGATGTGCTTTTAGATTCATGTACTGAATTCTGCTGCATATTTATATTTTTATAAGGTAGATTATAATTTTATCGGTGCTGCTATAATTTATGAAAGTTTTAAGTAAGGCTAATTTATTATTATGGTTTTCTCATAGTCAATGGATAATTATAATATGGCTTGGTGTATTTATTAGTGATTTTTTTTTGCTCAATGAATGATTAAAATATGGTCTGGTTAATTTGTTGCTCACAAATAACGAATTGTGAAATGCATATTGCGTGAGATTTTATCACTTTGAGTAGGTGGATAGGATTTTAAAACTTTACTGTTTATAAAGGGGAGAGGGATCAATTATGTTTATTTTTAATTTGATTGAAAACAGAAAATACTTCTTAAATAAATTAAAAAAAAGATATCCTGGAAGTTTGAAATTTTATTCACCAAATTTTCTTTTTGAATGGTTATGAAGAACACAGGAAATTTATTCTTTTCGAATTAAAACATAACGAACAACAACAAATAAATAAATAAGTAAATAAAATAATAAGCATTCCTATAAATTTTAACAGCTAAATAAATAACTAATGAAGAAACAATAACTACCTATATTTCAGTATTTTCTGAAAAGCATCAAAAAGTGCTATTTTAAAATAAATCATTACAGGACTAACATAAACAAGCAAATATCTGCTTGCTAAAATCGCAGGATTTGAGGAGGAACTGCAACAGTTTCCTTAAAATGCATTGAGTCTGACCGGGAATGAGGCAAAACTTTCGTCAAATATTTGAGAGTTTACGTTTCGTTAAAAGTCACGTGATGTTGATGGGATATGATCGTCAAAAAAGACGAAATACAGCTCAAGGATTGTTGAAACGTCAAAGGTGAGAGTGTAAAAACTTTTTTTCGTCTCTACCGCCATTTTGCATTTTACGGCAGCCATTTTGAATTTATAAAAACAAAACTTAGCCTATAACCATCGGACGGCTAAGACGAATCGACAGAGACGTCATTCATTAAAATCCATTCAGCCGTTGGGATGTTTCGGACGTATAAAGAAATTCACATACCCAGATACGCGTGAAACGTATAACCCTTCTTAGAAGTTGGGTAAAAAGCGTAAATATGAAGATTCTCATAAACAGAGTGATATAAATATTATAGTACAATTGGACCTAATAAGCAACATTAATCGTTCGACAACAAATTGTGTTAAGGTAAATAAAAACTAATTCAGCTCTGGAACTTGGCGATTTCGATCGTCCAAATGTAGCATTGTGTCGATTTATGGAGCATTTTGTCGGCCGGAAGATACTGCTCAAGATATTCTTAAATGTTGTTGTAAAATTTCTGGATAATCGCAATGTATATATAAATAAAAAAGAAAAGTACCAAGTTAAACTGATGGCAATGAGGTCACAGGCTATTCACAATAATTGTGTATTATACACTTATTTCAAAGAATAATGCAACTGGAAAAATAAATTAAGGGGGGCATCAGCACCCCCCCCCTTTTCTCCTCTTTATACTTAACCAATGAGTCTCCAAATGTTATCAGAGAAGCTCCTTATAAAAAAAACCGATATATCAAATTTGAAGCAAATCGGATAGAAAACCCCATTTATATAAATTAAGGGAATATTAGCCCCCGTTCCCTCCTTCAAACTTAAACAATGAACCTTTAAACGTTATCAGGAAAGCGCCTTATCAGAATTAACCGGTATGCCAAATTAGAAGCAAGTATGATAATTCTGGATGAAAAATCCATTTATCTAAGTTAAGGGGGTGGGGATTAACCCCCCGTTCTCCCCTTTTTCCTTAACCAATGAACTCCCAAAACTAATCAGGGAAGCACCTTATCAGAATGAACCTAGAAATTTTTTTGAAGCAAATCGGATATTTCTATCAAGAGTTATCGCATTACGTACATACGTACATACATACAGAACCGACTCTCAGTCTTTGATAGCCTGTGAGCTAAATAAGGAATGTATACTTATCCTTATTTTATTTAAGTAAATTTGTTATATAAGCGACTAAAAAAAAATACAATTTTGGTATAAATAAACATTATACATCAAAGAAAGGTGGGATTTTACAGGTAAATAAATTGTAGATGCGACCGGTGGTTTACAAAAGAACACTCTAAAATTGGTGCTCTGTAGATGTAAATAAACTCTAGTAAGGATGTTTAACGGATATATATATATATATATATATATATATATATATATATATATATATATAACTGCACTTAAAATGGTGTATCAGCACTTAACAGAGAATGAAATGCTTGTTCATCCAATTTTGTGGGTATTTCATTACCGAATTTGGAGTAAAATTACTCCTCAGTTTTTATAGTATAGATTTTCTTCATTTCTTCCTAATCTATTAAACCAATACTTTGAAACTCATGTTTACCGAGTAACGCCTCATTAAATAAAAGAACTCTGCCATAAACATAGAAAAATGCTACTTTAAACCCAAATATTTTTTCATTTTTACTATCACATTTTATTTCTGTCTTTATGTGACTAATAATTGTCGTTGCATTTTCGTTTTGTTTCTCTGAACTTATAACAAAATTCTAAATTTATTTACTTTATAAAATTAAAGAATTTTTGGCTTACGTAATCATTTCATATACCTGTATAGTAGTATTCATTAAAAAATAAAAAATAAAAATATTAAGAAAAGGAAATGGCAATTTTTAAATTACAATATGCAAATAAATTTAAAAACATTGCGAAAGTTTGCCTTTGTATTTGGTAGTATATATTTCTTTTTTAAATTTAATTAAGTTGACGTATTTGATAATTTAGGAGAATTTTCACAATTCTTTCTTAAAATATTAAAATGTCATACATTATATATATATATATATATATATATATAAACTTTTATGTAGAGTTCTAGAAGTATTGAAAAAAACATGTTTTTGCTTTTTTTTGCTTTTTTCGCTTCTTTGCATTGTACAAGTTTAAATTGTGTTGAAAATATTTTTTTCAACTGCTTCAAAGACTTTCAGATTAGTTATTTGCGCGTAGCTCTATTAAAATTGAATAAAACAAATGTTAATAAATTAAAGTCATTTTTGCATATTTATGTACAGGTATTTATTCTTATCATCGGCCAGTAGCTTCTTATGAAACACAATGGTTTAAGATGTATACTTCTAATTATAAAAAAATGTAACAAATTAAAACTTTTATACAGTCCTTTAATACTGATATTTATAAAACGTTTTTCGTGATACAATAAGTAAACAAAAATTCCACTCTTTTATAACAAATATTTTCGAGTTACGATAGCTTGAGCTTGATAATTCAGTGAATTTTGGCATCAGCTATTTGCGTCTTTCTGTACTTTTCTATTATTCCAAACTGATCAACTATTCATAGTTTTTCTATACCAGGTTTAATTCGAACATTAAATATACAAACATTATCTATATGTATATTATGCTATCGTACGTGGCACAGAAATCGCGATTATTTGTTAATTGTTTATTGGCAACGCATCACATTGGTTATTGAACAGCATTTAATGCATCTCCATGCCTATAAGGAAGGTTACCATAGTGGGGGCCCTGTTCTGTCACCAAATGATGCGACGTTTGTAGCCAACTTGGCGATATAACGCCAAATTAGGCGACTAAAATTAGTCGGCAAAAATGGCGCGAACTTGGAGATATCTCTAATATTTCGCTAAATTCACATAGACTTCCATTGTAAAACCAATAGTTTTTACTTGCTTACAGAAAATCAACAAATTGAGATATTTTCATGCAACAAAAACTAATATTAGCTTAAAGGTTTATATTAATTATATTTTAGGGAGTCCAAGTAAATTAAATTATGAATAAAAGTAACATGATATAATGCTTATCACGTTTTTCCAAAGATAAATTTAAAAGAGACCAAACTGGTCACCAAGGGTGGCTAGTTTATTTGAATATATATTAAATGACTGATTTCTGTGAGGATACGTTAAAAGAATGTACTGCATATATGTAATAAATATTGGAAAACTATTTCCTATTTATTTAGACCAAACCATCATTCTCCAATAAGGGTTAACTTAGTCTGTTGTTTTGTACTTCTTTGGCAGCATATATTAAGATAATAATAGAAAAAATCACATGTTTAGCATAGTTTGACACATGTAGTATAGCAGTGTAAGGTGTCAAGCCCGGTTGTTAAGATAGAAAAAATGAAGTCTTCATTGAAAGTACTTCTCTCGATGATAACCGTTCCAAATTATGAGACTCGTGTGATAATATATTACTAAGAAATCAATCCTCCGAGTGTTACTCTATTTTTTTCCACAGAATATTTCATAAAACACAGGACGTCACGCTATCACATATTTAAAAAGTGATATCTAAAGCATTTTTAAATAAACATTTACGAACTCACATGTGACATGTACACATCAGTTTGACTAAATACATCCTAATACAACAGATATTTATAGAAGTAACAGGAAGTAATAGTCCAATACCCAGACATTTAAAATCGTCTCGTCTTAAACGCACTGTACAGAGACAACAAGATGAACAGGTTATGTGATATGGGGCATTCTCACAATCATTTCATTCGTGGAAAAAAAAATTTGGCGAAATTAAACTTGCTAAAATAACATTTTAATCTGAGAGACGAATGCCTTAATGATTCAAAATAAAGAAAAAATGGTCAGTAGCGAGAATTTTTTTATTTAACTGAGGTTTAAGATAAACTTGCGAGTTTAATTTTTCCTTACCATTTTAACCCTATAACTTTTTATTTTCTTCTAAATTTTTACTTATAATGAATTTGCATAGTACCCACAGGACATTTAAATAAAAAATAATACAAATGTAGTACTTTTAATACAGAATTTTTGTATAACATTGTCTTAAAGAAGGGACAGTAAGGTAAAAAACAGGACGAAATGGTAAAAAATCGACGAAATGGTAAAAAAAGAGACGGTAATGATGGAACGGTAAGGAAAATTACCACCTATTTTTAGGAAAATCATGTTAAGACTAAGTAATAGCCACAATGTTCATTGATTTTTAGAAACAGTTGTTAACATTGGATTAAATATATATATATATATTTTAATTTACCTCGAAAAGTGCGGGAATAAACCTTGGGGACGGTAAAAAACACAGTGCTTGAAATTGATATTTAAATGCTGATTTATATTCTGCAGTAAATTTACTGTCAAAGAATTTTAGATATTCTTTCTCTAGCATACTTCTACATGATCAAAAACTTGAAAAAAATTCTGTCGCTGCATCTGAAGTGATTTTCTGTATCATTTTAGAAGAGGGATGGTAAAAAAATCTAAAACCCAGGGACAGAGTTCAAAAAATAATATCAACCCTAAAAATGTGTGCAGGTTAATATTTAGCTACATATTTATATAAAACAATAGTTCCAGTTTCAGAAAAAAATTACATCGTATTATTTTTATTGAAACAATTTTATCCATACTGCTCCAAACTTCAAAATCAGCATCAGGGGCACGGGACGGTAAATAGGTTTTCCGTGTGTTTGGACCCCCCAACATCATCCAAAACTTATTTATCTCGTTAATATTGTTGTGCAATCATAGAATGAGATGTTTCCAAGTATATGAAATAAAAAAAAAACACAAAAAGTGTATTAAATAATAAATTATTATTCAGGGACATGAAAGTCAAAAGATTGTGAGAATGTCCCAGATAAATTACAGTTTAAAGTATTCAAAAACTGACTTCGTAACGTTGCAACACATTTACAATCGCAATCGATGAGGTGACTATTTCTATTCCGCACAGCGTTTACCGATTTCTATTTTGCTTACAACGAATAAGGGCGATCCTTCTAAAAATAATCCCAAGGTACACGATGCGGGGTCTGTATAATGACGAGCAAAATCAAGATCAATATATGTATATATATATATATAATTACTTTGATTTTGCTCGTCATTATATTCAGGGTGATTCTAAATTGTTTTATAAAATAAGAGGTGTGATAGTATCTATCAAGACAACCAATAATTACCATAGAATATGCGGTCGCAAATCATTTATTAAGTCACAAATACAGGGTGTCTCAGCCTAGCTGAAGTAGGCTTGTGGATAATAATTTTGCGAAAAATAAAAATATTGCAATAAAATTGTAACGATATGTACCTTATTTTGTATGAAATATGATAACATCACAAACAGTTCTGGAAAAACAGGGTGCTCACGCAATCGATGATACTGTATGAACTGATCATCACAGTGCTAAATGTGGAGCGTCAAGTGCATACTGATGGTGCGTATAATGAAAACTTTTACCACTTTTTTGTGTTATCATATTTACAACAAAGATGAGCATATCTATTAACCCTTAAATGCCTGATTTTTCAAAAATCGTTGTAATAATGTTTTTCGGCTTTCATTTTTTTAAATAAATCATGGGAAAAATTCTTTAAAAAATCATATTTTGTTTTAAATATGGTTTACGGCTACAAAACTGTTTGTTACTAATCGGCAGTACTGGTGTTTAATTGAAAAAATAATTTTCCTTGATAAAATTCTATAACATTAAACACACAAGAATTTTGGGAACTATAATAAGAAATAAATTTTACTTGCTCACTGCAGAGCAAAATAGGGTATTTCGCAAGCTTCCAAACAAAACAAAAAGAACAAGTAGTCACAACTGAAAAAATAAATCTATCTTTATTCTTAAACAGCACAAGTGTTGCCATCTACATGTTGAAAATCGATTTAATAATATTTTCAGAATGTATTTTATTGGCAACATTAGGCATTATAGCTTCAGTATTATTCTAATAATATTTTAGAGCCTAAATTGGGTATGTTGCCGAAAAGCAACACCCGGCATTTAAGGGTTAAAAGTTTCATTATAATATACTTCAGTTTTCCGAAAGTGATCCCCGTCAAACAAAGTTGGATAAGGGTAGAACACCCTGCATTTTTGATTAAATGGGTAGTTTGCGACCCTATGTTCCATGTTAATTATTGCTCGTCTGGATGAGTACTATCAACCATTTTATTTTGTAAAAAAAAAATTAGAATTACCCAGTATATCTCAGAGTAACTCTACTGATTAGCAGGAACAATAATCATTGTGCTTAACTGAAGGAGTAAAATATTGAACTCTATGGAAAAATTATATAAATATTTTTTAGAACAAAAGATATTTTTTTGAAAACAGGGCTACATAACGCATTGTTTTTTATCTTTGGCCTATATATACATGAAAATTTTGAAAGCAAAATGAAAATGGACTAGAAAAACAGCTAAGTTTAAAGAATATCTCATTGTCTGAAATATAACGAATTTAGTTATTTTGTGTGCTATTTAATTCATATTCCTATGACAATGGGCTAAGGAAGAGTTTTTGGAGACTTTTGGGAAAATATCGTATTACAGCAGCATTTAATAGATACTATAACTTTTTAATATTTTTTTGCATTTCATTGCGCATGATTCGTTTAGAAATGTAATCTGAATTTTAAGGGTGTTCCCAAATCGTAAAGGACAACTTTCTGACATAAGTTTTAATTTATTTTTGTTCGAAAATGCATGAAACTAGCTGGTGTTGTTGTTCAGAAACTATGTAATTGAGCTGTTTTCTTTTTTCATTTTTTTGAAAACGCAAGAGATCTTTGAGCTATTAACATAATGTCAAAGCGGGCGTTTTGAACAGAATTTCCGCGCGAAGGGAGAAAGTGCACACAAGAGCGGGCGAAAAACGGGATTGTCACGTGAATGAATTCGCTTATAACTCAATAGGTAATTGATTGATCAAAAAATGGAAAAAACAGTTCCATTCCAAATCGCTTTCATGGCCAGGCTTTCCAATTTTGTATCTTTCCGTTAAAAAATGAATTTGTAAACATGTCAAAACGGTTTTCGCTTAGTGCGCAGAGCAGTTAATAACAGCCTTAAATATAAAAGTGAAATATATGCTTAAAATAAAAGAATCGCCAACGGGGCAAAGAAAATTAAGTAAACTTTTATTATTAATATTACAATAATACCTCGACTTACGTCAGAAATTCCTTCTAAGATTAACGACGTAAATCGGAAAAGATATAAGTAGAAAACGACGTAAGTCGAGGTACATTTAGATACGCAAAAAGCATAAGTAATAAAAAATTTCCAAAATCTAATGAAGATATTCTGTTATATTAGGAATTGTGGTTACATACATTTAACATTAGCAAAACAATACGCTTGCAACTTTTTACGGTTTCCGAAATAGCTCTATCTCAAAAACTAATGCACGGATTTCCATCAAACTTCAAATTCAATTAGAAGTTGACATAAGTTGTTGCCGATTAGATTCTTCTATGAATCACCTAACTGGTGGTGGTGCTATAATGCCTTTTACAGGAATTATTATCCTGTACGAGATAGAAAAAAGCTTTGGGATTGCCACATCCGATTAGTTCTTTTTTACTTTATGAAACTGTTTTCAAGAGCAGAATGCGTTTTCTAAGCTTTTTTAAGTGAATTGTTTTATTTGTTTGTCACTATCACTTAATTGTCGCGGGAACGTTTCCCTTCATAAAACCAAATAATTCTTCAAAAATGTTCAATGTGCGTCTTAATTAAGAAATTTTTTCCATGTCAGACGACGTAAATGCGGGTTGACGTAAGTTGGGGTACTACTGTATTACTAAATGATAAAACAAAAATGAAATTATAATAAGAAAGGATAAGACATACACTATCATTACTATATGTGGATAGTAACAAAAGTAATTGTTAAGACAAAATAACACTCGATTGAAAGAAATGTAACATTAATAGTACACCAGGCAAGAAAGGGTTAATAAAATTTGGAACAGATGTCTAAGTTCCCACGTCCGCCATCTTGGAATTTCTCTTGGTCTGAAAACCCTTTTTCCGCCAAGTAGTAAATGTCACCAAGCACCGGTTTATACGCATGTTTCGCTTAGCGAAAATAAAATGTAAATAATAAACAAAATTCGCTAAAGTGGCAAACAGTAATCTTGTATGAGCGCTTTGCGCACATTAACTGAAAAAAAACATCACTGCATTCAGCAGTTCTCCCGGTGTAGCGTTCTCAAAATTCAGCAGTTCTCGCTTTCTAGCAATCTCAAAATGTAAAAAAAAACTCTTAAAGCAGCAAAGTATACATAAAAAACGAAACTCACTAAAGTGGCAATCAGTAATCTTGTATGAGCGCATCGCGCACATTAACCGAAAAAAACCATCACTGCATTCAGCAGTTCTCCCGGTGTAGCATTCTTAAAATTTAGCAGTTCTCGCTTTCTAGCAATCTCAAAATGTAAAAAAACTCTTAAAGCAGCAAAATATACATAAAAAACGAAACTCGCTAAAGTGGCAATCAGTAATCTTGAATGAGCGCTTCGCGCACATTAACCGAAAAAAAAAACATCACTGCATTCAGCAGTCCTCCCTGTGTAGCATTCTTAAAATTGAGCAGTTCTCGCTTTCTAGCAATCTCAAAATGTAAAAAACTCTTAAAGCAGAAAATATACATAAAATTATCAACATACCTTAACAAATTTCTGCTTTCTTGAAAGCTCCAGCACGAAATCTCTCTCATAACTCCACCGTCATTTTCCAAAATAGGCTTTTGAATACGCATTGAGACACAATAAACAAGCCTATTTTTCTTCTCAAAATTTCCTCATATTTCTTAATTACTTCAGCAAAAGCGTTTAAACGGATTACTGAAACCGTAGCCAGTCAAATACATCCAATAAATTTAACATAAAAATAAAAAGACAGAACGTACAACACGATATCAAAATACATCCGCAAATCTACCACTTCTCAGGGGTTGCCAGAACACAACACGTCAGAATACACACGTCACACGGGGTTCCACGTATCGAGGTTGACATATCTATAAACACCACCAACACGCCAACAAAAAATCGCCAAACAATTCAAAACAACGGCTGAGGGAACATAAGGCATCTAAGTCTAAGATTTCCCTATAGTACTGTTTCTTTATCTATGTGATCTATTATGCTCAATAACAAGTGAAACGATTCCATAATGTCTTCTGTGATTATTTTTAGGTTTTAGCTCCAGTATTTATATTGAATTTTACTTTTCAATAAAATTCTTTCTCATAAATATCAAATCAAACCATTTACTATTAAGGTTTAAGCTATTATTCCATTAGGTGTAGATAGGTGAAAAATACTGCTACATGTCTTAAATTTGTGTTTCATTTGTATTTTATTGGTTTATTTATTGATTGATGAATGTTTTAATTTTTTATAGAACAATAGCTGGAAACAAATGATGAGCCATTATTTATACTAAGAGCAAATGATTTTTTCTCTCGTAATCGTTTGCACGCAATAGAGATAGATTTGAAAAGAAATGCATGATTGAAAATTATTTTTAAAATATTAAAAATTGAGTTACATGCGATACATGTTTCATACAAATTGCGATATAGTTTTCAAACAAATTTCATTTGAGCAATTCTGTTTAAAAACTCGCCTGTTTCAAGATTTAAAAAAAAAATCGAGTTTTCTCTATCAATCTATTCTATTGGCGAACATACATCGACACAAAACTTCAATCTGCAGAAAAAAAGTTTTATCGTGTATTTCTTCATTGTAAAAAATCTTGGTTTACAATGAAAAACAATGGACGCTGTCAGTGGTGTTTCGCAATTTCCCAAACTTTGATTTTCTGGATAAAGCGAGTTTTGAAACTCGCGTCCTCGTTTGAAAGTATATTTCTTTATCCTATTAGACGGTGTAGAAATTGAAAATATGTGGTATTTATAAGTTTAAAACTGCAATAAAAGTTACTAAAAGATAAATTTAACCCTTAACCGAAAACGTCAAAATGCTGTGCCAAAACAGAAACGTCTGTGAGACTGCTAAATTTCAAAAAGTGCTATACAATTTTAAAAAGAAAATAACTCTTAATAATTTGCCAAATAGTGAACTTAAACACGTAATCTTTTATATCAATGCATTAACAGGGCCAATCTATACTCCTATTATAAAGAGGAAAAAATTGTTTATTTGTCGGAGGTAAGCTCTGGAACTACCGAACCGATTCCAAAAGTAATGGTATCAAAATGATGGTGTGAGTCCAACTTAGAACATAGGCTATATCTTATGTCGGTGCCACTACCCCAAAGGGGGTGTAGGAGAAAAAAACGTTCTAAAAATGCGAATTTAGCGTTACTGAAGGGCCTAGAAAGATGAAATTTTGAGTATTAGTTAATTATAAGATATAAATGATGTCTAAGAACAGTTCTTAAACAATTCGAAATTTAAAAGGGGTGAAAATGCACAAAAAGCGTTCTAAAAAACGTTCTAAATGGTAGTTTCCACACAATCTCAGGAAATACCAAACCGATTTAAAAAATATTGGTGTCTTAATGATGGTGACAACGCTTGCTCCAAGATAGGCTATGTTTTATGTCGGTGTCACTGCCCCAAAGGGGGTGCAGGAGCAAAAAACGCTCTAAAAATGCGATTTATGTGTTACTGAAGGGCTTAGAAATATGAAATTTGAAATATTAGCTACTTATTAGAGATAAAGGATTTCTAAGAACAGTTCTTAAACAATTCGAATTTTGAAAGGGATGAAAATGCGCGAAAATCGTTCTAAAAAACGTTCTAAATGGTGGTTTCTGCACAATCTCAGGAAATACCAAACCGATTTAAAAAATAATGGTGTCAAAATAAGGGTGTCAAAATGACGGTGACAACCCTTGCTCCAACATAGGCTATGTTTTATGTAGGTGCCACTACCCGAAAGGGGGTGCAGGAGCAAAAAACGTTCTAAAAATGCGATTTTTGCGTTACCGAAGAGCCTAGAAATATGAAATTTGAAATATTAGCTACTTATTAGATATAAAGGATTTGTAAGAACAGTTCTTAAACAATTCGAAATTTAAAAGGGGTGAAAATGCGCGAAAAGTGTTCTAAAAAACGTTCTAATGGTGGTTTCTACACAATCTCAGGAAATACCAAACCGATCCAAAAAATAATGGCGCAAAATGATGGTGACAACCTTTGCTCCAACATAGGCGATGTTTTATGTCGGTGCCACTACCCCAAAGAGGGTGCAGGAGAAAAACGTTCTAAATTGCGGCTTTTGCGTTACGGAAGGGCCTAGAATCGTGAAATTTGGAATGGTAGTTAGTTATAAGATATCAATGATCTCTAAGGACATTTCCTAAAAAAATCGAAATTTAAAAGGGGGTCAAAATGCGCAAAAAGCGTTGTAAAAAACTTTCTAAATTGCGATTTCTATGCAATCTCAGGAAGTACTGAACCGATTTCAAATATAATGGTGTAAAAATGATGGTGACAGATCTTGCTCCAAGATAGGCTATATTTTATTTCTGTTTCCACTACCCCAGAGGAGATGCAGGAGCAAAATGCGCGAAAAGCGTTCTAAAAACGTTCTAAATGCCGATTTGTCGGCAATATCTCAGGAAGAATGAATCTGATTTCAAACGTAATAGTAGGAAATTGATGCTGACAGCCTCTGCTCTAACATAGACACTATTTTATGCCGTTATCACTACCACCAAGACGTTGCAGGAGGAAAAAAACGTTCTAAATTTCGATTTTTGTGATCGGTAGGGGCTATCAACTTAAAAGTAGGCAAGGTACATATTTATTAGCTATAAATGATATTTAAGAACAGTTTCGAAAAAATTGGAAATTTAAAAAGGGGTGAAAATGCGCGAAAAGCGTCCTAAAAACGTTCTAAATTGCGATTTCTACTCAATCTAAGGAAATACCAAAGCTATTTCAAAAGTAATGGTTGCAAATAAATGGTGACAGTCCCTGTTATAACATAGGTTATATTTTATGTTGCTGTCACTACCGTCTGAGGCTGAGGGTTGCAAAAGCAAAACATGTTCTAATTTGCGTTTTTTGCACAACTGAGGGGTGTAACACTTTAAAGTATGGCATGGTATTTACTTACAAGATGCAACTGCTTTCTAAGAACAGTCGAAAGAAAATTCCAAATTAAAAAAAAAATGAAGTGAGTGAAAAGCGTTATAAATTACAATTTTTAAGCGAACTTATAAATTACCAAACCGATTAAAAAAATGATGATGACAAATTTTGGTGATAGAATCTGCTCAAACATAAGCTATATTTTATGTCTGTTCCACTACCACCAGAGGGTAGCAGGAGCTAAAAACTTTCTAAATTGCGATTTCTGCGATACTGAAAAGGCTAGAAACTTTAAATATGATATGGTAGTTACTTATAAAATATAAATGCCCTCGAAGGAACGTCGAAAATAAATTCGAATTAAAAAGGGGTGAAGGGAAGGGGAGGTGCGAAAAGCATTCTAAAAAAGTTCTAAATTACGATTTCAACGCAATTTCAGGGAATATAAACCAAATATAAAAGTAATAGTTGCGAATCTATGGTAACAGTCTCTGATCCTACACAGGCTATATTTTATGCCGGTGATTCTACCACCTGGGGTTCACAGGAACAACAAACGTTCTAAAAAAGGGCTTTAAAAGCTTTTTTAATTACGTTTCTGTGGAATATTAGGAAATAACAAACCGATTTAAAAATTAATGGTGGCAAATTAATGGTGACAGTTCCTTTTTCAACATAGCCCTTTATGTTGAGAGAGGTGGTAGGACTTGGAATTTGACATGATGGTTAATTTTAAGATGTAAGAAGATAATTTCTAAAAAATTCAAAACTTCAAATGAATACTGAATTGAGCGTATTAATTGAGCATAAAAGTTTCAAAATATTTTCTAAATTATTACTTATTTAGTTTTATTTCGTTTTATTAATTTAAGTCTCATGTCTGCCTTATGCAGTGTAACAATGATGTTTAATCAAACTGTGTTTTAAATAGTAATTTTTTAAATTATTCCTAAAAGTAATAAGTACCTTTTAATAAAATAAAATATTACCTTTTAATAAAATAAAAATTTAGTTAGTACCTTTTAATAAAAATTAGACATATAAATACCACTTGGCATATTTCAAATATTACGCGAGCAAAGCCGCGGGGTTTGCTAGTCTTTTATATAACAGCATAAAAATAAGTTTTGAATGTCAAAAAATTACACATTATTGTTCAAAATATTACATTTTCGCCATAATAATTAAATAAATGCTAATATTTTTATATATTTCGGTACAATATGAATTAGAAAAATACACTCATGCACAAAATTAAGGTCACAAACATAAAATCTTTGAAAACTGATGAACTATTCACTGTGTTGCCAAGAAATTTGGCACAGAGGTGTATTACAATGGGAGAAAGAATATAGCAACATAACAATATGGAAAGGATTTTAATTGTAAATGAAGAAACAGGGTATATCAAAAAGTTTTAAATCACGAATCAGAGATAAAGCATTTATCTCGGGAAAAGTCTGTCTAATATGGAGTGTGACCACTGTGAACTACTATACAAGCCTGAAAACTAGCTCCCATACTGCTTATGAGGGCGTCAATAAAAAGTTTGTGGCAACAAAGCATATTCTTCCAAAATCGCGGCTTTTAACTCCTGGCTGATCCTGGGAGGAGATTTACGCTGTGCAATGGCTCTTCCTAGACCATCCCAAACATGTTTAATAGGATTGAGGCCCGGAGACCTCAAGGGATAATTGATACGGTCAATATCCTGTTCTTCAAGAAAATCATCAATAATGTGAGCTCTGTGTGGCTTCGCATTATCGCCCATAAACATGAAGTCCAGGCCTACAGCACCCCGGAACAACATCACGTGGGCTTCAAGGACCTCATCCCTAACTCCCGGCGGTTATTCATGTGTATCCCTTTCACTGCATCTAACAGGAGAGCCCGGTTGTTGTGGAGCCGAAGACATCAGTCTCGGACACAGCAAGAATAGGGACGTATTCATTTCAGTGATGAGTTGAGATACACCATGAAGTAATTCTGGTCGAATCTTCATCTCGAGAGAACGTGGAGCTCGCTATCATCACTCCTGCGCAAAAGACATTGACAGATTTGATGGCAACGGAATCCTTGTCTGGTGCGGCATAATGTTGGACAGCCATACACAACTTCACGTCTTCGATGCGGGTTCTGTTAACGCACATCGTTATAAGGATGAGGTCTTTGAAGTCTATGTGAGGTTGTTCCGGGGTGCTGTAGGCCCAGACTTCATGTTTATGGACGATAATGCGAAGCAACATAAAGCTCACATTGTTGATGATTTTATTGAAGAAGAGGATATTCGCCGTATGAATTGGCCCTCGAGATCTCCGGACTTCAATCCTATTGCATATGTTTGGGAAGATCTAGAAAGAGCCATTACACAGCGGAACCCTCCTCCCAGGACCCGCCAAAAGGTAAAAGCCGCGCTTTTGGAAGAATTACCTTTGTTGCCCCAAACATTTATTGACACTCTCATAAAGAGTATGAGAGCTCGTTGTGAGGCTTGTATAGTAGTGCAGGGTGATCACACTCCATATTAGACAGACAGTTCCCGAGATAAATGCTTTATCTCTGATTCATGATTTAACACTTTTTGATATACCCTGTTTCTTTATTCGCAATTAAAATCTTTTACATATTGTTATGTTGCTATATTCTTTCTCCCATTGTAATATACCTCTGTTCCAAATTTCGTGGCAATACAGTGAATAGTTCATCAGTTTTTACAGATTTTATGTTTGTGAACTTAATTTTGGACATGATTGTATATTAAGCAGTAAAATTAACAAAATATTTAATTGTAAATATTGCAGCATGTTCTAAATATCTGGATTTTTTATGCATTTTTTGAAAATGTTGAGTCATTTTCATGTTCAAAATTTATATATTCATCATCTGAAATACTTTCAACATCGCTTATTTCACTTTCTACTTCATCGAGCTATCGCAAAACAGATTTTTCAAAGTCTTTATCAATATGGCGTACCCACTTTGACGGCCCCTCCTTTTCAATATCCCAGAAAAAAAATACATAAACTGAAATATGCCATTTAACAGACTGTGTTGAAAATAAAATAATTTTTCTTTCAATAACTAAAAATGTGCAGGTGTTGCAAATAGGTGGGGAGGCTGAGGACCAATATCGTAAATATTAGATTGCGTGATAAGATTGGATAGGCATTCATTTTTGTGTAAAGTGTAGATATGTAGGCGCAACCATCTCACAGACGGTACGTTTCCGGTTAAGGGTTAATCGTCTTTTGTTGCCACCGTCAAAATGACGTCAGCATTACACACATATACTATTGTCTTGTATAATATAGATATGTAACATTTTCTCTAATACCATGAAAGCTATCTTATATCAGAATACATTTTTTGACATATAATTTTTTATTTGTTATTGTTATCATTGAAACAAAATTTCATTAGTCTAAAATTAACATTGTATGTTGACTCAAACTTTACCAGACTTTTCTTTAAACTCATGTGAATAAATATTTGTGTACTTATTGTGATGGCAAACGAATTTAATTATGTATTACTTTTCATTGAACTTACATTTGCTTACATAATTACAGCTTTTCTTATTAAATCATGAATATAGTTTTATGTGTTGTTTGTTTGAAAACTACATACGATACCTTTCTCAAAATTTTTAAATTTATATCTTTGTACCCGCTTCTTTAAATTTTCAATTATATAGTTTCAAAAATCGTGAAACAGATGTCACCACAAATGTATTTTAAGAGACTATCACGTTACATATTTATGTTGTTGTGTTGACAATCTATGTCACCATTCCCCATCCTACGATATAATCAACATCAAAATTTCATTTTCAAGCTTTGAAAAACTGCATTAAATTCATCTTATGCAAATGTATTCATGTGAGAATATGTTTGAGATGAATAGAAACAGAAATGTGAATTTTAATACATATGTTTCATCTCAGAATGTAAAAATAAGAACATTTGTCAAGAGAATATTAAGAATTTGAATTTGTTAGTGAAAACAGTTTATTTTAAAATCCATTATTTTCTTCGAAAGATAACAGTTTATGTGTGAAGAAATACTAATAGGATTTTTTATACAATAAATGATGGAAAATGTGTGAAAAGAGTACATAACATAACGTTTTTCTTTTAAATTATCGATCAAAATTAATAATGCAAAAAATATAACTCAAGAATTTCTGTGATTTGTGATTTATGAAAGGATTTATTTTAAGAATACGTTTTTAAAAATTGGCTTAAAATTTAACCAAAAAATTTTTCTGGTTAAGTGATTTTATATTGAATAATCTACTCTTCAATGTTTTCAGAAAAATGCTCTGTTTAGTAATTAGACGATTAGATCTCAATTAGAAAGCCGTAATTGTCATTCCGTGTCTATGACTTTTGCTACGATTGTTTATTGGATAGAAAAAAATGTGCTGAAAAGAGGTCTTCAGCCTTGTTTTAGAAAGTTTACATTACAAACCGAACCTTTTTCATGCGGCTTCAAATCCTTTGTAATCCTATCTTCTTAAATCTATAAATTGCACTCATTGAAAGATGTCGTAAATATTGTTTTTAAAATAACATTATCATCTTATGATCCCTTTTTTTATTCAAAAGGTTACTTCGATACATTGAAGAAAACTTCATTTTAAAAACCAAAACACATATTTACTACTAAACGAAATGATTTTTTAAAATTTAGTATGTCTTTTAGTTAATTTACATGTCTCAGTTTTTCATATCCTTTCTATAATAGTGTTGTATTTATTTTTGCATTTTTAGCATCACGTATTTATTTTAGCATGACGTTTCAGAAAAACCGCTTATAATGAGTAAACATTTTTCTTTATGCTGAATATCTTAATTTTTAAACGTATATCTATATCCATTTGACATCTCTTATGAAAGAGATGTTGCATTGTGTACGATTATATGAAGCATACATACATATAATTATATATCCGATATCTTTGTACCAGAAGGAAGCAAAATATATATGTATCCATGCAAGTGTTACAAATTAAAATAAGCCCTTATTATATAAAGGTTCGAGGATTTAAAAATAGTAATTTGAAAAATTTAGATTAAGAACAATAGACGTATAGTTTAATAACATCATATAAAACAAAACGTCTTAAGAACAACACTACATCAAATAAAATATTTCACGAAATCGTATTTCTCTATTAGTGTTTGAAATACTTCGGTCACAGTTTTGCGTCAAAATTTTAAACTTATGATATCTCGTCAACAAGCGCTTTCTTTATAACTTTCTCCAACGTAGTTAAAAAATGTTTATTATTGGATTTATTTGTCCATGATCTATTTCGTGTAAAAATACTCGGATTGCTATGCAATTGATATACGTTTTTGTGGTTTTACAGTCTGTTTGAAAAGTAAAGTGTGTAACATAACTACAAACTATGAAATATTCTGGCTTAGATAAATTGCCGGAAACAGAACGTAAAAATGAAATCAAAAGCAGTGATGAATTAAGATGGCAGAAGATGGGTTATAGAAAATATTGACCACATCTCAAAATAAATACCAGGCAGTTCAAACAAACACTCATCCATACTACCGTATAAGACCCCTCTCTTTCGAAGCTAAATTTGTAATATTAGGAAAAAGAGTTTTTTTCTTAATTACTATGAACATTTTTAACACTTTTGGTGGCATTACCTGTACTATTCCCCCATTGGCTCGTACCCATATTTTCCTGTTGGTTAATGAACTTCTCACTTAAATCCGCCTCTCTCCTATATAATTGAGCAAATTTCCTTTGTTCTTTGCACCGAGGGCTGTACGCCAAAGACAATACCGAAATTAGTCAGCTGAACGTTTGCATATTCTGGTCTTTCTAACGTTGTTTTTAAATTTATAAAGCATCAAATACTCATCAAATACTCCAGTATCTCATATCTGTCCATTCTGACATCGCAGCGCTGTGCAGTGCCGAATCGACTGGTACAAATAGCGATTCGCATGCGGCTAACTTTTAGGTAGAGAGGCAGCAGAACAGACAATCCACTCACCGAGCTCATGGATAAAATTTCAGAATTATTTAAAACTCGATTCGCATATTAAAAGGCAATCGGTCTGCCAAGTCATATCTTGGTGGAAAACACCTGAAAACTCTTTTTTAGCAGTTGACTCTTAAGTTTACCATTGCTTGTACTGAAAGGTATGAAAATATGAAGGACTGTGATCAGAAAAACACAATGGTGAACCTAGGTGTTAACCGCTAAATCAGGTTTTCAGTGTTTTACACCAAGATATGACTTGGCAGATCGATTGAGTTTTAATATGCTAATCAAGATTTAACTAATCCTAGAATTTCATCCGTGAACTCAATGAGGTGATTGTCTGTGCTGCCGTCCTTCGGTCTATTAGGAAAAGATAAAAAAAAAAAAAAAAAAAAAAAAAAACAAGAAACACTGTAACCATGATAGCCTGAAGGTTTGTCAATTAGATCACATCCATGGGGGGATCAGGCGAATCTTCGCCTTATTTCCAGGTATCAAGCTGTTCAGCTGGGCAAAAGCCCGGCAGATAAAGGCCTGGTCAGCGCTCTAAAGAAAAGTGTGTGCCATTTATGTTTCTTTTACAGTGTCACTCAAAACAATTCCCTTATTTTACTGTCCAAGAGGAAAAACCCTTTTAGTGTTTTTTAATCATATTATTCTATTTCAAACATAGTAACTTGATATATAACATTAAAGTGCATTGCTACATGCCGTTATAGAATATAATGTGCATTGCATTTACCGTTTATTTACAGAGACACACAAAAGATTCCAGGTACAGTATTGTCTTTGAACAATAATTGTTGTATTTGCGTTCTCAATTATAGCATGCGTTTTTTAATCTAACAAAAAAAAATAATATTACTTTATGTGCATAATTGTTAAAGATCCTATAGAGGGCTGCACAACAGAATTCCGTTACATTATTGCCTTTGGATAAAAAAAGTTTTCAGTGCATTGTAATGTTGTTATACTATTTTAATCATATTGAATTCATTTACATCACTGAAAAGCGATACTAGATGCTTACTATAGCTATAGAATATTGTGTGTATAGGATTTCTTAAATTGTTTATTTAGATTGCATTATATTGTATGGAAAAATTAAATTTCGTAACGATATTCAGTTAGTATTGGAAAGCGCTTCATAATCTATGCCGAATGCATGATCTTTCGTTCTTGTTGATATATTTGATTATGGCTTCAGAAATTTGGCAACTGTCAAGTGATGTACATTTTGCGGATATATTTTCCAACTGAAAGGTCATACAGTGCCATTTTTAAACTTATATTCTCGATTTCGAAGCATCCGAAAGACGTTGTCTTATAAGAGCGAAGATGCAGATATTGGATGCCGATTACAAGATTTCGGTTTTCCTTGAATAACGGCTACTATATATATCTGGTGTATATCCATAAATTTCTGTTCATACTCTGTTAATCATACCACTGTCTTGAAAAGAAGGAGACATTTCAAGCATTGCTAAATTAAATCAGCAACTTTACGCACACTGTGTAATGTATTATTGATATTTTTCATTTTGGATGAATTTTCTGTGTATTTTGTAATATTAAATTAGTAATATTATACATTAAATAATACGTATGCTAATAATATTTACAATTGTAACTCTTTTAACCAAGTTAATTCTTGCGTATACGATTTGTAATATTTGCGAATTCATTTTTAGTTCGCTTTCGAGCTAATATTTATACTCGATACTATGTGACGTCATTGTAACGAAAAACTTTTGATAAACATCGCTCTGTGATAAGGAAGTAGGATAATGTTTTCACTTGTTTTATAATACTTTATAAAAAAATGTACACTACTATAAGTAGAAAGTATATTTTTTCGTATTATCGCACATTTTCAAAAATATTGCTATACATCTTTTACATCTGTTGTTGAAATGTTGAATTATGTATACTTATACATTTCATACACGCATATAAATATGTACTATATAGCTGAGTGGCAAGTAAGGACGTGCTTCCAACACATAGTTGAGAAAATTGAAAAGATAAAACGTAATGTGCGATTGCAAAAATGCTGAATGTTTTTTAAAGGGCTATCTTATTAAAGTAAATAAACTTTAAGATCGTAAACCTTTAAAAAGTTATATGGGAAAGTAACTGACCACATTTTTGCGTTTAAAAAAATTTACGCAGACTTTAAAAAATATATATTGATTGAACCTAGCTGAAAAAAGTAATTTTTGACAGTTTATCTTCTTACACTAGATTAATATTAACACAATTATTCTAATTAGCAAACAAATCATATTAGATGTAAATTTCCAACTGGGCGAAAAATGTCCGGACCAAGATTCGAACCCGTGACCTCCTGGCTAAAGCCGCCAGTGCTCTGCCATCTGAGCATCAAGGTTAGCTGGGTGAAAAAGTTCGACCAGAATCGTCCGGGATAGCTCAGATGGCAGAGCACTGTCGGCTTCAGCCAGGATGTCCCTGGTTCGAATCCTGGTCCGGACATTTTTCGCCCAGTTGGAAGTTTACATCTAATAGTTTATCTTCTTAACAGTTTATTTACAAAAATTAGAATTAATTTACATTCCTAACAGATTTTACAATAAACGTCCGATACGCTGTTTTTTTTTTTTTTTTTTTTTTTTTTTTTTTTTTCATAAAAAGTTCAGAAAAACTGTTGACCAAAAATAACTTAATAGGTTTTTGAATTTGTTTTATTTTTTCAGCTGAGAAACATAATTTACACATGAAAGTGTAAAAATTTTGTTATTTTTGCACTATTAATTTAGCATGTTTTCCTGCTGAGCATGTTTAATAAAGATAAAAACGTTTATCTGATACATAGGACAATCGATATTTTATGTTGTTACTGGATTGTTAAACTGTCTGATACTCACTAAAATTAGTCCTAAATGGCAGAGAAAGTTATAGACAACAAAATAAGTTTTTGTATCAGAAGTGCCTCTTGAAACCAATGAAATCTATGGATTCTGATTTTTCTTAAGATACATGAGCCATTTTGGAATCGGGGTTAAGCTGCATAAAGTTATATTTAAGCAAACCTTCTTGCTAGATCAAGAAACATATCTCTTTTTTACAGAGCATGCTATTTAAATTGTAAAAGATTGCTTTCCAATCAAAAATTCAAGGTATGCATAATGATCACACAGTGTATTTTAATAAAGTTTTGATTAGATGTTTTTTAAAAAAGTAATAGTTCAGAAAGGCAAACGCCTTTAAAAACACCCTAGATAATGGTAACAATCCTGGCATTATACCAATTGTTTATTTTATTAAATTTATAATTATATATTAAATTTATTATTTTATTGATATTTTCTTATTATATTACTTGATTAAATTACATTTAAGGTTTATATTTTATTTTATTGATTGTTTTTTTATCCCTACATTTCATATACTTTAGATAACATTTGTTTCCTGAAATAGACATATTAACTTTAAATATATAAAACGTAGCACATTTCCAAGCATTTCACAAATGCAAATATATTTTATTAAAATGATGATATATTATATTAAATTATATATGATTTAAAAAGTTTCAAGCTCTCAGTTCAAACATAATATTTTTCTTTTAAAATTAAGTGTATATAGAATTTTTGAATCTATAGTATTCAAAACATATATAAGTTTGTTTAAAAAAAAAACATTTAAGAAAATAAATTTGAAGTCTGAAATGAGAGGACTTACTTTTTTCTTAAACATTGTTTCAGTATAAGAGTTTGTATCAGATTTCCAAGTCATGGTTTTAAAAGATTATGTTTAGAAATTCTACTGGAAGAACCATGTTTCAGTAATTTCCATTTTTAGATATAACTGCTTACAACTTTGCTTGAAGGCTTTTCAATGACTTTATATAGAAAATTTACATATTTCAAGAATTCTATACTGATTTCAAACTGCATGAATGAATATAAGGACGATAAAATTATCGCGGATAGTAATTTATGATGGGAATTGTATAAAAGGGCATTTTCATATTAAGTTTGGAATATTAATTAGAGGTCAAACATCTTAATTGTAACTATGAATTATTTGTTAGAAATATAAATTATTATTTCGAACCTGTAATTTATAGAGGTGCTATAATTGATTATTTGCTTTATTCTTGATGTACTAAATACAATAATACATAAAAATATGCCTTCAAGTTCATGAGTTTTAATATAAAATATTTTAGCAATACATGGTGACTAAATTAAAATAATTAAGATAATGATTATCCTCCAGGAAAACATTTTAGCTTTCTAAGTGTAAGATCTTATAGTAAAGCACACTTTATATTAAAGTACATAGTGTCTCCAAAAGAGTGTACGGCCCCACCAGTGGCTGAGAGGTTCTGCTCTCGAAGCTGGTAGACGGGAGGTGCTGGGTTCGAACCCAATCGTGCCCGTCGGCCTAATCGTTCGGAGTTTTCGTGGTTTTCCTCGAACCGTGGATTTCCATGCGTTAATACGGATTAGGTTCCCTTAGAAAGACCTCCACGGAAGGCACCCCCCTCGGGCCTATATCCCTCGTGTAGATAATTGGCCGTCAAAAATCCACCCAACCCAAAAGAGCGTATATAATTATTTTCATTCGACGGTAGATGCAACTTTTTGAAATGCTCATATGCAACGTTCGAGAGGAGCGCAGTAATTACCAAATCCCTAAATTATTCTCAACGTTTTCGATTTCAAAGCATCCAACTAAAATTTATAGTATTACATAATTACATTTTATACTATTATATGTTATTACATTTTTATTTCTGTTTGTAAATCTGTATAAAAATTACGTAAATAAAGAATTTCATTGGAATTTGTTTTGTGTCTGAAAAATATTTATGATGAATATATCTACATTACCGCAGCTGTCTTGGTCACTTTTTTGGATACCACTATTTTCAAACAATATTTTTTGTACTAAATTTTCTCGCATTTGTTAAATAGACTAGCACTAAAATTATTCTTTAGAAGTGTTCATAACAGCTCCCCCCCTCCCCCACCACAAAAAATGCGGTTTCGACCCTGATATTATAATGAACAAAGGTGTCACCCGATAATAGTGAATGCCAAATGTAAAACTACTAAATTTCGGGACACAAGATATCGCTATCGGTTTGTAAATATTTCTCATTCTTTCTTAAAGAGTGTACTTTCTTATAGTAGTACAAATGAAACACTTTTGTATATCAAAACAGTGGCGTAATACATATATGTATATATATATGTGTGTATGTGTGAGTCTAAATTTTCATTTTGTTTACCTTGCTCAGCGTGAAATAAAATGGTATTATAAAAAGTGGTGGAAATGTATGGGATTTCGGCTAATGAAGTCGTGTGAATCGCATTTTAAAATACGCTGTGTCATTTCTACTATTTCTCATGATACGCAAACGTTACAAAGTCTATTTCGAATTTCGTTAAAATATCTTCATTATTGTTAAATTTATGAATATAAATCCGAAATTGGATTTAAATGAGGAACCCTGTATTTTTAGCGGAATAAAGGAATTGGGATTCTAGTTTCGTAAATAAATGTTATTTATGGTATTGTCGTTATCGTTTTCTTAAAGTTGCCCATGGGTGGATAAAAAATCATTTTTTATTCACCTTTATTGGTAAATGGTCAAGAAAACATTTGAAATTGTGTAAGGCATAAAGGGAATTGGTCTGTATCATCACACAATAGTTTTAACATTAACTAAGGAAAATTGAATCGATTACCTAATTTTGATAAATCAAATTTAATCTGGTGAATTGTTTCGAAATGCCCTTCTGAATTATTTTCGAAATAATTAAAGCTCTCAGTGCTTTGAATTCGTATTTTAAGACCCATCTTTATTATCCTTTATTACGTCAATTCATTAAGCTTAATGGTCGGGTAAAGTATTAGAAAGTATTTCAAAATGTAGGTGGTCCATATCAAAGCGAAATAAATTTAATCAACTCATATTTGTGAATGAATTTTCCAGATTTGTCTATATATAAAATATCTTTTTAATGTATCATATGTTTCATACAGCATTAATTTTGCATAAACGACAGCGTACATTTTGTTAAATGAATCGTCATAATCGATTTTTTTTAAACAAATAACATTACATAAAACACTTAAATATAATGAAGGATCAGGAAGAAAATAAAAAATTTTTAGTGTTCTGCTTCTGTAAAATTTGATATCACAAACTTCTGTGCTGGTTACTTATATATTGATATTTTTCTTTGCGCTTATTCGTCTAGGAGAGATCATTGTAATTTAAGGGTGACTTATCTTTAACGTATTTTTATGGTACTGTAATGTATTTTAAATAGCTTTATACTGCATGTATGCACCTGAAATAAATTTTAGTACATTTTGTATGAATTTTAATTGTTAACTGTAGGTAAATTTAGCACAAGAATTTCAACTTTCCTGTATCGGTATAAAGATTTATGAACGGTGAAATTTGTTTTTAATAGAAGAGCTGAAAATTGTTATAAATGGGAAGAATGATAAAGTTCAACGTTCATATAATACAGAAAACGACGAATTGGTAAAATTTATATAATCTGTGATCAACATTTTTCCCCCTGACTCTTCAAATGATTTAAAACTTATTAAACAAAAACAATAATTTTGAATTCATTTATATTTTTAAAGATTTTATTTTTCGTATTATCTTTAATTTTTCTGTTTTTCAAATTATTGCATTTAGATATTGTCAACTTTTTTTAGATGCATTATTCAGAATAAAGTTTTCTGCTCTTAAACAGTATTAAAAGTAAATATACCAGTAAATGGGACGTACTTATAATGGCTGACCAGCTGGAAGAAATGAAAAACACGTTTGCGTACCTCATATCCAAATAAATGCTTTTTTCAAAGACAAACGATAGAAGAAATATTTTCCAGAGTGAACGATGATTTACTGAAAAAAAAAATACTAGATAGTTTTTTTTTTTTTTTTTAAGTGTAGTTTGATACACCTTTATAAGACCTTATACACCTTTAAAAGATCAATTTTAGGATCATATTTTTTTTTCTTTGACATATATGCAATATTGTATAAAAATATAATTTTTATAATTCAATGGGCATTTAATAATTTGAAAAAAAACAATGTTACAGAAAAGTAACATAGGCATATTATAGCATTCAGAGGATGGTCCATTTTAGAGTCACTATTATTGACGTGGTTTCATTAATAACAATGGAGGTCTATAACTGGAAGAAAAGCTTAACTTTTATTTAATAGTTATTTTATATATTTACATATTATATTTTTATTTAATAGGTAGTTTTTTAACTTTTATTTTATTTTATTTTATTTTATTTTGCATATTTATTAGACATCCTATATGCTTTAATGATCAGGACCGATAACTGGCAACCTGGCTCATTATTAATAAGCTCTTGACAATTGTGATATTTTGTTCTAAAATCCGAAATCTACTAATATTATGTTTAATTATGGAATTGTGAATGAAAAATAATATCAAAATTATTCTGACGAGCAACAATAAATAGTATTAAAGATGTTGAGAAAAAATATCAGCATTGGTACAAAAGCTGAACTATATAAAATTTAAAGTACATCCTTATAAAAAATAAAAAGTGTTGAAACAGATTTATTCACAAAACTTGTATTCACGAACAATCTTATCTGTAGAAAAAGTAGCTTATCATTACTTCATGTATAGAAATTGATAAAATTTTACATTTCCCATAACAAAAATCTCTGTTTTACATTATAGGAAGGAAAAGTAGTAAAAAAATGTGAAATAATTTTCTTAAATGAAAAATACATAAAAGGAAATGGTATGAACTATTTTAAAAGAATCATCAAAAATAACATTACGAAGCCAAAGTATTGCCTATCACAGACTCAATGTCGCACTAAATGCGACACTGTTAAGTATTTTTGTGTTGTGAAAAATTAACTAAAAACTAAGAAATTCGGCAAAGTTTCCTATCATTAAGAAAGTAATTTTAACTGTAGGAAAAATGATAATCTTTTAAAAATCAAAACCAAGAAAATTTCAGGGATCAAAATAAATAGGGATATAGAGATACAAGAGAAAACGAAAATTCGATTTGATCGTATTGTTTATAGCACATGCGGCCCAAGAATTTGTGCTTTCAATTATCACTTTATGTTAAATAATGCATATTTAAGAAATAAATAGTGCAAGGTTAAAAATTATTTTAAAACTCCTTGTAAGATAAAACAAGAGAAGATGAACATCGAACAAGAAGTGCAACATATGCGGATGCATTTTTCTCAGATTCTATAAATATAACTCATGTTACAACAGTTAACCCATGCAATACAACAAATAATTAATAGAAATTAATGATGCACAACAGGTTTTGGGGCTGTTAAGATTATCTTTGCTGAATACGTACAAAAAAGGACTACATTTTCCAAAATTTTGCAAGAAAAATTTTAGAAAGCATAAATTAGATAAATTACGAATTAAAAAATATATATAAAGGAAAAAGATTTATTTGATGTATATATTAGATTTATTATTGTACTAGTTAGGTAGTATAAAATTATAGATCAGAGACTGGATGCATATAATAAAAAAATTAGATTTGAAAGGAAACTAGTAGATCGAATAAATTTGGAATCAGTTAACAATTTTAATTCATGTATCATTATTTTTTAAATTCCAAATATTTATCTACTTTTGAAATGATTTATATTAATTATTATTAAAATAATATGGCAACACAAATACAAAAGAAGTTTTTACAGAAATCGTATATTGAAATAGTAAAATGAAATTAGTACCATTTCATTATGCCACTGGAAAAATAAATTTTTCTGTACGAATCCAAATTATTTGGGTGACATATAATTATTACGTCCATTACTGGCACGATTGAAAATTTCCATGTCCAAAATTGGAACTTAAACAAGCTTACACCTTTTATTCATTTTATTTAAATATGTTAGGATTAAAATTGTTTCGAGCATGTGATATATGACGGATTACATAAGGTTAAAAAATATATACTATTTTTGAAAATTGTCATAACATATTAATGCATTTGATTCAATGTCCTTAACCCTCCAGCCACCGGAAACGCTCTTTTCGGGTTCCGTGGGGTACTTTGTTAAAGTTCGGATTGCTTGATTACCACCACCTTTTTTAAGCGTATAATTCGGCTTATTCTCGCATTATTTAATCTGTAATTAGATATATAACTATTTCTACTTTTAAAAAGTGGTGAGAATCAAACAATCTTAATTTTAAAAAATTAACCAAGTGAAAAAGTCGCCCGCTGCTGGAGGATTAAGTGACTTTTTACTGATACATACACGTTATATATTTTTAAATACCTTGAAAACATTTTATATCGTGAAAACCTTAATGTTGACAGATATGTATCACCACATATTCCGTCTAACATTAAATAAGGAAAATTAAATCATTTAGCTAATTCGATAAATCAAATTTAATCCAGTAAATTGTTTCGAAATACCCTTCTGAATTATTTTCGAAATAAACAAAGCGCTCAGTGAAGTCACTTTGAGTTCACTATTTTAAGTCCTATCTGTACTGCCATTTATATTCTGCCATTCATTAAGCTTAATGGCCTGGCAAAGAATTAGAAATTATTTCGAAATGTGGAGGCTCCAAATTAAGGCAGAATAAATTTAATCAACTCTGTTTTGTTAATGAATTTTCCACATTCGTCCAGAAATGAAATATCTGCTTAATGTATCATATGTTTAAAAAAGCATTAATTTTGCATAAAGAGCAGCGTGAAAATATTTTGTTAAATGAAACGTGAAAATAAATATTTATTTCTTATTTTTCGATAAAAATTAATAAATCAATTAAAAACTTATTTAATTACAATTAAACAAAAATATTATTTTCATCTGCATTGTATCTCTTTTATGCATTTTTAAAAGTTATTATTATTTTCATTTTCGAAATTATTTCACCTAGCTAGTTATAGTTCTATTTACTAGATGCATAATTAGAGTGATGTTAGAATACACATTTCTCAAACAACTACTTATAAAGGAATGAAAAAGGAATAAGTCAAAATTATTGGTATTTTTTATTAAAATTTAATAATTAGGTAATAAGCTGCCATAAACCTTTTGAGAATAATAAGGAAACTATTTTTTTATATTCAAGAAGAAATTCGAAGTAGATAACCGCGCATTCTTATATACCCTAGTGTGGAAGAATGTGCTTACTTTGACAATTTATAAATTTGTGCGATATTTGACTTGTCAACATCGTTTTGTACTACACGAGGGAGTTTACAAATAGTCCCGAATACCTTCATAATTTTGCTATTCAAGAAATTTGTAGAATCACTAGAAATATGTAAATAACATACTCAAATTGGAAAGCAAGTACATGACAAATGGTTATAAACATGGTCTGATTTTCCAAAAGTCATGTTAAGCATGAGTTTCACCATTATTGTTTAATAGGACTTTTAAATGACTGTAAAATGAGGCTTATAATTCCCATTGTGTTTGTTAGATTGATTTTTGTTTGTGTTTTTTGGAGGTCAAGTTTTACCTTATGCATGTGAAAATCCACATTACTTCAGAAAACGTACCTAATCGGTAAATCTGATTGCAATCGCAGCACACTATTTACTAATAATTTGATTTCCTAATGTGGTAGAAACTACTCAGGTAATTCGAAATTACAAAACCTACTTATAGTAAAAATATACTCCAACTATAGTATACACTGTAAAAGTAACTGAAAGGTTACTAAGATTTTTCTAGGAAACTGGGATTCCTAGAACTATTTATGTAACGGCAACAAAAAAATTCTTTTAACAGATACATCTTTGCAGTGTAAATTAAAAAAATCTGTAAGGTTACTAAGATTTTTTTTAGGAAATTGGGATGCCTAGAACGTTTTATATAACTGATCCCCGTGTTACAGATAAAACTTTAGTAAAATTTCTGTAATTTTAATAGATTCTTTTGTAAAACTACAGATATCTGTAGCTTTACAAAAACTAATTTTGCAGGTTTACATCCTTTTTTGCGCAGTGTACAGATAAGATTCTAGTAACCATACAGATTTCTGTAAGTTTACATCTGTAGAATTGCATCTTTTATTTTATTATTTTTTTTTACAGTGTGTGCATGGAACATAAAAAAAACTTGCTTAATGAAGTATATGTGAACTCGGCTAAGCCACCCTTGGAAATATTTTTTAATTAGAAAAATTTCTTTATGCGTTTAGAAGATAGAAACACTGGAAAAGCTGAATATTAGTTTTATTTTACTTATGACTAAGTATCGACCGAAACATGTTTTTAAGACCGAAACCGAAACTGAATTTGGGTAATTATTCCTATTTTCGACCCTAAACGAAAATGTCAAAACATTTTGTTTAGTAATTAATGCATGAATAAATATACATAATTATTAATTACTTATGCTTCTTCATTAAACATCCATAATTATTAATTATACCTGTGCCGTGAGTTGGCGCTCCGTGCCTTGAACAAAACGTTTTATTTTCGTATAAAATAAAGTGTAATTAATTCATCAACGACACAGAATGGTTTTCTAATGATGCGAATTTCATCAAATTAAAAATGTTTTAGGTATAGAAACATAGATTTATCTTTTATAATGATTTTTGTAAATAATCACCTTTTATATTAGAACGTTCTTAAAGAACATTCGAAATACTTCTGCGGTTTGAATCTAAAAATTTTCTATTACTGTTAAATCTTTTTTAACCCTTAACCGGAAACGTGAAAATCCCTTGCACAAACAGAATACTTAATAATTTACCAAATAGTGAACTTAAACATTTAATCTTTAATAGTAATGCATTAACAGGACCAATTTTTTAATATAACAGCATAAAAATAAGTTTTGAATGTCGGAGAGAGAAAGCATTAAGGGCATATATGTACACTGTAAAAAAAAAAATTGTAAAGTTACTAAAATTTTTCTAGGAAACTGGGATTCCAGGAACTTTTTATGTAACGGCAACAAGAAAAATTCCTGTAACAGATGCTGTTACAGAAATTTTTGCTGTTGCCGTTACATAAAAAGTTCCTGGAATCCCAGTTTCCTAGAAATATTTTAGTAACTTTACAGATTTTTTTTTACAGTGTAGACGCAACCATCTCACAGACGGTATGCTTCCGGTTAACGGTTAATGTGGATGTAAAAAGCATCTTCGAAGTTTAATCATATATGCATTGCTTGTACATTGATAATTTACTCACAGTTTCGTGAGTCATGACGGATAATTAGAAACAGTGACGTTCATAGCAATAAATAGTGTCTCATTTGGTCCGATACAGCTCAAATCAATGAGGAACGTTGAAATTTTCCAAAGAAATAAATGAGAAGTTTGGAATATAGATAGCTTCAGTCCGGCCGAATTTTCAGCAGCATTTTCAGAAACTCAGATTTTGCGAAGAAAACGAATTTTAGGTCGCTCTCTATTTATGACATTAAGATATAAAAAAAATTAAAGACATTATCAATCGTCTGTGTATTTAGTTCTTCTTTCACTTGGTGTCATCAACCGAACGTAGTTATTTAACCCTTTAATGCCTGGTGTTGCTTTTCGGCAACATACCCAATTTAGGCTCACAAATACTATTAGAATAATATTGAAGCTATAATGCCTAATGTTGCCAATAAAATACATTCTAAAGATATTATTAAATAGATTTTCAACATGCAGATGTCAACACTTGTGCTGTTTAAGAATAGAGATAGATTTATTTTTTCAATTGTTGCTACTTGTTCTTTTTGTTTTGTTTGGAAGCTTGCGAAATACCCTATTTTGACCTGCAGTGAGCAAGTAAAATTTATTTCTTATTACAGTTCCTAAAATTCTTCTGTGTTTAATATTATAGAATTTTATCAAGGGAAATTATTTTTTCAATTAAACACCAGTATTGCCGATTAGTAACAAACTGTTTTTTAGCCGTAAACTCTACTTAAAACAAAATATGATTTTTTAAAGTATTTTTCCCATGATTTATTTAAAAAATGAAAGCCAAAAAACATTATTAGAATGATTTTTGAAAAATCAGGCATTTAAGGGTTAACTTTGAGATTTTGTGGTGTATATTTTACTTATAAATGTCTCATGTATGTATAAACATTATCAGTGTAACACTTGCTTTATGTCAAAACATTGCCGTATTAATATGCATTGGAAGTTATGCAAATATATTTAATCAATATAAATTAAATATATGAAACATTAAAATTAATAACTTACGAAATATTACACAAATAATATTTAATACACATTTTATTTTTAGATAAGATATTTGTAAAATCCGAAATAATAGTAAAGTTGAATATTTTGCGGTATTGTCTAATGAATAACGAATGAACAAAAAGAAACTTGTTTTACTTTATTTTGGCGGGGCAAAAGGGTAGAATTTTAACTCTGAGGGAAAATACAACTTTTTTTTTAAAATAATTAAAGTGGGTATCGCTTATTGTATATTTTTAAATTATGAATCGAATGATATCATCCGCATGTGTATACGATCATCCGTTAAAATTTACGGCAGGTTTTATGAACACAAAGTCATGAATGGTTTTATAAATGCAAAATTAAGAATATATGGATTTTGACAAATTTAATGACCATGAAGGTAGACTCGGATGATCCTGATTTTGATTATTGTTATTTTGAGGGCATTTAATTTGTTTGATATTAGGTAAAATGATATAAAGAACATGTTTTAAACAAAAAATAAATGAAGCAAAGTTGTGTTCAGTAATAAAGTATAATTTTCGATTTTGTATTCATATAACCTGCTGTAACTTTGTAACTGATGTTCGTATCGACTTACGGGTGGTGTCATTTAATTCCGAAAAAAATACATAAAAAGCGTTACTGCCCTTGACTTGCAAAAGTTGAATTCGCTTATCCGAATTAAAATACCCGCTTTGCCCCCCAAAACACAGTAAAACAACATTCTTTTTTGGAGACTCATCGAATCTTAATTTCTAGTAACAAAACTAAGTTATTCACAAATTTTCGTGAATGTCCATCATTTGTGGCTGCAAGAATTTATTTTGCCTGCACTAAAGCATAATTTTGGACTTTCCATTGATAAAACATGACGTAACTTTGTAATAAATGATCATACCGACGTGTGGATGATGTCATTTTATTCAAAATTAAAATATACACAATAAACAATACCCTTAACAATAATAAGTTGACCTATTTAAAAAAATTGATTTTCCCCATATCCTTGATTAAACATTCCACCCTTTTGCTAGCCAAAGCATTGTAAAAAACTTTTTTGTGGGGACGGATTCATTACTAGTAACAAAACGAAGTTCTACACAAAATTTAGTGAATGGCCATCAGTTGTCTCTGAAAAACCCTATTTTACCTATGTACTGTACCTATTTCTTACATATGATAGAAACGCCTGGAATGCTGAGCCTGAAAGTATGAAAATTTGACATGAATGTATAAAATGTTGATCTATTGAATATAATTAACTTCGACTTACAGATATTTTTGAAAGAAGATTTGAAATGCAAGATTTTTTCCTGACTTTTACACTTAAAAATATAAATGGAAAACTAAGTAATTATAAATCACACAATTAAAGTCGTTTATAAGAAAAAAATCAGATACCTGCCTTATACGGTGGTCTTATTCAAGAACAGGAATGATAAATATAATTGAAAACATTATAATTTTGTAATTAATTTTATGCTGAATATGGCTTACGTAATAGAATATTTCGTTACTTTCACACACCCTTCTATTTCTAATACGGCTACATACATATATTATATATTCCTACATACACCTTTTTTCTGCTTATATGATTTCATATATACATATTAAATATACACCCATACACACACCCTTCTTTTTCAAATATGCTTGATTACGCTTATTATGCATACATACGTACGAATTTCGCTCGATGTGATCTATACAAGAACCATTATTTCAACAAATAAATGTAGTAGTGACTGCTGGGGATTTTATTTAAACTGATGCAAGTAAGGTTATACTAATACGCATTAAAAATATATATATATATATATATATATATATCAACAACTTTCAGAAAAGACAATTTTGTGAATGGTCTTATGAAAGACACATATTATTCCATATTTCATCAAGGGATTTATACTTCTGAATTGAGCTTCCATGAAATCGTTAAGAGTAAGCCTGTCTTTGAACATTCATAGATTTTATGCTGAAGATTTACATATTTCTGGAGTGTTTCGCAAAGTTTATGAGTTCCAAGCTTTCGGGAGATGTCATTTACGGTTTCCTGCGTTAAGGAACTTCATTTTCAACTTTATCTTTGTTTGGGAGAAATTTTTCATCACCAACCGACTTAATGCGAACTGCGTCGTAGGTTAAATTTATTCGCTTTCTAAATTGTCTTTCTGGGTTATTAGAGTTTGATGCTAAACCGCTGAATATAAATGTTGAATTAAGAGTTTAGCTCCTTTGAAATTTCACAAAATATTTAAATCTTTCTCCTAATGCATTTCGAATTAAGCTTAGGCATTTTAGTGTTTTAAAAAGTTGCATTTTGAGAGTGGCAATATGTAATAAATATTCATGGATGCTGATAAAATTTTATATTTGTTCTGCTATATTTCAGTTACAAAATGTAATAATAATATGCATTTTAAGTTAAAATACATAAGAAGAAGCCGCTGATTTAATTTGGATAAAATATGTGAACTTTTAAAAGTTATAAGTTTATCTATGCTGGAGTTTAGAAGTTTTAAAGTCTCGGTGGTGAAAATTTTGTTAGAAATTTTTTATGTGTTATTCAATAGAATCCGGATTTTGTGAAATTGCTATTTGAATTACGTATATTGCATTAGTATAAAATTAAGATTAGTATAAATCTAGATTATATAAGAAAGACAATCTAAATTTCCAAATATCTAAGAATTTAAATTATTCAGTTATAATTTAGATATTACTTTTTGATGTTAAATATATATTTTAGTAGTTATTTTAGCAGTAAATAAGAAAGAAGAAGTTATTATATTTTAACAGACGTTTAATCATATGAATACTTATGTTAATGTCATCACTTTATCGAATCATAGGCTATTAATCGATTTTACTCCGAATAGAAAGCTCCACTTACGCGTGTATCTCTGGCGTTTTCCATCATTTAACGATGAGAAAAACATATATTTTATAATTAGACATAAATGTATATTATACAAGTCAATGGGCTGTAATTTGATAATGAGTTAAATAATTTAAAAATAAATATAAAACACTTATATTTTCTCCAATTAAAAAAATTAAATTTTCAAAGCTATCATCATTGGCTGAATTACATTGCATTTTCTTCGGTGAAGCAAATAAAGAGCTTATAAAGCATTCTAACATAGTTGAAAAATGTTTATGAATTCGGGTTGTCTGTCTGCCTGTCTATCTGACTGTTTGCCCGTGCTCTAACTCGAGTAAGTACACTATTTACATTGGAATTATGAATATACTGAAATTTATGTGTATCACTGAGGTGTTCTATAAAACTCTTACTGTAGTGCATCTGGTGTGCATAGAATTTATCGTTCATTTATAGGGACACAATAAAGTATTTGGCTACAGTATTGCTTATGATGAATAATTGCTGGACATGCTTTTTCGATTGTCATACTCGTTTTAAGATTTAACTATTTTTTGTATTTTATTTGGTGTGTATAAATTCTGTAGATCGTATACACAACTACACAAAAGATATCAAGTGCATTTCCATTTATTGATGTAAATTGCTGAATGGGAAATTTCAACTGTACTATGTGTTTAATTCAACTAATTTTTATCATACTATGGGATCCATAGATTCATTATACATATGAATCTAAGGATCATATACAGGGCTGCATAAAAAAATTGTGATTTTTTTCTTACTATTCTTGGTAATTGCACAAGTTGGGTTTCCAATTGCGTTATGGATTTTCAAAATTGTTTATTAATCCTCTGTCACCTTACAAATTTGTAAAGTATCGTTGTCGTATTTTGAATGTGTTGGAAAGTATTTCATAATATATGCTAAAAGCATGATTGTTGTTCTTTTTTCCTGCAGAGAAAAGTTTGAGGACTATAAATCTATATTTCTGATTTTTAGAATAACAAGTATGAAAATTCATTCGTTAAGCATAGATTATGAAACATCTCTCAACACTTCCTGAATGCTTTAACAAAACTTCGTTATTTAGGGAAATAAGTCATATAATAGAACTAAGTAACCATTTTAGAAAACGCATAAAACATTTAAAAAACTGATTTCAGCAGTTACCATCCATAGTAAATATGAATTCAAATTCTTTTGAACAGCTTTGTATTTGATCTGTAGGTTTATATATGTGCTATATAATGGAGGGGATTTAGTTTAGCAAGAAAACGAATAACAGGTTGAAATTTTTCTTTCAGCAATTCATACTAGTAGATGGAAACATACTTGTATAGTTTTTTACAACCCTGTAGTTAACCTAGTGCCTTTATTACACGCCACGATTTAGCTAAAGTTTAATTCAAAGTAAAACACTCTTAAAACTACTGGAATCACATTTCCAGAAATTATCATTTCTAGAGAGCCATGTATCAAAATCTTTGCGTAACTCTGTATATAATTTTATCTATGTTATACAAACATTTCTTAGTAAACAAAATGCAGTTCAGTGTAAAAATGCATAACCCATTTAAAAACCACCTTTAAGCAATTTAGAATCATACCGAGTAACCATTACGAATACTTTAGTGCAGCCCTGTATATGAATTACAGCATTTATAAACACCGTATACAATGCATAAATATAGTGAAACATAAAAGCGCATAACATAATTAAAAATGCATTTCCAGCAATCATCGCTACTTTACAGTACTTCCGATACAATATAGTATCCGAAACCTTTTGTGTGTCCCTGTAAATGCTATGCACTTCGTATTACACATGAAATAAGTTATAGTAAACCTCAGCGACGTATATCAATTCCATTATACATGAAATAATTTAACATAATTAAAACACGCCGTAAAAAATTCCCTCCACCCGTATATCATTATGTAACGGAATTCTTTTGTGTGGCTTTGTAAATTAATAATATTTTTCTTTGGACCATATATTCTACGGAATGCATATTATTTTAGTGCGCATGATAAATGCATAACAATTTTATTATGTTTGAAAGCATGTAACATCATTAAAAATCATTTTAAACGATTTTTTTCTATAGATCGTAATGTAACGGAAAAATGTGACTGTCCTGTAAATGAACTAAACATGCTACAAACCTCATTTGCAATAGAGTTCGTGCTACGGTAGAGGTTACTAACATCCAAAAATTTCAGAACGATCCGAGTATATTTACGGGAGTTAGAGCGCGTACAGACGGACAGGCTGCCAGACAAACTGAATGACTAAACACTTTTCAACTTTGTTGGAAAGTGTTAAAAATGGATTCTTCAAAATTTTCTAACACACTTGCTGAAGATAGAAATGAGTCTATAATTGCATGGAATCACCAAAATAAGCATTTAATATATATATATTTTTTTCAAACTTTTGTTTCGTCTGCTATAGATTGTTAAATGGTTTAGCATAGAAAGATAAAGATTTGACAACAAAACATTTTTTTCTAGCAAAAGCTTCTTTCTTAAGGGCACTTTTGACGTTTAAAATATCGAAAAGAGAAAACAATTAATCATTTTTGTCACTTTATATCATAAAACGTATGCACTACAAAAGCAAAATTTTAAAAGAGAATAATACATACATGTTTCTACTTTCATTTCATATTATTTTTATGAAAGTAATGGGGAAAATGAGATTTATTATGTCATATTAAAGGGGACCATGGACATTTATTTGAACATAACTCGACGCCAAAAATCTAAAATTATTTTTGTGCTTATTATTATTCTCCAGTTTCGCTCTGAGCCATTTGTGAAAACCGCATGCAGATGCGATTTTTTTTTAACCATTTGGAAAAATGGTTATTGTTCTCGTCAGGATGGGAAATCAAAAGCATATGTGAAGCTTTTTATTGGTTTAATCCGCATTTTATTCGTGTTCTGATTGGTCTATACATATACAGTAACCTGTATTTCCCTTTACTTTCAACAGAGATGTATACTTATGTTGCCACAATGACAAAAAAGTAATAAAAACTACAAAAAGAAATTTAATTACTCAGAAACAAATTGAGATACAGCTTAAAAAAAATTGAATTTAAAAATACATTTTTTTACTCTATACGACGGTGTAAAAAGTAATATTGTGGCATGTTTAGAAGTTTAAGAATGAAATTTCATTTAAAATTGGTCGTCAGATTACTTGGACGGTGGAAAAGCCTTTTCCCGAACAGCCAATAAAATGCTTGGATAATACGTAAGTTTCAGGTGGATAATACGTAAGTTTTAAGAAATCTGACGGGTCGCAGGCGATTTTGTCGCTTGCAATTTTTACGTGTAATAATACTATTAATGTTTAATTCATGGCGTACGATATGTAGGATAAACTCCGTGCGATTTTGTATGTCTTAAATTTTAGTCTTCGAAAAAATCATTTTCCAAATGGTCGTTGTAATTTGTTAAATTACTTTTTTTTTTCCCTTGCAAAATTACAAGCGCTTGAATTTTGAACACAAACAATTTTTCAGCCCTTTAATATACTTTAAATCTCAAAACTGATTTTTCAACGTTTTTCGAGTTTTGAAAAGCTCCGTGCGTCTTAATTTTTTATAGAAATTCATGAAATTAATATGGAAGAATTCTGATATTGCTTACAAAGAAACTGTGCATGCATTTTAAAATGCCACTTTTTTAAGATAATTAAATTTGACTTTTATTTTATCAAAAAGCAAAATTCTGATGAAAATCGAAATGGAATTTAGAAAAAAATCTCAAAAATATTAACGATTCAAGGAATTAAAAAATCGTTGCACAGATTTCTTTGCAAAAAAGTTTTAAATGACAAAAATGCAAAATCAAGGAAATATCTCAAAAATTAAGACAAATTTTATAATTTGGTTTTAAAATTTTAATTTTTTCAAAAAATCTTGAAATTATAATAAGATTGAAAAATTCTTCGTAAACTCATGGTAAAATGTATATTTCGACAAAATTTCATATTTCTATGATGAAAATTAAAAAAAAAAAACAATTGTTAACGTCCACCGTTCCTTTAACTTGATTAGCGTAAAATTAGATTCACAGGTTGTGCGCATGATTACAAAAGAATTTTTGCATGTAAAACAATATTTTTGATATCTAATTATAGTTGAGAATCTATGCTTAAGCCGAATTTAAACAATTATTTATTTACAGCCTTTGTGTTGTAAAAACAAAATTAAATCTTTCATATGTAAAATTTGCAAAATTATCGCAATATACCACCAAGAAAAAATATTTTTACAACATAAAACAATAAACATTTAGTTTCTCTTTATACAGTCTACTATCTGTAAGATATCCTGAAAATTTCATGAAAAAATATTCATTTATTTAAAACTACATTGCAAGGAAAGCCCTAAAATCAAATCTTAAGAAAAATGATTTTAAAGTTCTAGCTTTGAAAAAATTTCGTATTTAACACACATGAAGTGTGCCACTCAATTTTTAAGTATTGCGAAATAATTATTCTTTAATATAAATATATTTTTGAAAATTCAATTTTTTAAAGTTTAGGAATACGAGTCCTATGTCGGGAGTCTCAAATAATGTTAGTTAATCTAAAATATAATGCTTAAGCCGACAGGCATTATGAGGAGTCCTTAAATACTATAATTTTATATTTTATTTTACTGTTCCTGCGAGATATAAAACATTTCCTTCGCTGAAATCGAAATGCAACCGCTACTGGTGCGTAAAAAAGAAAAAGAATTCCGCAGAAAAATGTTTAACTAGCAAATTTGCTGCATAGTCTTACTGCAGCAATCATATACCGAACACTCAGTTTTGTTGTAGTGACAGAAATTTAGTGCAATCCACTAAAAAACTAGGTAAAATATTACCTTAAAATGTCAACTACTTTAAAAGATACCTTAAATTTTCATTAATATTTTTTCCTATATAGATAATTCAAGCTGTATAAAAGTAATATAAATCTCATCTTTTATTTACCCTTTTTCATGTATTTAAAACACTTTAGTAGAAAGAAAATCTTTTTTAGCAAGTTTATTTTCTTTCCATGGAATTTTAATATTTCCTTAGAGCAATGAAATACGAAGTATAGAGTTGCATCATAAAGTGCTTGGGCATTTGATACGAACTTTATTTATTTTGCCTAAGAAAATTTTTCAAGAATGTGTTGTAGAGATAATAGATTGTGACATTTTTGGGGAAAAAAAAAAGCAGAGAATAATTTTTTCTTAGCAAAATTGTTCTCTTGCATATTAAATTATTTTAAGAGTAATACGAGTATTTATGAATTTAAGTAAATTTGGGTAAAATTATAATTAGTTTTTTGTTAGGCGCATGTAATAAACATTTGCTAGTACAAAAGAAATTCAAAGTGTCTTGACTTCCTTATCATTTAATTAAGCTCGTCTTAAATTCTTTATCATTATTGAGATAAATTGTTGGAAATTGATTATACTTTAACGTAATTATAAGCTAATATATGTAACCGTATGTTGTACATGACTTGCATAATTAATTTTTTTTAATTACAAAAATTGCATAAATAAATAAAATTTGCATGGGAATGTATCATTTAAAACAGCTAATTGTCTCAAAAAACTTTTACAATTTGGTTTTATATATTTTGATTATAACAAACTGTTTTAAAGAAATTTAAATTTATATTACAAATTTTAGTAAAATTAAGATGGAAGAATTCATGTAATATCAAATACAATTAAAATAGTTCTTCATTATAATGCAGTAGTTACATCTCTTAGAATAAACGAGATTTCAAACGCATTTATTAAAGAAAAATATTATTATCAAGTAGAAGTTAACATGCAACATAATTTTTACTCAAACATATATTTAAGTGTATGTAAGGCATTAAAACCATCTATATAAAAATGAAATTTCAGTTCAGTTTTCACCTGATTTAAAAAACGCAATTATAGAATATTGTGAAACATCATAAATAAAATTTTAAAAAATCCGCGTATTATCTACAGTGAAACTTCAGGTAAAACTAAATGTTTTTATACTCGATTAATACATAAAAATTACTCCAGAGATGCCATCCCATCCAATTATTCCATCTTGTGCTGCGTTTGTAGCCTTGCCAACATATAATTGTGAGAAAATTTCCAGGCTGGGTATCGTTCCATGTGGTTTAGTCGGTAGAAGGTCAGTGAGCTATACTGATATCCCGGATTCGAGTCCCGGCATGAAATCTTTTTCACTATGTTGGTCTTTGCGCCTCTTAAGCAATTACTTTGAAATTTGGTTTTCATTTGAAATATGTTTTTTAACTCGTTTCTACTAACCTGGCATATTATTAAATTAGTCACTTCTGACTTCTGCAATTGTACAATGCATGTAGACATCTTTTAATTAACTGAATCTTGACCAAAAAAAGAAAGAAATCTTTACAAGATTACCATAACAACGCAATAGAAACTGCAGAACCACGCATCTTTTTCCAGCCGTATCCACATATTCAGAGAAATACAGTTTATCTTATAAGTATACAGGTTTTGAACAAGAAAGATAATCAAGCATAATACAATATAAATCGGGTTTTTCATTAACATGTTTTCCATAAAATGAATAATATGCATATGAAAATACTTTACTTACTTGTTGTAACATTGTTGTTTTTCCTCTTAACCTATTTATGATAATTATTGAAATTTATACTTGCATAATGTTTTATTCATATCGTTGCTTTTATAGGGAATAAAATCGAAGTCCACTCTTTTGCAGTGATAGAAGGTATAATAAAACAAAACAACTTGTACATTCAAAATATGTATGTAAAGGAGATTGGTAAAAGTTAAAACATGTCTATGAAATTTTAATATCGAAAATATATGTTTGCTTCATGTTACAAAGTAATCACATTGCATACTAAAGTGATTGATAACGTATGAATTTAAAAGTTTTTTATTGAAATTTTTATAGAAGTATTGAGAATTGAATATTCTCAATACTTCGAATATTCATTATAAGAATTGAATATTCGAAATTTCCAATGATTCGGGTGATTATTTTCAGGTGTACTCCAGACATTAGTTTAAGTTTCAGCTGTGTTTTTCAGGAAGATTTAAAATAGACTTAATCCATAAAATCTAATTAATTTAGTCTTCATAAACAACAAATAACCACAATACAGTGAAAAGTAAAATCACTTCTACAGACCGTTTGATTTTTTTTAAAGTTTTATTTTTTTGTGATAATTTAACAGTACACGTATAACATCACGGTAAAATACTAATGTGTAATATTAAAACCGTTACATTAATTTAAATTACATTATTATATAAGTGACATTACTCCATGCATTTTTACAGTGGTCTCAGAATGAAAGGTATATGCTTCTAGAGTAAAATTTTTAAATGCGAGTAATAATAAACTATCTTTTATATTACTTTTACATTTCTAATATTATCGGCTATATATATTCTATATATATCGTCTATATTAGATTATCGTTTTTAAATAACCTTTTATCTTAAATTTTCAGAAATAAAATAAATACAATTTAGAGTTTTATGAATAGTATTGTTTGTATTTTAGAAAGAATAATTTATAATTTTTTCCTCAAGCAAATAAAATTATTAAACGCAAATTATCAATTAATTAACTGTTAATTCAAAACGGTTAATTCATTTACCTAAATGTTAATTCATTTACCTAAATGTTAATTCATTTACCTAAATGTTAATTCAATTTTTTTGAAACTAAAGTTGAAAACTTTTGGGTTCTTTCAGTTTCAATACTTTTTTGTTAAATAAATTAATTTACTTCTAATATTTTATATCGTCTATCATTAACCTTTAGCGCCACACATAAATATATGTCAATCTATAAAATTGTATTATTGCATACTTTGTAAACGATTCATTTAAACCGAGAGAAATTTTGAAAACTGTACCGTAGAATAATATATTTCTCATACTGAATTTATATATAAAAATAGCATCTTATATGGATTATTTAAAAAAAAAAATACGCTGTGCTGAAATTACATTATACAATGCTTTGTAGAAGCTTCAGTGTGTTGCTGAAAATTTTTCGAAAATTGAGTTTTAGAATTATTTATTCGATTTTTATATAAAAAATATCATTTTGTTTCGTTGTTTTTGTGACAAAATAGAATTTTATCCCTCCGCCTACCAGACAGGTACATTCAAAATTACTTATTTTATGGAAAAAATAAAAACTGAAAATTCTGTAAATCTATGACTTTCTATGGTATGATCTACTGGTTTATTTTCTGGAATGTTCTAACCTTTGTATATAATAAGAGTTGAATATTCCAGAAAAAGTTACTATTTACATCTTTTTTTTTAATGAGAAAAATCATTTTGAATGTACCGACTGGGTCCATTGAAACCGTTTAATAGTCAGAGGGTTAATTTACTGGGTTTTTTTTTCTAAAGATTAAAAACAATTTTGAGACTGTATGCAATTTAACAGAAGATTATATGAATTTTTAGTAAGTAATGAAAATAAGCAAATACTAGCAATTCATGCTAGTTTATTAAAATATATCATCAGCGTTCGGCATCATTTAACGTAATTTTTCAACGATATTATAATATCGCATGAACATAAAAGACTCTAAGACTTTATGAGGCTAAAATATTCTAAGTAAACAATACTAAGTCAATAAGAAAAACATGTTTAAACATCCATTTATTTTTATAATAAAACCATAATAACACTTATAAACTGCGATACTAATTATAAATTAAATTGGATTAAGCAAGGCATGATAATAATAAAATTATGATCAAAGTCAAATTGAAATTTTCTTCTAGATATTAGAAGATAATAATGAGCATTTAATTTATAGGATTAACTTAAGTTAAGAAAAGATACTTCGGTTAGGATTCTTCCGCATTAGAGTGTCATCAAAATCATCTTGTAATAGTGTAAATGCATTTTTAAGCTTCTTTTAATGACTTTCAGATGTTCGGTTTTTCATCATTATTCTAGTAGAAATAGTATAGAGGGAACAATTTAGAGAGAATTTTATATATAAAATATAATTTAACGATGAAACGAATTCTTAAAGTAAAAATATGTAAGCAATTATTTTATGTTTTTTTTTTTTTTTTTTTTTTTTTTTTTTTAAGTACGATTATGCAATTAGTATAATTATGTAATGAAATTAGGACTTTTAAAATTCCTTTTGAATGAAAATTGTTGTTTTTGAAATACGTTTTATTTTATATAAATCGACAAACTTTTAAAACACTTGATGTCATTTTAAACGGAAATTTTTTTAGGTTAATCTCCTGCGTTATTTTTATTTTAAAATTACATTTAGACATTGAATTACTAAAGAGAAATAATCATCCTCGTATTATTTATTATAAGAAATATATTTTTTGAGGCATAACCAATATTATGTATACATACCACCCTATTATATATATCCAATATTATATATATAATAGGGTGGAGCGAAAAACATGAATTTTTGTTTGAAAAAAAACCAAACAAACAAAAACAACAACAAAAAAAAGGTAGGTGCCAAAAGTTGCCTTTATATTAGCACATCAACTGCGTGAAATTTTACGGCTGAAAAAAAAATGGCTTGGCTCTGAACTTTTCATCCAAATGTCGAAATTTTGGGAAAAAATTGACATTTTTTCAAAAAAAAAATTAAAAATTCCTATTGAACTGGTTATTATTTAATAGTGTTATTTAAATCTTTATTATTAAATACACAACACATTTAAACTATGAAACGATTTAAATAATATCCAGTTCTATAGAATTTTTAAAATTGTTTCGATAAAATGTCAAATTTTACTCAAAATTTCGACTTTTGGACCAAAAGCGCCGACTCAAGCCATTTTTTTTTCCAGCGGTAAAATTGCACGCATTTGATGTACTACTATAAAGGCACCTTTTATCTCCTACCCATTTTTCGTAAAAAAAAGGAATAATTTTTTTTTGCATTTAGATAAAAAATATTTACAATATTATTTAACAATAATATTTTGTTTACATAAATAATATTATGTAAAATGAAAGTGCGGGATTACCTATGTTTTCTTAATAAAAATTCTTTTACTTTTATAAAAGTTTTACAATACCTTTTACAATTTGTATACAAAAGATGGATAATATAAAATGAATGATGCTACGCTTTTACATAAATTTGTACATAAATTTTACATAAAATAGTAGAAATGATTAAGTGTTCAGATTGCCAAATACGGTTTCATGTTGTGTAAGCTTTGCATCACTTCTTACATGATGTTCAAGTAACTGGCAATTAGTTCCATAATTTCTATTCTTAATTACTGCTAGCTTTGATTTACATTTTGAATACATTTTAATTTTAAACAATTACTCTTATTTTCAGTTATTTAATTTCATTAAATTTCATTGCTGTTATTTTGCTTCATTGTTTCATTAATCGTAAACTTTGCTTTTAATAAAATTAGTTATATTCCCCAGACATTAAAACAATCTAATATTTAAAGCTCTATACAAATATTATATAGACATACAAACAATAAATACAATAAACCCAACTGGAGTGAAAAATTAGCCAGAGACAGGAATCGAACCCGGGACCACAGTATACAAGACTGCTGCTCTAACCACTGAGCTACTCCGGCCGATACCTAAGTCTGCAATTTCTCACTAATAAACCATGTTGGGGAAGCCACCAGCCATCTATACGACAGCCTTGGATGACCGGACATCGATGAATAGATTTTACTATTACATCTATCTACGATAATTATAATATTGATAATTATAATATATATATTGGGTTGGCAAGAAAGTAATTTCGGTTTTCACACATTCAGAGATTTATGTAAATTTTTTTGAATGAATTCTGCTAGTAATATTTTTGGCATTTTGCCATTTGATAGCAGTGACCTTGAGGTTGCTTTTTAAGCCATTGCAGTGTGATTTAGTTTGCAACTGTTTGTTGAGGGTCAATTTTAAAGCTAAGCTACAGAAAAAAAAAAGCTACAGAGGCTCATAAAGAAATATGTGAAGTTTATGATGTTGATTGCATAACAGAGCGCACGCGTCAGAATTGGTTTAAAAAATTTCGTTCTGGCGATTTTTCACTGAAAGATGACCAACTTTCTGGTCGACCGACTAAAGTTTCTGATGACCAAATCAGTGTCATTATTCAAGAGGATCGTCATGTAACTGTTCGAAAGATTGCAGAGAGGTTAAAAGTATCTCACACAACTGTTGAAAATCACTTAAAAGGTCTTGGACTCGTTAAGAAGCTCGATATTTGGGTTCCGCATGAATTGAAAGATATTCACTTAACACAACGAATCAATATTTGTGATATGCATCTTAAATGCAATAAAAACGATCCTTTCTTGAAAAAAATCATCACTGGTGATAAAAAATGGGTCACCTACAGTAACGTCATTCGAAAACGATCATGGTCCAAGCATGATGAACCAGCACAAACCACATCGAAAGCTGAATTGCATCAAAAAAAGATCATGCTGTCTATTTGGTGGGATTACAAAGGTGTTGTGTATTTCGAGCTTCTCCCAAGAAACCAGACAATTAATTCAGATATTTACTGTCAGCAACTAATAAAACTGGATGAAGCAATCAAAGAAAAGCGACCGGCATTGGCAAATCGTAAAGGAATCGCCTTCCACCATGATAATGCCCGGCCTCACACATCTTTGGTAACTCGTGGGAAATTATTAGAGCTTGGTTGGGAAGTGATGTTGCATCCCCCCTACAGCCCTGACCTGGCACCATCTGATTACCATTTATTTCGAAGTTTGCAGAATTCTTTGAATGGTAAAAATTTCACAAATGACGATCACCTAAAACAGTTCTTGGTTCAGTTTTTGTCTGATAAGGATCAGAAGTTCTATGAACGCGGAATCATGCAGCTGGAAGAAAGATGGCAGAAGGTCCTTGAACAAAATGGAAAATATATAATTGATTAAAGTTTATTCTTTGTCTTAAAAAATGAGTTTTCTTCAATACTACAAAACCGAAATTACTTTCTTGCCAACCCAATATAATACTGTGGTCCCAGGTTCGATTCCTGGCTCTGGCTAATTTTTCACTCTAGTTGGGTTTATTGTATTTATTGTTTGTATGTCTGTATAATATTTGTATATACCTTTAACTGTTGAATGCAGGCGTTATTTATGTGTGTATGTGTGTTTTAATATATATTGTAGTATGAGTGTTTTATTACAATCTAATATTGTTTGGTCCAATTTAGGAGACTAGGGGTCCAACTTAGGCGACCAGTTTATGAACTTGGGCCACTTTTGAAAATTTTTTCAAATTAAAATAAAACTTAAGATTTTCAAAAAGAAATTGATCTAAAGATTTATTAAGTTAGAAGATGAATAGATTGACCCAGTGTAGTGATGTTTTGCAGATATTCCAAAGTTTAAGTGAGTTACACCTGAAAATAAATGAAGTGGTCCAAATTCCGCTACTTTCCCCTACATACAGGATGGACATTAAAAAAAAAAAAAAACATATTTGTACCTCTAGCAACCTAACCGCTCAATCACTCGAAATGAAATTTCAGATTTAGTTATTTGAGGGTATGCGCTCGAGATCGTGATGATTTTAAACAATAGAGCCCTCAAGGTTACGTTTACAGAGAAAAAATTTCAAAATATTCGAATGGCAACAACCTTTCTTTCCTGCGCAAATTCATCAGCGCATTGAAAAAATATAAATAACATTAGAATGATACACGTATGACTAAACTTTTCAGTGTAATATCGTGCGCTCAATCCTAATCAGTCCCTAAGCAATGCAATACTCATCACTCTAAAACAAATAATTCCATTTTTATTTTTACAATGTGTACACTACTCAAAAACATATTTTGAAACAAATCTTACAACATTACTCAGTTCACAAGTGACAAAAAAATCACCTGCTAAAAAACATGTCTTGTTGCCACTTCTTCGTTCCTCGCAATGGTCTTTTTTGCAAATGTTCTACACCGGCAATTTTCATCGTACATGTACCGGGTGTCCCAAAAAGGACTGACTGATTTTAAAATTCAATAACTTGCAAACGGTGACAGATATTTAAAAAATTCTTGCAGGAGGGTTATGCATAAGGTCAAAAGTTTTTTTACAGTGATTTTCAATTTTAGTTCGAATTACAAACAATAGATGGCGCTGCGATCAATAGACGCTGAATTCTGGCTCGATTTTTGGTACTTCGTGGCCCGGATAATACATTTCCATCTCCTTTTTCAGCATGGAACAAGAGAAAGGACCAGAAATCGAGCCTGTATTTAGCGACTATTGCTTACAGCGCCATCTATTGTTTGTAATTCGAACTAAAATCGAAAATCACTGTAATGAAACTTTTGACCTTATGCATAAACCTCCTGCAAGAATTTTTTAAATATCTGTCACCGTTTGCAAGTTATTGAATTTTAAAATCAGTCAGTCCTTTTTGGGACACCCGGTATCATTCCAACGCCATTTATGGTTTTTCAATGCGCTGATGAATTTGCGAATGAAAAAAAAATGGTGTCGCTTTTCGAAATTCTTTCCCTGTAACCAACATTCTTTTCGATTGGTTGAGCGGTTAGGCCGCTAGGGGTTCATATATCGGGGAAGTTTTTTTATGACCACTCTGTATACATATTACTATAATAAATATGTTTGTCTCGGGTGTGTGAGTATGTGAGTCTGTTGGTGTTGTCTAGGTAAATCAGTCACACATAGATGTCTGAATCTTTCGAATGAGAAACGAAGACAGGTCCAAATTGCATCTGACTATTTTTTCATTTTTTTAATTAGCTTAGGTAATAACTAAAGGTTGTAATGGAGAGTCTAGAGAATGTAATGTCTGCAGAATTAGTTGCTCTTCAGCCGGACATAAAGAAAATGGGTAACTATATCGTTTTGGTTAAAAAAAGAAAGAAAAATCATGCGACAAGCATATATTATGAAACACTTTCAAACGCATTCAGAATAATGTAACAAAATTGCACCGTTCAATAATTAAAATATTATGTCTAATTCAACCATATGGAAACGTATAACACATTTGAAAATCCCATTTCAGCTGTTTCCATCTACAATCTGTAAATTATCCGAATTCTTTGAGCTTTTTACATGTAATTTGCTATTTATGCAAATTTTCACAAAAGCTGCGTAATATCTCCTTGAATGGAAACTAATGGGAACAATGCGCCATTTCTCACAACTTGCAGATGCACAAACTCTCGGCAGGTGAGATTGCTCGGCCTTTAAATTTAAACATGGCCGCTCTTCAAACGAACCGTCGGTGTTCATACCATTAGTTAGTCCAGGTTAGTAGTTTATAAGAAATCATTTAGGTTTAAAATATTTCGTACTATTAACATTCTACCAAAATTCTCACGATTAGCTAAGGAATTTCAGGAACGTACCTTGAAAAAATAGAAGACAGTTGCAATGCTTTATCTTCGACGGTTTAGAATATCATCCTGAACTTTTAAGTCGACACTCTACCCCTGCTCTTCTACAATTACCTGGACCGACTCATTCATTTTTGAAGAAAATAAATTTATGTTTCTTTTTCTTCCAAAGTAACAACAGCAACAGTAATTCTTAAACTGAATTCAACATAATTTAGAAAATACATATATCAACCATAAAATTATTTAACTTTTGATACAAACACAATTTTTAGGTTCACCTTCAACATATGTCGATTTGCTTCGAAAGCGTAAATAATTTATATTTTCAGGAGATTATTCCTAATGTTTTCTTCATAACATAATTTTCCTTTACTTGTAGTTTTTCGTAATTTGTGCTATTTTGTTAACTGATTTTTATTTAGAGGTGTCACTATAGTTACCGCAACACCATTGGCTTAGAGGTACTCCTCTCAAGGCTGGTAGACCGGATGTGCTGGGTTCGAACCCATTCGCGCCCATCGGCCTGATCGTTCGAGTTTTCCGTGGTTTTCTTCGAATCTTGGATTTCCTTGTGTGAATATTGATTAGGTTCCCTTAGAAAGGCCCCTACGGAGGGCAACCCTCCTTCTAGCCGATATACCCCGTTTAGATAATTGGACGTATTAAACAACACCAGCACCAACACCATAGGTACCAAATTACAGAAATTTATGAAGTGTCTTCTCCAGTTTTTCTTTTGTTTATAACTTCTTTCCCGTGTAGCGCAAACCTTGTTGGATGAAGTTAAATGTTCAATACTAGCAATTATTTGGATGCAATTTGATCTTTTAAATTATTGATTATGTTATATGAAATCCGAATTCAATATATTTTCTTTCCGAATACGCGTTTAAATATATAATACTGTGTATACACATTACATTCGATACAAATTATACTGTGTATACACATGTATAATTTTATAATTCTAACTAGGGGGCTCTGCCCCCTGCAAGCTACGCTCGCCAACCCCCGTTCAGACACCGCAGAATCTAAAAACACGCTAATCTGATTTGTTTAAAACATACTATAGAAGATTGAATTATACTGAAAAAGCTGTGCAGATCTCCCTGTAAACGGGTTTTCATTCAATTTCCATTGATTTAAAAAATTTAAGGCCGAATCAGTTGCTGTTAAGACATCCAATGGTTGTTTTCGTGCTTGATTAAAGAGGATCGGTTAAACGTTTGAAAAGAATCTAAAAATAAAAGGAATTAAGTGTACAGAGTCTTTTGTCTCCCGGTATTTTAAAACAATTTCTATAACAATAGCCTAAGTCATGTGACTATCATCAAGAGTTCCGGGCAAACCACTTCGCTTTTTATATTCCTGGTGCCATTTTCGTACTTTAATATTAGCCAAGCACAGGTGATATGTCGCCAAATATTATTCTATCGCCATCATTTCATCTATATCATAATAGTCCAAGTCATGTAACTGCCATAAATAAATACGCTCTGATCCCTTCGCTTTTCATATGAAAGTTTGGCCCAGATATCATATACGGCCCCATATTGGCGCGATTTTTTCCGACGCTAATTTGGGGAAAATATCAACAGCATAAACAACAACATCCGGCTTATCAAATCAAGCAAAATAACGATACTATGGCGCCAGTTAAGTACCCGTTGCGTATATGACATTGGAGTCAGAAAAAAATAGCGCCAATATGGGACCGTATGTGGCATCTGTGCCGAAAGTTTTCCATTTCGATTAAAAAAATCAATTTTTTTTCGAATAATACTACATAAAAGCATTGTCGCAAAGAATTCTTGGTACTGTTATGCTAGCCGGGTGCAAATCTCGCCAATAACTATTTTTTAACTCGGCAGTTAGAATTTTTTTTTATTTTTCCAGTGGTAAATTAAAATATTGCTTTTAAGTTGAAATTAAATGTCATCGTTTGTTACATCATTTAATATTTGGCCAGATGCCATACACGCACCCGGTTTGACGTGATTTTTTCACGAAAATTTGGGTAAATCCTCGTTTTCGAATACCAGTTACATATGTATTTTGTACTACTTAGTTATCCCATCGAACAAAAATCTATCACCAAACTATAAGATTAAATGCCAATAATAGTTGATAAATGTCACATTCACTTGACTTTAAGCAATTTATACGTCTTTACGTCATCAAGTGATTTTTATTTTGACGTTTTATTTGTATATTTATTAATGTTATACTATTTTCTTTGTTCTTTCATTTTTTAAAATAAAAATTATGTCAATTTGTATAATTTGGCGAGTGGTTTGGCAATTTATATAATTTGGCAAAATGGGTCGATGGAATAACTAAGTAGTACCGTATTTTTAAATTATTTTCTATTATTTTTTATCTTTTTTTATTTTTAAAGGAAAATAACCAAAAAAATCATTAACTATAGAACAAAACAATTTATGTAATTTTAAAAAATAAAATAAAGTAAATGAACAGTTATTATTAAATAAACAACAATAGCCGGGTTACCATGTCAACCAAAATAATGCCATTTTGGCGCCAATTAGGTACCCCGGTGCGTATATGACATCTGTGCCTAATATATTTTTTTTCATTTCGTTTAAAAAAAATAAAGAAGTGAAAGCCATTTATTTTAAATGTTTCTGTTTGTATTAAATAAAATGATAATGAAATACAAATTGAATTATGAATAAAAGTAAGATGATACATTAATTGGCATACATTTAAGGGAGGCCAAACTTCTCGCCAAATTAGTTTAAAATAGTAACCTTTTCTAAAATCTGAAGAAAAAAAATATATATATGTTTGATTAAAATTTGAGTTGCCATCATTAGAAAAATGTATACAAAAGTAGAAAAAAATTAATATTTCGAAAACTAATTCGAATTTAAAAATTCTAATAACAGTTTTGAAATCTGCGGATCAATATTGATTTTTGGTGTTAATTTGATCGCAAAGTATTCCATATTTTAGGAGAAATCGCCGTGAAACATAATCAGTTGTTTAATCAGTCGATTCAAAGAATCGTTACATTTCAGCAGTTTCATATATTCGTTTCATAAATTCGTTTCATTAGGATTTTATATATATAGGGTAGATATTACTAGTGAAGGGAGAGAAGCGACAATGTTAAGGGTCAAGCTCTTTCCACTTTAATACATTTCATTCAGTAAAAAATGCTTCGATTTTATCTTAGAAACTGTCGATCCTACATTATACTATAAACAAAATACTTTTAAGTGGTTCTGGAAATCACCCATCAATCTGAAATTTTCAATGACTTGATGGTAGACATAGTGATTGAAATAATATTCTGAAACTATTTATTGGTATATTGAAAAATATCTATTTTAAATTAGAAATTGAATTTTGGGTATATCAAGTTTTTTTCCTTACTCATTTTCGTTCAAAATCAAAGTTCTGATAACAATTTTGTTATATAAATTTTCGACTGTATAAATATATCCTCAATGACAATTCCCTGAAAATATATTTCTACCAACAACCTCATTCTAATAAAAACAAAGAGTAATTAGCTTTGAATATTCATTCTACTTATTTCTTAACTATCCAGGTTTTGTCTGAGCAGTAAAAACTACTTATAATGTAGGAAAACATAGAATTAAAGTTTTAACATTCACAAAATCTCGTACTTTATTTAAATGAAGAATAAAATATAAAAACATTATTTAAAAAATACATAATTAATTTTTTAAAATGAGATTACAGTATTTTATTACTATGGCGCTGGCAGAATTCTAATGATATATCATTTAGACCGTCCTTCTCTGCGCATCAAAATATAAATTAAAAAAATATTGTATTAAATGTTGTAAACAAAGTAAATAAAATAAAATAAAATACATTTTACGCTTGTTTTTCTTTTTTATAAAAAAATTCGAGCGCGATTTTTAAACGTTTTAAAATTGTTCGATGTCTTTTTTAACATATTTATGACCAGCAAAGTTTTATTAGCATTAAGTTTAAATACAGATTCAATTGTGGTTTTAATTCTGGTGAGTAACTTTTTGCTCCTTATATATCTTCCATTTATTCGTAAAAATAATATGTTATTGTTTCCAAATATATGTGTTACATATTTTATTTAAGTAAGATTTATTATGTTTTATATGAAAATATATATATATTTATTTGTTTTACTTAGAAATGAAAAACAAAATAAATTTGTAAATTAAGAACTATTGTTATTAATAATTATTTTGAATACATTAGTGGTTTATATAAATTTATGATGCATTGCTGCACCCTAACACATTGACATAAGAAAGGCAAAAACCTGTCTTGGATTTGTTTCTACTTGAAGTGTGTAATAGATTTGCGAACAAAGACGCACATTCTTTCTGTATTACAAAATTTTGCTAATGCAATTGAATTTGTCATCACCAGTTGCAATAATCACGAGTAATAATATTCTAATAAGGAACTCTTCATTATTTGATCTTTAGTTATTTTGGTAGCTTCCGAAACTCCGTTAGATTGCACGAGCTTATCATAAAGTAACTTTTCCGACTAGAAGACTTGATCTCTAGCGTATGTACAGATTGATGTAATTAAAATACTAATTAGCGATAACGTTCAGATTGTCCACAGCTTTAATCTATAAGAGCTACTATCTGCAGGATCTGCCATGTGGACACTTCTTTCTGCACTTCTTTAACCACCGGACATGCGTTGAGCCGCTGTTCAGCTGCACAATGCGTTTAAATGCATTTTTATGAGAGTGATGCGCAATAAATTCTGGTTTATTGGAATAAGCAATTGTTTTCCTTTGCATGATTATGATGTCCAGTTTGCCCTCTGGACTACAAGTCATCGATGATTAAAGATAAATCTGCAACTTGTGAGGTGCGTTCGCTACCGAAACCCATACCTAACACATTAGAATGGGGTGTGCAAGTAAACATTAATACGTATTTATACAGGAATTACATTAAAATATGACTAATATGGATGTAACAATACGATTTCGTTATGCGGAACAATTTTTGCAGTCCTCCAACGTTGAAATTCATCGTCGAACATTATCTGTTTCTCCACAAGCCTTCCCCTCTGTAAATGCGTTAACAAATGCAGAATGCAAACCTTTGACTAGTGCCATTTCAGGAATATTTATTTCTTCCATACCTATATTCATTATAATCTGTTCTTAATGAAAGTCACTTAAATAAGTACATTAATTCATTTCAAACACTCCTATCAATATAACGGCAGTTAAACGTCACTTACCCTTTGTCCTTTCCATTCTTGTTTTTCCTATGATAAACTGCTTACTGTGAATTGCATTTTTGTGTGTTTGCGTGTGTGTGGGGGGGGAGGGGGGGTCAGAGTATAACAGTTGTAAATATGCATCACAGTATGAAGAATCAAAGAGAAAAAGTATTAGAAATTTTGCATGCATTTTAATATAAATTAAAGCACAGTTATTAATTCAGAGAGGTTTCTTTTTTCCGTTAACAAAATAGTTTTTGCTTCTAATATAAGACCTTTGAATTTTTAATATATAGTATGGAATTATATGTTTATTTTATAACATTAATTCATTGAATCTCAAAAATGTATGTTAACAGCATAAACGAGAAAAAAAATATTACGAGATTTTCTGCGATGTTATTTACGACTGGGATTGTTACAATTTATATGTTTGAAGACTGAAGTGATAGTAATAAAACTTTTCGAACATTCTTTTTTCAAAGGAGTTTAAATAAATGGTACTAAAACTGATCGTGCTTCATAAGATGTTACAGATTCAGACTAAGTGAAAACTTAAAAAAAATAATAGTTTTCCTCAAAGTAAATAGAATGAGATTTTTAAATACTCTTAAACAGTTCGTTGTACTTCTTTACTTTTTACGACTGGCACAACTTTCTTGCGCTAGTGATTAAGTACTCCAGCAGTAAATCAGCTTATAACTGTCTGCTTCAGAAACTTTATGTTCTTTTTACATTCGCAGTTTGAGTTTTTAAAAGGTCATGTGTCTTTTATGCTAAATCCATATCTTATATATGAATTTCAAATGAGATGTATTTCGTTTCATTCGTATGTCTATCGTTTGCATATGTTTTATAAAAGAGAAAACTCCTTCATTCATTTTAAGTATTTGCAAATTATTTTAGTAAGAGCTTTTTAGATAAATACATAGTTTGCGTAACTGTATATATTGCAATAATTTATACCAGCAAACGGGTTCTTATCTATCTTAGGATAAATATTGCAACTACTAGTAACCTTTGAATATTTATTTTATGATACTGAAAATATAAAATCATAGGATTGTAAAGAACCAATGTTAACTCATTGCAAACGTCGCTTGTAGCTGGATTAAAAAATACAATTTTATAAAACAGTTTTGAAAACCATAAAAAAATCGATAAGTTTAATTGTATTTTTCAAATAACAATTATTTAAAAGTTATTTTTGTTTTTTACGATTCTGTAAAAATGTAATTATTCGTAAATATGGAGCAAATATGTGATATTTAGAATAAAAAATTGATGCGATCAAAGAGAAATAGTGCAATCTACTCTTATTTTTAAGTTTATCGTTAATGACTAATACTTTTGTTCTTTATATTATAGATATATCTGCCACGATTATATATCCTAAAAAAATATATTTAAATTCTTTATAAAATTGCTTTATTCCAATTCTGAAATAGAACTAGGAAATTTAGACTTACTTCTCTATTAACATTATATTCTTGTTAATCCATTGAAAAAATCAATTTATAATCTACAAAAATTTCTTATTTTCAAAATTAAAAAGATCGTGAATTAAAAATACAGAATACGGACTGCTCCACAGATAAAATTTAATAACTGTAGAAATACTATAGATATTAAAAGTATAGAAGCTGTTCTTTTACTTAAGACCGGGATTACTATATTTAAATGTTTTGAATGTTGAAAAAAAAGTGACTGATAACAATAATTTATTTGCATTGTTCTTTCTAAAAGATTGAGTATAAATAAAAAGATGAGTTCATGTTGCAGCAAATACTTCGTCTTAAAAATTAGAAAGCGATTTTTAAATAGTTGTAGATAAATGTTTTTTAATTTTTTACGAACAACAAAATTTTCTTCTGAAAATTGCCTAAGAATAAAATAATATATCCGCTTATTAATGTGCGACATGGAAACTTTATACTATTTGTACAGTAGCAACTGGAGTTTGTAATATCTAATGGATATGTTATATGTATATGTAGATCAAATGATATTTTTTTGCTCTGGAGTATATTCATTTATGCTGAAATTTCATTTGAGAGTAGGTTGCATGCATAAACGTTTTACTCAAAAAAAAAAAAAATATTAATGCTGGTAAATGTTTCGAATTATTTAATGAAAAACTATCCCAGCAATTAATTTTTAACTAAACAATATACTATAAAAACATATTTATAGTACATACATCCAGAAAGTAATATGCAACCAATGTCTCAATAAATGCATCTTTTGAAACACGCATAATAGCATTAAATTTGTCCATTGCTTTCTATATAGCATATGCCCTTGTTTATTTTTTTTCTGGGATGAAAATAAGTTTTACATATGCATGCACAATCCATTTTGTCATTATAAAGTTAAAAAAGATTTTTAAAATTCAGTATTTCAATTTTAATAAAATGAATGCAATCTGTTTCAATAAAAAAAAGCAACAACCAAGAAGTTAGAAAAAAGCAATATTGCGAGTAAACCCGGCTTTTCTCTAAGTCTGGAATTATTTAGTTTTATTTCTTCAGGTTCTCAAGGAAAGTCAGTGATAATCATAAAACTTTTCTACCGTCCTTTCCAAGAGATTGAAGATAAGTGGAGCAAAAAAATGTGCATGTTGCATCCAATGTAATGCTCCAGAGTACATGAATTCGTGGAATTTTTTAAATGCGTTTTTTCAGAATAAATAGGAAAAGATTTTTAAGTACGCTTTAACATTTCATTGTAATTTTTTCAGCTTTTTTAATCATAATTTTTTTTTTAACAAAAGTCGGTAAATTTTTCACAAATATATCAACTTATTAATGTCTGCTTCAAAACGTTTATGTGCCTTTTACGTGTTTTTTTAGCACTTAGCTAAAATGCCTATTATATCCACCATTTATGTAGCCGAATCCAAGTACTACACTTGGTTGTCCACCGAGATTTCCACTTTGCTGCTCAGTAAGTAATTTGTTTAATTAAAAATAAAATGTTTTTTTGGATATTCTTCGCAGTGTTTTCCTCTTGAAATATAAGCCTATTACTGAAGCATTTGTAATTTGTCTGGCCATTACATATGACCATTGGTCAATGCAAAAAATTCTTAGGTGGTAATTTGTATCTAAATTAGCGAAAGCATTATGCAATGTATTGTAAATGCTGCGGAATTTTACACTGTCACTCCAATTTTTATAGAATAAAGTCTGTATGAAATAATTCTCATGTTTCACATCCCAAAACTTTTCCCCAATTGTCGTATTTAACTCTGTGTTTACTGAGAGCAGACCATATACCAAAAAATACGAAAAATCTCTATTTCATAGAAACATTGTAAAATCATTGGAATTGACGTAACATGTAGATCTAAGATATAATGATTTTCTATCTTACAGTAGGGGAGAGTAGTACACAGTGAGACGAAAATTATTATTACTTAACGAATGGCAACGATTTTTATTATTTTGAAAAAAAATACTACATCTTTAAGGTACACAAATACGCTACACATTAATGCATAAATGGTTTTAAAAAAGTTATTTACAAAAGCACAGAAGCAGCATAACGGAGTATGGGTAATTGTCTCACTGTGTACCACAAGTGGTGCACAGAGAGACAATGTATATATTTTCATAAATCATAGATTTTTACACTCTATCAATAATTTTCTGCAGTTTATGATTTCTAATTAATATATCTAGATTTTTGAAATATTAAATGTTATAAACATATGAGCCTCGGGTGGACAACGGCAGACTTTGGGCTACCTTCATGCAAATTTTCACCCTCTTACGTTTAGTATATTTCCCTAGCCATCGCACGCCCTCACACACGCACAGAAAGAGAGAGAGAGAAAAAAAAATTCTTTTATTAATAAATAAATTTTTAACATCATAACTACATAGTAGGTATACAATGAGACACGTCTCACTGTGTACCACAACTGTGTGTCTCACTGTGTACTTTCGTTACGTTGTAACAAAATGGATGGCACATATGTTACATCAATTTCATCGCTTTAAAAAGATTATGTCGTTTAGTCGAAATAGTCTATTATTAGACATAGCTAGGTTTGGTTAAGTAAATATATGCCATACTGAAGGAAATGAACTCTAAAATAGACGTTTATGTAACTTTAACCACTATAAAATAAAGAATTAGTTACTATTTTGTCGGACGAGTAACTGAAGTGCCTAAACTACATCCACGTATTGCATAAAATGAGATCGTTATGTGTGTGTGCCAACTTTGAGAAAAAGTTACAACTATATGTCAAAGTGACTGCTGACTCACTGTGTACCATGTCTCAATGTGTACTACTCCCTCCTACAATTTATTCTACGACACTAACTTTATTTAAAGACGTTAGGATGATAAAATTGATACAGAAATCAATTTTTAATCACTTTCGATCTTAATAATTTAAGGCCCTCATTTTCATTGTTTTCAATATAAAACTAATCGGATGTGCCATTCCCAAAACTTTATTCTCTCTGATACATTTTAATATTTCCAAAAGTTGTTACACTTGTTATTCTTTCAGTGTTATTGCTACAATACTGCACTAACGTCATTTTTCATTTTAAGGGGACCGGGAAAGCAAAATTCAACAAAAAAATCGATTTTTACTTTTTTATATCATTAAATAGTTTAAACTTTTATCTTTCCAACGATGTGTCACACATGTTTATTTATAAAAAATAAGTGTTGAAAGTAATCATTATTTCTAAGAGTATTTCACAGCTTAATGGTCATTTAAATATTTAATTGACTTTTTCTGAATACTTGGATTTTTCATGTGTATGTTTCTTTTTTTCAATATCTATTAAACTTAAGAACTCAGATTTTTATTTAATACCGGTGTTAGGGTGTCCGGTCTCAACTGTGTCTAATAGCTAATTCCTAAACCGTTAGTAGTAAACATATAGTTCCAATTACAAAAATGTTTTAAACTAGGTTAAGAAATATTTTAAAAGCAATTTGGGTCAATAAAAACATTTCTTAAAAAATTACGAAATTTTAAATTTTTATAGGGCCCCCCGGTCCTATAAGTTATATTTAGTAAAATTTTCCTTTTACACTGACAAGTAATACAAAAAAATTCCCGTTATTCTACGATTAAAATTTACCGAGTAATAGCTGTTTAAAGTTGGAGCATATTTTTTGCTGCAAATTGGGGGTCATTCACAAATTTAGTCGAAATTATAATTTCGTCAGATATATTTAACAAATGGGTGAGATTAAAATTAATATTGCAATATAAAATTGAAATCTTTAATCATTCTGACATATTAATGCAAAATATACAATTTGTAATACACATTTAAGAAGAAAGAAAAAACAGAATTTTTGTTAAATAAAATGATGCTAAATTAACAGCCTCAATTCTTTACAAAGTGATACGTATTTTAAAATATTATTAGATTGCACTAGCCTGCAAAAGTTGGGTTATGTCATGTTTATTAGCTTTTGATAATTGATTCTTATGTATTCTGTACCGCTGAATCCGAAATTGACCTTCTTTTTTAACCATCACATCAGGATTTTTCGCAAATTGCAAATTTCAAAGTTAAAAGTTCAAAGTTAAAATTGAACCTCCTCCCTCATCTCATCGGACCACTCAGCTGTTTGGCTGTAAGAATCCCAGGATAAGCAAAAACATTGAATAAATTATTGAATTAAAAAAAAAATTACATATGTTTTATAGTATGAGATTTTCGCTATATTTTAACTTACACATTTACGATTTGCAAAAATAATCTAACGTGATTGTTAAATATGAAGGTTATTTTCAGATTCAGCGCTAAGAAGTACGTAAAAATCAATTAAGGTTTGTTGGGGTAACTGGAACCACGAGGTAACTGAGCCATAGGCTATTTTATAAAAGAACTGTTGGTGTTTTTTAAGTTTTAGTTTTTGTGAGCCATGCACCATTATCTCTACTTCCTAAAACAACGTGTATCAACTCAATCATAACTCTCACTTTGCTGTGATAGGTTGTCAAAAATTTACGTTTCTTGTTTTAAAAACAACGTCAATATGGTTGAACTTCCTCGGATTTTTATTAAAATACTGTAAGTACTTTTATTAAATAATCTTTTTTTTAAAAAGATTAGGCATATAACTACATTAATATTATTACATATCTATACATATTTACTTCATGTTTTAAATGTAATCCCGGTGTCCCAGCTATCTCATAAATGTTTCAAGAATGGGGTAACTGGGACATGTATCCGGGGTAACTGTGCTATGCTGGATCCAGTTACCTCAATAGTTATAAATAATTTTTTTTGTGTTTCTCTTACTACGGGAAGTAAATTTCTACATTGGTTTTTGCTCATAATAAAGAAAATGACAGAATACCTTATTAAAATAATGTAATGAAATTTTTAAAAAAGCATATTGAGTGGTATCAAACCAAATTTCTTGACTCCTTGAGAAGCGGTGATGCCGTTATGGCATCACTTAATTGTAATTCCTAATTGCCACATTGGCACCTGGATTTTATAATTAAAATTTAACCTTTATTAAGTAAGCGAAAATATACCTTTACATGTTTTCAGATACATTCTCTTGTAAATATTGGTTCCATTAAATTATTTCAACATTTTACGTATGCAAGTACCTTGCCCCTGAAAGCCATATTGCCAGACCTTGAAATTGTACTATACACAGGGGTCGCATTCTATAGGCATAGCTGCCAATTTTTACGCTTTCATGCTACCACTAAAATTTAATAGAGATTTTCGTTTTGTTTAATCATAAGATTTCGACGATTAAATAAGACAACATTTACTATAATATTTTAGTGGTAAGAGGAAAGCGTAAAAGTTGGGAGCTATGCTATAAGGAATCTTTTATTGTCCCTACCACTATTTTGAAAATAATATCTTCATCGCACCTTTCTTTAAGGAACAATAAATTTTTCCCTATATAATGCGACCCCTGGATAAAGATAAAGTACTTAAGTACACTGTAAAAAAAAATCTGTGAAGTTACTAAAGTTTTTCTAGGAAACTTGGATTCCTAGAACTTTTCATGTAACGGCAACAACAAAATTTCATGTAACAGACACACTTTTGCGCCGAAAATCAAAAAATCTGTAAGGTTACTAAGAATTTTTTTGGAAACTTTGATTCCGAGAACTTTTCATGTAACTGCAGCCAGGGTTACAAATAAAAGTTTAGTAAGATTACTGAAATTTTAGCAGATTCATTTGTAAAGTTACAGATTTTTGTAGCTTTACAAAAACTAGTTTTGTAGATTTGCAGCTTTTTTCGTACAGTTACAGGTGAAAGTTTAGTAAGCATGTAACTTTACATCTGTAGAACTACAGGTATTTTTTTACAGTGTACTTACGTAGCCTTTTGTTCAGACCTTGCTATTTTTTCCTTAAAATACCCATGTGACTTTTATACTTATTATCTATACTAAAGTACATAAGTACTTACTTAAGTTTTATATTTTTGGTATAAATAAATCTAATATTTTCACTTTTAGTGCTTTTATAGGCACAATGACAGCAAAGGTTTCACTTACAACGCTGTTTATTGACATATAATTTACATGATCTGCCTGGTTTAAATTTTTTAAAGTTGTTTACACTTTTTCAAACAGGACCTGATATCAGATATGAAAAAATATAAACGCTTGGGGAACGTAGACCCCCCCTGGTCCAGTTACCCCATTTTTTGGGGCAACTGGACCCATGAAGAAAGAAAGGTGGAATATGCATATTTTTATATTTTTAAATATTAAAATGTAATTTTGAGCATTTCTGTCTGATAGAGGGAACCTAACTGAACACATTTACAGACGTTCAGACTTTAATTGAAATGAACATTAGCTTTTTGAAGCTGAATTGTCAGAAGCTTCAGAGTCACATTGTAAAATCATGTCCCAGTTGCCACAATTAACCTCATCAAAAGTTAAAAAATACAGCCATCTCCTCTACTTAATAGTATCCGATTTTTGCTATTCTTTAACTTTGACAACTTATGATTTACGAAATATCCTGGCATGATGGTTAAAAATTAAGGTAATTTTCGGATTCAGTGCTAAAAAGTACATAAAAATTAAAATTCCCAACAATCGCAGTCTTGTATTATCTAATCTAAAACTTTTTGTTAAACTGCTTGGCTGTAATCTATCCAAAATTTTGAGTGTTATACTGTAAAATAAATATAAATGGTAACCACCGAAAACTATAATAATATTAGATTGCTAACGTATTTGCGCCAGTATGTAAGATGTAATCTCGATCGGCTATTTAAAAGTGGGTTAAAGTTCGAGTACAAATTTTAAACTGGAAAAACATACATATGATCGTTGAAGTAACATAAAAACTTATAAAAACAACATAATTTTTGTTAAAAGAAATCATAAAAGAAACAGTCTCAAATCCTGAAAAAATAAAACGTTATTTTAGCCAATCTCAAGCTTAACCCCTTCGTGACGGGAGCCTTTTACGAAATGTTTATTACTTTGCTACCGGTTTTAAAAAACAGAAGTTTGTGCCTATTCAAATCGGGAAAATGCTCGGATTAAGTAAGGCAAATTTTACAGTAAAATTTTACTGGTGAGGATAAATGAGGATCCTTAGGCCTATTTCCGGCACTTATACGTGTCGCTCGTCCCCAAGGGGTTAATAAATGTTAACTTAATCGTAATACTTGTACGATTTTTTTCAAAGCCCACATACACATGAAATAAGATCTTCGAATACTTTAAGCACTTGGTATGTGATCCCTCAAATGCGTGCCGAACTCATTTGTTTTCAGAGCAGAGAAGTGACATAAGTCATGCATTTTTAAAGTTTCATAACTCGCTCAATTTAAGTGTTATATGAACGGGACTTTTTTTGTCTTACTTGTCCATGTAAAAGGAAAATTTTACTAAATATAACTTATAGAACCGGGGGACCGTATAAAAATTTAAATTTCGTAATTTTTTAAGAAATGTTTTTATTGACCCAAATCGCTTTTAAAATATTTCTGTACCTGATTTAAAACATTTTTGTAATTGGAACTATATGTCTGCGACTAACGGTTTAGGAATTAGCCATTGGACTCCGTTGAGAGTGGACACCTTGTTTAGTTATCACGATAAATGTGAAGACACAGCATAGAAGACTTACTAGTTACATTACGGTATGCAGAAATAAATTTTAGCACTACTAAATATTTAAATTAATAGAGTTATCTCTTTATGTGTACATTTTCCTGTTATAGCATCCTCAAATTTTTCGGATGTTCTGACACACAGACCATCAAACTGAAAAAAGGCGGCCAGACAGAGAGATATCGGTGTAAAAATCATCAAATTATATCCAGGACATCCCAAAACATGTAAATATATGAAATACTGAGCTGAAAACTCAAACACTTTCTACTTATACATACAGAACTAAGCAAAAGTTTTAGATTATATAATATCCAGTATTTTACAAAATACTTTTGCAAAGACACGTTGAGACCGGACACCCTGTATTATGATATATTGTATACTTTAACATGGGAATTTAATAATTTGTTGAGAATGATTTATTTTAGGCAGTGAAATCGTACCGAAAATGCTAATTTAAAAATGACTTTCAATAAATAATTAATAATTAATTTTGAGTTTCAGTTGGAAAGAAAATGGTGTGTTAAAATACGTAAATCATGTTATTTTAACTAATCTAAAAAATCTAGACCTCTATCTTTCACCATTTCTGAGAAAAAGGTACATACATTTGGTGAATTTAACATGGCGGAGATAGGGCTTTCCCGGTTCCCTTAAGTTTCTGCTTCCTTTTTTTTTTTTTTAATCGGAGTAAAAACGGGTTAATCTACATCATAATATTTAATAAAATCAATATTTTTTGGTATTTTGCTGTACATCAGCTACTTGAGATTCGCCAGGTTAGCTGGATGCGAATTGCCCACAGCTCCATGATCGGCCGATGTTCAACAGAACTATGAAAGATCGAGAAAAATCGCTATTCCAGCGACCTTTTCCGGTGGATTGTTCACAAATTCACGTGGGACATGTTGATCATAGTAAAAAACAAACAGATGAAATTTTGTTAAATTATATGCATAACTTCACACACTTTTCCATGGTACAATAATGGAAATTGCACAAAAATTGCTGCCACAGTTGCCCCTTTCCGGCGAAATATTTCCAAGTTCAAAGAAGACCTGATAAGTCAAAAACATACACGAAATATTTTGTTCAATTCTATGCATATCTTCATATAACATTGGATGGTATAAAACGGACATATTGACACACGGACAGACAGGCATTTTTATAAACAAGTTTTTCGGGGCCTCTGCTCCATAAAATATATAAATCCGAGGAAAACCAGAAGTCGAAGAAAAAGTCGATTACAATACTTTCTTTTGTAGGAAGAAGAAGGTAAAAATCCTAGTTTAAAATTCATATCTTTTTCAATTTTTGAAAATATTTTTTTCTTATTTAATTTTTGAAAAAATTAAATTGAAAACATTTATTTTGAAATTATTGTGACAATCTAAGCGCATCCGATTGATACATTTTATGTTATTTTGTTAATTTTAAACTTTATAAAATAACATTGATTAATGAATACAAAATCGTTCATATTTAACAATTAGGAAGATGTATACATATTTGTCACACTGAAACACTATCTATGAATTGCATTTAAGAATAAAACAAAGGAAAATAATCTTTTTATTTAGGAGTAGGATTACCGCATTTTATGTCTATGAGTGCAGAAAGAAGCGCAACGATGGTAATAAAACTTTTCTACTATCATTCTGTAAGGACGAAAAGAAATAGAGCAAAAAATCTCCATGTTACTCTGAAAGCTACAAACCGAGAGTATTTAAGATCATAATAAATTTTTAGATCATCTATTGAAGCTTAATATATATAGTAAGGGATTTACAAAAGTGACTGAAGCACTTGAATTTTTTTCTTATATTTTATGATCAGCATATTTTTTTGTAAGAGATTATAAACATTAGCAATTGCTCCGATGATTATTTACAACTTTACAGTACGTTAAGAAATTATAAGACCACTTTGATTTTGAAAATTATGAAGTAAATAAAAGTTCTAATTATAGTTTAAATACATCAGATATCAAAATACAACATATGTATTAAAATTAGTTTGCAATAATTTTGAATAATTCAATATATAAGTATGTTAACAAAAATATAATCAATAATTGAAAAATACCCTGTTAACAAATTATAAGACCACTTGTCTAAAAGCAAAAATAATATGTAAATTAATACTACATTGGTCCTCTATTTTTCCTTATAACCTCAAACACTCTGTTTTTCATAGAAGTGACCAGGTGATTAAATACAGATTCAGAAATATTGTGCCATTCTTTTACAATGGCTACTTCAAGTTCATTGGCAGATAAAAACAGAAAAGAATAAAATAGAAAAGAATAAAATAGATTTACAACAGATAGGAAGGGAAAATGTAAATAACGCAACTTTTTCATAATTTGCTTCCGTCTTAGAAGATTTTACTGCATATCATTTTTAAAAGTTTGCAATGTATGGAATATGGATTAAACTTATTAATGATAAATAATATATTTACATATAAATAGAGATCCATTAAAAAAATTAATATCGTAGCCTAGGGCGCTTCTTTAAATGAATATCATAAACATTAAAAACAGTGAAAATGAGGATTTTGGCCAGAACTTCGCGTACAAAAGAATTTTTAACCATATCGATTTAAAAATCTGTGTTTTGTAGAAATTCAAGCCGGGCTCGGAACGAGATTAACTTTTTTCCGTGCAGTCCCGGTGTCGAGTCTAACTTTTAGCTTTTATAGCGGTTCTTACCGAACTTTTTCCTATGGGTCGGGACGGGCCCGAACTTGGAAAACTTCGGCCCATTCAGGTCTCTAGTGCAGACTTCGAGCATATTTCGAAAGGACATTTCACGTAAAATCTGTACACTGCTATTTTAATGTCCAAAAGTAAAAGCACTCTCGATCGACATTTAATAACGTATAGTTTGTGATTGATCCCTATCTTTCATTCAAAATGCATCAATCAGAGACCGAGGTGTTCGGCTCTCAAATCTGGTAGCAATGCAAAGTCTAAATATTAATTTTTTGCTAAACTATGCATGAATAATTTTGAATTCATTTGTTTTTTATGCATTTTCATTGTTATTTTTTTTTGTTATGCTGTAATTTAATAGAACAGCAGTAATAAAACAAAAAAAAAACTATTTTGTGCTATCTCTCCTTACAGGGTAGAAGAGATTGAGCACATGGATAGAAGAGATTGTTATTCATAATAACTACAATTAAATTGCTAACAATAATAATTACACTTAAATGACATTGTTATAAGATTTTGGTGAGTAAATATTATTCTATTAGGAGTGAATATTTCAACCTAATGTTCAAATAATAAAAAAAGAAAAAATTTTAACAACAGTTAAAGAATATTAATTTAAGAAGAAGATTGAAATATCAGTAAAAGTAACCCCTACTAAGATTAAAAAATAACATTAATCGACTTGATAACACGTTTAACTTGAAAATTACATTATTTTCATTTCTACAGTATCAATGCATTTTGTTTGCTAACCAAAGTTGTCGTCGTCTTCAATCGATGCATTAATTGTTGTAAGTAAGGCAGCTTTTGTACAATCACCTGTCACAAGCAATACATTGGATCCAATCAGTGGTTGAAGTTGTCTCCTGGTATAGTTCCAGACATTCAATGCACTCATCCTTACTGACATTCGTTTTTTTCCCTTCAGTTTTTTTAACCCACTTTTTCTGGAAGCACCTTATCTTCAGTTGTTTTATATATTTATTTATTTATTTTTTTTGTAGCGGCATCCTTTTTAAGTCTTTTTTCATGTAACATTAGTTGTATTTTGCTTTTGATTTCGATGTCATTAAACTACTTGGAATGGGTAAAAGCTTTTCCAAAACATTGTAGGTGTTATTAGAAAATTTATTTTAGTTAACAAAATATTTTTATCAGCAAATTAATTGTTCATAAATTAATATATATATATATATATATATATATATATATATATTTATTTATTTATTTAATTTATTAGAAAACTAAGGGGCTCTGCCCCCTGCAAGCTACGCTCGCCAACCCCCGTTCAGACACCGCAGAATCTAAAAACACGCTAATCTCATGGGTTTTTTAAATATTAGAGAAGATTGAATTATACTGAAAAAAGCTGTGCAGATTTTCCTGTAAACGGGTTTCCATCCAATTCCCTTTGATGGCAAAAATTTAAGGGCAAATCAGTTGCTGTTAAGACATCCAATGCTTGTTTTCGTTTTTGATTAAAGAGGATCAGTTAAACATTTGAAAAGAAGCTAAAATAAAATAAATTAAGTATACAGAGTTTTTGTCCTCCCGGTATTTTAAAACAATCTCTATAACAATAGCCTAAGTCATGTGACTATCATCAACAGTTCCAGGCGGTCCACTTCACTTTTTATACTATAGGTGCAATTTTGGTACTTTAATGTTAGCCAGGCACAGGTGATAAGTCGCCAAATATTATTATATCGCCATCATTTCATCTATATTATAATAGTTCAAGTCATCAACTGCCATAAACAAATACGGCCTGATCATTTCGTCGATCATATGAAAGTTTGGCACAGATGTCATATACGTCCCATATTGGCGCGATTTTTTAACGACGCCAATTTGGAGAACGCATCAACAACATAAACAACAACTTCCGGCTTACCATATCAAGCAAAATAACAATACTTTGGCGCAAGTTAAAAGCCCGTTCCGTATATGACATTGGCATTAGAAAAAAATCTCGCCAATATGGGACCGTAAGTGTTCCATTTTGAATAAAAAATCAAAATTTTTTTTCGAATAAAACTACATACAATTTCCCATGGTTGCAAAGCATTCTTGGTACGGCGTGATTTTTTTTTTCGAAAATTTGGCGAAAACCTCGTTTTCAAATACCAGTTACATATGCATTTTTAGCATTACTTAGTTATCCCGTCGACCAAAAATCTATCGCCAAACTATAAGGTTAAATGCCAATAATGGTTGATCATAAATGTCACATTCACTTGACTTTAAGCAAGTTAAACGTGTTTGCGTCATCAAGTGATTTTTATTTCGACTTTTTATTTGTATATTTATTAATGTTATACTAATTTATTTGTTCTTTCGTTATTTAAAATAAAAATTACGTCAATTTGTATAATTTAGCGAGTGTTTTGGCAATTTATATAATTTGGCGAAATTGGTCGACATAATAACTAAGTAGTACCGTATATTTTAAATTATTTTCTATTATTTTCTAAAGGAAATATAAAATTAATAATTAATAATTTTAAAACAAAATATTTTATATATTTTATAAAAAGAAATAAAAGTAAATAGACATTTATTATCAAATTAACAACAATAGCCGGGTTACCATGTCAACCTTTTCTGAAATATGAAAAAAAAAATATTTGTTTGATTAAAATTTGAGTTGCCATCATTAGAAAAATGTATATAAAATTAGAAAAAAAAATAATATTTCGAAAACCAATTCGAATTTAAAAATTCTAATACTAGTTTTGAGATCTGCGGATCAATGCTGATTTTTGGTGTTAATTTCATCGCAAAGTATTCCATATTTTAGGAGAAATCGCTTTAAACATAATCAGTTGTTTAATCAGTCGATTCATATATCCGTTTCATAAATTCGTTTCATTAGGATTTTATAGATATAGGGTAGATATACTATTAATTTATTAACAAAAATAATTACATAAGAATAATTTAATAACAACTGTATTATTAATTTATTAATAAAATTTTTATCTGCAAAAATATTTTTTGGCAAATTAATTTGTTGCCAAATTTAGTTTCGATAATTAAGTGTTTTTCCGAATTTATTTCAAAATGGATTCATTCGTATGTTTTACACGTAATTTGCAATTCATCAAATTAATCCATAAGCTGCATAATCTCTCCTAGCACTGAAATTTATTGGAAAATGCGCCACTTCTCCTAATTACAGCTCATATTTAAAATATTAGACTAATTGTGAAAAAGTTTTTTTCAGAAAAAGAAAATTAATTTTCATTTATTTATTTTTGATACTAAGTAAATGCAATTAAATTTCTTATAAATTAAATCTGGAAGGCTTAGATAAGATTTTCACATCTACAAAATATAAAATACAGTAAATAATTTAGGTATACAGCTTTCCGTAGCACATCAAAATATCAGAATAAAATTTAGATTGGTTCAAAATATTAGAATATTTTATTTTACGCAACAATATTACCTTATGAATAAGAAGTAAATGGTAGTTAATATTTTGTAGCATCTTCTTTAGCTTTCATAACAGCGTACTATCGATCTTGCATACCACACACAAGGTGTTTACAAACATTTCTATCAATATTAGACCAAATAGACTTTATACGTGCCACTAACTCAGTTTTACTTGAAGGAGAATTTTCTTGGAGATTTTTCTTCACTATACACTTTACGTTTTTGATGGGATTAAGGTCTCGTGAGATTAGAGACCAAGGAATTACCTTAATGTTGCGTTGGCGGAACCAATTCTTAGTTGACACCGAGGTATGCGGTGACGCTAAATCTTGTTGAAAGATGAAATCATCTTCAAATAAATCTTCTGATGATGGAATCATGTAATATTCCAAAATTTCTTGATATATCTGAGAGTTAACCTTTACCGTAGACGATGCATAACTTTCCAAATCCTTCCGCACTCATGCAACCCCAAACCATGACACTTGCAGCAAATTTTACGGAAAGTTTAAGGCATACTTTATCAAATGCTTCTTGCTTCATTCTCCAAACTCGAATACCTTGATTACCAGATGAAACACAAAACATACTTTCATCACTAAATAATATATTTTTCCAATCTTCTTCGCTCCATAAACGTCTTGATTTACACCAATTCAATCTTATACGCTTTTGTTTTGCAGTCATGAAAGGTTTTGTTTTCGGTACACGAGATTCAAACTTAAATTTATAGTGACGTCTTAATGTTGTCGATGTAGAAACTTCAACTTCTTCTTTCCATTTTCGGAGCAAGAATCACTCGCTTTTAAAGCGGTTTTTCTTAACTATACGCTTCAGTTTCCTGTCATCTATAGCAGATGTTTTTGGTTTCCGTCCGCCATTTTGGTGATTATTTTGAAATTTTCCATTTTTTCAATATTGTGTTAGTATTTTACTAACGTTCGATTGCGAACAATGTAAATGATTCACTATAACGTTGATTTTTACCGTGCCGATACAAATCAACTATACAAAGTTTAATAGTTGAGGAATATCACTCACACGACCCATTTTAAGACGAAAAAGCAAACAAACTGCAAAAAGAATACTGATTTTAAATAAAATCGTCTGAATTTAATCAATGATTCCACCAGTTATGAATTGGTGATAATTAAAGGAGAATTAATGTGAACTATTCTAATATTTTGAACCACTTGAATAAATATTCTAATATTTTGACATTTCGAAATAATTTTTCTTCAATTAATCTTTTCAAAAATTACATTAATTTTAAGATAATAAATAAGTTTAATGAACGATAAGTTTCTAATAAAAATATCATTTGCATATTTGCATTAAAAGACGTTAAATTACCAAAATGTATTTTCAATTTGTAAGAAAAGTAATTATTCTAATATTTTGAATATGAGCTGTAGCATATGCGCAAACTCTCCTATTTTGGTAGGAGATATTGCACGGCTTTTTATTTAAACATGGCCACTTCAAAAATGAATTGTTTGTGTTCACATCCTCAGTCTAGGTTAGTAGTTTATAAGAAATCGTTTAAGTTCAAAATATTTTGTACTACTGACATTCTATAAAAATTTTGACGAACAGTTATGAAAATTCAAACACTTACTTGGGGAAAACAAAAAATATAGCAATGCTTTATCCTAGACGCTTGGAACAATCAATGTGCACATTCATGTAGACACTGCACTAATGCTGCTGTACAACTACCTGAAGTCGCTGCGCGCGCACGCTACTCCTTCCCGTTGACACTCTTTGTGCGCGATCCCTCCTACCGCTCGATGTCTCCTGGCTTTACCTTAAATACGGTTAGGTTCTCTTAGAAGGACCTCCACTGAGGTTACACCCCTCTTTTCGATCTAATTGGCTAATAGATAATTGGGTGTCATAAACAATACACCTAGTGAATCAATATTGCATCGCTCAAAGATATGATTAAGTGGTGTAAGTCACGAATTTTGAATTTTAATATGCCTGGGAGTTTTAGAGATATCAAGATGGAATTTTATGCGTTTTATTCAGGAATGGATAAGAATAAATTTCCTAATTAGAAATTTTACCCTATGGAAGCCGCATAAAAATTTAGTTTTTGTATTTTCTCAAATAGACCACCCATGGAGTTGCAATTTATGTCATCTAATTTTGAATCTTCTTTTATGAAACTTTGTAATTGGAAGTATGGGTCAAAGAGCAATATTTAAGGAAATAGTCTATTGTTTCGATCTTTATGAATCACATTCCATATACAGTAGAACCTCGATTATCCGAAGTAATTGGACCGATCCTCTTTCGGAAAATCGAAATTTTCGGATAACCGAGAATGCTTCAATTTTAAGATTAAGGAGAAACATATACAATATTACGGTAACAAGTGCTTAATGAAAATAAAGCAATAGCAAAATAGGAATAGAATAACTTACCTGAATTTTAATTTTGAAATTAAGTACCTTTTACATATACCACAAGGGTTTGAAAAAATGTTTTGTTTGTTGCACTTTCGATTGCCTTTGCTTTAAAGCACTATCACGGAGTTTTTTAATATTATTGTTTCGCCAGTATCACAATCTTTCTGCTGCTCCAACCATGACAAACATTCAAAAACTTTAGAATTGTTAATTTGTACGTTTTATTTGCCCCACTCCGCAGCTTACGGAAACTCAAGTTAAATTCAAAAGAAATCGAAGAAAAGGGAGCAAAAATATTTATATGTACTCGTAGTTCGGAAAGGACTGCTTGCACACAAAGAGTAGGATGATTTAAGAAAAAGAACTTGGATTTTGCGCATAAGGAATGTGATAGTAAAAAAAAAAAAAAAGCTTTAAAAATGGATTTTGGTTAACCGAGAGATTTGGTTAAAAGAGTTTCGGATAAAAAAGGTTCTACTGTATATGAAAGGTTGTAAAAAATCCTGTCGACTAGTGAAAGGTTGAGCATGGATGCATTAAATTCATTAAATACTGGCGGCAGGTGAAAGGTTGTGTTACTTTGCAGTCGACAAATCGAATCATCTTGTGTGGAATTGTTGATAACAGCTAATATCGGAATAATTCCAATTTAGAACCCAAAGTGGTATTAATCCAGACGATCAGGGCGTAAGTGTAGCAAAACAAGTGATTTACTATCCGGTGATTTCTCCAGGAAAAACGCAGCCTGTTGTCTTTCTAAAGCGTTTATTCATCAAACATGAAAACTAAAAGCAAGTCCCACATTATGAAATATTCCTAAAGCATTCAGGCTTGGATATGAATTGCTACATCATGCTGTATGATCCTAAAAAAGCAAATTTAGAATAATACAAGACTTGCAGACTCCAGATAACATGTCAAAAAGCACTTGAAACAAGACCGAAGTCTGAGTTCGGAAGTCATTGCGTCTGCTTTTTGTTAGAACTCGCGGAGAACGACTGATATGGACGTAGTACATAAATCAACCAATCGGTGAAAGGCGCACTTAGAGAGCAGGGTAGTTAAGCTAATGACGCGGGAGGGGAGTGGTTTAAGGAGAACGAAGCCCATACCTGGTAACGTAGTGTTTTTGAGGTAAAAAATCTAGCGTCCAAAAGGCGAGGGAAATTATATTCTTGGAATTATAGTCCAGGCAATAGAGAATTTTACCTAACAAAATTAATGGTAGTTCTGGAAATTGGCTTACTTTATATTTTTGGGTCGCTGAATCCGAATTTGTAACTTCCCACCAAAATTTCCTCCGGCAACCCCCCCCCCCCCCAACAAATTTTGGTAAAAAGCCCCCCAAAAAGGTTTTTATTAAAAAAATCAATTTTTTTATTGTTTTAGGGGAAAGGTATCTAGAAATTCAGAAAGTAGACAACATTTGCAACAAATTAGGATGAAGGGGAAGGGGGGATCTGCCTCGGAAAATGCGCGCGGTGCTGCGTGGACTAAGTTGCGCAATTCCACTTAACTACTCACACTTTTACATTTGCCCTCCCATCTCCCCTCCGAACTTTCCTTATAAGGTTTACTTTAAGTTTTTGTGTAGCTGAATCCGAATTTTTAAATTACTCCTAAAATTCCCCCCCCCCCCCGAGTACCTCCCCAAAATAGTTGTGATTAACTTAAATTTCTTATTGTTTTAGGGTAAAAGCATTATAAAATTCAGAAACTAGACAAAATTTGCAACAAATAGGATATATGACATTATGACGTAGGATAAACGGGGAGAGAGGGGGCTGCCTCGAAACATTCCCCGCGCGCTTTTCTAAAAAACCAAATTTTTTCAAAAAATCAATTTTTTGGGGAGTTGCTGGGTGAAATTTTGATGAGAAGATACAAATTCGGATTCAGCGACCCAAAAAACATAAAGTGAGTCGAAATCCAGAACTAGTATTAATTTTTCCAGGTAAAATCCCCTATTGCCTGGACTTCATAACTTAGTGCACGTAGCGCCGCTGTGCATGTTCATAATGACATATATCCTATTTGTTGCACATTTTGTCTAGTTTCTGAATTTCGTAATGCTTTTCCCCTAAAACAATAAGAAATTTAAGTTAAAAACAACTATTTGGAGGGGGGGGGCTAATTTTGGGGGTAAGTTAAAAATTCGGATTCAGCGACCCAAAAAACTTAAAGTAAACTTTATAGAGAAAGTTCGGACGGGAGATGGGAAGGCGAATGTAAACGTGTGAGTGGTTAAGTGGAACTGCGCAACTTAGTTCACGCAGCACCTCGTGTATGTTCCGAGGCAGATCCCCCCTTCCCCTTCATCCTAAGTCCTAATGTCATCTATCTAATTTGTTGCAAATTTTGTCTACTTTCTGAATTTCTAGATACTTTTCCCCTAAAACAATAAAAAAATTGATTTTTTAATAAAAACCTTTTTTAAGGGCTTTTTACTAAAATTTGGGGGTTTGCCGGGGGAAATTTTGGTGGGAAGTTAAAAATTCGGATCTAGCGACCCAAAAACATTTAGTAAGCCTTTTTCCAGAACTACCATGCATTTTGCTAGGTAGAGCTCCTATACGGTCTCTATTGCCTGGACTATTAAGATTAGACATAAAAATAACAAAATGGCTTTTAAAAACATTTGAAAATAAAAACTAGCTTTTCTCAGAATATTACAGATTGGATAGCTGATAAAAGTTTATGAAGGGACTAAAAGCTTTAGATTAAGATTTTGAATAAGATAATTATTAATATACGCGTTTTAAATTTAAAGGGAATTAGATAGGAATAAACAATAGATATTATTAATAAATAGGGAAATAATGAACTTGTCGGAAACTCAGAATAATTTTAATGAATATCACGAAGTAAAATTTTTATATAACAAATATATATATATTAACGTATTTTTTAAAGTCACTAACGGAAATTACACAACTTGTTGAGTGTTTCTATATGATCCCAAAAGTCACAAGAAATTCTTTAAAAGTCGTATTGTCGTATAGTTATGGAATTAAGTCATTATGTCATTCTGGAATTGATTCTGCATTCTATGACAGCTCTGGTCTAAACATGTAATTCGCATAATATGTGATTAAAATACTTTTACAGCTATATTAGTAACAAAATATATTTTAATGGGTTTTTTAATTCACTAACAAAGATTGCACAATTTGGTGAGTATTTCTATATGATCCCAACAGTGACAAAAATTGTTTCAAAATGTTATTCTCATGGAATTTTTCACATTTGTAATTTATTTACGAGTAAGTGAAAGAGCGCCCTTTTCTACATATGACTATGCCACTTGTACATGATCGTGATGAACTTCTTTACATGCTTTTGAAAACAAAAGTATCAAATAGAAAACTATAGTGATGCCAAAATGTATTAAGGAATTTGAACCACACTGAACAGACTGGCACTAAAATGTTTAAAAATGCATTTAAGATCAATTGTATTGTATGTTATGCATTAATGTGCGGCATGCATATATATATATGAAACATATATATATATATGCAATATATATATATATATATATGTGTGTGTGTGTGTGTGTAGCAAGATACACATATAGATAAATTTTGATATATGCTGACTGGAATATGTATGCGAAAAGTATTTTGTAAACTATTTATTTTTCTACTAACCAAAAAATAAGCCACACTTCTTTCAATTCTATTGAAAGGATAAATGATTAAATTCTACAATAAACTTATATGCCAGATAAATCTAGAATGTCTATGAAATGAATAAAATATTACTTGTTTAAATCAAGAATTATTTACTATATAATTTGTATTTGCTTTTATGCAAAATATAAATGTAACAAGTCAATTCCCGAATGAAATGAGAAAGTTTAAGATCGTATCTAAAAAAATGATGTTCCCTTACAACATTCTTTTGTTTACTCTCCATTATTTCTTTAACAATATATTCTGCAACGAAAAAGGTTCATGTCACTGTTTGTATCCCAAAGGATACAAGATATTGATTAAGATGAATGTATGATGATATCTTGTCCTAAATCTAACATTGTTTTTCGTTAGTTAAATTTATTATTCCTTTAGGATAGTATGCGCATTATGTTTACATATTGTTGTTTTCTAAATCATGAAAGAAGATAAAGTAACTTCGTAAACAAAGATGTAGATTACATCCCAATAGACTAAAAAACTTTTATTTATATAGATATACGTAACGACAAAATAAGGAATTCTGCTTCAATATTTAAAATTGACATAATAATGAATCGAAAATATTTTTTTTTTTGCTTGTCGAATATCAGAAAACTATTAAATAATAATTTAAATGCAAGAAAATATCAGCATTGTGTTTTTGATGCTGAGTTATTAAAATAACCTACTTGGTATAACCTCCACAATCCACACACAAGCGCAGTTCATGACGTTTGAAACGTCAACACCGAGTGGATCGTGTTTACGCTGTCTTTGGAACAAAGCGGCCCGACCATCGTTTTGTGCCGATCACCGTGTAAGATCTACTCCGTGTGACTTTTAAAAGTCATGAACTGGCCTTGTATATCATTGGTTGCGGTGTAAATCTCTTAAATGTGTCACGTGTTTTTATTATAATACGGTGCCACTTAATTCTTCGTTATTTGACATGCTCAGTAAAGAATTAGAGAAAGAAGATTGTCATTGCAGGACTGAAAAACTTGCCAGTCTTTCAGCAAATTTCACAATTATAGTTGTAATGCATGTCTCTGTTTGAGTACTTATAACAGATCATATCCCAGATGTACCATGGTAGATAAGGGTATGAAACAACCTAGAAAGAAATGCAGTACATGTAGATATTTAACAAATGACATACCTAAAGTACTACCTAAAATGTAATTATGTTTCAAAATATCTCTACAGAACTTAAATTTTTTTCTGTTTAATTTTCAATTGATATGCTATAAGAAGAGCTTTTTTAGTATCAGAATAATTAATAATGAAATTATGCATTAAGATAACTATGTGTTTATGTCTTTAATCTATGTTTTGCATTAATGAAATTTACTTTTTCATAACCTTCTTACACTGTTGAAAAAAATACGTTTTGCCTATATGCGTCTATTAGACTCAGTTTGGTTTATATTTATTCTAGGTCAAAACTAATATTTTTATATAGCTTTACTAGGGGGCTCTGCCCCCTGCAAGCTACGCTCGCCAACCCCCGTTCAGACACCGCAGAATCTAAAAAACGCGCTAATCTGGCCGGTTTAAAAAATATTATAGAAGATAGAATTATACTGAAAAAAGCTGTGCAGATCTCCCTGTAAACAGGTTTCCATTCAATTTCCTTTGATTTTAAAAAATTAAGGCCGAATCAGTTGCTGTTAAGACATCCAATGGTTGTTTTCGTGTTTGATTAAAGAGGATCGATTAAACGTTTGAAAAGAAGCTAAAAATAAAAGGAATTAAGTGTACAGAGTCTTTGTCTCCCAGTATTTTAAAACAATTTCTATAAAAATAGCCTAAGTCATGTGACTATCATCAAGACTTGCGGGCGAACCACTTCGCTTTTTATATTCCTGGTGCCATTTTGGTACTTTAATATTAGCCAGGTACAGGTGATAAGTCGCCAAATATTATTCTATCGCCATCATTTCATCTATATCATAATAGTCCAAGTCATGTGACTGCCATAAATAAGTACGCTCTGATCCCTTCGCTTTACATATGAAAGTTTGGCCCAGATATCATATACGGCCCCATATTGGCGCGATTTTTTCCCGACGCTAATTTAGGGAAAAGATCAACAGCATAAACAACAACATCCGGCTTATCAAGTCAAGCAAAATAACGATACTATGGCGCCAGTTAAGTACCCGTTGCGTATATGACATTGGCGTCAAAAAAAAAAATAGCGCCAATATGGGACCGTATGTGGCATCTGTGCCGAAAGTTTTCCATTTCGATTTAAAAAATCAATTTTTTTTTAATAATACTACATAAAAGCATTGTCGCAAAGAATTCTTGGTAATGTTACGCTAGAAGGGTGCAAATCTCGCCAATAGCTATTTTTCAACTCGCCAGTTAGCATTTTTTTTTCGAGTGGTAAATTAAAACATTGCTTTAAAGTTGAAATTAAATATCATCGTTTGTTACATCATTTTATATTTGGCCAGATGCCATATACGCACCCGGTTTGGTGTGATTTTTTTGCGAAAATTTGGCGAAATCCTCGTTTTCGAATACCAGTTACATACCAGTGTATTTTTGGTACTACTTACTTATCCCGTCGAACAAAAATCTATCACCAAACTATAAGATTAAATGCCAATAATGGTTGATCATAAATGTCACATTCACTTGACTTTAAGCAAGTTACACGTCTTTGCGTCATCAAGTGATTTTATTTCGACGTTTTATTTGTATATTTATTAATGTTATACTATTTTCTTTGTTCTTTCGTTATTTATAATAAAAATTATGTCAATTTGTGTAATTTGGCGAGTGGTTTGGAGATTTATATTATTTGGCGAAATGGGTCGATGGAATAACTAAGTAGTACCGTATTTTTTAATTATGTTCTATCATTTTTTATTTTTAAAGGAAAATAACCAAAAAAATAATTAACTATAGAACAAAACAATTTATGTAATTTAAAAAAAGTAAATAAAGTAAATAAACACTTATTATTAAATAAACAACAATAGCCGGGTTACCATGTCAACCAAAATAATGCCATTTTGGCGCCAATTAGGTACCCCGGTGCGTATATGACATCTGTGCCTAATATTTTTCTTTTATCATTTCGTTTAAAAAAAAAATAAAGAAGTGAAAGCCATTTATTTTAAATGTTTCTGTTTGTATTAAATAAAATGATAATGAAATACAAATTGAATTATGAATAAAAGTAACATGATACATTTCTTAGCATACATTTAAAGGATGCCAAACTTCACGCCAAATTAGTTTAAAATAGTAACCTTTTCTAACATCTGAAAAAATATATATATATCTGTTTGATTAAAATTTTAGTTGCGATCATTAGAAAAATGTATATAAAATTAGAAAAAAAAAATTAATATTTCGAAAACTAATTCGAATTTAAAAATTCTAATACCAGTTTTGAAATCTGCGGATCAATATTGATTTTTGGTGTTAATTTCATCGCAAAGTATTCCATATTTTAGCAGAAATTGCCGTGAAACATAATCAGTTGTTTAATCAGTCGATTCAAAGAACCGTTACATTTCAGCCGATTCATATATTCGTTTCATAAATTCGTTTCATTAGGATTTTATATGTATAGGGTAGATTTCGTATATTTTGGTATTCATTAACTCTTTATGTACTGAATTATGAGTTCATGAAAATTTTATCTCCTAAAGATTTTTCGTGAATTTTTAAAACAACATTAGAAGTTTTATAGAAACATTTAACAAATTTTAGAAGGATTTTAGAAAGATTGAAGGCCTTACAAGGATTAATTAAATTTGAATTTATAGGGATTTTGTGCAATATTTATAGCCCCACTCAAATCTTTTATTTTAATAAAATTTTTCTTAGTATTTTGTAGAACTAGGAAATGTACAAATATAATGTTATTAAAATAGAAATATAGAAATATTTCTGAATTGAAAAATCCTTCCCCCCTCCCCCCCATCCTTTTAAAAATACTTTTGTTTTGTGTAACCAATAATGCTTTTGGAACAAGATAAAGTAATGCATCTATAACTCATTCTAAACTGTATTACTACTAATCTATCTATTAAATGAATTTATGAGAAGTTATGTTAATGGTACTTATAAGTACCATCAGTGGACAAAGGATTAATAGAGACTACAAACTTCATATTTTTTATCCCTCCCCTTTTTCTTGCTTCTCTTATCCCTTCCAAACCATTGTTTGTATAAGAGGTGTATAGAAAGGACTATAAGAAATTAAAGACATAGAAATTTTTAAATATGTTTTAGTTCCAATTTTTAAATAAAATTTTTTAAATTACAAACAACATTCACAGTACACATTTACATGCTTAATGCAAAATAATACTAATCACGAAACACACCTCGTTTGCGTTTTTCGATTTCTCTTTGAAACTCGTTCTTTGCATCTTCCTCGTTTAGTTAAAATTATATTTTCTGTTAATCTATCTGCTGTAATTGCCAATTTTTTTTTATTTTTCTGGGATATTTTATTATCCTATTACTTCTGTAAGGTATGGTCAGCTGTTTTTAAAGCGAAGCTGTTTTCTTTTGAAAATGCTCTCTCTATATACCTTGATTTGATTGTAACAAGGATTTATGTGAAAAAACAACAACAAGTGTAATTATTTCAGTCGGGGAATGAGCAGATATAAACCAGAATTCAATCCGGTAGCAGTCGCGTGCCGGTCTTTTTGACGCCTATGTTGATTATTACCTTCTAAGACATCGCCACTTATAAATTTACAGTGAAATTTCCTATAGCTGACATTAAGTTTTTCAAGTATCATAGTACAGTTATATGCCATTCAAGATTTTTTTGAAGTACAAGGTGGTTATGATTATATTTACCATGTTTAGACCTACGTAGAGTCCATTCTGGTAAATATATATCGATGAAACTTGGAAAATACGTTACATGGACCATGGGGAAAAGATATCTGCAATAAAAAATAGTAGTTCAAATTTTGACTGATAGATGTCGGTTGTCATCTACGAGAAATGATGTTCGGCAAATATGGACCAGTTTAAAAAAGCCAGGTGTCGCTGCCGTAAAATCATTTTACACCATGCCGTTAGAGAAGAAAGAACGAGCGTTACTGCTGAAGTTGTTTATTAGAACGGCAGTAATTTGTCATGCAAGATGGCGCACCACATCACATGACCGAAGCATTGACGGCACTACTCGTGCCCACTTTGAAGACGATAGGGTAATTTCGAGAAGTTTTCTGACAATCTGACCTCCTCGTTCTGCGGACATGAATCCCTGTGACTTTTAGTTGTGGAGATTTCTGAAAGATAGTGTCTATGGAGAAAGAATACAGACTCTAACTGTTTTGAAAGCAAGCATAACTCGTCAATTGATCGAGAAGCCGTTCGCGCTCCTGTGAATACGCTATAACACGCTTTAAACACGAGCTTGACGCAAATGGAATGCACATATAATTGAAGATATGATATGAATAAATAAAGTTTCGTGTTTCCAGTTTGAGTTTTTTGTTCTTCCTGCACCCATTTCGTAGTCAAATTTTGAACATCTAATTTTATTGCACATTTCTGTTCCCCATGGTCCATAGAACGTACTTTCCAAGTTTTATCGATAACTGTCTACCAGAATGGACTCTCCGTAGGTCCAAGCCCCACCATTAATTATAACCACCCTGTATATATTGAGATAAAAAATAGAAAATTTTCAAAAAGACCACGGCATAATCACTAAAGAAAGTTTTTTCTCACCCTTTCCAAAAATTCCGTAGCTGTTGAGGAAACTGATAAATTTAAATAAAGTGCAACTTTATAATTTCATTGAAAGTAATAGCTGAATAATTAACGAAAACTGATTTTTATTTTTTTATTTTGTACCAGCAAGAATCGGCGGCAACAAGTCCGAACGCGACCAGTACTGTTCTAAAATATCACACGACTTCTCTCGGGTTAATTGCGTATTTCCCACTTGGCTTTGATGATATATACACCAGAAATGGACATTTAATGCCGGCCGCGCATCAAGGCGATACATGAGACATGTCGCTCGTAATCGAGGAAAAAACTGGTTTAAAACAAGTTTGGAACAGCTTCCTTATTTGTTTCGACCGTTTTTTCTCCTATGTCGCATTTCATTTTTCCCCTGTCGTCTCAGTGTGCGATTCGCCTAACACAAGTAGGCACAAGGTCTTTCGTCAATTGTTATATTTCGTAAAAAATGAACAGCTTTGGCAATTGTGTAGTAAATATATCAAATAATGATCTTATTTCATATAGCTTTTTCTACACGACGTCGATTTTCAAAGAATATATGGTCGGAATTGAAACTCAAAGGGGCAAGAGGGCACCGAAAGTGATGTTGTTATACGAGGTGTTGGAGAGGATTACAACACATCTTATAAAATAATTTTAAAAGGTATTTTCTTTGTCAGAATTTCTGTTAATTATGGATACCTTTTCAAAGCTCTTTTTTAAAATTATATATATATATATATATATATACTTATTTAATCTAAATTTAAAATCTTCATTTTCTCTAATTTTATTCCTGTTTTCATATTTCGAACGCAGCATTTTATTTAAACATATGGGCCATCTGTTCACGATTCCGTGAAATATACGAAGGACATTCGGTTGAACCTGATTAAAAGATCGGTCACGTAGACACATAGTAGAAGCAAGAAAACAATACCATCGCATGAGCTTTTCCTAGCTAATCAGAGAATGTGCTCCCTTTTTTGACCCAGGAGAGACAGAGAGAAATCTCTCTCTGTCAGTAGATCTTTGTGTGAACTGAAACCTGGAATCGTCTGGCCTACTATAAGAATAAGAGGTGATGTGTTTTTATAATGTGAGCGATGATCAAGATAAACTACTGGTTCCCGTAGCTCTGAAAATTATGGCAGATTGTAAGTCCTGAAAGATAGAAGAAATAAATCCTAAAAATACGACAGGACGGAAAGCCTTACAGGAAGAAGAAAATGCTAAAGTTCCTCAAGCAGACCATGGTAGAAAGGTAGAAACAAGGGAAGTGCTGATCATTCGGAGTGGAACCTATTTCACTTTATCTACACATATCTCATATATTGGCTGGCGTCCATCTAATAACTATTTTTGAGGGTATTTTATTTTATAATAATTTAAATTGATTATCTTCCCGAAATTGTTCCGTTCTTCTAAATATTTTTTATCACTCTTTCGGCAATTGTGCACTAGAAAAAAAAACTATTCTATCTTGATTAGGCTTTAATCTCTGAATTCTCTCTTTTTTTTTTACTACTTATACTTACATATTATGTATATAGCGTAATTAAGAAATATTTATTTAAAATATTTGAAACGTGAAAAAGAAATATATTTCTGTACAAGTTCATTTATTTCCGCAATATTCATTTTGTAACGCTCGAACAATACGCACTTCATCATATTTTCTCTCCTTTTGTTTTGTTTTTTCTTTCAAAAGAACTGACAAGCAGAGTAAATTAGACTTTATGAGATGAGAAGAATGTTTACAGAGTTGTTGCCGACAAGGCATCTGAGCTAAGCCGTAATTTTAAATTAACTGATTTATTTTGTAAATAGTAACATGTAAATACGTTGTAAATATTAAACTTATTTTTCGATGAAAAGTTATCGAGTTTTAATTTGTAACTAAGATAGTTTCCACCCCGATTCTAAATAATATATTACAGAAGTGGCTCCCAAAGTGGGGCTCGAACAGAAGCAAGGTATGAACATAAGTATTATTTTTAAATTGTGATAAACTGTTTTAATAAGCAAATTTAGATACTAAAGTACAAAAATTTATACAAAAGTACTTTCGATTCATCCGGAATCTGAGGATTTTTGAAAATTGTATTTGTTTCGTCCAGAATCGAAATATTTTGGAATTATTCTATTCAACCTGAATGATATTTTTCTTGGAATTGAAATACGAAAAAATCGTCTGCAGCTTCAAGTATTTTAGTATCTAAATTAAATGAAGATATTCATAAGAGAAATATATCTAATGATTATTATTGAAAAATAAAAATCGTTTGCTTTATTTTATACATTTTTATAATTGCACTGAGTTATATTATTATTGAAGGTATTATTATAAATGAGTGATTGGCATTATTTTAATTATTATATGAAGAATTGATTTAAATTATTCGCAAATAATGTTTGATACGATCGTAATCGGTTGTGTAAAAAAAAAAAAAAAAAAAAAAAAAAAAAAAATGCAAATAGCTGGTGTCATTATATCGATTTTTGAAAGATGTATGTTATATATGTTCTATATATGTTATAAATTACGTAAAAGTAAATTATTTTGCTAAGTTATTCGTAACACGAATTAAGTTTGAAGTTATCTAAAACATAGTTAGTTCAAATGATGGCGTTTCTTTCTAAGGGTAAGAAAATTGATTTAATCACATTAGCTTCAGAATTAAAAGTAGAAATAAGTAGCGATGATAAAGTCCTCGAATTACGTGATAAAATTGTAAATAGTGAGGCATTTAAAGATAACATAGATTTTGTACAGGAAATTTTTGAAAATATCGTAGAAGAAAGAAAGACTCTTGAGGAAGAGAGACGTTTAGCCGAAGAAAGAGAAGTTGAGCTACAGAAGCTCAGGTTAGAAGCAGGAACAAGAGATGTTGCTGTAAATGCAAGAAACCCTCTAGAAATTTCTTCAATCCGCGTTGACTTGAAAAAGGTTTTACCAGATTTCAATCCTGAAAAGGATAATATGAATTTATTTTTAATAACTTTTGCGAGGCAAATGAAACTTTTAAAGGTTTCTAAAGAACTGTGGATTACGTATTTAATTGGAGTCCTTCTAAATGAAATCGGTAAATTAATAGTGCGTGAACCGGAAGAAAAATTTGAAGATTATTCTTATATTAAAGATATATTGTTGCAGAGGTTCAAATTAACTGCTGAAAGGTTTAGAGTTTTGTTTAGTCGACATCCAAAGCGAACCGATATTAGCTAGAAAGAATATTATTTTGAAATTAGAAGCTATTTTGAGGGATGGCTATCCGAATTAAATATAAATTCCTTTGAAAAATTATCGGAATTAATTATTGTTGACCATTTAAAGAAAAAGGTTTCCCCTGATTGCAAAGAACATTATTTAGACAAATGGGAGGATTTAACAGATCCTGTTGAATTAGCTGAAAAGTTAGATATATATGATAATTTGAGGTCACACAAAGTAGAAATAAAGAGTTCAATTAAAATCAGTGAGGTCGGGAATTCTAATTGCTTTGAAAAAATGACTTTAGATTTTAAAAGAAATGTGTTTGGTAAAATTGGCAATCAAAAGGAGTCCAACAGAAATAAAATTAATTATCCATCGAATTTAAATCGACCAATGTTAAGTTGCTATGATTGTGGAAACCAGGGAGTTATTAAATGCAAGTGTCCAACCTGTTCTCCGAAAAATGTATCGGTACACTTTAAATCACTAGAATTTCGTACATGTAATATGCAAACATCACCAACATTATTTGTAAAAATAAGCATAAATGGTCTCTCTGGCACAGCTTGTGCTGACACTGGCGCAACACATTGCGTTGCGGGTGAAGTTTTGTATTCTTTATTAAAAGACCAAGGTGTGAAGTTTGAAAAAATTCAAATGATCGTAGTCTTAGCGGATGGGCTACAAAACGCTACCGAATTTTATAAAACAGAAGTTCATGTTAAAATTGAAGATCGCGACGTTAAAACAACACTTTATGCTCTTCTGAATGCCAGAAATAATCGTGCAATTTTGGGAATCGATTTTTTACGCAAAGTAAAAATTGTTTTGGATGTAGTGAATCAAGAATGGTTCTTTGCTGATATATGTATGTAGAAGTATAGATTCGCTGAAGATACATATAGACCTCCCAGTGAATTAGCGATAAAATCCGTTGAATTAGACACCGTTTTTCTTAGAGAAGATGAAGGTAGACATCTCACTTCAGAGCAACAAGTTAGGTTGAATGAACTGCTTGAAAAATTTCCTAGTAGCTTCCAACTAGGGGAAGAGGCTACACTTAAAGTTAAACATTATATTGATACTAGATCACATCCTCCTGTAGCAGTACCCCCTTACCGCATGTCACCTACGAGAAAGGAAATTTTGCGTAACGAATCAGATGAATTACTCTCTAATGGTATAATAGAAGAGTGCGAGTCTCCTTATGCCTCTCCTGTAGTATTGGTCCCAAAACCAAACGGAAAAATTCGCCTTTGAGTCGATTATCGAAAATTAAATGCTATCACAAAGACAGATAATTATCCATTACCGCGAATAGATGATTTGCTCCATGAAGCCAAACATACACCTTATATGACCACTATTGATCTGAAGTCTGGATACCACCAAATTGAAGTAAATGCTGCTGATAGAGACAAAACTGCATTTATTTGTCCATTCGGAACTTTTCGGAACATTAGAATGCCTTTCGGATTGAAAAATGCCCAGTAACCTTTCAGAGATTAATAGATAACTTTAGAAAGTCCCTCAAAGACATCTTTATATTGTCTTACTTAGATGATATTATAATTTTGTCGGAAAGTTTTGAGAAACATTTGTAGGACTTAGAAGCAGTTTTTAATAAAGTATTGGAATTGAAATTGTATGCTAATCGTGAAAAATGCAATTTTGCCTGCCCCCGTGTTATATATTAAGGACATTAGATAACAAGCTCTGGAATCGAAATTGATCCTGGAATAACCACTGCAATTCAACAAATGCCTGCTCCTAAGTCTGTAAAACAAGTTCAATCTTTTTTGTAGTCCTGCTCCTGGTACAGATGTTTTATTCCGACATTTTCAGATATAGCTAAACCTCTAAGTAATCTTACGAAAAAAATGCAACTTGGAAGAAGCAGAACAAAGTGCTTTCGAAACATTGAAAAGTTCATTAATCAATCCTCCAGTACTAAAACAAAATAATCCGACCAAGCCCTATCTTCTTCGTACAGATGCCAGTGGATATCCTCTAGGTGCTGTCCTCCTCCAGGGTCAGGGAGAAGAAGAGCATCCAATAGTATATGCAAGTCGTTTGTTAACTGCACCAGAAAGAAACTATTCTACCACAGAGCGCGAAGCACTTGCTGTCATTTGGGCTTTAAATAAATTCCGTGGCTATATTGAAGGACATGAAATAACAGTTGCCTCCGATCATCAGCCCCTAAAATGGCTGATGAGTTTAAAGTCACCGTCAGGCAGACTAGCCCTATGGGCTTTGCAGTTACAATCTTTCAACCTCAAGATTGAATATATTCCTTTAAAAGCAAACGCAGTTGCTGATATGTTGTCTCGCCCTATTTGCAGTCATGAAGAACTTTCTTGTGAAATTTGCACAATTTCGATTGATATGCCTATTAGATCCCCTAAAGATATCCGAGAAGAGCAATTAAAGGATGAAGATTTAAAGAAAATTATCAAAACGTTTGAATCTAAAGAAAATAATACAGATTTTCCTAATTGGACTGAACGTTGCTACCTCTTAAACCAAGGAGTCTTATATCGTTACTCTCCACAATCAGATTCAGATGAAGCATAATTGGTTGTTCCTGTTCAAGAACGGAAAGAAGTCTTGAAGAAATACCATGATTCACCGACCGCAGGCCACTATGGAACCGAGGGAACCTATAACAGAGTATCCCAGAGATATTACTGGGCCGGAATGAGAAAATATATCACAGATTATGTTAAAAATTGTGTAGACTGTATTCGTTATAAAGCGAGTAACCAAAAACCTGCTGGACTTTTACAAACACCTGTTCATAGTCAATGATTTGAGACCCTCTCAATAGACTTATTTGGACCCTTGGCAGAAACAGCAGATGGGAAAAAGTGGATTTTTATAATCGAAAACTGTAGCACAAAATGGGTAGAACTTTTCGCATTAAATAACGCAACAGCCGCGGAATGTGCTGTTACCTTAATTGAGGAAATGTATTTAAGGTATGGCCTTCCAAGAAAAATCATTAGCGACAATGGTCCGCAATTCATCAGTGCTGTGATGCAACAAGTTTGATTTCTCTTAAGGATAGATCAAAGTTTAACTCCGGTGTACCACCCTCAGGCAAATCCGGTTGAAAGAAAAAAACGAGATCTAAAACCCCGCTTAGCGATGCTAGTTGGAGATGATCATAGAACTCGGAGTGAAAAATTACCAGTAATCCGTTTTGCCCTTAATACTGCAAGATGTAGTTCCACAAGTCACACAGCTGCATATTTAATGTTCGGTCGTGAATTACGTACCTCCGATGATGTTGCTCATGACTTACGCCCTGTAATTGCGAATGATAATTTCATACCCGAAATAACTCCTTATTTAAAAAACTTTGCTAAAATTACTATGCAGATAAGACATCGCATAGAACAAAGCCAAGATAAGCATAAATAATATGCCGACAAACATTTAAAAGCTTCTGAACAATATAAACCAGGCGACCACGTCTGGGTTACTTTGCATCCCATTAGTCAAAAGAAAAGTAACAAAACAACTAAATTCATACCCCGTCGCGATGGTCCCTATGTTATGTTAAAACAAAGATCTCCTACTTCTTATACCATTGCCACTAAATAAAACCCCTTTTCTCCCTTAGGAAATTATCATATATCAGCTTTGTGTCCTTACACGCAAGATGATGGTGGATGTTCTAAAGGCTTTATTCGTCCTAGAGGCAAACCCGGGAAACGTCAGATGCCCAGCCAGCAAATATTTACGAAAGGATAAAAAAACACGAGACCAATAGAGGATTTTAGGCACCAGAAAGCATCCCGAAGGAATCCACCCAGGAAATGCACACTGAATCTGAAAGGACCAGTAATGCAGTGTGAGAAGAAGGGTGTAACGCTCGAACAATACGCACTCCATCACATTTTCTCTTCTTTTGTTTTTTTTTTCAAAAGAACTGACAAGCTGAGTAAATTAGACTTTATGAGATGAGAAGAATGTTTACAGAGTTGTTGACGACAAGGCTTCTGAGCTAAGCCGTAATTTTAAATTAACTGAGTTATTTTGTAAATAGTAACATGTAAATACGTTGTAAATATTAAACTTATTAGTCGATGAAAATTTATCGAGTTTTAATTTGTAACTAAGATAGTTTCCACCCCGGATTCTAAATAATATGTTACAATTTTAAATTTTATATTTACTCAGTAGGTCTTATTTACTAATAAATAATTTAATTTAAATTATATTTTGAGCCTTATTTAATTTCATTGTGATTTTAATATATCATAATAAAAATAAAAATAATAAAAATATAAATATATAAAATATAAATATATATATCAAAATTTTGATATATAGTAGAACCTCGATTAGCCGAAGGAATTGGGACCGACCCTTTTTCGGAAACAAGAAATTTTCGGATAATCGAGAATCCTTTAATTTTAAGATTAAGGATAAATATATGTGCTATTTCTTATTATGGTAGCAAGTGCTTAATAAAAATAAAGCAATAAGAAAATAGAAATAAATTACCTGAATATTAATTTTGAAATTAACTACCTTTTACATATTTCATAAGGATGAACAAGGAGGGTGTGTGTGAAACAATGTTTTGTTTGTAGCAGTTTCGATTGACTTTGCTTTAGAAACTCTATCACGAAGTTTTTTAATATTATTAGTTCATGAGTATCACAGTCTTTCTGCTGTTCCAGCCATGCCAAATATTTTTCAACACATTTAAAAGCTTCAGAATTGCTAATTTGTTCGTTTTCTTCGTTCCACACCGTAGCTTACGGGAGCTCAAGTTAAAATCAAAGGAACTCTAAGAAAGGGAATCAAAAATATTTATATTCACTCTTAGTTCGGAAAGGACCGCTTGCACACAAGGAATATAATAGTAAAAAAAGCTTTCAAAATGGATTTTGCACATAAGGAATGTGATAAAAAAAAAGTGCTTTAAAAAGGGATTTCGTTTAATCGATAGTTTCGGTTAAAGGAGTTTCGAATAAAACAGGTTCTACTCTATATTATTATTTCAGGATTTAACTTTGCATCATGTTAATATTTTTAATTTGAATTTACGACAACTAATTATTAATAAATCACGCATGATTTAACTCTAGGTGTCTATTTAGATACTTTAGTTTAATTTGGGGGATACTAATTAAAAATCCGCCCACAACGCCCGATTTGACTATAATTTTTTTTTTATTGCACTGCCACGTATTTTACATTTTATCTTTCTTCGATCACGCATTAGTCCTTAGGGTGTCACCTTTCATATTACCTTTCATAATGTGTGGGAACAGAGTATTGTAGTTTTCATCCCAACACGAAGCAAAAACACACAAAGAACAATTAAATGACAAAAGTAAGTTTAATAACATATGCTTGGTTGATCACCCATAATATCGAGAATGGCTTCTTCCACAAATGACGTTCTACCCGTATTTGCACAAGCTGCATCAGACCGGGAAGTGAGAAAGAATCCCATCTCAAACAATTGTAAGTTCAAGCGTTCAAATATTCTACGATCGGGTGGGAACTGTTGTGGGAACCGCATGTTGGGAAACCTCGCTCTCCATACAATCGTTGAGCCTCTCAGCTATTTCCATTTGCAGTTCCGTAGATAAAATGCATATCAGCTGTTTCCATATCAGCGTAGGACAACTACTTCCGATACCTTGCTAGCGCGATTCACAGTGCAGACTCGGATCAGCGGATTTTGTGTATATTAATCGAAGCGGAATTTTGATTACGCGTTCTTCTTCTTCCCAATATCATATTTGAATGCTATTAGTGTCGTTCTTCTCCTGATAACTCACAACAGGAATGGAACTTTAACGTTTGCATACACTAAGTTTTCAAATGGGCCAGCATCTTTGAGTTTTTATTTCCGACCATGCAATCTTTGATGAAAGTTGTTTGTTTGGATATGTACTATCACCTCCTAAACTTTTGCCCATCTTTTATGAAACACCCTGTCTTTCGGTTTGACCGAACTACATATAATGTTAGTTTTTTTAAAACCAATTTATTTTTGTGATTATTAAATTTTATTTTCACAGTGAATTTTTTTCTCAAATCTGAATTTAAGTATTTAAAGAAAATCACAATAAAGTAAAATACTTATGAGTAAATATTGTTTTCACATCTGTACAGTTTGGGAAATAATTCAACAAAGATTAAGCAAAATGACTTCATAACAAATGAAATTGTTGGAAAACAACGGAAAATCTTTTTAATTAAGTCATCCATATTGTTCCAAATTATTATCTTAATGATGCAATGCACTGGGTTTTATATGGCAGTAATCTACTTTAGTACAATGCAATAACATAACATTAACTTAGAAAATGAAATCTCTATTTAAAAGCACAATACCTGAGAATCATGTTAAGTACAGATCATAATTCTACGAATTTGAAAACAAAGCTGATAACCTTCTATCCGTCACAAACAATTCTCCCAACATTTATATGTGATATGTATTAAATTTAGGTGAAACTTTAGAATATAAAAATGAGTTACATAAATTATGTTCAAGATTTATGACAACTTAAAGTATTAGTTTAATTCTTTACTATTTTACAAAATGCTTTCCATGAAGTTAATAAAGGAAATTCTTATAAAGCTGATGGCGTTGATTATAAATATCTGTAATGTGAATCAAATATTTGTGAAAATACTGTGTACTTAAATGTAATTTCATAAATTGGAAATGAAAAATTTCATTATTTTAATTTTTTAAATCTCGCAAATATAAACGAAATATACAGAAAAAATCTACCAGAAGTATAAACAAGAGGTTTAACAAAATTTAATAAATCATCTAATTAATCAATCTTGTCATTTGCAGTCGTAGTTGCATATTTTGACTATATATTGAAGGAAAAAAGAAATCGATAATTGCACTTTACGCATTTTTATAAATTTACTCGTACTCTTACCATGTTTTTATTAACGATAAATTCTTTTGTTTGCTGTTTCTTATGTGCAACTCAACAGATATTTATATACTGACTGTGGGCGTTATCATCATAAAGTACGGATGAGCCTTATCATGCACTCTAATTGAACCAGTTTATGCAGCAATCGGAAATTATATTAAACCACTAGTATCATTAACGTGCATTTCAGGAATATCTTATTTATTCAGAAATTCGAAACAGCAAATTTTGCTTTATTTAAGACAGCTATTTTGCGATTACATAAAGTAAAACTTCATTCCGTTATTTATTCGAATTTCCTGAATAAATGCGTAACGTTCATGCGCAACGTCGACGTCATTTGGACGGTGGAAACATATGACGATTAAACTTAACTTTAACTGCAATTTTTTAAAATTTCTAAACATCGCACATTTTAAATTTTTGCACCATCGAATAGGAGAAATATACAGTTTCAATTGAAATTTGTTTGAAAACTGTTTCGCAATTTATTTGAAAACTATATCGCTATTTGTTTAAAAAATGTATCGCCATTTACTAAATTGTTATTGATTTTATAATAATTTCCATTTTTTTTTTTTTTTAGTCTATGTTTATCGCGTGCAGACGATTACGTAAAATAAATCCATTTGTACTTAAATTAATATAAAAGCTCAGCATTTGTTTCCAGCTTATATAACATAACAGAATTAAAACATTCATCATTCAATTAATAAAACAATAAAATATAAATAGAATAGAAATTTAAGACATGTGAGCAAATTATGCACTTAAACCACTAAAATGTCAGATTAAAAAAGGCTATTTTAAATATTGACCTTTGGCGGTTTGCTCTGCGGAAGCCTCCTGACGCAGGCCAATATCTAACTATCGCTTTTAAATTAAAAATTCAAAACTTTATTGAAAGCAATTAGAGTAAAGTGCCCATATTTCGTCGCCCCAGTCACTTTTAGGCCGTAAATGTTGTAATTTTTAGTAAAAACCTACCAAATTTAGATTTTGCAAAGACTAACTACCCTCGCACATAGAAACATAGGCAAATATCGTAGAAACAAAAAATTAACAATGCGAAAAATTGTTTTTTCAAAAGTATCCAAAAAATGAAAAAAAAAAAAAGGCCCAATTTTGTCATTTCCAAAAATTGTATACGCCGAGGCTTAACTTATAATTAATCCAACATTTATTTCCAAATGAGTAAGTAACTTAGTTTTCATTAAAGTAAGGCACAAAGAAATGTACTACTTAGCAGTGGATGACTAACACAACGACACATTAGCCATCCAAACATGAGGAAAAAATTGTTATGAAGAAGCATTCCTAATTTTGTCCCCGTAGCGAAAATAAGAACTGCAAGGGGGACGAAATTGGAACCACGGTACTTCCCAGTATGGCGGAGCTTCAGTTCCCGTAAGATTAACTGAACGTCCTAAAACTCACTGTATGCTACTGTCAGCATCTTACCTACATAAAATACATGCAATGTATAGGAAATAAATACTTACAGTACAGTAAATAACGTTCTACATACAACGTAATAAGAAATCAGCTCTTCTAAAAATCGGAAATTCGGTGTCTTTAATTTATGTATGCGTCTTGGTGAACAAAACTTTCAATACTGACACCTTTTACCTTCCGTCCCTTGTGTCTTGGTCATAAGTGGCGCCACTTTCTCAGAAGTGGAGAAATTAAGTGGGACGAAGTTAGGAAAGGTAACGAAATATGGGTACTTTACACTACTATTTTTCATATAAATATGATTTTTGGCATTGTTAGTGCTTATACTAAAAAACATATTAAATGTAAAAAATCTAATATAGTTAACAATTTAATAAACAGTTTCCCGGGTATATCCCCTTGTATTCGCAATGATGCAATGCTTATTGTAATAATTATATGAATTAAATTATCTTTATTTTTTTATTTGCTATCAAATCATTTTTTAAATGCTGCTTCAACTTAAATAAATAATATCGGGAAAAAAGGATATATGTATTTCAAAACATAAGTGACTATTCATAAATGACAGTCAGTTAAATTTAATAATTTTTTTTTCTTTATTCATTTTGTCTTATTTTAGAAAGGTATAAAAATAAAAACTATTATTTCAGATTAGCAGTTAACATATTTTTAATACTGTTGTTGTATATTTAAACAGCATAAATAACCTTTTTTCAATAAAAATTGAATACATTTTTTTTCATTTATACAAAATAAATGTATTGATTAATTTTTTATGATCCTTAAAGTTTTAAAAGAAAAAAAAAAGTTAATCGGGTTTTTCACTGATTTTATTTAATAAAATAAATCTAAACATTCATTTACTTTCTTTAATAGTACTTATGATGAATGTTTTTAATTCATTGATTATAGAAATTTAAAGAGCCACAAAAAATGTTCAAAGGATGTTTTCTTCTTTCTTTCTTTCTTTTTCTTTTTTTTCCCCCCTTTCAATTCTATATTGCGTTAAAATTCATATTTTTATTTTTATGGATTCGCATTTTAGGTTTGATACACTTTTTGCCGCTGCGTAAAATGTTAGGAGAGTTAAAAGTTATCTATAAAATTTTTTATTACAGTACTAAAAGATATACAAATCAATGTCATCATAATAACTTAATTAAAAAAAAAAATCAAGCTTTGTCAAAATGACAGTTTTGTGCCGTGTATCTTTTTAAACAGTTTATTGTCCAAAAAGATAAATAATTATGTATACCTACTTGCGTATACAAATTTTTACCACAATACTAAGAGGTATGGAAATTAACATCATCATATAACATAATTTTAAATTTTTCAAGATTTGTCAAAATGTCAGTTTTGTGGTGTGCGTCTTTTTAAACAGTTTATTGTCTAAAAAGATAAATATTTATGTCTACCTACTTGCGTATAAATTTTTTTATCACAATAAAGAGAGGCATAATAAATTAACATCATCACATAACATAATTTTAAAAATTTCAAGCTTTGTCAAAATATCAATTTTGTGGTGCGTGTCTTTTTAAACAGTTTATTGCCTAAAAAGATAAATGTTTATGTATACCTACTTACCTATACAAATTTTTATGACAATACTATGAAATAGATAAATCAATATCATCATATAACATAATATTAAAAAAATCCAAGCTTTGTCGAAATGTCTGTTTTGTGGTGTATGTCTTTTTAAACAACTTATTGCCTAAATAGATATTTTTTTATTTTATTAAAAATTTACTTTGTTAAAGGCACTGATCTTTATTAAAGAAAAAGGCATTATATCTGAAAATGTTTTGCATAAAAGTAAATTGAAGAAATTGGAAAATGCGATGTTTACATAAATGTTTGTACTCATTTATGTAGTTGTATGCACATGTCTTGTTTTCTTATGAAAAGTAAGTTACATTCTATCTTTAAATATGAAGGTTATTTAAAATTAAATATATGTCTACAAAAAAAAAAAAAAACATTTAGAATTTGTTTACGGTGATATATCAAAAAGTGAAATGTTTCGAATGAAGCATATGTTTTCATTTATTACTGAAGTAAACTAATTTACATTTTCTTGAAATTACATAATTCATATTTATCAAACTCGTTTGTTGAGCAATGAATAATTACATTAATGGTGAGGTACGCTACGTTCTATTTAATAGTAATAGATTATTGAATGCTGCATCGGCGTAATTGTTAATATTGCATGACGATAAAATCAAATAAATAAATATATATTTTTTAAATGAAACCCACGTGAATGATTTTTTTTTTACTTTATTGCACTGACGCCAGATGGAGTTTCTAATAACAGTTCTTTGGCACAAAAAATATTTTTGTGGTAACCCTTTATTCTTATCTATATTGTTTTTAAATCTCACTGTTGCCAAAACCACTCATTTTGACGCGCAATAGTTGTCAACTTATTACACTCGTCTGTAAAAAAAGTATAACAAAATAAAACTACAAAAGTATACACAATATCATAATTATTAAACAGTACTGCACACCTTTAACAACATTTAAATTTGCTGTTATTTAGCCAATTTATAAAAGTTATTGTCTATAAATTAAAAAAAGTGCATCCACTGGAAAACAGGAATTCTGCCTTTTTCATAATTTAGTGTCGTCCCCGATGGACAAAAAATGTATGTATATAAATATAGATAGTACAAAACATATTTCAGTTTTAAGACTTAAAACATATACTTTTATTTTATGTAAAATGATGTCATTCGCAACCGCTGAAGAATTTCACATTTACAATCCAGTGTTAAATAACATCTACAGAAATATATGAATAGGACGTCACAGTCGTCACACAAAACAATTGCAGCAAAAAGCGGTGTCGTAATTCAAGAAACTCGATGAAAAAAATCATCTATCTAATGATTCATGTGACTTCATCTGTTTCTAACATTAATATAGATACGTAAAATTAAATATAGTTTATAATAACTCTGATAAATGTTTTATCAGAAATCATCCATTTATATTATTTTCCAAATAGCACGTATTTTAATTACATTTTGTTTTCAGTTATCATGGAAAAATGGCAACAAAAAGATATAACAGTCTACGATTTGCAATTATTTTTATTTAATTTTACAGAAATGAAATACTTCAGTTGCCAACATTAAAAACATTTCGTGACTAACTACAAAAAAAATTATCTCAAAAATAAACTGTAATGCAGTTTTCAAACAAAGTGCATTTTAAACTACTATTTTTCCCGATACGTCGGTATAAAAATTGAAAATGTGCGATGCTTAGAAGTTAAAAAAATTCAGTAGAGATTAACCCGTACAATTATGCATCTGCTTTGTTTTACGGCTGACTTATACAACGTAACGTTATTTTTTAGCGAATACACTTTTATTGCTGGCCGAAAAAAATAGCATATCGGGAGCTAACAAGAAAACATACAAAAAAATAAAGAAACATATAGTTTTTGTATTCTGAAGAAATTTATAACGGCAACACCTACAAAATTAACTCTTTTCAACAGAAAAAGAAATGATCAAAATCTTTGCATATGTTCAAAAATTATCCATGGATGTACGTAGGAGAATAATTATATAAGCGATATGTATAGTCTTCTACATTGGTAGTCCGTTAATATCGTATTTTTTTAAATCGGCTACAAAAGAATATTAGTGCTTCAAAGTAAGAAACTTTTCAAAAATACTAGTTAAATTATGTGTTCACAATGTTTCAAGACTGGTCTGAGAATACAAAATTTATTTAACTTTTTTGTACAGCAACTGAAATACTTCGAAATATGACCCTTGAGCATCCACACACTGATGCCAACGTTTTTTTTTTTTATTATTATTCATAGGCTCTCTAGAAGTCTTCGCGCGCAAGGTTGTTAAGTGAGCTCGTCGAAGCTGGAATCGTGGATCGCTGGAAACTTGTTAAATTGCTTTCTTTTCAGGCCTTTTTTTGATCCGAAGGAACAAAAAAAAAGTTGCTGGGAACAAGGTCGGGGCTGTTGGGGGTCTTGTGGAAGAATTGTCAAGTTAAACTTAGCGAAAACTTTGGCGGCTGCGAGCGACATGTGAAAGGGCGCATTGTCGTGGTGAACAATGCAATCGTGTCTGATGTCTGTGCCGACGCGCCGGGTCAGGTCCGTTTTTACGCTGGAATGTACCACCATTTGAAGGGTCGAGTCCGGCGCATGCGCCTAGACATCAGAAATGTTTGGATTGTTCACCACGACAATGCGCCTTTTCAAACGCTGCTTGCCGCCGCCGAAGTTTTCGCTAATTTTAACGTGGCAATACTGCCAAAGCACCCCTATAGCCCAGACATTGCTCCCAGCAACTTTTTTGTTCCCTGGATCAAGAAAGACCTAAAAGGGAAGCGATTCGACACGATTCCAGCTACCCAGGCAGCTTCGACGATGTCCCTCAACAGGCTTGCGGACGAAGTCTTCCAGAGAATCTATAAATAATGGACAAAAACGCTGGCAGCGGTGTGTTGATGCTCAAGGGTCATATTTCGAAGAATTTACGTTCGCTGTACAAAAATGTTTAACAAATTTTGTATTCTCAGACCAGTCTGGAAACTTTGTGAACATACCATGTATAATTCTTAATACTCCATTTTTTCACTGAACTGCGCTTCGATCATCTATTATGCAACTACACCAGTAGTACCTTTGTGAGTACTCTATACGCAAAATGTTCGACGGGTACCCATCCAATTCAGCACAGTGATAGATTCTATGGCTATCTAGGTTTTTGGGAAAAACTGGCTATATAAGTTGTGCCTGTGAGAAAAAATATAGATTATAAAGTGCCGTTGACTTAACGTTAATAATCACCATTTTTCAAAATTCCTTTAATTTCTTTCCTCTTGCGACAAATATGTATGGACAATATGTATATTTTAAAGCAAAAACAGATTCATGAGTCAACGCTATCATCATATTGACGATGTCAAAAAATCTGAATAATAAATTTCGGTTTTCGCAAATTGAATAACTTCATAACCTCGCACAATTTCAAATTTTACATAGTCGAATAGAGAAAATATACTTTATTTGAAATGTAATTTATTTGAAAATGAATCTTAATTTACTGATATTTTATTGGTTAAAAAACAATTTTCAAGCACGATTAAAAAAGAAAATCTATCTCGTGCAGACGGCTACGTAAAATTGACACATTTGTTCATAAAACAATATAAATATAGTATTTGTTTCTGGCTAATATTTTATTATAAAATAACACCTTGTAAATAACCACAGTGTCATTTTTATGGCAGCAAACAGTACTTAACAGTAGTCTGATCACGGCCTGTTTATATTCGAAAGTGTTGAGAAGACGTTCCTGTTTAATATTGTCATGCGTCAAATTGAACCAGAGCAAGAACAATTTTGTAATGTTCTGGCAATTAACACGAAATGTGTGTGAATCTATAAATATATTTATGAAAATTACACTTCAAAATCAATATTTGCCAACAGACACAGCATTCGTTGACGCACTCCACATTATGTCTTTAAAAGGACACACTTTTTTATATGGAATTCTAGAATATCTAGCAGCTTTAATCTGAGCTCGAAATATTGAGAGCGTCGCTGCACATGCTGTACTGGTAGAATAACAGGATTTAGAGAACATTCTACTTGTTGCCGCTGATTGTCGTGTCACGCTGCTCCACAATTTATAGATAGAAAATAGAATAGTGAATGTTAAAACTGAAATTGTTCGTAACATCAATGATAAAAAATCGACGAGATCCTGACCTTGTCGTTGCTGACATCCGACGAAAACATTTGGCTGTAGATTGAGATTCGTATCTTTGAGACGTGTGCGAATTATTAACGGGCTTATTATAAAGCCTGGGCTTCAAAAAACAACTGTTCTTTAGAATCAACAACAACAGAGCATGGCAACACAAAGGAGCAGATTTGTCCCGTTTTTTCGCTCTTCAGTTAGTTACAAAAAAGTATATATATACGTATAGTTCATTGAAAAGAACATGACGAAATAACAAAATTATTTTAGGTTAATTTAAATTGAAATACTTTTTTAGTAACATTAATGCTTTAATCAACTTTCATGATTTGTTTGATGATGCTCTCAAGTTAGTACAATAGATAGGGGTCTAAAAAAATTTCTGGTTTGTCTACTTTTGGTCCCAGTTTTTTATGCCCAAGAACTTTAGCAGAGGTATCGCACATACTTTGTTGCTATCGATACGTTGAATAAACAATCCGGTGGTGTTAACGACTATTGTTTTATTGCATAATAGTTACCCGAGTACAATGCTAGGATTTTTGAGTGTTCTTTCATCGTCAATGCAGTAAAACTAAAATTATTTTTTACCAATATTATCTTCCTCGATAAAATATAATTCCAATTTTGCTATGGAGGTTGGGCAAATATGTAATGCTACTTTAAGTAAACCCGTCAAAACCTCATGTTCGCAGTGAAAGTATGAAAATTCGATTTTTTTCAATTCTTTCTTTCGATAAACTTCAGTGGGGGAAGGGAGTACATGGAGAAGAATTTACAATTTTACATCATTAATAAGCATATAATCTTTTGAAGTCTTGAATGGAAAAAACTCCCGACCACGAACTTACATGCGTCGTCATAGTAATGCTTTTGGCAATAAAGAGGGTTACTTAAAACACCAATGTTGGACTTTCCCCCTTCTCTTTCTTAGCTTTGTTGCAGAGAAAATATGGACGGTCTTACTTTATTTAGTAATTAATTAAAAAACAATATCATATTTTATGATTTTTTTTATCGTTTCGAAAACGTCTTCTTCATAGATGTATAGTGTATTAAATATAAAATTGGATGGATAGAATATTAGACAAAAATTAGTTTATAATATATAAGCTTCTCATTTTCAGCTAATTGAAGAGTTTTTAAAAATATATTCCTAAAAATTCTAAAATACCTGTACGAATTCAGAATAAGATATTTTTTTTTGAAATGTGGAAAAGTCGACAATTAAAAGACTGAATTTGAATTTATTTTATGATTTCTCAAGATCGGCAATAACTTGGAAGATCGGTGAAATACGACAGTCGTTCAGAAAAAAAATCTGAGCCTGAGGTACATTCTCGGGAAACAAATTAGAAAATATCCTTAATCGTAGCAAACAATCAAAACTGACATCCTAAACGCATACATATACACACACACATATATATATATATATATATATATTACACAGACAAGACTTTCTTTTATTAGTATAGATTAGTACAGATACACGCACACTTACGTACACAGAAAAAAAAACTTAAGTTTACCAATGTAGAAAATCAAGAGAAGTACCATTTTAAATACATGATCACTGCTTTTATTTTTAAAGAAAGTACTTTCAAAACAGTCAAACTTGTATCACATTCTTTTCTCATTAAAAGTTGATTTTTTTTCCAGACTAAACAAAACTATTAATTCACTCTTTTAAAATCCTCTTATAAAATTCATTAGAATAAACTTGAAGAATCTGATTTTTGCCTAACTGATTTTATCTCAGAAAAATTATTTAAATCATTCTTTTTTTACTTTGATAATACTTCTAATTAATGTGATTATAAAGTACAGAGTTTTACAGACTCTAAATATATGGAAAGTAATTTGAGTTAAATGAGTGAAAATTTAAAGAATCTAAATTTCGCAATGTTTTTCTTTTTGTTTATTCAGAAATACATAAAGAAAAATATTTTGTCTTTATAATCATAGTTTTAGATTTTATTGAGTTATTTTACTTATTGCTCAAATTAGAAATAAATACGCTAATAATACTTCAATGCTTATGAAACTTATAATAAATCACGTATAATAGAATTGACTTTTCCATTTTAGGAATAAATCTTTAACTTTCAAACATGTAATAATCAGAAATATTATTTCAAATGAATATGTAGATTTACATATTCATAGAACAAGTTTATTTATCTATTAATTTGAAATTTTAAAGCATCATAGAAAGAGTTTTCACATTAAAATCTTGGTTGTTTTTAGATTTTTAAAAACAGAGTTCTTAGATTGTATATTTTTACTTTGACAAATAGTTTTGAATACGAATTTCTATTTTCTTTATTTTCAACGAGTAATCTATTCTCTTTTCTTGTTTTGACAGTACACCTTATGAATGTTATATAAAATGTAACTTTCTAAAAAGAGTAAAAGAACATTTAAATAAAAAGAGTAAGTATTTAATGAACTTTAATTTTTCATTCTGCTATGTTAGTTCCTAATAAAAATTTATACTTTTATCTTTATGATCGAAGTTTTGTATTTTTTACGTGTTCCTTTTTTCTATAATACGTACAAACTAATATAACTAATATAAATAATACAGCAATATTAAAACAAGTGAGTAAGTGTGATCGGATATCGCACAGAGGGTTTCGTTTAATATTCCTATCAAAACACTTTAGCCTTTAATTAATAAATCCAAACTGTTAATTTTTAATTATTAAATCCTTACTTAGATGAGAGAATCAATTAATTTATTTTTAAAATGATTATAAAAAACGTTCTATTTTTAATCAAAATAAAATTATTCAAGTCATTTTTTTAGAATCAAAATTTCGATATTTTTAAAATCTGAAATTATAAGAATTTAGCGGAAATAAAAAGTAATTTTTTTATTTTTTAAATTTCAAAAGACAAAAATATTGTTTAAAGGGAATTTAATTTGCTAAAATTTCTAAATAATTTAGTAGAAGTTTTTGCTCAAAAAATGAAAATTTTTTTGCTCAAACAAAACAAATCGTTTAAATGGAATTTAATATTACGAAAGAAATGTGTATCTGAGACATTCCATCGAAAAAAAAACAAAACAACTAACATACTAAAATGAAAAAAAAAAACTACCCATCTCTTTAAACGATAATTATGCTAAAATCCAATGTAAATGTTTTGAAATATTGTTTGTATATGGCAGCAGCAAACAAAAAAAATTGCATGTGATAATTATGAAAGATGAAATCTTTAACTTAAACAAACTTATCCAACGCTAATGTATGACGAAGAATTAAAATATATATATTTCTTATTTTGTTAAAATAAGATGTAAAAATTACCGTTTATCACAATCACAAATTAAAAAGAATAAGCAATCATAACATCTAAGAAGCAAATAGAACTACACTGTTATTCCGTTTTTAAACGTTTGCTCTTTGTTCTTATTATTTTTCGGAGGGGGGAAGAACACGCAAAGCTTGTCAAATTTATTATTAAAAAGAAATTCCGCTAAAAGTATTACAAGTTTATGTTTTGAAAAATATCAACATTCGTCGACAGAATATGAACCCGGGATATTGGGCTTAGAAAACCAAAGCTCTACCTACTGGATAATTCGTTCTTAGAGATAAAAGCTGAAATTACGATTATGTTTTGAAATGTTTAATGATTTTGAAATGATATGTTTAATTCATTTAATTAAAGACTTTTTCAAAATTTTATGATTTGCCATGTTACAGGAGGTATTCAGCTGTTACTACACAAAATTTCAAGTCTGAAACTAATAAACTATCCCCCTAAGAGTTCTTTTACTATTGTCAGTAAAAGGTTCTAGTCCCGAGCGTTATAGTTAACGACCAAACCTGCTTATTATTTTCTGCTCTATTAATATCCTTGCAGAAACTAGTCTATATAATTTAAGAAGTAAACACTTCTTCTCTGAACTATTATTTAATAATAGTTCATATAAATAATAGTTCATCTACGTATCCATCGTTTATAGGGAGTTCCTTTACCTGCGGTTTATTCTGTTGAGCTGTCTACATGACAGACCAGATGTTATTACCAATAAGGTTTTCTGAGCGAAATATGCTGGCTGGTTGTCGGCCCAGTTAGCTTAAATGGAAAAGCATTGGCCTTGTAAGCCAAGGATCTGGGTTCGATTCCCAGCCTGGGCATTTTTTCGCTCAGTTGGAAATATTCAATTCGTATACTTCTTCTCTGGTTTCCTACTCTGTAATAGATGTTTGAGGAGCTAATATTTTTTTTCTTCTTTTAGTATGAAGCATAGAAATTCAACAGATCACTAGGACAACTCCAAATGTCCTATGTTATCAGACTTATGTTATCAGACTATGTTATCAGACAAAATAATCATTATCCGCATTATCTGAAAAACAGTCAGGTCAGTATTAAAATATGTATGGGATTGTCAGTAATTTATTGACCGTTTGTTATAAATAATAAAACTTATGAAGCTTTGGTTTCATAGCAACATTCTTGATTTATCACATAATCACTAAAATGACACGAGCAAAAGAGACCATCATTAACGTTTTATTTATACCCTCTTCATCATATTGCGATACCAAATCTGAATGATTTTAATACCTTTGGATAAAAATATTGAATTATATACACAGACAGTCTCATGTCTCATGGTCAATCCCGGTCCACGTGTTTAATTCAAAAATAGGAGAAATAAAAACTTACTAGCGGAATATGTAGCATTACACTAATTAAATTTTGTGAAAAATCAAACGAAAAAGGTAAAATTGAAAGAAAATAAAAAAAGGAAATTATTTTTCCCTTTAATTTAAATTACGCTTTTTAATTATAATAAGCAATTTTTAACATAATGCACATAGTATAAAAGTCGAGTTTGTTCATAAAAGTCAAGCTTGTGCGTGATATATACCTTTTTTTTGTTATTATTTTAAATTAGAGCCAAAGACTACATTAATAACAGCTAAAATTATCAATTTTTTTTTATTGTTCCGTAGACATTGCTTTATTGCTTTATTCGCAGCTGTCAAGACAAAATTTTTTTAATCATATAAACATATTTTGGACCCAACAAATATATTTAATAAAATGTGTCCTGTGTTTTTTTTATAGTTATAATGCTATTTCATTTATTAAGTTAATTTCGTAGCAAAGTAACTTTATTTGTCTTTAAAAAGCGTGGAAGGTAACAGACATATTTATATATGTATAATTTGATTTTGAAAAAAGAGTCTTTCAAAACGGAAATTTATGTAAATACATAGCAAATTAATGCCTTGTAATAATATACTAATTTCAAATGCTAAAAGGTTGTTTTGAAAAGATTTATTTTGAAAACGACCGGGTAGAGTCAAAACATGCAAAAAATTCCAAATAAACGTATTTTTGATGGTTTTAAAGTTTTGGTTTTCACATTTTAGAAATGAAATTTGTATAGGGAAATTTATGTTTAATCAATTTTCAATTCTACTTCCGCAAATAATTTTTTAATATTATAGACATTCATTGTTAGCACAGATTTTAAAATATAAAGTTTAAAGCTTATTTAAAGAGATAAAACATTATTCAATTAGTCTGCAGTTTGGAAACAAATCATATCTAAAAAAATCTCCTCATTTGATGATGTAAAATCTAAAATTAAGCGATATTTAGAAGTGACATAGGAGAGAAAAATATAGATGTAGATTTTTGAACGATATCGAAAAGTGACATACATATTTCAGATGACACACAAAAAAAAAAAAAAAAAAAACGTAGTGAAGATTTGGGAGGTCAAGCAATTCACTAGAAAGCACTTATTGTAAAATTATACTTAACTACGAACCAGACATTGCGTAACATACATTCCAATCACATATGCTAGAATTTAGAATCTACGAATTTCACTTTGTTGAACATACGATATATCAATGTTACCTTTAAGTAATTTCATTTTTTAATTGTTTAAATTATACTTTTATATAATCGAAGTTTCAACATGGTGTTTTAATTGGGTATAGGGGCTCTAGAATTGGATTATTTGTGTATCATTAACACATCTTCTCTCACAAATGTAATTTTGCAACTTCTATTTTATTATTTTGACATAGCAAATTTAATATCCTCTGTTATCTTTCAAGCACACAGCGTTTAGTCTTATGAATCATTTTTACGTTTGTTATTAATAACGATATAACTGAATTTGCTATTATTGATCTATACGATACACACACTGTTAAAAATTTTATGGTGTGTTGAATCAACGTTTAGTGCCAAAGTAGCGGCAACCATTATGGTTCCAACATTCTGAGTAAAAAACATTTGTAGCTCATAATGTTGAAAAGCGATTTTCGCATCTAATATTTGCAGGTACTGGAGACCCAAAATTTGATTTAAACCAGCGTAAATAATTTAACAGTGTTGGAAATATGGTTGCAAATTAATTCTTACCAAGAAAACGCAGCTCAATCAACGATTAGCAATGCACGTATGTTTTCTGCAAGTTTTAAAAGATCAGACATTTAGCGCATAGGAAATATCAGGAAATAATCTTTAAATTTTGTTTTTAAAGAAAATTTATCTAACAGTTCTCCGTTTGTAATAATCCGTAAGAACTTTTATTTAAAAAAAAAAAAAAGATTTACTATGCGTAAACATTCCTTCTCGACTTACAACATCATCGTTTAATAAGTATTTCCATTTAAAAAATATTTATACTATTTGGAATACTGGAATAAATAAATCTTTTTTAGTCATCAAACATTTCACTTTTCTATTCACTTTCAAAAATTTTTTACATTCTTAAAAATATCAGGAAATTTTTTGAATAAATGTCATTTTTCTAGTCAATTAACTTTAATAAAATAGTTAGGCACCGAAATAAAATTTCAATATTTGAAATGCTATTCACAGAAGGTCAATAATGAACGCAATTCTCCATAGATATAATTTAATAAAACACAGAATTTGGGATAAAAGAGAATTCCAGAAGATAATTTAAGTCAAAATCAACATATGCAAATACAAAATAAAATTGTTCTTGTAAATATATAAATAAATAAAAGTTAAATGATCTAGAAAATAAATAGTTCAACATAAAGTCTTTTTATTTCTTATGGAGTCAAAACAAACATTATTATTTTTTTCAGTGGTTTTTTTTTTTTTTTTTTTTTTTTTTTTTTTTTTTTTTTTTGTAAATAACCATTTTAATAAATGAAAGGTAAAAGAAAAAAATTCGTATTATACATAATTTCCTATTATTGGCATTATTATGGCATGTAAAATAATGTTGTGAAAATAATACTTTGTCAGAATATTAAAAATTAAAATTGTATGGTGTTTAGTAATATATTTTTGGATAAATAAACAATTTATAATTGATTTCATTCTACTGAATGCAAACTTCTAATACTTAATTTTTCTTACTTTTCTAACTTTTCTTAACTTTTATAAAATTAGGTTTTCTCGATTTTAGGCAAACGTAGAAAAATTAATTATTTATGTAATTGGTTTTGATAACAGATTTTTAAATAAAAAAAAAATGACGGGATCTTAAGTCAGTGTTTCTATATAAACGACCTTCTTGTACTTGTGCAAAAGACTCAAGGTTTTAATATTCTTCAATATTTTTATGCGTTCTTGTTATTGATAAGTTTTTGCAAGGGAAAATGTTTCAAACTTCGAAGCCGACCTCATCTGAACCGGGAACCTTTTGATTAGCAGACAAGTGCGCTACCACGGAGCTAACGAACCGGTGCGAAATAAAAGTTACGATTCTGTTTCAAAGCCTAAATCGAAAAAATGGTAGGATGTCGTTAAATAAATTCATTTCATTAAAATAATATAATTCTTCTTCAAAATTTTATGATTCGCGTGATATTAAGTATTCAGCTATATCAGTGAGCAAAATTTCGCGTCTTTAACGTCTGCAGTTTGAGAAAAAAAAAACTCTTTGACGAACCAACAGACAGATGAGTTAGCGAATAGGGGCTCTTTAGTTAAACGAAACTCTAAAAACAGGATTGCGTTTTAAATATGAAGATATCGGAGATTGAGAATAATCACGTTTAATAATTATGACAATAAAATAACAATATACAATCGGATTGCAAATTTAATACATTTTACAGTGATAAATTTTTGTAGTTTCCTTTATAGAAGTACAAGATGTGAAAGCATGAGCATGTTAATTTTAAATGTACGTGGCAAACATTAATTTATATTTTCCCAAAGAATCATCCAATTCAGGTTTCTTATTTTTTTAGTATAAATAGCGCTAAACATACTCTAAGTAATTATTCTACTCAAAAACATATTTTAAATTAAGAAAATTAAATTAAATTATTATAATAAAATATGAAATATGAACTCCATTATTTTTTGCATATAACGGACCATAATCGTCGTGCGTTTACAGTTCATGTGAATCATTAGTTTTCTCTGTAGGAAAAATTGGCTTTTCAAGGACAAACGTCCTCTGTTCATTATCCTTTCATTGGTTACGCCTAGGCCCTTATGTTAGGTTAGTAACTTTGGTAATGAAGGGAAAATGAATAGAGGACGTTCGTCCTTGAAAAGCCGATTTTTCCTACAGGGAGTATAGTATAGGATACACATAATGGAATCTTTATCTCAAACATTAATAAATTACAGGATTTTATTTTATGAAGAGTTAAACAGTTTAGGAATTTTTTGGGCTTCCTAGATAACGCCAACTTTATGACCTACCTAGGACTGGATTTATTTCTGAAAGTTAGGGAGACATAAGAGGAAGAAAGATGGAGGTATAAGTCTAACTCTAAACTACATAAGAGTGAGTATCATTATAATTAAAGGTAGAAAAGCGTTTAGCTTAGGATAAAAAATGAGAAAAATATTTAAATTGAATAAATAAATATAAAAATTATACTAAAAGTGAAAACGTACAATAAAAAGGTTCAGTTGTTCAGAATAGTTGAGAGTATCGATGAAAAGGTTAAGAATACAGGGCACGTTCCGATGATAACCATGCTTTTCTTAGTGGTAAATGTATGGATATAAAACTGAAAAATAAATTAAAGTAATTTTATATATTTATTTTATAAAATTAAAGGATAAAATACAAAGAGTTTAACCCTTAAGTTCGCTGCTTTGCATATATGTAAACAGCAGTGTTTTTAACTTGATAGATTTTTTTTATTCGTATATAGAGGAGAGTGTCCAAATACCGGCTATTAGGTGTTCTGAGAACTGAGCGCAGTGCAGCCTAGCGGTGATAGGCAGAGTTTGTAACTTTAATTAAGAGAAGAAAGTTACGAAATGTACGTCGCTGAAGTCTGTGTCATATACAAATAGTAAATGTAAAAGTCTCGAATCTACGGAATCTGGCACATCAAAAGTTTTTCAGATATGTGTTTCTCATTTTTTAAAAATATACTGATCGTATATTGGCTTGAATTGTTGATTAAGTTATTTTCTAGACATATTTAGCTCTCAACTGCCATGCGCACCGTATTGTTATTTTATTATATGAATGAGTAATACCGGTTTTAACTTAAACATAGCAGTGGCCCGAATACCGGCTACCTACAGTGGTCTAAATACCGGCTAGCCGGTAGTTGGACCTCTCTCGGTTGCTCTGCTTGAAGGGGAGGAAAATAAATTAATTTAAATAGTTCCATAATTAATAAATTAATTTAAATGGTTCAGAAATAGTCCCCGTCCCATTTCGCAATAGTAATAAAGCAACCATGGCCGTAATTCTTCAGGACCGACACTGGTTACCCGATCACTTTCCAAAAAAGCGCTGTTGAACACTACAAAATTGCCTGTAATAAATGTGAAGAAAAAGAAAAAAAATGACGGAGTAAACCAGGCGAAAGAGGCAGAAATTTGATTTTAACCCTCTCGGTGCGCAACCCGAGATTTCCTTGGACAACGTAAAAGTAGCAAAATTTGCGCAATCCGAGATTTCCTCGGGGATGCATTTTTTCCGTCTAATTAACCCTCCTTGATTATTCCCAACAGTTGCTTTTTTTACTGTAAATTATGCCTTATTTAATCGGAGTATTTTCCCGGTTAAATTAGACAAAAATTTTTGTTTTGAAAAACCGGTGACAAAAGAATAAAAATTCTTAAAAGACGCTCGTCGCGAAGGGGTTAAATACGCAATTTTTGAAGCTATTTTGATAAAACAATTATGCAGCCAGAGGGTTAAAAAGTGAAAAATGAAAATATCCAACAGAGGAATATGATAAATTTGTGTCTTCTGCATGGGTGCTTTCTCTGTGGAGAAGAATGGGGGAGGGGATTCTGGTTTCAATGTTAAGAATGCGATATGTGGACTGATAGAAACTATAACGACGCAGAGAGTGATATTATGCTTTTGATTTGTTCGCATAAAATAGTTCTCATTTCAATCAGCAAGCTTTTTTTTTTGTTTTATACGTTAAAAAAAAAATAGAAACATAATGGGAAGAAAACTGTGAGAGATAGTCGTAAAGAATTTTAGAAATTTGACAAAAATACTTATTTATTAAAAATTGCGTATTTTTTCTGTGCATAAGAAATGTTATTAATCAATACAATTTATTATAATAATATTCTTATTGCTTAATAACTGTCATTATCTCTATTTGTGTCATCTTTTGGGGAAAAAAAAAAAAAAAAAAAAAAAAAAAACTTAGGTAGCCGGTATTTAGACCCCATTTTAAAAACTCAAAATTTGAAGACTTTCTTAATTTTGCTTCTTATAAACAGAAAACGCCCTTTAAACGGATTTTTTTTCTCTAAATAGGTGTAAGATGTATCAAGGTACCCTGCAGTCACTTTTTATTTTATTAATTTTGAAAATATTATGATCTAGGTTGAAAACAAAAGTGGTAGCCGGTATTTGGACCTTTTTCCTCTACTTAATTCACAAACTTTCTGGTGTAAAGTTATATTCTCTGAACTACATAATTTCTAGAAAGTATTCCATCATGGGAAATAAAGAGTTAAAAGTTAAGTTTTAGAAAATATATAATTATAAAAAATAAGGTATTTGGAGACTTACTTATTAAAATATTAACTAATTTGCATTATTTTAGCGCACAAATGCCACACGACAGTTGTTTTTTCTTGTATTGCAGATGTGCAACGGAAAAAAAGATTGACGTATTATATGAAAAATGTATCTCTGATTTTTTTTTCATTATTTTTCCTGTGTAATAAACCTTTCAGAGAATCATATATAATTTATTCGAAACAAAATAAAAAATCTCGCATTTAAGGGTTAAACGTATGTTAAACAAACAAACAAAGGAATGAAAACTCTAAAAACGATGGAAAAGAAATCAGTATTCTCTTCAATCAATAATAAGTAACACATTAAATTTTTTTATACAGAAATTTTCTGTATAATTTGAATGATTTTAATTACTGTTCTGTATGAGGTCTTATTTTATTATTTGAATTTATGGAATCAGTCTTAATATATATTTTTTCAAGAATTGAAAAAAGTATATAAACCATACAAACACAATAAACAATAGTAAATTACTATTTGAATGCCATGTCTTATAGTATTATGCAACATCTGTTTGCACGCATCATTATACAAGGTTTACATAAATAACTATCCCAACTTTACAGGGCTATTAAAAGAGAAAAAAAAACGTACAACTTCGTTGTTCATCAGAAATAAAAAAAAAACAGTTGGAATCTTAATTTCATCAAAGTTTTCAGTGTTCAGTATAAACCTCTCCAGAAACACGAACGATAGCAGGGCGGTACAAAAACTCATCCCACAATTTTTCCAGCAAGTACGGTGTGGCTCTTTGAATGACTGCAGATATGCGTGGCCTAAGTTCGTAAACGTCAGTTTGTAGCGGTGAACAAACACCTGACCTTTGATGAGGTCCCACTAAAACAAATCATGCTGAGAAAAGTGTGGGATGAGTTATCGTACAGCCTCGATATAGCTCGTGTTTCTGGAGAGTCTCATGTTGAACACTTATAACTGTATTGAATTTAAACTTTCAACTGTTATTTTTATTTCCGGTGAACAACAAGGTTGTACTTTTTTTTTGTTTTCTTTTAATTGTCCTGTAAAATTGCGATATTCTTTTATATAGACCCTGTAAAAAATAGACTTAGATACTATGGTTACTTGATGCTTCTTTTACGAAAAGTTCGAAATACAAAGTGGGAAGAGATGTAACTAGGAAATGTAATTTTTTTCCATACTAAATAATGCAACTGAACTACTGTGCAACATGTTGATCCTTCTCATATAATAATACGTTTCAAGAATTGATTATCTCAGCAGTTTATATTAAATGTTCGATTAGATGTTCTTTTTAAATTCCATAATTAATATAATAATTTTTTCAGTGTTATTTGCAACATTCTGAAAATTTTGTTCGATGTCTGAGACTAATTTCTCAAAATATGAGTTTAGCGATTTATGGGAAGCGTATTGTACAGAATGCAGTGACCTCTCACTTATACGACTCTCAGTTATATGACTCTCTCAGTTATACGCCGAATTCTCTCGGTCCCGTCCACGCTTTATGGGAAATAGTGCTAAACTTCTCTCAGTTATACGACTGCTTATCTCACTTATACGATGCTTTAAAAGGTTCAGGCGATTTTACATTTCTCACTCTAGAACTAATTTTTATAATCTTTAAAGTACAAATCATTCACGTTTTCTTACATTTATCCTTTCATTATTGTTAAAGTGTTTATGAATAATGAATAACATTTCTTATCTACCTTCGTTTGTTATTAACGATGAAATCTATGGCGGGAGGGTGATTGTATGGAATTCTCTTGTGTCTGCCATTTAACAAAAGCCAAATGACTACCTGCAGATCATGTCTCTGTATGGCACTGGTGGAGAAATTAGGGTTTTTGCAAAATGCATTTTCCTGGAAAATTTTAACAGATTTAAGGAATGCGTCGTCTTATAGGAATGAAGTTGTTTTAAGAAAAATAGACTTTTATTTTAAACTTAACAAATCAAAAATGGCAGTTCTTGAACATCACTAGAAAAAAATACTAAAGCGAGAACATATCGGAAGCACATCCCAAGCTATAATCATGCCAAAAGACCTACGCGCGTACAACCCGCACAGCGAAGGGAAAAAAACGCGTACGTCACAGCAAATCGCTACAAGCTTCCGTACTAGACGCGTGAAAGGTTATTCATTTCGCTGTAATTTTTTCAGTTTGCTGCATATCGATACCTAAGCTGAAAATGTCAAAAAGTAAAGCATTAAGCATACAATTCAAAGTTGAAACCATTAAGGAATATGATAAAAATTTACTGCAATCAAAGAAGGCATTAGCTGCTCTCTTCAATCTGCCAGAATCGGCACTAAAAGGAATGCTGAAAAATAAAAATGTCATTATAAATGCATAAAAAAATGTCGATCCAGGATACAATGTGGCAGATTTAAAAAATTGACATCAGCATTAATCGCGTGGTTTAACCAAATGCGAGCTTCAAATTCACCGATAGATGGTGTGATTTTAAAAGAAAAGGCTCGCACTCTTACTGAGAAGTATGGAATCGAGAATTTTTTAGCGTCTTGCGGTGATTCGAGAAGCTAAAAAAAAAAAGACATCGACTTTTGCATCGCCGCATCACAGGAGAAAGCGCAAATGATGTTAGACAATGGTTTCAAAATCTACTTATGTTAATTAAGGATTAAGGGACCTAAAGACATTTTTAACTGTCATAAAACGGACTGTTTTTCAAGCTGATGCCAGATAAGACGTTATCATACAAAGAAGAACCATGTCAAGGGGGCAGAAAAAGTGAAGAAAGATTAACTATCCTTTTTTGCACAAATAGTGATGGTTCAGAAAAAATAGAACTTTTAGTAATAAGAAAATCAAGAAAATCACGATACTTTAAGAATAAAAAATAATTGCCATGTGGCTAGAGAAATTAAAAAAAGGCATGGATGACATCAGAGATTTCCAATGATTTTTTAAAAGAGATGGATGATAAATTTCAAAAACAACAAAGAAAGGTTTTACTTCTAATGGATCAATGTCCATCACATCCCGATGTAAAAGATCTGCCGTTTCTGCAGCAAATTATATTTTAAAATTTGTTTTAGGAAATTCAGTTTTCCCACAAGACCAAACTGCTAGTTGAACGAATGAACCTGATATTGAGAGCGTATGGAATCCTTTAATAACGAAGACTCGAATAAAATGTTTATGGACGAAGGTATTAATGTCAAAGATTATGTAGAATGTGATGATAAACGTCTTCTGTCAGAACTGAGAACTGCTGAAGAAATCTTTGAGGATATTAATAATGAAGACGTGAGCAAGGAGGATGACCAAGATGAGAGCTGAGATGAGTTCCTGCTGTTGTAAATTTTTCAAAAGCAAGTACCGCTTTAAATAAATTAAAGAATTATGTCCATCAAAATGATTATTCCCAAACCAGCTTAAAAGCTTTGTTAGACTTAGAGAAAGACATTTTCTATTTCCATATACGACAGAAACAAATTAATATCACTTCATTTTTTGAGAAAATCTGATCTGTAAATTTTTAAAATAAACATAGTGGTAAATGAACAATTTTGTAAATTTTTTAAACATATTTTATGTTTAATTTTTTAATACATTTTACAAATTTTGTTAAAATATGTTCTTAGTACTCAAAACTTATCGTTTTTAGTATAGGTAAAATAATTAATGCCTATGAAGTTTGAAACTTGTATAATAAGGCGGTCTCTCACTTATACGACTCTCTCAGTTATACGACTTTTTTCCACGGTCCCTTGAAAGTCGTATAAGTGAGAGGTCACTGTATCTGTCTAGCTATAACGAAAAATATAAAATCGAAAAGTTTAACGTCTTCTAATATATTATTTAATATACAATCTAAAAATTAGTGTTTTCAATTTCAAAATACAGTCTATAATTTTAGTGTATCCTTAGATAAAACACAAAGCTCTTACAAAATCTAATGAAATAAGGCATTTTAATATTCGTAATAAATTACATTTATTTACACAAAATAGAATATATGGAAAATTGTATGTTTATGCAGTGTTATTTTAATTTACAAAATTATATAACATTTCGTGTAACTTTAAAGTGTGGACAAGGCATATTTAAAAAGCAACAAATAGTTGAATTTTCTGCTTATATATTTGTCCATTATTCATATATGTTTAGCATAAAGAAAGTAATCTGCATTTTACAAAAATACTTTAACTACTGTTTGAAATGTAATTCTTTTTAAATGCAATTTTACTATTTGGTTTAAAAATTTTACTGCGCAAGTTTATCATTTTTACTATAACCATATTTAATCTTTGTTTATTCGAAACTACGTGAAATACAATGTATCTAACAGTTTTATTCTCAATCGTGTAAGTTAAAGTATCATGACATCAATTTGTCGAAAATTGCATTGAAGTTTACGAGCTTAACTCTTTTAAAAAGGCTTCCCATTCTTTCCTTGTTACTAAAACTGCCAATAATAAAATCAAATAAATCTCCTGCTAAAGCATTGTGTCCTAGTTTTATTTGATTTTAGTCTTTTTAAGGTTAACATTCTCTTACCCTAGAATTAAATTTTTATTAAATACATACGTGTCCAATAAATTCCTGATATTATATCTAAAATAAACTTCACTACACAATAAAAAAAAAGCAAATATTTGTTAATATAACTGTTATACATATTAAAATTTACGAAAATATAATAAAACGACTTCTTCTATCTGCGATTATAAAAACATTTCCTTTATCTTTAGAAGTCTCTAAAACTAATCAGTTTCTAATATTTAAAAAAGCATTTAAAAAAAAAATTTTATGCTTTTATTTATTTATTTATTTATTTTTTTTTTTTTTACAAACCGTATTTTTCGGTAGTTTTTCTGTGTAGTTTTTACAGTGTGTTAATCAGTTTTCCCTACGCAGAATATCGATTTTGCGGATGATATCAATTCTCAGGTTAACATGTTCAGCTACGTACGTTGTAAGATGAACAAAATAGTGTTAATTTAATGCTAAGATTAACAGTTATAATGTTAATGTAAATCTGTTAATTTATCATGTTTGTTCAGCATGAAAATGTTTACTTGCAAATGACAGCATTCGAAAAGTCAATGATTAAGGTTAATAAATCGGTTTAACCGCAAAAGCCACTCGGAAACATTTACGAACTATCAGTAAAATAAACTTTTGCTTTTAAAACGCTTCTGTAAATCTCGGAAATCTATTGGTTTATGAGGTTTCTAATAATTCAGAAACGCTTTTCGGAACAGGTTATATCGCTCACCCGCAAGAAAAGTGACACATCTCGCAAAAATTCATTTTGCTTTTTATCAATAGGTTGTTATAGGTGTGTCTTGCTACACAAACAGTTTCATAAGTGTAGTTACACAGAAAATCCCTTTTCTTACGCTATATATGTCCATTTGTGACCACAGAAGAGGGGTGGATTGGTTGGAGAGGAAAAATTACCAAACCCTCCATATCTCATCCTACGTCTTCATTCTTAAGGGTTTTATGCTTTCATGCATGTTTTGAGTCCTGCTTGCAGAGTTAAGGGGTCTCAGGACTCTTAAAATGGGAAAAATCGAAAAAAAAAGACCATTTTCAACATATAATATCTTAAAATGTAATTGATTTTAAGACAAAATTTTATATTGGAATGAAAGATATAAGCATGTTCTTTCATTTCATGTATTTGAAAAATTACAAGAAGCAGAATTAGAATTTACAGGGGGCTCCAAAATTCCAGACATTTGACGAGCGGAAAATCGGCATAACAGATTATGCGCACGATTACAAAATAAATTTTGCAATTAGAAGGAAAATTTTGTGTCCTACCTATCCTTCGCATTGTAATAATTACTCTGAATCTAAATAAATTTGTATTTAAAGCATTTTTCTATTTTTAATACAAAGTTGTATTCAGTTAATGCAAAATTTAAAAATTTTCAACTGTATAATCACCTATAAAGAATATATTTCTGAACAATAAGAAGAAAATTTTAGGTTCAGTTATTACAGACTAACATGAAACATATGTTTTGAAAATTTCATGCAAAAAAATTCAGAAGTTTTTGAGATATCGTGCACGTTATGCCCAAAAACGTCATTTGGAGAAAATTGACTTCGAAGTTTCTGAAACGCCGCTTCAGCTATCGAGCGTGTATAATTCTAAAAGCCATAACTTCTGTTCTAATAGGAATTTCAAGGACACATTTATACCAAAATGTTCAGAAAAGATAGTAGTTTAATATCTAAAAAAATTAAATTTTCGAAAATTTTAAAGCTTTAAGAGTCCTGAGATCCCTTAAGTGCTGCAATTTCATCTCATAGTAAAATTGTGCAAATTTTCTTTTGCCTCTCCTGTGAAATTTGCTTTTGTCGAGATGTGTCACTTTTCTTGCGGGCGATATTATAGTTTAGTAAAAGTTAAGAAAGATAAGATATGGATTATTTTTCTCTCTTTACGGTGTAGTTTCTGTCTTACGCTGTAAAAAAACGAATAAAATATAGAAATTGTACTGTCAATCGAGACACAGTACTATTTCCGTGCTTTAACGAAAAATGTCTCCCGTAAATTACAGAAAATTTTCCGTTTTTTTTGGAATTTACGGTGGTAAATTTCCGTTAAAATACGGAAAAAGTACTGGCGTCTCGATTGCCAGTATAATTTACGCATTTTAGCCCGTTTTTTATGCAGTGTAAGAAAGTTAGAATATATGAAAAGCTATCAGTGTTTGCAACAATATATAAATTTTCAATATATTGGGTACCCATTCTTATAGTTGATCAATAGCAAACTCCGAAGGTTTTTAATTTAGAACTATAGTTCTAATTTCAAAAATATTTCAAATGAAATAGTACTGTACAATTAACTTTAAGGCATTCGCAATTACAAGTGTTTTGTAGGCCGTTTTAAAAATATACAGAATGTGTGTTGACGCCCTTTTATCTCTCGCCAATAACTATTTCATAAATTGTTAGTTTTAGGGGTATAACTTCAATTGAAAGTATGTTTCTTATGCTGTTCTTCGTCTTTTAAAATCTCATTTGCGAGAAAACATTTATTTATTTTTTAACCCGCCAGCACAAGCGCTGGGATGAAATATACTCCAACCAATTTTTTTCCGATAGAAAAATAAAAAAATTCCCGCATGTGTACAGACGTTTCATTTTGATAAGTTCATTCGTTACGTGATAACGCACACTAAAATAATTTTTATGAAAGAGTCATAAAAACTGTTTGACATTTAAAACATTTAACTGTTGAATGCAGGCGTTATTTATGTGTGTATGTGTGTTTTAATATATATTGTAGTATGAGTGTTTTATTATAATTATCGTAGATCGATGTAATAGTAAAATCTATTCATCGTTGCCCTGTAATCCAAGGCTGTCGTATAGATGGCTGGTGACTTCCCCAACATGGTTTATCAGTGAGAAATTGCAGACTCAGGCATCGGCCGCAGTAGCTCAGTGGTTAGAGCGACTGCCTGGAATGCAGTGGTCCCGGGTTCGATTCCTGGCTCTGGCTAGTTTTTCACGCCAGTTGTGTTTATTGTATTTATTGTATGTATGTCTGTAAAATATTTATAAATACCTTTAACTGTTGAATGCAGGCGTTATTTATGTGTGTATGTGTGTTTTAATATATATTGTAGTATGAGTGTTTTATTATAGTCATAAAAACTACTTATCACTATTGATGAAAGGTTGTTAAATGTAATCATATCCATTTTGTGAAATAATTCATGTTTAAGGGGTAAAACAAATCATTTGCATATTTTCTAAAAAAAAAAAAAACGTGTTTTTTATAGAAAGTACTACGAAATCTGAAAATAAATATAAAAAGCGTGATTCTTTCCCTAAAAAATAGAAGTACTGATGCATTTTACAATACAGAACAGTAGATTCGTTTTTAGAACGTTCTTCGCCAAAAATATAATGGGAGACAAAATGGGATAAAATTTATCCCACGCGTGTGCTAACGGTACAAATGTAGGCGCATTTGCTAATGGGTTAAAGTTATTAAATTTATACATTTTCTATAGTCCTTGATCATTATAAGTTATATGTAGAAAAACGTTCTCCGTACTCTAACAAGTAAAATAATAAGAAATCTATTTTTTGTACAATTAAAACTTACCCATTTCAACTTCGTTGAATAATAGGAATTTTCGATATTTTCTTGACTAAAAACATCAAAACAGGATTGCAGTGCCAGAAAACGCTGACAATTCATACATTTTAAGAACATCAAAATTTGCTATATGTTGGCTAAACTAAAATATTGAAATGTAATTTTTTTTTTTTTTTTTTTTTTTTTTTTTTTTTTGATAGAGAATGGAGAATTTTACGGAAATGGTTTTTTTAAGTAATGATGAACCGCATTTGAAACATTTCTGAAATTGTAAGTATATCTCTAAATTTTGTAGTTTAGGATTTCGATTTTGGCCATTAATAAGAATGGACACCCTGTGTAATAGTCCACAACTGTATTGTAAATTTAGTACATCATGTCAAAGATGATTTCTTTTATTAATTTTAAATACATATATTTAAATATAAATTTTAATTTTATAACTTTAAAAAATAACTGTGGGGGCATACAGAGTTTTTGATGTAATGAATTTATTATTTTTTAAGAAAACAATTCCTCCTCTGTACTCTGAAATGCTATTCTATCCAGTATGTTTTATAATATAAATCTCAGGGTTGGCACGGTTTAAACCAAGTGGTTTTAACCATGGTTTAAACCACGGTTTAAACCAATTGGTTTTTTTGTCAAAAAAAACCATTTGGTTTTTTTTAGAAAAATCTAATGTAATATTTTCTCTTTTTTGTAATTTATTTGTTTTAAATTATTTATAGAAGTAATTTCTTCTTTTAACACTTCATCTCAGCAGTCAACATGAGACATAATGAGCCTAGGTCATATTTCTATGCATGTAGAATGAAAATTAGCATGTGCTGATAAACATCTGGTACCCTAAAGATTTTTCTTAAAACATGTGAAATTAGAAAAGATAAAATAGATAAATAATATTCAATATTTAGCATAAAATATTTTCATTTAAAAAATGCAGATTATTTACAGCAGTTAATAACAAAATACAATGATCTTTAAGATTTTGGTTAAGTTGTAAAAGAAAATTTTCTGGATTGAGATTGGGGAAGATTATCCTTAAAGAATTTAAAAGAGTAACTTAAGATATCAAATTGAATAACACAGCTTGCAAAATCTGAATGCTAGTTATAGCATTTCAATAATACCAATCAATCTTTTCTGTTAGTTGCTGAATCTAATGGCCAAACATGTTGACTTGGACACTTGAAATTATCACTCAGAAAGCAAAATAACCAGAAGTATTTGGATATTAAAAAAATAATAACAACCACAGAATAATATTATATTCATGAAACTGCATCAAATGTTTGATTGATTGATTTTTATATTATTAATCAAAGGATTCTTCATACGATTTTCAAGGTATCAATGTTCACTGTGTAGAACAGTTTACTGTGAACAAAAGACATAGCTGTTACTAATAATGTTTAAATTAGAAATGATTTCAATTTTCTACATAATTGACTGTAATTATTTAATTTAAATATTTTCAAAAGTTATATTACTTATATAATATCCAAAAATGTTTATTTTATCAACAGATATGCATCTGTATGCAATTGGAAATTATATTTAAAAAAACCCGGTTTAAACCAAATAAACCTGGTTTAAACCAAATAAACTGGTTTTTTTGGTTTTTTACAAAAAAACCTGGTTTTTTTCCAACCCTGATAAATCTTATTAGAATGTTTTATAAAGATACTGAAATAAATAAAATTTGTATACATCTTTTTAAAGTATATTGAAATATTTTAGGAAATCCGCATGAAACCTTTTATTTGTACGCATATACTGATAAGGAATTTTGTTTGTAGCAGTATCCGCAGGCGTTCTAACCCCTTGGCCTTTAAACGATATTTAAAAACGTCTCTAAGCGCTTTTCTCAAAATATTTGTGTAAAGGTAATGTAAAATTGTGTTAATGTAAAATTTAATTTCCAGGCCGCCTAATACAAAAAGAATCGTTTTGAAAATGCATATTTTATTTATTTAAAAATATTAATGAAATTATAATACATGGTATGCTTATAAGAATAAAAAAATAAATAGTACAACTTTTCAGACTATGTCTAGTTTAATAAGAATATAAAATTTCAAAACATAAGGCTTATTGCGTATATACTGAAAAAAATATGTTAATCTCTAAAAAAATCTTTGCTGTATGTAATTAAGATGGATAAAAATTTTGTATAAATATTTTTTTTCTCCTACTATCGCAGCCCATATAAAAGAAAACAAATTTTTCAGGGTTCTCTTTTCAAACATTTGATGTTAAGAATAAATGCCGAATAGAATAAATTATAAGCAGAGCTTCAACAAAGGTTGAGCGAGCGGCACGGCGACATGTATATTTACAATACCTACTTGGGGCCACCCAAGCCATTCTGATTGGCTCGCTAATAGTAGCCTTCGTCCTAGCATATTTACAATACCTTTTCGGTTCGTATCTCGAGTCGTTCAGATTGGCTGGCTAGATTCAGACTATACTGATTTTTGATATCTTGAAAGTGGCGATCAACTGCAACATGCAACACGTATTTTTGAAAGACGCTATTTAACATGTTCACGCCGGCGCGGTGGGTCACACTCGACTGTCTCAGAGGTATCAAGTCTCTGGCTTTTTTCACACCACTATTATTTTAGAGAAAATGTTGTTCCTTTAAATCGCCCAATTGTTCTAATTAAATAAAACAACATTTTCTGTATTAAAATACTGGTATCCAAAAAGCCGGAGATTTTGCAATTCTGAGACAGTCGAATGTGACCCACCGCGCCGGCGTGAACGTGTTAAATATAAAGCAATTTAATGGTTAGCTTGAATAATTTGAAAAAATATGTAAATACGTACATAAGCAATTTTCGTATATTTATAATTTTTTTTCAGTTTCTGTAAACGCAATAAAGAAACTTTTGCGCTTTGTGCACTTTAAATAATGTTAGTATTGTTTGTGCGAGAGTTTGTAAACTTTGTTAATTAGTATATTAACCTTTTTTGTCATGTGAAAGTGCTTCACGGCTATAAAAAAGAAATTAATGCATGCATCATCTTTGCTGTGAAGCAATCTCCAAAATGCATGAAATTAGTTAAAACAACAAACTTTCACCAAAGTATCTATGAAGCCTTTGTGCCCACGAAAATAACACCAATGAATATTACCGGATGCATAAATCTTGCCATGTAGCAATCTCAAAATGCAGTAAATCTGATAAATTCCCTATCACCAACGCATCTGTGAGAGCCCCATGCTCATAAAAAAAAATAACCTGATGCATCAACCTCGTTGAGTATAAACCTTAAAAATGCATGAAATTCGTTAAAATCGCAATCACATTAATGAAAATTTAAAAAGCAAATTCATTATATAAATTATTAATATTTTTTAATATTATTTTTATCACTCAATTAAGTATTACAAAATAAAAATTTCCATTTTTTTCAAGCTCCCCGCTATTTGTAATGTTGGTTTTAAAGTAATGGAGACAGGCGACATACCCATATTGCGATTACGGGCTCACTCTGGAATAGTCTGAACAAAATTTTAATTCACCGACCAGCGCTTCCAAGGCATTACAAGTCAATATGGTCTAGATATCTGAATCAGAATGGTTTGGGATCTAAAGCAAGTAGGTATTATGAACATGCCGCTGGCATCGGGCGCAAAAACAGATATCAGGCGTGAATTGAAATTACTGATGCATGGACGATTGATGGTAAAATAAATCAAATTTTGCGCACCAGATGCCAAACAGAGTTACTGAGGAGCTTATTATACGATTTGAAGAGTAGGTGTCTTTTTTTATGTTTGTTACTGCCGATTACATGCATGACGATATAAGCTAAAGGAATGAAAGCCTTACGAAGAGAACTTTATAAGGAATCCTAACCCGTATTTATGCAAGCTAAGTAAGTTTCGAATAAAACCGTGAAAACTCCAAACTGTTTGGTCTAGAGGCATGACATGAGTTTGAACCTAGCACCTTCCATCTACTAAATTTGAAAGCAAAACCTCTCAGCCGTTATTGGGACGTCAGAACTGTAGAAACTTCGTTTTTCAGCAAAAACGAACTGTTAGAATTATTATACGAGTATTATCATGCAAAAATATATTATAAAATTGTATAGCTGGAAAAGTGACAAACATCAGAAACTGCTAAGAAAGCATTTGGTTCGGATTCGTAAAATTTCGGATAACTGGATAGAGATTCTATATCATCCATAGAGATTTCTAAAATTTGGAAATAAATGCTATATAGAATAATGAAACAATAATATAAAATAATTCCAGTTCACAAATTTCCATTTTTAATATTACAGCTAATTTCATTATGCTTGTGTTCGCGTGATTTTTGTTTTTGTTTACTAGTTTTTCAATTTGAATTTTTTTTTACGAAAATATTTTTGTCATTTTATTTTCGTGAGAAGGTTGCCGTCGGAAGTAATGAAACATGATGAAATGTAAAGGTATTATAATAAATATAATATAAGTAATATTGGTATTTTTGCCTTTTTAAAATTTATTTTCATCCCTTATAGCAATTTTTGAGTACTTTGCTGGATAGATGCAGTCCAGAATATCTATCTCTTTTGTCATCATGTACATAACACATGGGTTTCGCAGCACTTGCTGTCGCTACTAAGATTTTCTTAATTTACGTGTTAAGACATCTATATCCGCTTTACTGTATCTAATTCTTCTGAATCAGAAAATAGGAAATATTAAAAGTTTATCCCATGTCTGTGCCCCATACATAATGTGTACATGTTTGGAACAATTGCAACTAACGGGCGATTTACTGGCGTTGTAGTCTAGTAGTTAATGTCATATTCTTCTAATGAACAAACAGTTTAGCAAAAAGTTTTCACATATTACAAAAATTTTCTTTTGGAATCATCTTAAAGCTCTTCTTTCTTGCCGGTGAGTAAACAGGAAAGATTGATGTTTTTGTGATTTTATTTTGAACACAAAATGAGTAAGCTACAATTTAGTTAATTATGCTTCATTTAATTGAAATCTATAATTTTTTTCTAAACTGCAAAGAGAAATAATAGTTATATATGATGAAATGATTGTAATGTATGTAAAATTATATTTGTTTTATTCATCTGTCTACATCATAATCTTAAAATGTCACTTGTTAAAAAATATATTGTTTATATAAGATTTATATTATTTAATTAACTATTTATTTCAACAAAGCATTTAAATTGTAATTTAACAGTTTTAGGATATTGCAAAAAAGTAATATAGGATAACAGAAATATCCTTTATTATTTTCATTAATTATTCTTGGTCTATATGTGGGTGATATTAAAAAGTAAATAATCGACCAATGTGCACATTGCAATGTATTCCTGCGTGAATGGATAACGATGATGCATAAAAAAAACCCAGAGGGATTTATATCTGGATTACACGAATAGCAAATTTCTATTTCTGATGTGTATAAAGTAAAAGTTTTAAAACTTGTTCAAATGAGTATAATTTATCATCTGCCTTCATCCCTGCTAAAAAGATAGGTTGAAAAGTTTAGACAAGAAGAACTTTTGATTAAAAAAAAGTTTGTTCATTAATTTTTCGAACGCGGATGTTTGACATATTATTTCGGGAACAAGACAATGTAATGAGAAATTTCAGAATCTTCAATATTTTAAATTACGAAATGTTACGCATAAATTTTCGCCGAAATTTTTCAGATAATGCAAAACCGTAGAAAGTGTATTTCTTATGAATTAAACATACATTAAAAATAAAATTAGTTTCACCCTATGACTCAGCATATATGAATAAAGTTGGTATTGCAAAGATATAAAGTAACTCTCAGGACACATTTTATAAAAGAATGTTTTCTATGAACAGCTCAACGAAAGTAATTATATTCCACAAGTACTTTATGAAACGAAGTTGTTCAAATATTCATTCGAGAAGTTAATTTAAAGAACAGATAACACATGTCAACATATTTAAACTTTTTTACTGTATCTGGATTGTAATTGGGTGCATTTAACTAATTTTAGGGTGCTTCATTCAATCGAATGATCAGTTCCTCCCAACCACTTCATATTTATTAGATACAGGGCAGTTACGGAAAAAATGTGAAATATTTGACACAGATTGACCGTTAAAAATACAAACAAAACATAATATTCATTAGTAAAATGTTTTCTTGGTTACTTAACACAAACTGTGAACTAATACGAGCACGAAACTATTGCACAAAAGCATATAATGTTAATATTAACAATGCTATTTTTTGTAAGAAATAGTCCAAAACCTTATTCCGTCCTCGCTTGTTTGTGGAATATGCCTAATAGATGTCGCTACTTGCTGACCGGTGTTTTTAGCAACCTTCAAAAGACTAATAGACATTACCTTGATAAACTGATTTTACGTTGACTTCGATTCCGCTGCAATAGATGGCAGCATTACGGATTTCACAGATGGTTCTTTTAATGAACTCTTACACGAAAGAAAGAAAATCTGCAAGATCATCAATTTCTTTTGTATAATTAAACTCCGAACTAAAGACGTCGATTAACTTTTATAGACCCTTTTTATATGTGTGTTGGTCTTTGAACCAGAAAGGACGCATTCTAACTGTACTTCTTTAAATTCATTTAGGAAGCATAATCCGCTCCTATGAAATGTATACTCATAATTACTTTGATAAACGTCTTATTATGTAGTATATTTAAATCATTTAAACAAGATATTGTCCACTTTAATGATATCTGTTCATATAAAGATTAGATTGAGAAGACCTGCTAGCGACTCTTCAATTCTTCCTCCAAACCAACATACACGATTTTCTAATAAAATAATTATTTCAGAATTCTCGTGGAAAAGCAGTGCATCTCTGAAGAAGCAGCTATTATGATACTCACAGATAAGAAGAATTTTATTTTTCTCTTACCAGTTATGAAGTAATATTTTTTTTAAAAGAAATAATATAAGTGGTCTATGAACTCACGTAAACTTATATATTTCAAAATAAGATGATGTATTTCTTGATGACAGTGCCGAATTATTTGATAGTTACTTTTACAGCATAAAGCATAAAGCATTGTAATTTGCATTTAACCAAGTATTTTACCACGTATCTAAAAAATAAATACAAAGATTTTGTAAAACCCTTACGTGATAGAAAATATCTTATAAAAGATTCGAATTCCAAATTCAAAAATGCATGAAAAAATGTTTATTATGGATAAGATACAAAATGGCTGTTGACTAGTGTAATTGTACACAATGGAAATTTTGTATTGCGGGAATCAACAAAACAGAATTTTTTATAAAAACACGCATAATCATGTTGATCCAGATATTGATATAAAACTCATATATAATTTTACATGGCATTGGATAATTTTAAATAATTAATTCGGTTGTGCAATAACTTTAAAAAAGAGAAAAATTATCATTTTAATGTACCAGGTGTTATATTTGCAAATTATATAAATACGACATTTAATTAGCGGAATGTACGGTAAAACAATATAGTCGGCGAACCTGAAACCTTGTAGTGTCGGCAAAACTCTCAGTTTTGACTCTAATTCATCAGCACTGCTGCGACTAACACTTGAAATAACACTGGTCGGCACCAAAATCATCTCTGTAAAAATAATAGCTGATTCTTATAGATTTCACTCTGCAAAATAAAAATGTGGTAACAGTATTACTGTATCACGTTCCATTCTTTTGGCAGGAGTGTTTGCTTTTAAAATTAAGGTATTTTATATTTTGCTAAAACATAAGTGTGAATCTTGAAATCATAAAATGTACTTAATAATATGTAAATAGCATGTAAATAAATGTATAAATATGATTACTCGAGTTACAGTGGTATAAGGAAGGAAAATATATTAGTGTATAGCAAATAGTAAATTATGCACGAAAGAGAGAGGGAGAAAAAAAAGAAAAATGCACGATACAAGTATAAACAAACTAGTAATATTTTATCAATTTAATATCTAAGACAATGACAGCCCTTTTTCCACGATTTCAATTTTATCTAGCATTGCAAATTAATATAACAATTGTTCACTATTTGTCATTAATATAAAACTGTTTCTTTGCGAAATTGTACGTGCTGGAGAAATTCGGATAACATATTTAGAATTAGGAATATTAGATCTGTATACTTTACATATTGAGTTTCCAGGGAAGAAATATTTTAATTTTTTGCCGACCACTGTAATTAACGATCGGTAACAAGGAGAAGCAGCCATAACTTCATTTGCCTACTTTCAGTGTTGCAAAGTTCATTTTATAATTTTTTAGTTTTAATATTTCTTACTTTTGAAATACCTTACGCATGACACATTTTATATTACTGAAACGCTTTTATATACCAACGTGCAACAAATGTAAAAGAGATTTATTTCCTATAATGAAACTAGTGCATGCATGTATAAATTTATTTTTATGGCTTGCTGGCCGATCCTCATCCTCATGGGCTATGAACGAAACAAAGTGAGATAAAACAAGATATAGAAAACGATGTTTCACGAAAAGCCACTGAAAAATATATTGTCATGAGTTATTACGATTCGAATTCCGAATACGATTCGAATATAAATCTGATTAAGAAATAAACTTTTTTTGCGGTTTCTCAAATGGCAATAATCGTTACATTTTCTTTAAATATTAAATCAGTAGAATTAATGTTTACTTAGGTTTCATAGTTAAATTTAAAAAATAAAATATTTTACTTCTTTCCAAAAGAAAGTCTAAACGCTTTCATTTCCTCTCAGATTGATTTTAGCAATGCGGTCTAGTCCCATTAACGAAGGATGATATTACTTAAGAAAATGTGATAAAGAAATCATATATTTATAATGATATTATTTTACAAATTTGTATACAGAGTGTTTCTATAAATTTTCATGAAATTTTTGCTGTTGGCAAATTAGGGTTTCAAGCAGCAACTAATGATAAGACATACGATTTTAGTCTACTGCTTGCTACAAAGAAAAATATTTGTTACAGAACTATTGTAACATTAGTATTACAAAATTAAAAATAAACGGAAAAACACCGTTAAAGCCATGGAATCTATATACTTACAAGGGAACCACTTTTGGTTCTGCTCGCACCTAGCATTGAGACCTGGTGCATTTTAAAGCCCTATATTACGAAGTTTTAGATTCAATAAAAAATTTCTGTTAAAATAATATTTCTTGATTTTACAACAGCAAAACATTCTGAAAATGCAGTTTTCGAGACCACTTATCGGACTATTAATATTGATGATTTTTTTAAAGAAAAGCAATAAAATATAAAAATTAGTTAATAATAAGTAGGGTGGACCGGGGCTAGTTGGCCTGCTGTTTCTTCTAATAATATTTAAAAAATTAAAATTCAACATTTTAAATTTCTTTTTATGTTACCACTATCAGTGTACACTCAGGAAGAAGTCACAATAGTAAAACTCGAAACTATTAACTATAAGTATTAGTTTAGAAGCTCAAATTGACACCAAGTCACTTGGGCCAACCTGCCCCGATTGCGGGGTAAGTTGGCCCACGTCACTTTTTAATCTTGTGATAGTGTAGAAGTTTAAGAAATGATCAAAATTTTACCAAATCTTAATTAGTATTTCTTGCGAACGAAAACATAATATAGCCTCTTAAATTAAAATAAAAATTTTAAATATTAAAACTTTGAGTTATTCAAATTATTAACTTCGACCAAAAATTGCTTTAAAAATCGATTTCATTTTCTCATAAAAAATGTATTTAATACATTACGGAACAGTAATAAATTTTAATAAAGACATGCTAGGTGTTAAAACACCGTAAATCTTAGAGTACAGTAATTTAAGAAATGATTCATCCTTAATTAGGTGATTTATTATAAACATCGTAAACAAATTTTATCAAGGCCTCTGTACTGTTAAGCGCAATAATTCTTTTCTTTCGTTTATTATGCTTTTCTAACGCATCATTCCCTTCAATTTTCTGTCAGTAAAATGTAATATTGCTTCATGATGCTTTGGGTAATGCCAGCTTCTTTGAAATAATGATAAGTTTCGTTTATATAAAACTTTAATTCCTAATCAAGTATAAAAAAACCAGTTTGTTCATCATGAAATATATATATTATTGATTACATTCATGATTTATTATTGCTATAATGAGATTTAGAAAATTTAATAAGTTAGGATATAGCAATGTGCTTGATATAGTTATGTTGGATGATATCATTTTTTTTATATTTTTTGTTTGAACTGCTGATCTTTATTAAGGGATCAGGAAGCGTAGTTCTATTCTGTCTGTGGAAGGGACAACATGTCTCTTAAAGGAAAATGTATTTTTTGATAATTAAAAAACTGTTTCCTGATACTACCCTTTTTATGGATTATGAAGACAGAAAGGATTATTCAATTTCAACGAATAACTACCCAGGTACGAGGTTTTCACTTCATAAAATATGATGTTATTAAAGCATTATTTGGGGCAAACCCTTCTCTGGACGGCGGAACAAGAGGATTTTATGAATAATTGAGAAATATCAGGGTCGGGTAGATTTTGATTGTTCGATTTGTTACTTTTAACGGTAGTATGCAACACTAGGAGGCCAAAGTTTTATGTAGATTTCGTAAGAAATACTATTGTTGGAATTTTTGAAAAACTTTTGCAGATCTATACCGATCATGACCCCTAGAGCCCAAAACCATCCCCAGTTCAAAACTTTAACTATCTGTCTATATGTATATATATATGTGTGTGTGTGTGTGTGTTATGATTTAGAATTGAATTGTTAGATTATTCTAACATTGGACAAACTAGCTGTCTCCATAGCAGTTGTGGATCACATACAGCAATAATAGAAATGATCAGAACAGGTAATTCGAACCTGTTTTATTAGTATAACAATTTGTTAATTGCAGTAGTTGAGTGAAGACTATGGAATACATCGTTCCGTGAAGTTTCCACAGAATGAATTGAAACGACACATAAGATCAGCTCAGCACTTTATTAGAACGTCTTTCAAATGGCGCAGTTTCCACAAAGACTATTTATTAGCCATGTCTCCGTAGTAGTAATTAGGTCTAAACAAAGTTCCAGATAATTGAATAAAAGGACGGTGACCAGGGGGTTGATGTAAACTGGAAAATCGACTCAAATCTTTCAAAATCTGCTGAAACACAGCGAGTATCAACTTTTTGTTCCTCACGTATAAGAATACAAATATGACGTAGGTTGCGCTCTCAACCAATGAATAATTAAGAATGTCACGTCGGATAAAGAGTGCGGACAGAGCAAGCTGATGAATTTGAAGGGTAAAAGGATAACCTCAGAAATGCGCGAGAAAGTAAAAATGGAAGCTAAAAGAATATTCTCGAAAGAAAAAAGCGCGGAAATGGAACATTTAATTTACGAATACTAAAAGCTTAATATTTAAGTGATTAAGACAAGTGAGACATTAAATTAAAGGGAATTAAACAGAGTTAACGATAGAGATTATTTAAGGATAAGGATTTAGTGAAATTAAAGTAGTAATTTAGAATAAGATATGGAAATCGCGGAATTAGATCTAATAATGTAACATACATATATATATATATATTACGTTTCTATGGACACTATAACATATACAATCAGTTTAAAGTTTTCAAAAGTTCTAGGAAAAGAGCCAAAAAATTATGCATGACTGTAAAAATGGCTTCAAGGAGTGCAAAAAATAGAGTTTTGAGAAGAAAAATTCATAACTTTGTCAATTCACAAGGTATCAAATTCACTTAAATTTATCATAAATCATCTTAATATTATCTACAACTTTTGTATTGACAAGCTTTTGATAGGAGCAAATCTTACAACAAAAAGAAATTAAAAACAAAAAAGTGTAGGTGGCGGGGGGGGTGAAGTTGTATAAGGGGAAAAAATCCTATTTCCCTTAATCCGTTAAATTCTTGGTGAAATTAATACTTAACTTCGAAATCTACCTGCGCCTGTAGAGCAAGCCAACAGGTATTTTTCTATAATTATGAAAGTTATAAATGTTTTTTGTACAACAGGAGCAGCTAATTTAATTTGGGGTGGAGGTAAACAACATTATAACTTCATTTTTTAAAAAGATTGAATGGAATAACATGGAATTAAATTAATAAAATAATTCCTTACTATTAATTAATAATAAATTATTTAAAATAATAATAAATGTTTCTTAAAATAATTCATTAAAACTATCAAAATTCAAATACCCCAGTGCCAAATTCCTACAGGGCATGTTGGCCCGCAGGTCCAAGAAACCCCATATCGCCATTTTAGTTTTTCATGACTGTAAGGAATTATTCTGAAAGTATTTCAATAAAAAACTTGCTTTACAATAACTACGAACAATTATTTTTCTGAATTACTATATATTAAAATCTAAAATGTAATCTACAAACAAATAAAAAACGATTATTTATAAGTGAGGAAATTAATTCATCTTTTCAAAATTTTGAAAATTCTCAGTAATTCTTTAACCCTCCGAGCGTCTTGCAAAAGGGTAAAATTGTAATGTTGTTTTCTTTGCATTTTGTTTTAAATACTAAGAAAATAGGATTCTTTCAACATTATAAAAAAAACTCAAATTACAAATATGAATGTAATCCTTGAGAATAGTAATCATTATTCAATGTATTTAAAAAATTCATTAAATCTATAGAATTATACTATTTTAAATATTGCTTGTATTGCTGTGAAACCTGGAGCTTAGTGAACGGAATATTACGCCCCAAACACTTAGAGGGTTAATGGACGCTCCGACTTCAATGGTGCTGATCTTGGAGGAGGAAAGCGAAGCAACGCATACTTGGCTGGACTGACAATGTAATCTAACGCAAAGTTTAAAACATATCGCGACTGGGCCAACATGCCCCTATGGCCAACTAGCCCCGGTCTACCCTATAAAATATTGAAAAAAATATAAAAATTCCTTTAAAACCCACGAATTTAATTTTGAAAAATTGCAACATTATATTCACATTTTTGGCGGGGAAAAGGTTGGCGCTTTTATTTTTCAAACGTAGAGCTTACCGGTAACCCTACCCAAATGTCATAGCTGTTTGTTTTGTGTGAGGAGAGGAACTTCACATGAAATTGTAAAGTCAGACCTAATTAGCCATCTAAATTGTGTAAACATATTAATTTACTTTTAATTACTTTTACCAAAGGACCATGTAATATAGCAACATTTCATTTTTAAACATTCGAAACTTTATTCCATTTGATGCCAACGGAAAATAGTTTGCTTATTTTGTATTTCATTAAAAAATAGTTTTCAATAATCTTGAAAGCTTTCATATAAACATATTTACTATTTTTATATTTATCATGTGTGTTATGTTTTAAAAGCTTTAGATAACATTCCCCATTTAAAATTTACATAAATTTAAATTTTTATATTTTGTTTATTTTAATAAACAACTTCTAAATTACGATCTATCAATTTGACAGCAAATTTTACTAAGTTTTTAAATATTAAAAATCTAAAATTTTTATTTTTTAATTATTTTATTTTGGAATCACGTTTATTGAATTGTAATGTTTTTTTTTCAATGCTCTGGTAAAATTTCAGCGCACTTGATTTTCAACTTTACCAGATAAGTACGAAAATATATTCTAAACTTTTCTCTCTTTTAAAAGACGCGCACTCTTGCGTCTTGGCGGCCATATTTTTTTCTTTTCTAACAGCTATGCTCGGGATGGCTTGGGGACGCGAGAGGGTTATTGAACTCCCGAGTTTAGGAATTCGTGGGGGGGTCTTACTTCGAGGAGAACGGGGATTGGACGTTTGTTTTCTCAACTGCCAAAAATCGTCTTGGAAAATCATTTTTTGAGGGAGTTAAATTCAAAATCCCGTGCCATATAAACGGTTTCTATCTTTTCTCTTCGCCGTAGGGCGTAGGCCGCGGTGAGCGTAACAGATAACGTAATTGATCAATTCAATTTCGCTTCAATTTCTTTGAGTGTTGCGCAATATAAAAATAATAATAAAGAACGATCAGAGTGTAACATTGTATATCCTAAAGTTTTTAGAAGCATTCCGATTTTCAATTTCTTAATGAGCGTGTCGTTTAACTGCAATAATTGTTTCATCGGATTCCACGCGGAGCGCGCTGATAAACTGCGCCGTCTTCTCATTGTGATCATTTTGATGGATTCATCGCATCCTTACTTTAAAATGGTTTGGTCGGAAGAAAACTGATCATTTGATTTTACCGTAATGGCAATTGTTTCATCAGAATTATGACAATTACCGTATTTTGAATCAGATCCCCCTCTTCTCTAAAAAATTGCTTTGTCTGACTCAGCGTGTCTTTGCTTTCAAGTGAAATAACCAGATGTCCGTATTCTTTAAAAGCTCACCATTATACCTATCTGACTCATCATCCACTGGATTACTATAATCATCGTATAGAACTTCTGTTTGACCTCATTTTTGAAAGGTCATATTATGGAAATGAACATTAGTAATTCGAATTTTTTATTTTAATTATTTGGATAATGAAACTATTAATGGCGAAACAGTATTTGAACTATACGAGAACTTTTGGGAACTAAACGTTAAAATAAAAATATAATGTGTATGGAATGTATCATCAACCCTTTTTTATTAAAATATCAATGTTATTTGAAATCAAGTAGCTGTCAAGAGAATTTCAAGAATAATAGTGATTGTATCTTACGTTTATGCCTTTATTTGATAATTGAAAGGTCCGGATCTATAAATATTTCCGATATAATTAATACGTTTGATCATAATAAATTTAATTGTGCAATTTACAGTGTTTTCCGTTGAGTGTGTAAGTATCATTTTATCTTCATGGGGTGAGTAATATATTCCTTGTTTATATTTAAAGAGTTTCTTTTCAGATTTAATTTAATTTCGTTACGACGCATATATGTTACCCACTATACTTACGGCCTTAGTGTGATTTTAGAAAATGTGAATTGGATTTATTTTGGTTCAATTTGAATTTTTCAATTGAATTTTCCCTCCAATTTACATATCCCAGAGTTACATTACAGTCTGCATAGAAAAAAAAAAGAAAAACCAAATTCTTGTTTCTTATGCTATCAATTATTATCAAACGAATCGCAGTCTGATATAACTCTAGTAATATGTACTGTACATTTAGTCTTCGGATAAAGTATGCGGAAAAATTGTAGAGCCATATTTGGCGATTTAACTCACTTTTGGTGTTAAATAAAAAAATAAAAATGTAATAATAAAAAATTAAAAGTATAAAAAAGTATGCAAAATATGATTTTAACAGAAAAATGTTACCGGTTCTGTAACTTTTATGTATAGGGCTTCAAAATGCACCAGGTTTTGATGCTACGTGCGAGCAGCACCAAAACTGAATCCCTTGTTAAATTTTGATTTCGAACGTGTTTTTTACTTTTTTGTTAAATTACAATTTTTTTCGTAAAGAAATTAAATTAAAATAGAAAATTAACACTAAAGTCTATGTGGTTATACAATCCATGAAGGATCTACGCCGTTAGTGCCCATCTCTGCTTTCTTGACCCTGGGATCCAAAGTGCATTGGAGCATAAGTCAGGCCAAGTGATCAGATTAACGCGGAACACTCTGTATTTAGTTCCCAATCATGCTTGGTAAATTAAGGTAGATGAATTTTAAAATAGAAGGAAATCTGGGAAGTTGTGGGCTTTTATCTATTAATGGGAGTCTATAATACAAGTCTGGGAAATCTCGGTCTTATTATACTTTTAAATATGCCATAGATTGGTTCTGCTTTGCCATAGTTAAACAAAAAGTTCAGAAAAAATTATGTGTACAGAATTATGTATATTAATCTGTTTTATCACCAGTAATAACAAAATCTTTATTTTATTAAATTAAAGATTTTAAAAAATTTCCAACTTGTATATAATCCAACTACGAAAAATTACACCCAGTTAAATAAACTTTTGCTGAGAATTTTTTTATGCCTGCTGATTACTACATATTATTATATACATATTTTCACTTGCATGTATTTAATTGTTATTAAAATTATTTAAACAGAATTGAATAGTTCTGCATAAAATTAATTATTACATTCGAAATTAGATAATTAAAACACATATACTACAAATTATGAAATCGTTTTGAGAAACAAGCAGACGCTTTTTTTAATGCATGCTTAAATTTATATATATAAATCTGATTATCGTATTCCGTTCACACTTTATGAAAACAATTTTTACATTTAATTCCTACTGATAAATTCCATAATGCTTACAAAAATTTAATTGTATTGGCAAGTTTTGACTGTTGTCTATACCTTTTGCTCAAAATTTTCTTTCCAGAGTTGATGTTCTCCCACACGTCATAGGAAACTTTGCGAGGTCTTTGTATTGGTGGGGAATCACTCCACTTAAAATGTCAAAATGTTTCTACTATAATAATTTTTTAAGTTTCATTCAAGACATTTTCATGAGGTTGGTGCTCAAATATGCATTTTTATTTAATCAAATACTGTTAACTGCCAAAGTCGCAGCTGAACGTAGGTAATCCCAACGTTTCTTCCTTCTCCAAATCCTGCAGAAGATGAATATACAAAGATTTTTGAGGAAAGAACCAAAGAACGGAATCTTGACTTTTCAAGAACAGTTAGAAAACTATAAAAAATTCAAGAATCATAGTTAATGTATCAAAGCGCAATTAATTTAAAAGCAAATGTAGGCTTAGAATAACGCCCGTAAGACGAGAAAGTAATTTACAATAATGTACAAACTTGGACTTACGTAACAGTTTTTTTTTTATCAGTTATTCATTTTTGATTTGCACGAGTTTCCCCCACCTATTCGATACATTTTATTCAAAAAATGATGTTAGGTATCTAAGGGAAAAATCATACAGGGCATCTCATGTTGTGGGACTTACAGATCAACACACCATAATTGTGAAACCTTGGGAAAACGGTACAGATGTCATATTCGCCCCATATTGGCGCGATTTAATTCGGTTGCCAATTTGGCGAAAACATCAACAGCATAAACAACATAATCCGGGTTACCACATCAAGCAAAATAACCACACTTTGGCGCAAGTTAAGTACCTGTTGCCTATATGATATTGGCGACAGAAAAAAATCGCGCCAATATGGGGCGAATATGACATCTGTTCCGGGAAAACACATGTTATTTTCTCTGTGTAGTGGAAATTCCTCATTTCGGCGCATTTTGCATAAATGGTTAATAATTTAACCATTTAAATATACCATATATTAATATTTGAATATACTTTTTAAAATATGATGTTTATCGCAAACGTATACAATGAAAAACGCAGTTTTCCAGAAAAAGCAAATTAATATTTTGATATAGCACAAAAAATTATGTATAAAGTTTACATCTTTAAAATTCACCATATTTGTAAGTGTTTATAAAATTGTGTATAAATTATGTATTATATGTTTGTGTATTAAAATATATTGTTTACCTTTCTGTGGCTCTTTAAACGGTGACTTCCGGTTTCAGAAAGTTCATTTCCAGTTTATGTTCAGGGTTATAACTTTGCTTCTAATTATCGCTGAACTAAAAGTAAGGCATTTTTGGAATCCTAAATGTTTGAACTTTTAATTTAAATAATTTTTAATAAATTGAAAATATTCGCAAAAGCAGCGTATTGAGCGTAGTCACACATCTTAAGCGGACCGTTAACCTTTATTTGAGATAAAAACACACCCCAAAACCGAAATTTCTTTCTGTATGGATTATTATTATCCAATCTGTACTAAGTCAATTGTGAAAAACCGTATGCAGATCCGATGATTTTTCGCAAAGTTACAAGTGTTTTAACACACAAACAACTTTTTGGCCCTTTAAAGTACTTTAAAACTGTTTTTCTTAAAAGTGATTTTTTTTTTACGTTTTTAGATTTTTGAAATGCCCCATGTGACTTTTTTTTTTTTTTTTTAATCAAAAATCATGAAATTAATCATAATGAAACCTGATATTGCTTACAAAGAAATTGTGTATGCATTTTAAAATTGAACTTCATTAAGATAATTAAATTTGAATTTTAACTTTTAAAAAGGCAAAATTTTGATGTAGAATTCAGAAAAAAATCTCTAAAAATTAACTATTCAACGAATAAAAAAATCGATACACTGATTTGTTTATAATAGAGTTTTAAGGGATTAAACTGTAAAATCGAGGACATATCTCAAAAATCAAAATGCATGGAGCATTTTAAAATTTGTTTTAATTTTTTTAAATCTTAAAATTATAATAAAATTGGAAATTTCTTTTAAGATGTTCTATATAGATACGGTGAAATGTTTATTTGCGCAAAATTTCACATCTTTATTATAAAAATTAAAAAAATATATTATTTTAACGCCCACCGTCCCCTTAAGACACAAAATCAAACTACGCACTTAAACCAACTAAAATGAACAGAACCGAAAAGGTAGAATGTAAATAGTGATCTTTAGCGATTTCTTTAGGCTGTTAACTCCTGGCAAGAAGCTAATACGAAAATATCGCTTTCAATAAATTTCAATTTTTTAATGCAAAATTGTTATTTTTCAAATAAATATGATTTTTGTTATTGTTAGTGGGCATAAAAAAATATCTATATTAAATGTAAAAAATCTATTAGTGTTATCAATTTTAAAGAAATGGTTTTCGCGTACATTCTGTTAACCGGGAAGCCCGGATTTAAATCTCCGTATTTATAATGATATTATTCCACAAAAATAAATTCATATTGTCTCATTAAATTTTGTTGGAAATTTTGCTTTCATAGCGGAACTAGTAATTGTGCAAGATTTCAGCAAACTTTACTCTAAATGTGCTTATTGTAGAACCTTCTACAAATCTGATTTATTTAAAATTTAGAACTTAACAAAAATTCAAACAAATTTAACAGAATTTTAGAAATTAAACCATTCCAATTTCCATTTCAGATGAGTAACGCTCGTATATGAATCAGTAGTAGCTTGTCCTCCATAATAATGTAATTTTAATTACCATACCTTGCAGGGTTTGCATAGGTCCCATTAATTTCCAGATGAAATATCAGTATTTTTTATAGAAAAAAAAAATATAGTTCAAACGCTCAAAATTTTGCCTTCTTTAAGGAGAGTTTTCCTATAAGAAAATACTGGAATCGAATAATTTCATGGTTAGGAAATTCCAGTACCCGAACAAACCCTTTCATCGGATTGGTTAATGATAACAGAGGGTAATTTGGCTTCAAGTAAAACGCAAAATTTATCTTGAGTGTTCTATATCACTAGTTGATATAACACTAATCACATATAGACTATTTGTGAATCAACCAATGTTTTCAAAATAGTTTCCAAAAAATGTTTAAAACAAAAATCTTTTTTTGTATCCAAGTAGCATTCTAGTATCTAACCGATCCAATTAGCTGTACAAGTTTATTTCATGGCGGGTTGATGTTGCTCATGTCATAAATAACTCTCCGTTTACCCGGCGATTGAAAGCAGTTCGCCATTGCGCCGTTATCAAAAATTAATGATGCTACTGTTGTTTGTGGAAATTATTTTTCTATAATTTTTCTTGATCCAGATAATGAAGCTGAAATTTTATTTTCACTTTTAATTACAATGAGAAAAGACATAGTTGATTAATATATAATAAATATGAATTAAATGGTTTAGTAATAAAAATGTATTTTCCTTAATGATCCCATAAATTCCGATGAGAACTGACTCATTTTGTAACCAACCAAATGCATTTTAAATCTACTTTTAATGACTTTCCGATTTTCATTTTTCGATTATCATGGTAAAAAAAAAAAAAAAAAAAAAAAAAAAAAAAAAAATAGATGAATATATATTTTGGAAATCCTCTTTTATATTGTAATCTAAGAAAAAGGAAAATATAAATGGTAAAATAAATTAAAAGCAATTTTTATTCACCAATAAAACAAAATGCCATGTTTATCTCAAAGTGATTTTTTTATTTAGTTTCAGTCACTAAAATCGTTTAACTTGAAAAAAAAGGATATAATATTCGACAAGTTTTTGGACTACATTAATTTAAGTAATTTTATTTGCGATTGCGAATTGTCATTTTACTTGGAAATAGAAATGAATCATATTTAATTTATTAATTAATTTTGTCTGTATAAAGGGCCAAGAATTAACTTTATTTATTTCGACACAATTTTTTTAAATTTATGTAAATTTTAGTTAATTTGTAATTTTTTAAAACAAAATTAGATTAAAAAGTTGTTCAGCTATCATTTTATACGGATTAAGGATCATTCGTTTTTAAAAACATTTTATTTGAATCGATTTTTTTGTATCTTGTGCACATAATATATCGAAAACTAAAATTTTTGAACTTGTATAGTAAATGAAAATTCAAATTTTACATTTTTGAAAAAATATACATTATTGAAATAATGAACATTTTCTTACGATTGAATGACTTTTTGTTACGATTTAATTAGGCATTATTTGTATTAAAAAATATATCTTTTTAATATGTTAATGTTTTCTGTGCTTAGTGTATTAATTTTGAGAAAACTATGCAGTTATTTATCAAATTAATGAAAGTAATATATATATATATATATATTTATTTATTTATTCCTAAAAAATATCTTTATTATATAACTGTAACGCATTTAACTAAATTTTCAAGTAATTGTATTGCTATAAAATTTTTATGTAAGCATAACTATAATTAAACTTATTTAAAACACTACCTAACTATAAATATCTTGGTGTCTGAACCTTTAAAACAAATTCTGTTTTACTTCAATATCTCCAATGTTTCTCAGAGAAATTTCTAAAACTGATAAATAGAATTTTTATATCGTTTAATTAAGAAGCTTTAAAACACACTTTAGCTATTGACATTTCAATCGTACCTTTCGTTTAACAGAAGCACTAGTTTATTTCAGAATTTACATCGTTTTTTTACATAAATTTCTAAAAGAGGATAAAAATAATATCTAATAAGGTCTAATGATGAAGATTTAGCTTCTCTATTTATATTTCAATGATACCTGACTTTTTAAAGGAACTTCAGGTTTATTTCTGTATTTATGTCTAAAACATACTAATAGAAATTAAATAGTCTAATTAAGGAGTATTTTAAGACATGCTTGATCCTAATGTAAGAAATTGTAATTTATTTTAGTATTTCTAATTTTTCTTACACATATGTCTAAATCAGATTAAAAAAATCGTAAAGATATTTCTCCCTTTTCTTACTTAAATTGTATTTTTATTTAAAGATCATAAAAAAAAAGAAGTAGTCTGATTTTTAATAAGTTACCCATCACAAAAGCGTAAATATTTTTAATTTAAAACTTCAAAGTAATACTGATATCATTTCAGTTTATTGTAATTATAGCTTTTTGTTAAATGATAATATGATGTTATTACAGGAGCATGCGGTGTTACACGCAAAATAAAGCTTTACATGGTATTAGTGAATGTACAAAAGTGGGAACGTTGGATGAGCAAAAACTGTAACGCTTTTTCTTATTCAGACAGAAAAATATAAAAAATGGCATGATTTTAAGAATCTTTCGGACAGAAACGACATTTCACAGGATGTTTACAGTAATTTTTGAAGATGTGGTAATTCGAGGCGACACAGATTCATGGACATGCGAACGTGTGTAAATTGATATAATGTATCACTAATAACTATAATTGCTGCAATGATTCGTACCACTGAAACACAGACAGAATCCATAAAAGCATCATATATGGCCATTGTGCCTAAATGTGACGACCCCTAAATGAGACAACGTTCTTGTACTTAAACGTTTAAAGTATGAATCTCATATAAATTCTATATTATGAAACACTCGAACTTCGGGAACTATATGCGACACACTTCTCTGCATTTAAGACGTTTTCTCAAAAAGAACTTCACACTACAATACTTATGAACAAATATACTGTTCATTAAAAAGTGCCCCCCCCCCCCCATAATCCTTAACATCGGCGAAAAAGGCCGAAAATGTCTCATGGTTTTTCTTTTTTTAACTTTGAAGATGAAATAACCTTATGATTATCAACGGCTACAGATTCTGTTTCATTTCCCTGAAGTGTAAGCTCCGAAAAGACAGCAAGCTTTCAAAATAGAATTCTTAAATATTTTACGTATTTTAGTGCTTGGGTTTCTTCAGAGGCCTCTCAAAGATGAACAGAAAGCCCTAAATGAAGAGAAACTTTTAGGAGACTTACTTACATAAGTTTAAATAGTATTTTTATATATCGTATCAAAATGATGTTTAAATCAGATATATTGTTTAACTAAGCTGCGTTGAGTTAATAAATTTTAAATGTCAACATTTTCTAATATTCTTCTTTGACGGAGTACTTAAGTAATTGTTTCAAATGATTGAAAATTGAAAACTACATGTCTTTAAAATTTTGATTGACATTTTCCCAATCAATCGGTCTGCTGTTTTAGAATCATCTTTCGATTCCAATGGCACTCAGCGCTATAAAAATGTACAAAATCAAAAATATGAATTAAACGAATTAAATACTTCTCTACGAGTCATACCCACCAATGACATGCTTGATAAGATTTTAGCTGTTAGAAATGATTTGTACAATAGGCTGTTTCGTACGAATAAATAAATATTTTCCGATATTTTTTTCATTTTGATGAATAAACTATTATACTGATCTGCCTACTAAACATTTCAATATATTTTCTGATTTATAAATCAAATTTTGTGAAATCGTGAAAAACACCTAACAGCGACCATTGGTTTTCATTATAAACCATGATTTTACAATTCCAAAAATATAGTTTTTGGCAACTTGTAGCGCTTTTTCGGTGCAGGTTTACCAATAGAATAGATTGATATAGAAAACACGATTTTTTACATTTTGGATAAGGTGAGTTTTGAAACTCACATCCTCAAATATAGTTTCTTAATTATTAAATATAAATTCTTTAAAAAAAACATACGAAGCTGGATGGATTACGTTGCACGCAAAATAAACCAGTTTTTGTTTTGTTTTCTTATTTTTTTCGTAATTCTAGCATCTGAAGCAAGAAATTACTTTCATTCTGTTTCCGAAAAACAAATTAATTTTGTTAAATGAAAAATTTAAGTTTCCATTTAAGTTGTTTTTTTAATCATATAAAAAAAATCCATACTGTATTTTATTCCGATGCTACGGGTGCACTATCATTATCAAATTTATTTCATACTTCGTTTTAAAGAATGACGCACGTGAAAATATTTCCTAGTAAATGAGATTGGAAAACAAACATAAAATTAATTTCAACTGATAAAATTAAAATAAAATAAGGTAGGAACTATACTTTGATTTAAATGTAAGATTATTTCTTATTTTAATTATTTAATATAAATTAAGGGAAAAAGAATTTCATAAATGATATATTCTTTAAAAAAATGTATGTATTTTTGAAACAGCTCGTTTTTCGCCCCTTTAAAATGTAAGCATAAAAGTATATTTCTAAGATTTTTTTTTTTGTTTTTGTTTTTTGCATTAAAATTTTAGAAATAAGGTCTTTAAGGTTGATAAATTTAATTTTATCACCCCTAAACAGTTATAAAACCCTAAATTTTGAAATCTCAAATTTTGTCATAGAATATTTCACATTAATCCTCATATAATGCGCTTCTATTTGTAAAAAAAAAAAAAAAAAAAAAAATCATACAGCTTCTTTCATCATAAATATCAAAATTCCGCATTAGTTAAAAATTTTTTATATTCAAATTTTATTACTAGAAATTTTCCAATACATTTTCCTATGTAAGCTTCAAACAGTAAAAAAAAAAAAAAAAAAAAAAAAAAAAAAAAAAAAAAAAAAATTGGCATTCTTACAATAAACATTTTTTAGATACCCCTTATTTATGTTCTATCTTTTAACAATATCTTTATAAAATGTCGTTCTGTTTTCTATGTACTTGCAATTCTCTTTTTAGAAAAATAAGATGGTGTTATGAAGGAACTTAATCGCATTTTCTCTTAAAGAAGTATATGTTTGAAAATTCCGTATATAATACATTCTTATATTTGTCAAAATGCGATTATTCAGTAACTAGGCAGCTGCGTATCCTGTCATATTTTTATTTTTATCTTATTTATTTATTTTTAAACTACATTGAGATAAATTTAGCTTCTTGTCGTTTTCCAAAAGTATATACATAGAATCTAAAGATGTTTTGCTTAAATAAGAATAATATATATTGTATCTTCAAGAGAAATCTTCATGTATTTTTAGAAATACGTTTTTTTCTAGAATGTATTAATATATTGCACAATAAATTATTCTAAAAGTTTTTTTTTAAAAACACATCTATAGTTTTTAATTGTAAAACATAAAAAATGAAATAAACTTTTAAGAATTTTTATTTTCTATATCTTAAACACATATCTATAAATATTAAATAACAAGTTTTAAACATACTATACAATTACATTTTTCCATTTATTATCTTATACGTTATTAATATTTTATAAAATACAATATTTATTTAAAGTATACCTGTCCATAAATTTGTACCATTTATATATATATATATATATATATATATCAGATCTTGTTAAATTTAGAAATAATATTCTAGATTATATAACAAAATAATTTTCCATTTTTTTTAAACTTCCCACTCTATTATTTTATTTATATTTCATTTTGTTACACATTCTCTCAATTTCTTCAAAACTTTAGGCTTAATGATAACACAGTTTTAAATTATTTTTTAGTTCAACATACACAAATTTAAATTACAAATATTATGCCTAAAACATCTCGAATTCAAAGCTCCTTGCAAAATATTCAATACTCATATTATGAATCAAAAGTTTCTTCATTAATTTTCTAGTATATTTAAGTGAGATTTATTGTTATTTTGAGTTGGAATTTTCTTTTAATTAGAAAATATTTCTACATAAATTCCGATAGATATCAACTGCCAAACTATGACTTAATTGTTTGTGGATTAGAGATATTAGTCCCTTCATCAATAATTTATCAATGAGGATTAAATTTTAAAAAATCATTTGTTAACTGATATGTTATGTATTACTGTTATGTTTATATTATGTCACAGGGTAACGAATATAAATATTGCATGACTTTTGTTCTTGTTAAAGATGAAAAAATATAATTACAAAATACATATAAATTAATGTCGATCAGCCATACAATGTACATTTAAGCTGCAACGAAGGAACTAGTATAAGCAGAAAGTATATTAATGAATAATATTTTATAAATAAATAGTAGTGGAATTTTCACAATAAGTACTTACCACGATTACATCGGATTTCATTGGCAAAGTTTCATACTTTATTTATTGATTTTCCTCGTACAATTAATTTTAAACTTTTCAGATCTGATTTGTTTCTTTTTAACTTTGGGGTAAAGTTACATTTAAAATAGCTATTCAATTCATAGAAATTAAGGTTTACTAAAATTTTTAGAATACGTCAAATACTGAAATATAACCAATATAAATAATTTGAGTACTAAAATTGTGACAGGAGACAAAAAAAAAAAAAAAAAAAAAAAAAAAAAAAAAAAAAAATTAGAAGAGGTTTCGCAAATGTCGTTATACAACAGGTTTAAGCAGACATAAGAACTTCCTAGTACTGCAAATTTTCATAATAAATTATTCGTTTGGAAAAGTAGCACCTTCACAAACAATTATTTTTAATCTTCGAAGATTTAAATTAAACTTTTCCGATTTACTAATAATTTCGAAAATCTTAGTCCATCACAATATATATATATATATTATTAATCTTCGAAAATTGTATATAACCACAAACGAAAATATCAATTAACCTCTTCTGATTTTGTAATAATTCCGAAAAGTGTTTTTTTATATATAAATCAGTTATGGATGATTATAGAACAGGGGCACTCACGTGATAAGTAATAGGACTATAATCCACAATAGAACAGGGGCCGTAGGCACCCTCATAGCATGCATGGTCACGGTGACGTCATTGTGACGTCACTGTAAGTCACTGTGGTCACGTCACATCTGTGACCAAAATGCCACCACTCAGTGATGTCACGTTGTGACCGAGATGTGAACTTCTTAGAAAACTTTAAAAAATTACAAAAATTCTTTAAAACATGTTATTTACTGTAAAATTATATTTTTCTATCAATTAAAAAAAAATTGAGACGTCATTGTTATGTCATTGCATGTAACGTACATCACGTCATATATGTGACCAAAAAAAAAAAAAAAACACCATATTGTAAGTCACAGTGTGAAAAAAATATGAACTTTTAAAATCTTTGAAAATGAAGAGAAATATTTTAAACAGTATTTTAAATAGTCCCGAGTTACAGCGGCATGAGGAATGAAAATATATTAGTGGATAGCAAATGGTAAATTCTGTCACGAAGGGGGGGGGGGGGACATAATATATAAAGTGCACGATACAAGCATTAAAGCAATTTGGATAACATATTTAGAATTAGGAGTATTAAATCTGTACAGTATTTAGTTTGCAGAGAGGAAACTATTTTATTTTTTTTGCCAACCAGTGGTATTCGAAACACTTCTGTGGTTTCAAACAAAAAATTTTCTATTACAGTTAAGTCTGCAGCTTTTAATGAGCACGTAGAAAGAGTCTTCAGAGTTTAGTCGGAGTTTTTTTCTTGAGAGAGTTTTTTTTCCTGACAACTATTTAACTATTTTAAGTAACTATTTTTGAAAAAATTCTACTTCTTTCAGACTTTTCAAATAAATTAACATTTTCCGAAAAAAAAAAAAAAATACAAAATTTATGCAAAACGCATGATAATAATTAATTATTCGTATTTCAAATTTGTATTTTACAGATATGACTTTAAAAAAAAAGTTATTTTACAAATTGTTTTATTTTACAGAAAATTAATATGAAAAGATTGTCAGATTGACAAAGAATTATTTTATTTTATCCTCGATAATCCTTTTTTATTTATTAAGAACATATCGCTCACCCACAAGAAAAGTGACACATCTCACAGAAATTCATTTTGCGTTTTATTCCACTAAAAGATTTGTCATAGGTGCGTCTTGCTACACAAACAGTTTCATAAGTTTAGCTACATGAAAAATCACGTTATTATGCTATATGTCCATTTGTAACCAAAGAAGAGGGGTGGATTATGTAATGAGGTAAAATTATCTAACCCTCCAAACAACATCCTAAGTTTTCATTCTTATGTGCTTTACGCTTTTATGCACTTTTTAATTCTTGTATGCAGAGTTAAGTGCTATAATTTCATGTTACAGTAAAACCATGCACATTTTCTTTTGCCTCCCCTGTGAAATTTACTTTTGTCGAGATGTGTCACTTTTCTTGCGGGTGAGCGATATTTTGTATTTATTACGTGTGAAACAAATTTTACTTTAAGAAAAGGGGGGTGGGGGTTCATTATTACCATTAAATTGATATTTACTCATTTTAAAAATTTAAACAAAGTTTTATCTAATAAACTCTAATTATTATTATTATTATTATCATTATTATTATTATTATTTACAGAAAAGAACCTTTACAATCCATTGTAACTTAAATTGTTTGGAACCGATAAAAAGAAAAGATAAAATACATTGGAAAATTCTCCAAAAAGAAAATTTTAATTAAAGACAGTCTCATAAAATTATTGCGCATCTGAGTTCGAAATCTTTTGTATTCAAAAACAAATAACGATAAAAAAGAACATCTGCTGAAAATCAAGATCGTCTGCGCACAGAAGAGAAGATGCCGGAAGTTTACTCTGTTTAGAACATCACGAAGTCTACAACACTTTTTTATAAAATAAGAGAAAGAAGCCCGCCATTTTAAAATATTACAAATACACGGATATTATAAATGGGACGTAAATGTAAGTCTTATTTAATTTAAATGTTTTATCCCTGTTTTGTATATTATGATGACTTAAATAGTTTTATGTTATATTAGTAAGGGACTGTTCTGCAATTGTTTTCAGAAACATTTTCCTATTCGATGCTGCGTTGAAAATAATATCTTAATCTGCGATCACTTAAAAAGAAAATAAAAAAAAAAAAACAGCTGCGCAGAGACTGATTCATAACTGCATTCAGAGTCGAATTAATTTAAAGATTAATTTGCTGTTACTTGAGATTGAAAATATGTTGAGAAAATGATTTGGAATTTTTTTCGGCTTCTTACTGTTTTGTGTTTCCTGATTACTAACACTTACAGTAGTTATAGACATTATTATTTTGGAGTTAAATATGATTTTCGATTATTATGATATTACGAAACTATTTCAGATTAGAAATTAGCATTATATTGGGAAAATGTATTTTTACGTATTACACTAGTGAAACTTTTCAAAGATTTTTCTTTTGGTGCTAATAATATTTTAAATTATTATTTAAAATCATACATCTTCATACCAATGGTTTTCAGATTTAGCATTTGCCAAAATTATAAAATAATAGAAATTTCTTATAACATATGCAAAGATTTTTGAGATATTGTTAAATCTAATAATACATTTAATTCATCTATTGTAATTTATTGTTGTTTAATAGTACAATTATAAATACTAATTATTATTTTTAGTGTTTTTCAAATTGGTATATTTATTTTTTTTAATTGTATATAAGCATTTTTTTTTGTTTGAGATTTTAATCTAACATTTAATTATGGACATTCTGAAGCGGTTATTAAATTTTCGTCTATTATAAAATTATTTTCTAAGTTTATGATATACGTAATTATTGGCACTAAAAGTAAAATATGATATTTAAACATTGAAATAAAAAGTTTTTCGTGTCTAATAGGAAGTTTATAAATTAAACTACTTTAGTATATATATTTTTAAGTTCATATTTATTTACATAATATAGGAATGAATATTTTTTTAAACAGATTAACAATGTTTAACTTCGGTTTGCCTGTCCGTTTTTCTGTATGGCTGTCTGTCCGCGCTCTAACTCTCGTAACTAAACTCGGATTTCCCTGAAACATTTAGATATTGACGTTTACCATAACACGTTCCTTATTTCTAATGAAGTTTGTAGCATGTTTAGTTCATTTACAGGGACAGTCAAAAGTATTCCGTTACATTACGGCCTATGGAAAAAAATCGTTTCAAAGGATTTTTAATGATTTTACACGCTTTCAAACAGAATAAAATTGATATGCATTTATGAAGCGCATTTAAATATGCATTCTGCTGAATATGCGATGCATAGAATAGTTATTGTTCATTTACAGGGCTAAAAAAGGAATTCCAATACATAATGATATAGGTGTGGAGGGAATTGTTTATGGCGTACTTTAATTATGTTAATCTATTTCATATATAATGAAATTTATATACGTCGCTGAAGTTTACATACTATAAATTATTTCATGTATAATACGAAGTGCATATAGCATTTACAAGGACATGCAAAATATTTCAATACTATATTGTATCCGAAGTACTGTTCATTAGCGATGATTGCTGGGAATGCATTTTTAATTATGATATGCGCTTTTATGATTCACTATATTTATGCACAGTATATGGTGTATATAAATGCTACAATTCGTATACTGGGCTACACAAAAGTACTCGTAAGGGTTACTGCATATGGGCGCAAATTGTTTAAAGGTGGCTTTTAAATGAGTTGTTCTTTTTTACGCTGAAATGCATTTAATTTGCTAAGAAATGTTTGTAGAATATAGATAAAATGTTTTACAGGGTCACGTAAAGAATTGGATACATGGCCGTCTGTAAATCATAATTTCTGGAAATGTGATTTCAGCAGTTTTAAAAGTGTCTTAGTTTGAATTAAATTTTAACTAAATAGTGACGTGTAATAAAGGTTCTAGGTAAACTACAGGATTGTACAAAAGTATTTAAGTATCTTTCCATTTATTAGTATAAAGTGCTGAAAGAGAATTTCAACCTGTTATGTTTCAATTGCTAAACTAAATTTCCCCATTATATAGTATATATATCAACCTACAGATCAAATACAGGACTGTTCAAAAGAATTAGAAAACATATTTGGCTATGGACGGTAACTGCTGAAATCAGTTTTTCAAATGTTTTATGCGTTTTCTAAAATGTTTACTTAGTTATCTTATTTACGTTATTTCCCTAAATTACGATGTCTTGTTAAAGTATTCAGGAAGCGTTGGAAAGTGTTTTATAATCTATGCTTAACGCACGATTTTTCTTATTTGTTTTTTTTTCTTTTTCGCAGATCAGTCTTTTCCTATAAAACATACAAAATCTATTTAGGTCATATTCACAAAATACAATATACACGGGAATAAAAAATTTAAATAAATATGGCTTATAATGTCGTATTTAATAAAGCAATGACTAATCATAACACATTAAAATCTTACACATTCTTAATATCGAGCTTGTACTCAAGATCAAGCTTGGAATTTAATAAAAAAAAGATGTCAGTTGATAAGCATTGTTTTTTAAGTGGAAAAATTTAAAATATTTTAGAAGAACAGGACTCCAAAGTAGCGATATTTTGCTAAAAAGTATGGTAAAAATATAAGATTTTACATTTTAAACAAAACTTTATTTCAAAATTGTGCATTTTAAAATACATCACAGTGCTTATGACAAGAACCATCACAGTATTGAAACTTGGAAAAATTTCCAGAGAGAAACATTCGGCTTGCATACAATATTTCAAATGAAAATCAAATTTTAAATTAATTGCTTAAACTGTACAAAGGCTAACATAGTGAAAAAGATTCCATGCCGGGACTCGAACCCGGGCCATCAGTATAGTGCACTGACATTCTCCCGACTAAACCACATGGAACGATACCCAGCCTGGAAAATTTCTCACTATTACATGTTGGCAAGGCTACAAAAGCAGCACGAGAAGGGATATTTATCGTGAGCCACCGACATGTGGTAAACACGAAACTTAATTAAATCCAGATTCGATTGAAACTACATTAGTACTTGGAAATTTTTCCAAAGAGAAACCTTCGCCTTGAATGCAATATTTAAAATGAAAATCAAATTTCAAATTAAAACTGCCTTTTAAGCATGTAATTTGAAATTACATTTTCATTTGAAATATTGTATGCTAGGCGAATGGTTCTCTCTGGAAAAATTTCCAAACATTAATATAGTTTCAATCGATGCTGGATTTAATTAAGTTTCGTGTTTGCCCCATGTCGGTGGCTCACGATAAATATCCCATTTTGTGCTGCTTTTGTAGCCTTGCCAACATATAATAGTGAGAAATTTTCCAGGCTGGGTATCGTTCCATGTGGTTTAGTCGGGAGAATGTCAGTGCGCTATACTGATGGCCCGGGTTCGAGCCCCAGCATGGAATCTTTTTCACTATGTTGGCCTTTGCGTCTTTTAAGCAATTAATTTGAAATTTGATTTTCATTTGAAATTATCACAGTGTTTATGACAAATTCGTCACAAATGACACATATTTCACAAATTGGTCACAATGTGACTTCAAAACATTGTCACATTCGTCACAGGTTCGTCACAAAGTTAATGCCAAATTAGTCACAAATGACACACTTTTCACAAATTAGTCACACCGTGACTTCACAGAGTGGTCACAATGTGACGTCACAAACGACCTCGCATTCTAGTCACTATGACGTCACATCGACGTCACGTGACGTCACATCGACGGTCACAAAATCACAGCGTGACTTCACAACGACGTCGCCGTGACGTCACCATGCCTTACGGGCAATGAACAAAGAGATATGATCATATGGTTGATATTTACTATTTTCTTCCCTTATATGTTTGGTAATAAGTGTCGACTAGAAAATTGTAAAGAATCATGTATTTGGAAGAGTTCGGAAAACCAGCTGTCGCAGAATAACCTGAGACTAGTACTGCTACGAAAAAATTGAATTTTCCCGTAGATATTTTATTTTATATCCCATAAATGCATTAATTATTATATAGAGAAAGAGCATAAAGAACATTTAATGTTGCTTTTTGAGATTTTGAATGCGTATGGTAATAGAATAAATTTATGAAAAATTTCCTTTTGTGTGGACAAAATTGAAATACTGGTGTTTCGCATTACAGCTGCAGTACAAGTTTTTTTTGTAAAGATTCAGGCGATCATGTATTTATAAAGCACCATCAACTGTAATTGATTTACATAGAAACCCAAAAGTGGCTGCACCAATGCAGGCATTGCTTCATGAAACGTTGAAGTGTGAAAAAAAGAGCAATTTGAGACAAGTTTGAGTGTAAAACAGTTTTTGATAATGCAGCATTTTTATGTTTAGAAAGCCCTGGATTTCCATTGCCTTTGTACAGAGGTGTTGAATATTGGGTAACAAATCCAATTCTAAAATAATATGAAAATACTGGTTGGAAGGCAATAGCATTTTATTATAAAAAATTATATGGTATCCAGAAGACTAAGAGTAAGTATGACTATGAATTAATATCCTTTTATCTCCTTTTTATGTACTTCATGTACACGTTAGAAAGTAGAAAATTTTGTATTTTGACAACTGATAATCCATTTATATTTGCATTTAAAGAAAAAAAATCAAATAAACTTTCCACAAGATCCCATGGAAATATGTTTAAATGAACTATACCTTAAGTAAAACACATTAAACATTTGTCAGAGAGGAACATGGCGTTTAATGCACTGGTAATCAAAATTAAATGATATTGCCAGAAATAAAACGTTACTGGTACTTAATGAAATATTATTATTATTATACATTTGTACACAAGCATTAGTTAACATAAATTACAGTGTTTGGCAGTTGATTATTCGCAAAATATTGAAATTAAAACCAAATTTATGGAAAATAGAAAATGATGGAAAAATTAAGTGTTCTCTTTTGGAAAAATGTTTTCTTCAACAGGGTATATGGTCACTCCGGACAGATACACATACCTCACATCTTGATTTTATAGACTTTATCAAAGTGTTGATCAAGTCTTGTGGAGTTGCACGTCCCTCTTCTAAAAGTGCCCCTTTCAGCTCCTGGAGGGTTCGGGGAGGTAATTTGCACGCTGAAAATTGGCGTCCTAGGGCATCCCACACATGTTCAATCATGTTCAAGTTGGTTGAGTAAGGTGACCAATCCATTCGAGGTATATCTTCTGTTTTCAAGTATTCTGACAACTTGAGGTTCCAGTACCTCCTACATATTATGATTCTCTCCATCCCCCTACCCTCAAAAACCATTAATACACTGTCGCGGAAACGGGATATTTAACGTAAAAGGGAATGCAAGTTGCGAGTTCCTTCCTCTTTTCAGATCAAAACACTGCTAGAATTAGTGTTCTGACTATATCTGAACTCATCAGTAAACAATACTCGATCCCAGTTTTCTTAGCTCCATTGAACATGACAATGGCACCAGTTTAAACAGACCCTTTTGAAAGATGGAGTGAGTGTGACACAAACTATTGGTTTTCTCGCATACAATCCACGTTCGTTAAGCCTTCGTGAAGCAGTAGTACGACTAATTCGAGATCCTGTGGCAGCGTGAAGGTCATAAACGAAATCTCTCGTAGTCACTTTGCGGTTTCTTCGAGCCGACAATGACAGAAAACGGTCTTCGGATGCGGTTGTTGTTCTCGGTCGTCCTTGAACTGGTTGTCTATCAACGGATCCAGTGCTCAAAAAGCGACTCCAAGCTCTTGATATGACACTTTGAGGGATATTCAAATCTTGGGCGACCTCCATTTGTGTTTGACCTCCCTCAATTTTTCTAATTATTCTCCACTTTTGGTCATCACTTAAATAATGCCTTTTCGCCATAACTAATGGATAACAAATAGACATAAATGCATTTTGTATAGAAATACAAAATGCACCTGTTAAATAATGACGAGCTATTATTGTTATTTGGGATCGACTAAAACAGATTTTTAGGACCGAAACCGAATTTTGGAAATATTCCTACTTTTGGCCGGAATCGAAAACGAAAATTTCCAATTTTTTTAAGTATTTAATACATACAGAAACATTCATAATTATTAATTAATTATACGCGTAATCATACGTGTGGCTCAAGTTGTCTCTCAATGCCTCTGCCTAACACTTTTTTTCATATAAATTGAAATGTAATTAGCTCACCAACGACACAGAATGATTTTCTAATTAAAAGAATTTTATCTAATTGAAAAATGTTTTAGGTATATACACCTCGATTAATTTTTTATAACAATTTTGATCATCTGTTATACTAGAATTTACTCAAAGAGTATTCAAAACACCTTTGTTCTTTGAAAGTAAAACTTTTCTATTATTATTATTAAGTATTCAACTATTAATGAGCATGTTAAAAGCGGCTTCAAAGTTTAGTCATATATGCATTGCTTGCTTTACAATTTGCACTCATGTCTTGAGCCAGTTATCACTGAAAATTATAAACTCTGAAATTCATAGCAATAAATAAAGAGTCTCTCATTTGAGCAGATACAACTCAAATCAATGAGCACTGTTGAACACCATTTCCGAAGGAGGAAACAAGATTTTCGGAACACAGATAGTTTCGGCACGGCCGAATTTTTAGACACATTTTCAGCGATTTCAGATTTTGGGCCGAAAACGAAAACGAGTTTTCGTTAGATTTGCAATTATTATGCTATGATTTTTTTACAAATTTAAATTCAAGGTAGAAGTTAGATTGATGTGTCATAAAGAAAAGACAATCACTTGCTCGTTTTCTTATTTTTTTTAATTAAAAAAAGTCCTGTTTTTATTAAGACATCAAATATATTATTTTAAAGGAGATAAAGCTCATTTTTATTTCCTTTATATCCCTACGATAAATCTTTTTATAAAAGTTAGCTTTTTTATATCTTAAAACTTCAGTATGATTAAAGTATTTTCACCCGTACTAACAAAGGTTTATGTTTAAAAAGTAATTTTGGTTAAATCTGAAACATATATATATACAGATAGATAGATAGAGAGACGAAAACGTTCTGATAATTTAAGGGAAATACTAATTTGAAATTTGGTAAAAATGTTTAAGGAATTTTGCTTAAAAAAGATTTCATAAGTTAAATGCTCACTGGCAATTCTGTAATTTAAAAGATATTATGTGAAGAGAATTTTCTATAATAAAAAATACTTTAATGATCAAAAGTGAAACATTTCCAAAAATGTTTTAAGAAGAATTCCTCCGCTTTTTTAACTTAATGAACAGTAAAAAAGTCAATTTTCGCGTATTTTAAAACAGAGTGTTGTATTTTTCAACTCCCTGTTTTCTTAAATCAGTGTCATTTGTGGCTCTCGAAACAATTCCATTTGGTAGTTTTTATATTTTAAGTTACAGTAAACAAAACATATTTATTAGTATATTTCGGAATGTATCGAAGTACAAGGAGGTATTAATAAATTTTTCACTCACATAGAAATAACTGAGTGAAATTTATGAAATTGCTATATCGTATTAGTCCTTTTCTATATAGTCACCGTACACAGTGACACATTTTTGCAAACATTATTTAAAGAGAGGGTCGTGGGTGTATTCCAGGAGGCAGGATAGTAAACCAAAAGTGGGACACTTTTCTAACCTTTTCTGACCTCTTTATATGACATATTGCTGGAAAGGCCTGTGACCACTTATTTATATTATGTACTTACCAAGCACCTCTTCCTAAATTGCCTCTCTCTGAGGGGACTTTCTAAATTTTGCAGACGCCCCTCATGACCCCGGAGGGAAAATTGGGGGCCTTGGCTCGGGAGGTGCATAACATGAATAAGTGGTCCCAGGTCTTTCCAACAATATGTCACATGAGGGAGTCAGCAAAAGTTAGTAATGTGCTCCCCAGTACCACCCCCGTTTGGTCTACTATCACGCCTCCTGAAGTACACACTCCCCCCACTCTTTGAAATATGGTATGCAGAAATGTGTTACTATGCACGGAAACTATTATAGAAAAGGACTAATAAAATATATAAATTTCACTCAATTATTTCTATGTGATGGCAAAAACTTATTGATTACCCCCTTGTAATTCTTTATTTTAAATGAACGAAAAGAATGTACACAATAAAAAAAAAAAAAATCTAAATGATGCCTGTAACTGCAATACTAAATAATTTAAGTAAACAAGAAATGGACCGTTTAAATTCGTATAAATTTATTTATAATTAGATGTGCATTATTATTTTAGTAAAGGGGAATATATAGATATTAAAATTGAATATAACTGTCAAAAATAGAATAGCAATATCAGAAGGTTACTGCTTATTAAGCTCCCTGTGACAAAAATTGCGAGAATACAAGTTGGCATCACGTTTGAAAGGTACGCTGGTGAGTTATAAATAATTGCAAAAATGAACTAATCAATGTTAAAGATAAATGTCAATTATTTAGGCATAAGAGAAACAATAATTTATTTTAAAGTTACATAACGAAAGCATTTAAAAATTATCTCGAATTACATCATAACTTCCTGTATTTTTTAAAAATAGAAAACTATAATTTCAGTCAAACATTCCATCATTTATATTGATTGCCGAGAGAACGCGTCAAAACAACGTTGAAATAATAAGTAGTTCAGGCATGGAACTGCTGTCTTGTTTATATAAAATAATTAACTCCATTTTTTCACAAAACATAAGTGGGCATGTAAAAGTGCAAATGCATTTCGAAATATTTAAAGGCTTTAATAAGTTTTTACAAATGTTTTAAGAGCAGAATAGGATGTTAAACGGTATTTTTTAAAGAAGCGATCAAAGAGTAGTTCATTTGTTTCTAGATTTGGAATTTATGCTTATAAATGTCAAGAGTATTCGTTTGTTTATATCGGTAATCTGTTGTTGGTAGCCAGGTATTTTTAAATTAGAACTTAAATAATTATAATTGCATAGTTTTTGAAGCTTTTAGAGAAAAAGAAGAAGAATAGATGTGATGCAACGTGGATTACTATAAGTCGAACAATTACCTTATTCAGGGGATCGGAATGATTAAGCCTAACATGGCCACGATATACTTTTTTTCCGAGGATGGGCGCAATTATCGGTGTACGGATGAGTTCACTCCGGAACTGTTATACACTTAGCGCTATTATATGTATAATAATGCGATTATTAAAATTCATAAATCGCAACGTAGATTTGTTTCATTACCTTTAGAGTCAATCCTTCCGCTTTCTAAAAATTCCTTTCCCTACTGACCATTAGTCGTCAATTTTTCAATAGCAACCTAAAAACGTAAACGTTAAGGGGATATTTATAACATTAATACTGAGAATATCTTTTCTTGCATTTTATGCCGGCTATATATAGTAATTAAGAGATATATTTCAGTATTTGCTTGTAAGTACTGTTACTCTCAGTAATAAATTATTTTCACATGTTTAGCCGCAATAACAGCGAAACTTCAAAATTGATTTCTGAGTATTGACACAATCTCCAACCACAATTTAAGGCATATTTAGTGTTTCTTTTAAGGTAGAGCATTTCAATTTTGTATTCAGGATTTTTTAAAGAACATGGCTAATTGAATGAAGTAGAGGGATATAGGCCTTGACATTTAAACTTTAATGTTTGTATTAAATTACATATTTATACAACATCGCAAAGATTTTTCCTCACTCCAGGATTTTAGAAAATACTAAGCAGGTAACTTCGGTGCAAATAGCTTTATCTACGACTTTTAAAATTAGAGTTATGACTATCGTCCGTTTTTTACTTTCTTCTATCTTTACAAGAAGAAAGTATTGGATTCGTGAAAAATTTCGACTTCCGGTTTTCGACGGATTTATACGTTTTAGAATGCCCAGAACACGATTTGATGGTTTTTAGAAAATGTCTGTCTGTGAGTCTGTCTGTCACTCCGTCACTCTGTCACTCTGTCACTCTGTCACTCTGTCTGTGAGTCTGTATGTGACAAAAATTTTGTGGGCGCTCTATCTCAAGAACTAATGCATGGAATTTCGCAAAATTTCATATTTAGTTAGACCTTGATATAAACTGGACTTGATTAGTTTTTGGTGAAAATCTCCCAACAGGTGGCGCTGCTATGCTGCATTTTTCACGATTTCTGCAATAGCAATATCTCAAGAACTACTGCACAGATTTTCATAAAACTTCAGATTCAGTTAGTCCAAAATGTAGTTTGGTGCTGATTACTTTTTTGTGAAAATCGCCTTACAGGTGGCGCTGGTATGCTGCATTGTTCATGATTATCGCAATAGCTCTAACTCAAGAAAAAATGCACGAATTTTCATCAAACTTCAGATTCAGTTAGTCCCTGATATAAATTAGTGCTGTTTAATTTTTGGTGTAAATCGCCCAACAGGTGGCGCTTCTGTGCTGCATTTTTCACGATTTCCACAAGAGCTGTATCTCAAGAACTATTGGACGGATTTTCATCAAACTTCAGATTTAGTTAGTCCTTGACATGGATTGACGTATAAGTTAATGCTGTTTAATTTTTGGTATAAATCGCTCAACAGGTTCGCTTCTATGTTGTATTTTTTGCGATTGCTGCAATAGCTTTATCTCAAGAACTAATGCTTGGATTTTCAACAAATTTCAGATTCAGGTGTACCTTGATATCGTTTAGTGCTGTTTAGTTTTGGTGTAAATCGCCCAACAGGTGGCGCTGCTATGCTACATTTTTTCAGAATTTCCGCTATAGCTCTATCTCAAGAACTAATGCACGAATTTTCATCCAACTTCAAATTCAGATATACTTTATATGAATTGGTGCTAAATCGTTGTTATTTCTTGTACTATTTAAAGGATTTAATTGGCGTGATTTATATAGAAGAAAGTTTTGTGATGGCCACAACATACTAGTTATGTATTAGAGACAAAACTTTTATTATCCAGAGTCAGTCATGAAGTTTCGATTACCGATTAGTTTCAATTAATTTCATTTTAACAGGAAACTATTTACCTTATCTGCAAACACAATATGTCTATTCTTCCTACATCGATAATGGTGTACAACTTTTACATAGAAATTTAGATCGTATCGCCTGTAGGTTTCGTAATACGATATCCAATCTTAGATTTTACCATATGGAACCCCTGCTACGTATCTAAAAGTGTAGTGCATATCCATTTTACTTCAGAAATCATGATCGTAGCTGTACTTAATTAGTTTCTTCACTCTTTTGAAACAAAATTGATTTAGGAATTGTATGTTTTATTTGTTACTGATTCCGAAAAATGTTTAAGGTGCATCCAATTCATGAGTGAAATTACGCAATCTGTTATGATTATAGACCAAAAATAAATTCAATTTGCTTTGTGTTTCCCTTTTATGTAACTTTTTGTTTCGTAATATAGAACAATTTCAACTTCCATTACGAAAAGTAAGATATTTTAGTTAATTTTAAAAACAGAAAAATATTAATTTTTATACATAAAAATATAGCTTTTACATATAAATACCATCATTAACAATAAAATCAAATATTTAATCATTATTAAAGAAGCACAGGAATATGAATATGTTTAGAAATTATTTAACTAGATAAATTTTTTCAAGTGCGGAAAAGTATATTCAATAAAATAGAATCATTTTAAGATGATAAATTCATGTAAGCTAAATAATGGGAAAAACAAAAACGATAAACAAATAATATAATTTAAAAAATAATTAAAACAAAAAATACTAATACTAGATGCGTTCATACAGGAAAGTTTTTTGCTAAAAGTGAATATCTCTAAGGTGAACCATATTTATATTTTAATTCTACATTTCCTTCAACTGGTTAATTTATGAAAGCGTTTTTCATAAAAGTGAAATTAATGTATTATAATTCAGCAATAAAGAAGAAAACACGTAATATTTCGTCTGCATATTTTTCTGTATTTTTTTAACTGGGGCAAAGAAAAAAAAGCCAAAAATTCTTCTCAAACAAAAATAAATACTCTTAAATAAATATTGTTTGCTTTTAAAATGGAAATGTTCAGGATTTTTGTTATGATAATTTAATTACATTCACCAAGTTATGAAAATAAAAATGTCAAACGCTCTCTAATTTCTAAAAAAGTTTAGTGCAAAATTAGACTAGACTGAAAGAAGAAATAAAAAGAGTCTAGTTTTACAACAGAAATAATGCAGAGCATGTAGTAGAGAGATGAAAAGTTCTCAGTACCATGAAGGTATTTAGTCAAAAGCTAAATTATCAAGGTAGAACAATTTATAGATAGACATTGTGCGGTTTACCTTGCAGCTTTTCATCCAAAATACAGTCCGAAAGTTATTGTAAAGATTGAAAATGCAAATAGGTTCCTTTAGAATTTCGATGAACCATAAGTAGAATATTGGAAGAGACAGGAAGAGTCTTAAATGTACTAAACAGCAGTCTTTCTTAGGAATCTTAGAATTCCGATTCATGATAAAATTTCCTTTCCTGTTAAAATTCAGCCTTGCTAAAATTTAGAGAATCATCAGTAAAAAAAAAAATCTTTATAAAGAATATTACATGAATATTAGGCATGATGGTCACCGTCGAGAAAATCTTACATTGAAAATACCAGTATTTTCTTAAAAAATTCCCTTGTATAAGCACGTAATTAAAAAGGGGTGAATTATTCTGTAATAAATTAGTGGTGTTGATTCCCTGACCGGTGGTCACTTTGAGTATAGAAAATTATTGTTGTGGATTTATCTGACAATACGTTCCTTTACCTTCTGGAATCCTGTTTTCATTGCGATAAATAAAAAATACAGGAGTGTCTTTCCAAATATAGTGAAAAACTTAAAAAATAAACGAATATATATATATTTAAACAAAGTTATATTTTGAAAAAAAGTTTCTGCATTGCAATAATACAAGCTTTTTTACAATAAATATGCTTCTAAACAATTTGCTTATTTATGTGCTTGTCATTTGCTTGTTCTCTACTGTAAATATAGTAATCCTTCCGACAAATAAACATCCAAGGGGATATCAACTGAGAAAAACATTTTATGATTTACAAGAAAGCTCTTTTAGTTATAAACAGAAATGCACTAGAAAATTACAAATTTTATTTAAACTTATTTCCTATTAAATTATCTTTATCCATAAAATTGAAGAAAAATAATTCACTTATTTGGAGCGAACTAACCGTATTTAGTAGCAGAAAATTGCATTTACGTATATAATCATAGGAATTAATTTAAGAACTTTTCTCTATATAAAAATATAATAAAAATAGTTGATTAGAAAATAGCTTTGCAAGGCAATTTATCTTATTATAGTCTTTTTTATATGATATCATCCTTTGAAACAAGTCTTTTTCATACAGAAATAAAAATATACAGTCTTTTATACTAGTTTTGGATATTAAATGTTTTAAATGCTTAACTTAAATTTTAATTTACTTAATTATCTAACGTTATAGAAACGAATAAATCTTGTTTTGTTAAAAATATGCCATTTTTATTTACCGTAATAGAAGATGTTACAACTAAATAGTTCCATATAAAACACATAAAAATAATACCATGATTCAAAGATATCGTCATTATTTTTCTTTAGTTTTAATTAGGATTTATTGTTATTACAAACTGAGACTTTATTTTAATTTGAAGATATTTCCTGACAAATTCCGACGGACAAGATCTATAGGACTGTGTTGTTTAGTTTGAGGAAAGAATTCTTAATCTTTACGCAAATAATACTACAGTGAAGCTATCCTTTTAAGATGATATGGAATTATAAAAATCATTTATACAACAATTAAACACCTTTGGAATTTGAATGAAAATTTTAATTATTATGCGTTTAATTTTCATATGATTTACCGAGGTTAGTTTAGTTAGGAAATGTAACAAGAAAATAATTTCAATAAGTTCATTAATAAAAAAATATAAACAGAACAAAAATAAAAACAGTGGCGATCTCCCTATAAACGAATTTCTATTCATTTATCTTTGATGGCGGAATTTTAACGCCAAATCCGATGAGGTACTACTTGATTATCCCGTCGACCAATTTCGCCAAATTATATAAATTGCCAAACCACTCGCCAAATTATACAAATTGGCATAATTTTTATTTTAAATAACGAAAGAACAAATAAATTAATACAGCATTAATAAAAATACAAATAAAACGTCGAAATAAAAATAACTTGATGACGTAGACACGTGTAACAACATTTCAAAATAAGCTAATATAAAAGGAATTAAGTTAACAGAGTCTTTGTCTCCCGATATTTTTTAACAAAGCGAAAAGAAAGTTCTTTTAAATGAGACATTTTAAATTAATCGTTTTTAATCTGACGTAATTTTTACCAAGCTATTCTTTCTCTTTTAAATATTCACATGAAAATACTTTTGTTAGAAATGAAATATTATTTGCGCTTTCCTAACAAAAATAGTTGAAAAGATCCTCAAAAAATATCAAATAAATGTCTAGCGCAATTTCTAAATTTAAACTGTTTTGCAATATTATTTTGTGTTCATTTTATGTAATAACTATAAGGTGACGTAAATATGACGTATTTTTTTCCTATTTAAGACTTCTAACGCATGTTAAAGAATTTATTATTTTACAATATCCTTTCTCTTTTAAAATTCACGTGTATACATTTTATGACGTAATTTTTAATAAGTTCTTGCTTTTTGTACATTATTATTTAATTCTAATTCCAAATGATTTTTTCTGTTTATAATAGTCACGTGCAAATAAATTTTTAATTTGAAGCAAACATTATTGTTTGCGCTGTTTATACATTTGGCAACAGTAAAAATTAATACCATTTTCTAAAATAATTTAAAAAATATCTCTAGAAATGCTGAAAATTTGAATTTAAAATAGAAATAAAACCTTAAAAAATGAGTCAAAATAAAAAAAATTCATGCAATCTGCACTCCTGCAAATTCTAACGCATAAAATGATCTAAAAATGATTACACTGCCATGTATAGTTTTTGCTGCTATAAAACTTTTTTAGTGGAACGATTTTGTTCCACTTTAGCATTAAATATCTCTTAAAATAAGTCTTCGATTTGAAAACTGTTTGCATCAGCGTGTTTATCAAACATTTCTCTATAATACCGCAGATTTTCTTATTTTCGTATGGAATATTTTTCTTAATATTAACGGAGAAATGCCTACGGTCACAAAAATTTCAAAACCGGTGGCGGCGGCGGCGGCGGTGACAGCGGTAGTTACTTTTTTTAGAATAGAGAGATGTATTTCTAGAATATCCTAAACACATGTCGAATACAATTACGTGTGTAAAAAGCGTATAAGACAACAGACTAATTTTATCGAATTACTTCATCAATCTATAAAAACATAAAAACACTATAATATATATCTAATATCATTTTATGCTGTATGTTTTTCATCTTTCATGGCTTGTCTTAAACTTCATTTCAGCATTATCCTATTCACTGGTGTTCATCAAATTTATTAATTTAATTTTTATAATTGGAAATAGATGTTGATTTGTAATTATGTAATGGTTATATACATATATATATATGTGTGTGTGTGTGTGTGTGTGTGTGTGTGTAATGCATCCCAATTTTAATGTTAATTTATGTTTTAACAGTAATATATAGTTTAATTACGGTATAGATGGGCCGCAGTGCGAAATGGACCAGTCAGATATTTCGTTAACCCCTTGGCGACGAACGACCAATATATGTGCCGTGTAAGGTGCTCAGAATCCGTAATAATTGTCACCAGTAATTTTCTATTGTGAATTTTACCTTATTTAATCCGATCATTTTCTCGATTCAATTAGGTAAAAATTTACGCTTTGAAAAACCGGTGAAAAAAGATTAAATAGTCTGTAAAAGACACTGTTCCCGAAGGGGTTAATGCGGTGTCCCCCAGATGGTGCAATTATCTTAGTCAGACACTTAAAGATATTTTGTATGGAGTGCAATTTTTGCTTTAAAGAAAAGAAGTCAGCTAAAAATCCGTGTGTTTTTTTTTTGTTGTTGTTGTTGTTTTGTTAAGTCAAATATGTTTTTTTGTATATGGTTACAGATATGCATTTAAAGGTTTTTGTTTATATGTGATCTATATATTTTCATTGTAGTTATCTCGCTGGACATTTAGGCTTCTAAGTAACGTAAAATGGCTGCGCAATAGCTACAGTTTACAGTCAGGGTGGGTTATACTTCTGACCTAGGCGATCAGAAGAGATGGGCCATGTGTAGACGGGTGAGATGGAGCAGGTTTTCTGTCGGGAAGGATGGACCAAAGAATCTTGAATTTCAAATGTAGCTTTTTAAGAGCTGAATTTAAAATACTAAGGGATTGTAGATTTCGATTTTCGGAAATTGCCGACTACCTATATTTGGAAAGTTTCGTCACTGACATGGACATTCAAGGAATATGTGATGAGGAGGACGACTAATTAGAGGACTGGAACGAAAACGAAAGTGTGTGATGCTGCGAAAATTACAATGAGACGAAACAAACAGTTGATTGTGTGTAGTGTGTTTCTTGTTTGCATTTGCTTCATGGACATGTTCATAGTTTGATGCAACGTGCGATAATTGTGCTAAGAAATTAAATAACTAGAAAGAAGTTACTCCAAAACAATCTTAACCGACATTTTCATAAATAATATTTAAAACTAATAAGTTATTAAGATTTAAAGAAACAAATTTAATTTTCATAGTTACATATTAAATAGTCAAATAATAATTCATGTAAACTTAATTTCCGGTAATTTAATTGCAAGTAAGTTCATTTAATTTTCATGTAATGAAAATGAAATTTCATAAATTTAATATACGTCTGATTATTTCAAGATTTTATTTTCCTCCATCTCATCTGCAGTAAACCGGGTGAGATGGACCGCATAGTAAAAATTAAAAAAATATATATGTAATACAAATTCCTTTAAAGATTTGAACTTCTGCATTAGGACTTTTTAGGAAACATCATACACTATTCATACAGGATGTCCCAAAAATGCTGATGGATTTTAAAATCCAATAACTTGCAAACGGTGACAGATATTAAACATCTTTTTGCAGGGATGTTATGTACAATGTCATGAGTTTTTAGGCTGTGATTCTCAGTTTTAATTAAAAATAGCATCGATGGATGGCGCTGCAAGCAATAACCGCTAAATCCGGGCTCGATTTTTAGGCCTCTCTCTTCTTCCATGCGAAAGAAGGAGATTAAAATGTATTGAATGGATCCCTAAGTACCAAAAATGGGGTCTGGACTGAGCATCTATCGTTATCAGTGCCATCTATTGTTTGAAATTCGAACTAAAATCAAGAATCAGAGTAAAGAAACTCCTGACATCATACATAATCCTCCTACAAGATTTTTTTAAATATCGTTCATCGTTTGCAAGTTATTCAATTTTAAAATACATCAGTCATTTTTGGGACTAGTAGGATATACTGTGAAATGTAAAAAATATATAAATATATGGCTTTTAGAGCGCGAAGAAAAAAATTTGGTCCATCTTTCTCGTAATTACCCTATACAGATAAAATAAGAGACGCGTTTAGAAATAAAGTGATGGAGTCTCAATTTTTTCGTATTGTAATAAGTGCTTACAAATTTTGGATACAGGTGTTAAACTGTAATAATGCTCATGATAATGTATAATAATAGTTTAACGGTTAATCCGTTTTCCCTTTTCATTTTGTTTGGTTACTGAAACATAAAAAAATTGCCTTTTTAGTGTGTGTGCAGTCGGGGGGGGGGGGGGGGGGGCGTGCACAGAGAACATTTTCAGAGTTGGAGCATTTTTAGAAAAAGCGAATCAACATACATCGTCCACTTTTTTTCATATTAAAAAAATCTTATTCAAATACTTTTGGAAGTTTCATTATAAAAGTGTTCCTTGATTCATGTTTATGTACAGGGTGATTCTAAATTGTTTTTTTAACCAAATAAGGGGGGGGGGGGTGTTGATAGTACCCATCCAGACAAGTAATAATTATTATAGAACATGGGGTCGCACACCACTTATTGAGTAACAATAAGTCGGACAAATAAGTATAATAAGTACAACTGAAGTCGGCTTGTCGGTAATAATTTTGCGATAAAAATGTAACGATAAATACCTTATTTTATATGAAATGTGATAACATAACAAAAAGTTCTGGAAAAACAGGGTACTCACACAATCAATTGTACCGTATGAACTGATAATCACAGTCCAAAATGTGGAACGTCATGTGCATACTGCTGGCGCATATAATGAAACTGCTTCCACTTTTTCTTGTGTGTTATCATATTTAAAACAAAAGTGAGCATATCAATTAAAGGTTTCATTATAATATACTTCAGTTTGCTGAAAATTATTTACGGCAATAAATGTTCTATTAGGGTAGAATACCCTGTATTTGTGACTAAATAAGTGGATTGTGACCCCATGTTCTATGGTAATTATTGCTTGTCTGGTACTATCGCCAGTCTTATTTTGTAAAAACAATTTAGAATCAGACGGTATATGCGAACGTCCACTGTTGCTTTTGTAACCATTACAGCAATGTTCATAAATACTTTTAATTACTTTATTATAAAATATAATTAAGATAAAAATAGATATAACCAGTGAAATACCATAGTGCTCCACTCCCTTATCCCTCGGACTGTTTTTTGAGTTTCTTTCTTTTTTTTAAATGATATAACTGAAATTTGTAACAGATAGTTCACTAATTGTTGACAAAATTCTTATAATATAATTTCAGTTAACCTGCACAATCACTCGATTCCGGCATTTATGGAATAGATAATCCAGGAAGGTAGAATTTTAGTTAATGCATAACCCGCATCATCGTGCTAGTCTGGTCTTAAAGGGATAAAATGTACCTAATTGGTAACAAAATGCCTTTTGCTTGTCTATATAATAAATCAAAATTTTGTTACTCTTGTAATCAGAGTGTCACAATAGTAACAAAATTTTGATGTTAAAGGAATGAAGAATATTAATATTTGGTTCATTATTGGATACCCAATATATATTTCTGTATAAGTGTATATCAGTATTTTAAGCATTACATGAAGTATAATGCATCAAATCAAAAACGGTTATGTTTAAGTTAGAAAGTTTTATGTTAAACGTGAATGGTTCTGAAAAAAACATTGTAATAAGGACAAACTTTTTTATTCACATTAGCTTGGAAATATTTTTCTATTTAAAACTTGCTGAATTATACTCTTTTACATTACATTTTTCTACTTTCAACATTTATAATTAAAAAATTACAAAGAAAGATGTGTATTTTCATATGGTATTAATTAACTAAAGTTGGGTATTAGTTCTCGAACACTTTTCATTCAAAATAGTTGCTCGTGAAACAAGAGAAATTTACATAAAAAATATTGAAAAATTGAATTGTTGGTCAACAATTCAAAAGTTAATGTGTGTATTAACCTGTATCAAAAATACGTTTTATCATTAAATACAATAAAATAGCTGTATATTACACTAGCCAATCATAATTTTGTAATGTGTTAATAAAAGTTAACCAGTTATTATTGGACAATATTTGAGTGATGTGATATACAGCAGAAAGGAAGGCAAGGGTTTCTTTTTTATTTATTCACATCTCTAGGCCCATTAATTTACATTGCTGTTATTTAATCTCAAAAATTACAAAAAAATAACGAGAACCACAATTACTATATTTCATATACATGTGTTTTGCTTCCATGAAAAAAAAGTAGTAGATATTTAGCAACATTGATATACAGGAATCTCAAACTGCAAGATTTTCTACAATATCGCCATCACGTTTACACATGTAAATGTGCAAAAATAGCAAATAAAGCCTTTGTGCAACAATATTAAAAAGCAAAAAAACCAACGTTGAAAAATGCAGAAATAATACATGAAAATAAGAAATAATACATGAACAGCTGTTTGCTGCTTTTCATGTATTATTTGTTCATTTTTAATCGTTGGTTTTTATGCTTTTTAACATGTAAATGTTCTTTGAATTAAAAAAAAATGATTTCGACCGTATTTGACAAGTTTTTTCATTCGGTCGATTTGATGATGTTACGCTCAATGTTTGAGAACCTTGTGAAGAGAACTGACTTATGAGACTAATGTGAAGTCTAATTACCGTATTTCTTCTTTACTATTAAAACCCGACATTTTTGCATATATAAACTACAGAGCGTATGGCGTTACCTATAAAAATATTTTTATGTTTAAAGAAATTGCGAATGAAGAAATATTATACTAAATAATTATCAAAAACTGTATCGAACATTCATCAAGCATCTCATCAAAACAACACCATCTTCAATATTTAACATCGCAAATATTTCGGACTTTCTGATGCCCTGACAATAATAATGAGGGCATAGCGTAGACGGAACACCAGACAAGCTTTTCAACAAAGCAGAAATAGCACACTTGATGACCTGAAGGCTTCAGGTGCAGATTCAATAGATTTCAGATTATTCAAAGCCACATTAAACATGATTCCGGAACTCTTTATACACTGGGCAAACCTCTGTGTCTAGAATAATTATAATTAATCCACCATTAAATTGCAGAAATTCTTAGACAAGGGAGATTGGTGTTCTTGAAGTAAGGAAAGTCCCTCTCTGAACTCAAAACATATGGACACCGATTTTCCTACTTCCTGCCCTCGTCAAACTTTTATAAAATCTAATAGTCTTTAATCTCAAACATTTTCTAAAATCTAAAGGCTCATTACATCCCAAATAGTTCGGTTTAGAAAGGGCAGATCACGTGAAAAAGAGTTGTTAGAATTCTTAACTTCCTGTGTTGGCATAATATCTAATGAGGATTACATTTCCCTTGTCTCGATGAACATGCTAGAAGCTTTCGACAGCATAGAGTGCTGCTTCATACTTTTACAAGACTGTGCTCTAGGCTGCCCGGGAAACCTGGTTGGGGTCAAAAATCTTATTTATCAGGCAGGAATGTAACTGGGTGAAAGATGTATCTCCCATAGGCTGGAGACTCGTAAGAAAATATTTTTTCAGGAAAAAACAGAACAAAAATAGCTATTTGATTAGAAATTATTTCTTCTTTCAGTTTGTCTATAAAATAAGATTTGGAGGCCGGGCCTATACAAAAGTTCTACCAAACTCTGGAATTTTGGAATAAGAAAACCTAATTTTGACATGTTATTGGAATTTTTCGATAGATTCTATCTCAGGACACTAAAAAGGAAGACATTCGGTAAAAGAAAATTTAGGATTCACGAAGATTTAAAGTTTGGAAGAGCTAATGCTAAATTAATTTACAATCATTTGAAAACAGATTGAAATGCAGGTAACTTTTAAGCATAATACAAAAATGACTTATCAGGATGAACTGTAATTTGATTTTCATCTATTTGAAATTTCTAGAAATTGATTTATTTTAAAAAATGCATTAGTTGTAGATCACAGTTTTTTTCACAAATTAATTTAAAAAACTGTACGTGTCAACCATTCTTTTGAAAATGTTATGAATTGTAACCGGTATTTTTTTTTTTTTAACAGAAATCGATTTCTAGCATTCTAAACAACTCTGAAGTTTCTTTTTTCTCAATAAATATGGCAATATAAAACAACACCTAATACCTTCAAGTAGTTTTGATTTATGCTTAAAATGCTATAGTCAACGCAATCTGTTGTGAAATTGTTACAAGTGAATATATTATTAGGAGTTCACTAAAGACCACCTTCTAAACTTACCTCATTTACATAGATTTAAAAAGATATATTTCCTGCCGAATGACTACTTCAGGTTTTTTTGTGATAATTGAGGGATTAAATGTCTATGCAGTTCTCTTTTTTTCAGTGACTGTAGATAATTTATCGGTCACCACGAAAGGTTGAAATGTTGAATAAACGTTGCCCAAGTCCGGAAGCTACCCCAGATCTAGAATGCGTAAGTGAAATGTGCTAACAACAGAGTTACAAGTTATCTTTTTTCTGATAATTTTCTTTTTTTGAGTGGCTGTTTATTTTTTAGGTACTAGAACTTACTTTGGAAAGATATCCTTTTTACCGTCTAATTCCTAAAAATGCATTTAGTTTAATCTAAGCTAACTGATTTTTCTAATGTTCATTACAAAAGACACCTGCAAAACTTAACAGTCGACATAACATGCAATACTAGATTAATTAATGTGAAAATATTTTTTCATAATTTGAGATTCTAATGAATTGCATACACACGATTAAAGTTAAGTGTTTGTTTCAATATATGAAATCTTCCTTCCTGAATTATAAATCTTCATGCACTATTTTAAAGGAATAAATATTGTTATTTGTACTTCTTAACATAACTTGGAGAAACATAATTTCCAAGTGTTGGTGTAATATTAATAATTTCTAACTGAGTCAAATATATCAAAGGTACATTTCATTTTATCAGGAAAGTATTACACCGAAGTTTATATGTATGTTTCTAGTATTTCATTTCAGATGCTGTTATTCCAGTACGATATAATTAATGAAAGTATCTTTAGTTTATCATAATCTAACTGCTAGATTAGCATTTATTAAGAAAGATAATTAAAAAAACTACAAGCTAGGCAGCAGATGCTGCTGAATTAATTAATTTCTATACAATAACATCATAATTGAACAGTGTAATGAAGTGATGCAAACGCATATTGAAAGTTTACAATTCATTTCGATATGTGAAATATTTTTCATTTGGTTAAAAATTTTCACCTTGTATGATTTAACTTGTTAATCGGTACTACTTATGTAAAGTAATAAAGTATAATTTTCAACCAATTGTTTAATTAATTTTCTTCAGTTGAGATTTATTCTGTTGAGCTTCGTAATATTGTAAACCATACGTTAATTCTAAAAGGCTGCCTCAGGGAATTGTATCACCTACGATAGACCAGTTGGTAGAGCACTACACTATAAGCCAGAGGGTTCATGTTTTGCTCCTGCTTTTTTTTTTTTTTTTTTTTTTTTTTTTTGCTTTGTTGGAAAATTTTAATTCGTATGATTTATTTATTAATCAGTTTATGTGAGATGAAATAATATACTTCAACCACTAGGACTTTATTTATCAATTAGTGTTGTTTATAATAAAACACACATACTGCAATATATATTAAAACACACATACACCTATAAATAACGCCTGAATTCAACAGTTAAAGGTATATATGAATATTATACAGACATACATACAATAAATACAATAAACCCAACTGGAGTGAAAAATTAGCCAGAGCCAGGAATCGAACCTGTCGTATAGATGGCTGGTGAATTCCCAAACATGGTTTATTAGTGAGAAATTGCAGACTCAGGTATCGGCCGGAGTAGCTCAGAGGTTAGAGCAGCAGTTAATTATCGTACTGTGGTCCCGGGTTTGATTCCTGGCTCTGGCTAATTTTTCACTCCAGTTGGGTTTATTTTACTTATAGTATGTATGTCTGTGTAATATTTATATATATATCTTTAGTATTATTTAGTTAAAATAAAAAAGTATAATTACGTATCCATTCTTTAATTGACATCGTTTACCTGATATTTAATTGTTGAACTTCATAAAAATGTAGACCGCCTGCTCTTTCCAAAAGTTTGTCGGGTAGACTTGTGTCAGCCTGAGTCGCGATTATAGCTCAATGGGTACAAAATTGGCATGTTAATCCAGAGGTTCTGTGTTCGAAGGCTGGTCGGGCACTTTGTCTCTTGATGCTTGAGATAGAGTATAATTAAATATCCAATCGTTAATGATGTTATTTTACCTGTAGCTTAATATAAAATCTTATTGTAGTTAATCCTTACCAGTATAAACCATATAGTATTCCTTTAAAAACGATAGCTACTATTTCTTGACTAAAAGTAATTAAGTACTTCTAAAAATAGTAGTTTTGAGAAACATATTTCCCGTATACTTGCAGTGTTAATAACCTCTAACTGAGTCAAATATAACAAAGACGCATTTCGTTATATCTTCCAAATATTAGGTGGAACTTTATATGCATGATTCTCCAGCAAAGAGCGAGTTAAAGACTCTATAGATAATTGAATGCGTAGGATAACCAAAATTAATTTCTTTGGTAACTTCTTATAAAATGAACTTGAAAATAGATATGATAGAAACTAATCATACAAAAGTTTAATTCTAAGACACATTTATTAATTATATTAGATACTGGAATATTATATTAGATATTCTTTCAAGAATATAACACTTCTAGATATAATTAATTCAAATTACATGTGTAATGTCAATAAAAATTATTCTGCGTTCCCAGGTTTAAAAACGTACTTAAAAAGATTTATTTTACGTTCAAATGTGTTCAAATGTGTAATCTTTAAAATTAAATTAAATGCAATTTTATAGACAAATCACTGGGCTGTGTCTTATTTTAACCTTTTTAATTTAACAACAAAATGTTGGTTATATTAAGGTACTTAATAGTTTTACTTTAACTGAGATAAAACATACTTTTATTTAATTTTTGAACCTGAAGGATTTTTACTTTTAACCTACAGTTTAGCATGACTAAAGTACTCTGTCTCAGTGCATAGAAAAGTTTATGTTGAAAAAGTAATTTTGGTTTAATCACAAACAGAAAAAGTCCTTCCGGCCAGTGCCGGGAGGAAGAGGTAGCTTTCATATTCCTTATTTTAAAAAAGCCAACTTATATTATTCAAATACACGAAGCTCAATTAAGTGGAAACCGAATGTGGGAGATTCAATACTAATTTTTATCAATACTAAATCATTATGAATGAGAATTTTGCAAAAGTAATCAGCTTTATCCAAGCTGCTTTTATTTAAAGTAACTTATATTTGGCTGCCAAATTCGGCGATTTCTTAAAGTGCCTGCCATTTTAAGACAGCATGGTGGATGAGGCTAACCAGTGAACTTGGTCGAGACTTAGTAATTGCTGTACACATACTCACTCACATCGGAATCGGTTGATACATACGAGTGCTGTCGCAGGCAAAAAATCAGATTTTTCAAAATGTCACCCACGTTAGAAATTGAAACTGCTATATCTGAGCCATTTTTTAAGATAAAGACAAACAAAAAATGCTCCTGAATCCTTATATCAAGGTCAAATACTTAAGAAAGAAACCTTTTTCAATTTCCAATTTTTTTGCACCTCACTTTAAATATATATTTTTTTAATTTAATGGCCGCCATTTTGAAACAAGAGGGCTGATGAAGTCGGCCAGCGAACTTGGTCGAGATATTGATGTATACTATCCACATGACTTCTTTCATCGAAATAGGCGAATACGTGTGGTATCGCGAGACAAATACAAAATCGTTTCAAAGTGTTAGCCATGATAGAAATTCAAAGTGCTATAATTCAACCACTTTTTAAGATATAAACAAAAGAACAAATTTTCAAAAACAAAAACTGCTCCAGAATCTTTGTATCAAGGACAAACACATAAAAAAAATCTTTTTCATTTTCCAATTTTTTAATACCTCATTTTGAATTTTAAATTACATTTTTTTAAAAAATGGCAACCATTTTGAAACAAGATGGCGAATGAAGCTGGCCAACAAACTCGGTCGAAACATTGGTATGTACTATGTACAGACCAAGTTACATTCAAATCAGTTCATAAATACGCCTGTTATCGCGCGACAAAAATCAGGTCGTTTCAAAATGCCAGCCACGCTAGAAATTCAAAATGCTATAACTCAGCCCTTTTTTAAGATATAGACGAAACAAAAACTGCTCCCGAATCTTTTTATCGAGGTCAAACACATAAGTAAAAAATATTTTTTCAATTTTCAATTTTTTGGTACCACATTTCAAATTAAAATTTTCTTAAAATTTTAAATGGTCGCCATTTTTAAACAAAATGGAGGATGAAGCTGGCTAACGAACTCGGTCGAGACATTGGTCTGTAGTATGTATAAACGAAGTTACATCCAAATCGGTTCATAAATACGCCTTTTATCGCGTGACAAAATTCAGGACGTTTCAAAATGTCAGCTTCGCTAGAAATTCAAAATGCTATAACTCAACCATTTTTTAAGATATAGACGAAACAAAAACTGCTCCCGAATCTTTTTATCGAGGTCAAACACATAAGAAAAAAATATTTTTTCAATTTTCAATTTTTTGGTACCACATTTCAAATTAAAATTTTCTTAAAATTTTAAATGGTCGCCATTTTTAAACAAAATGGAGGATGAAGCTGGCTAACGAACTCGGTCGAGACATTGGTCTGTAGAATGTATAAACGAAGTTACATCCAAATCGGTTCATAAATACGCCTTTTATCGCGTGACAAAATTCAGGACGTTTCAAAATGTCAGCTTCGCTAGAAATTCAAAATGCTATAACTCAGCCATTTTTTAAGATATAGACGAAACAAAAACTGCTACGGAGTCTTTGTATAAAGGTCAAATACATAAGAAAAAAATATTTTTCCATTTTCAATTTTTTGGTACCACATTTTAAATTTTAAATTTTTTTTTAATTTTTAAATTGCCGCCATTTTGAAACAAAATGGCGGATTAAGCTGGCCAACGAACTCGGTCGAGACATTGGTATGTACTATGTACACACCGAATTACATCCAAATCGGTTCATAAATACGACAGTTACAGTGTGACATAGGTCAGATATATATATATATATATATATATATATATTGATATATATATATATATATATATATATATCAATTTTGAACGGAGGGTGGTTTCGGGGTCTGGGGGTCATGATCGATGAAAATATACCAAAATTTTTTGAAATCGCTTTCCTCCGAACGGCTGCAATAGGTAGCTTTTTGTAAAGAAAGCTACCTAAAATACAAAAAAGAAATTTTAGATAATTTAATGTAGAATCTGTGTTGAATTTCGGTAAAAATGTGGGAGGACTTTCAATAATAAAAAGATTTTTTAAGCTAAATATCCAAGGGAAATCCATCATTTTAAAAAATAAGAGAAAAAAAATAATAAGAGAAAAAAAAAGATAAAAATAAAAGAATGTAAAACTTAAAAAAGTTCCCTCAAAACATTAAAAAGGAAATAATCAAAAATTGTTCATTTTAATGAACAGAAAAAATAATCCGTTTCTGGAGCTTTATAAAATATTTAGTTGTAGATTTAAAAGTAGCGTTTTGAAACAATCAGATTCACATCTGCCTCTCATAAGGATTTAGATTCGAATTTTTTTTTGTTTTATCTTGTTTTAACCGAGAGACTTGTATTCTTAAATTTCAGAAAATTTATTTTCTGAGTATTTTAAAATAGACTTGTTTATTATTTTAAATTTTATCTTCTCTATAGACAGTCATTGACACTTTATGGAAACGATTTTCACAACTAATCTCTAAGAATTACTGACATATTCTTTGAATATTTTGCTCATTTATACATACTTTATTCTTCCTTAAAGTTCTGAATAAAAATTCCATGTTAGAGGAATTTTTCTTAGTATAGTCTTAGTCATGTCAATGTTTTCCCATAACACTTTGGTAACATTCCGATATAGTATGAAACTTTGTGGAATTTTGTTTCCCAACGCTGAATTTTTCGGGAATCTAATTAATTATAAATGGATAATTGAGATACCACAGTATGCACTATGGGTTGGTTTAATCGGCTTTAACAAAAAACAGTGCTATTATTTTCATCCATCAGAAAGAAACCCAAAGGAATAGTTTGGTAAATATAAAGGAAAATTTATGAAGAGATTCATGATTAATGCTGGATCTTAATGTGAAATTTAATTATAATCCCAAATGCATTAAGTAAAGTTCAAGTAAATTCACCTTATTGTCAACATAATAGTTTAAAAGGCGTTTTTCGTCGAGGTCTAGTTTTATATGAAAAAAAAAATAATAATTATATTTTCCTGTTTCATATGGAGAAATTTTTAACCCCTTAACCTACAACTATGTGTGAGACACGTGATCGTGTATTCGGGCCAAAACAGATTATCACAGGCCTAGCCCATAGTACACCGGTCGGGCCAAATATATATATTACGGGCATGGCCCGTTGTTCGACAGTAAAAGCTAACGGTATTACCTTTTAACCTTTTGTGGAATTTCTACCACAATTATTACATAAGATTGTAATTATTACTTATCAAATATTCAAACAAAATGAAACCAGTTGTATCTTGCATATGTATTTACATCCCGTAAGTCGTGCGCGTTTGGTACAACATAGGACCGATTTGCCGAACCGTGGAATGGCTGGAAAGTTGCGTGATCTGGTTTATGTTTTGGATCCCGGCTGTTGAAACGTAAATCGTAGGTTAAGTGGTTAAGTCACACTTCCAAATCAACTGCCTTATATCTAAGCAAATATGTCACAAACTAGGAGAAATTGTGTTACATTAAAAGAAACCTTGATGCTTCTTTGATAAGACTCCATTATCGATAGCCATTATCGGTCGTGGTGGAAAATTGAAATAATTGTACTAAAGAAAATTTCACAATCAATATTTGAGAAACGTTTGAGCTAGAACTATAACAGAGAAATGGGAGATCTGGTATAGTTGAAATTTGCAAAAATATGCATAAAATATCCTGTGTACATAAATGTATGAAATATATGTATGAAAATCCCTCTGTGAAGTATGAACGACATTCTGTATACAATAAAAGTAATTTAATAATAATTATTTTTTATGTTTCTTATTTTAAAGGTTTAATTTAACAAAGGAATTTCTTGTTTCCATTAAGACAATTTATAAATGTCGTTAACGGAGATAAAACATACATTTTATTTTTCAAGTTTAACCCCTAGAGAATTTTTATTATTTTTAGCTCATTTGTACTTTAGCTTAATTTTTCTCATGGTTAAAGTCCTTTTATCCTTGTATGGAAAAAAATACTTTGAAAGTAATTTTCTTTTAATTTAAAACAGAAAAAAGTATACAAAACAAAATTTGAATAATCCAATGTAAAGATTGTGTTGAGCTTTGGTAAAAAATATCAGAGGAATTTCATTAAAAAAGAAAGAAGTTATAAGTTAAAGTGTTCGAGGGAGATACTTTAATTTTAAAGATATTATGTGAGGAAAATGACGAGGGGGGAAAATAATAGTTAAATGTAGAACTTTTCCATAAAATCTCTTAAAATAATTTCTGAAATTCACTTTAATGAAGGGGCTAAATAATCTATTTTTAGCAAAGTAAAGTGTTGAATTGTACTTTTAAAATTCGCGTTTATAAAAAATAAGATTCATGTGTGGATCTTGTAATAGGTTGTAATGCAATTTTATTATGTTCGATTAGAGAATGAAGGAGTTTTTATTACAAATTTTCAAAATTCATGTAATTTTTTATTTTGTTTCTATCAAAGAAAAATATGTTTTAAATTGTTTTTTTTTATGAAAGAATGCAAGTTCGCAATTTAAAATTTTCATATAAATAAATATTTTTTTGTGTGAGAAAATTTATGAATGAAATATGTTTACAATTAATGTGATGTCAAAACATTTTGAATAATATACGAAAAAAAATAATAGTAACCTAGATAATGTTTGTTTATCCAAAAAATGCTTTTTTTTTTGCTTGATATGTGTGTCTGAAAATTATTGGTAAAAAAAGATTATGGACTATAAAACACATTTAGACAAGCACAAAAATTACATACACACGAAGGCTTACAATACGTTATAGTAACTCAATTTGTTGTCATATTTATTCTTTGTGCAAATAAAAATAATTTTAGAACATGATAAATTAAATCATCTGTAATTAACCATAAATTTTATTATTTCTAAACAATGTGTTAACTGGATTTCAAACAAGTTTTTTATTGGTACTTTAAAGTACTTTAATATTTGTTAATACATCATTACATGCATTTGTAAAGATGTAATTATGTTAGAGTATACATTTTCAAAACTCTCAAGCTTTAATAAACCTTTACTAATAATATGATAGCTGTACATAGCTGTCACTTTCATAATAATTGTCATTCGCTACGAATTATTAAAATATTATGTTTAAACCCACATTATCACTTCATGTTATTTCAATACTCATCGTATAGCATGCTACATTTCTTATTGTAAAATGTCCAAAAAGATAATACATCACCATCTGCTACTTACAAGGAAGGTCTCCATACTGGGCATACTCAGAATATTTTGAAAAAAAATATCAATTAAACTACTTATGTATATAATAAAGGATCAGTCAAATTTAGCGGCGGAATTACAGTAGAAAGTCTGTAAAAAAATAAAATACTTTCGAGTATTTGGCGCGAAAAGACGAAAGCATCACGCGATTTGGCAAGCAGTACTTTTCCTCGCCAAAATCAAACGATTTTAATGCATCTGAAAATTGTTTGTTAATTGATTTTTAGAATGCGTGTAAAAAGTATTTAATGAATTTAAACATAAACAGTGAGAGAGTTTAATAAATACATTTTTTCGTATTACATATTTATGTTGCTTGTTACTTAATTTTATTACTTTAAAAACAATTTCATCTATAAAAAATGCTTTCATATATTTAAGCGTATTCCAAAATAAAGGCAAGATTCATTTAGCAGTTATTCATTTCAAACCAAGGAATTCGTCGTTTCCATAGCAACAAAATTGAACCGACAGCGCTCAATTGGACTTATATATTGAAGAAGATTTATGACTTATATATTGGAGATATTGAAACGATTTTAATTTTCTTTTAATTCATAAAATTTTATATTTAACTTTCATTATAAATACATATATGACAAAACTATTGTTAAATCACACTAAAATTGACAAAACTACAGTTATTTAAGTTAAATTTATTTAAACAAGTTCAATATGAAATATTTTTATCTTAAAGAGTATTCGACATGAAAAAGTATTTTTCGAAATTTCATTTCATCGCCAACCGATGATAAATCGCCAAATAAACGAAAATTTCATTATTTTTTTACGAACGTCTATCGGGGTTCCGCCAAAATTTTTTTTATAAACATATATATCCACATGAGACGAACTCTCTGTAATTTTTTCAGATTTTTCTGAATATGCCCGTATGGAGACCTTCCTTGTTAGCAAAATGAGTAATTCGGAAAACAATGGTAATTAAAATTATTATGGATATTAATAGAGGATTTCCATAAAAACACGCTGTTGTGCAAAACTACGATCTCAAAAATACGCCAAATGACATAAAATAAGAAAATTTCAGTACAAAGCTAAAAAAAAAGGTAGGTTCTTTTTTTTTTCTTTTTTAGAAGATATTTGTTAAAAAATATTTCACCATGCAAGACGTCATTCTTCGTTTACAAATTCATTATTATTATATTAGATAATCGTGTTTTTTAAACATAGTGGATAAGGTTAACGTTAGATATTAAAGGAAGATAAAACAATTTAGGGAGTCCGGGCTAAAAGTATCTAAAAGTTATGGCTTATTTTTACGGAACTACCCATTAGAATTTAAAATATGTATATTTAAATAAAAATAGCATCTCACAAAGTTTTAATGTCAATAGACTTCGATGTGTGCAACTTTGATAACACGACAAACGTCTAAACGGTAATCCTGTTCTCCCCAAATGATTCGTAGCGTATCAGGAGTTATTAGACAAATTGCTTCTACGATACGTTTTTTCCACTCATCCACAGTTTCAGTTTTTTGTTTTGTTCAATGTTTTAAAATCTCGGAGGGATTTCCAATCCATGGAAATGAAGTCTTTTATGTTCTAATGGGTATTTTCGTTATAATAAGTCATAACTTTTAGATACTTATAGCCTGAACACCCTGTACATTACATTCCTAAAATAGAAAATTAATTTATATATTTAGAAGCTCCTTAATCGTAAACAATATTCTGTTATTATGTGTTCTGTTCTCTATACACATAAAAGTAAATCATTTTCACAGAAAAAATAAATTTTTTATAAAAGGCAGCCAGAGTTGAACGCATTTTCTTCTAAAGAAGCTAAATCTTCAAACTCTTGATTTGTACTGATTTTTTTTTTAAATTAATATGTGTCAAAAGGCGAATATTATGTTAATAGGTTGCTACATATGTTATTATCATACATTTCTTCACAGATATATTTCGTTAAGGCGAATTGCGCTTCTAACATGTCAAAAGAGAAAGTCTACATGGGATATAAAATAGCGTTCTTAAATTGTGTATCAAAACATTCATAACATCTTGCCAAACCATAGGAAGTAAACTTAGAAAATGAAGTTAAATATTACACACCCGCTATTATCCAATAAAAAAGAATCTTTGTAGCCTTTTCTAACACGTGACGTTTAGAAAAAAACATATATAATATTACGCTATTTTGTAAGATATAATATAAATTACCATGAAAGACCATGTAAACGAAAATGTTTTTATAGGTGGTTGAACCTACAAATAAAATATCTTGCAGACCTCTTTATAATAATGAGAATTTATAGCAATATTTTCTAAAAATGATTGGATGATTAATTAAAAGGATGCCTATTTGTATTGCATAACTAATCGTTTTTATATCGGTAAGCTTTACAGAAAAAAAATCCCAGACGGCTCGGTCTACAGGCGGAGGTAGATTTCGAAGTTAAGTAGTACCAATTTTTTTCAAATTCGCATCACGTTACAGATTCACCTGCTGAGGTCCATTATATTTCTAATATGACATAATATTAACTTTTTTAAAAAAATCGTCAAGCTATTTATTTCATTTTCATTTTCCACGTGAAAATCTTGCTATAGAAAAGTTATGACGTAACATTCACCCTTTTTTATAAATTCATCAAACTATTTATTTAATTTAAAAGCACATAAAAGACAGTCTGAATTCCATTTTGTTATTGTTATAGGTACACATATATTCAGACAGACTTTAACACGTTCACGCCGGTGCGGTTGGGTCACACTCGACTCTCTCAGAGCTTGCAAGTCTCCGGCCTTTTGGATACCAGTATTTTAATACAGAAAATGTTGTTTTATTTAATTAAAGCAATTGGGTGATTTAAAGGAACAACACTTTCTCTAAAATAACAGTGGTGTGGAAAAAGCCGGAGACTTGACAACTCTGAGACAGTCGAGTGTGACCCACCGAGCCGGCGTGAACGTGTTAAACACAATTAATTCAGTAAACCCAACTGGAGTGGAAAATTAGCCAGAATTCATATTTTGTTGCATTTTCATTCTTCATGTAGAAATCTTGCAATAGAAAAGTAATTGTTGTGATAAGAATTTTATTGTGATTTTTTAATTGCTGGCAAGTGCTACAAAGAAAAATGTTTAAATTTCCCGTAATTTTTCTGTAAGAGCGTGTTTTATTACATAATCATGTTAAGGCGTTTTTCAAAATTTTTAACCCTGCAATTTTCGCTCTTTTGTGCCGATTTTGCCCATTTACAATCCCTGTCGAGACATTAGCCATCTCAATGTTGGTGAGTTTGAAAACTATCCATGCATAATTACGACTTTTAACACATATACACACACATATAGATATACATCAAATATAATTAATAAGAATTATTGCATAACTGGTGCAAAAGCAGCTCATATTAAATGCAACAAAATGTATTTCATCATAAGATAAAGCATGCAAATACATATATATATATATATATATATATACTAGGGTGCTCGGCCCTTTACGAGCTACGCTCTCCTCAAAATATCAAATCATCCTCTCAAAATATCAAATTAATGTCTCGCGCAATTTTTTAATTTAAACTATTTTGCAATATTACTTTTTGTTCATTTTACGTAATAAGTGTAATGTGACGTAATTTTTCCTATTTAAGACTTCTAACGCATGTTAATGAATTTATTATTTTACAATATCCTTTCTCTTTTAAAATTCACGTGTAAATAGAGTTTTTATGAAGAAATTTTCAATAAGTTCCTGCTTTTCACACATAATTATTTAATTGAGGACGTCAAAACTCGCCTTATCAAAAATTAAAAAAATCGAGTTTTCTCTACCAATCTATTCTATTGGTAAACCTGCACAGAAAAAAACTCTATAATCTGTAAAAAAAATAATTTATCCTTTAATTTTGGGTTCTTAAAATATTGGTTTGGTTTCAAAACTCGCCTTATCCACTAGGGAGTTGGCAACAAAACTAGCTTTATCCCTCCGCATGCGTAAGACCAACGGACGACTAACTTATGAGTTACTATCACAGTAATTTTCCTTCGTTTCTCTGCGACCTGTAGCTATTTTCGTTTAAAGTTTTTACCTGTTCTATTCATACAAACTAATTAAATAAATTTTACAGCATGTCTTATGTATAATGGAGAGTGAATAAACTCTTGAATTTTGTGCGGGAAGGGGGGAAGAAGAGAAAAAGAAATACGAACACATGGGCTAGTAAAGAATACACTCAAAAGAAGATTAAAATGCAAGTTCAAAATGGAGAATCGCTTTCTATATTTCTTACTGTCAGAAGGTGTTAAAATATTTAATTTTTATTCTCATGTGTAAATCTGAGGCATTTCCGGTCCACGCAAAGTGCACTCACCAGAAAGAGAACCTCGAGTATTCAACTGTCTCAATACAAGATAAATGACGCTTCCACCAAGCTTTTTTTTTTCAAGCAAAGGCAAAATTGCATAAGTTAACTTTATTTTGAAGTTCACTTCTCAAACATCGCCTTCAAGAAACCGTCCAGGTTTCTTTCCTTCCATGAAAAGGAAAGAAAAGTAAAATTTTCGCCCTGAAAGTTTTTTTTAATGTGCTTCTCAGTTCGCTTTCAAAGGCATTACGATAATGTACTAACTATATAAAGACTAAGAACCATGGCCATCTTTAAATTTGTGGAAGTGTATTTCTGAAGATTCTTGGAATATCAAAATTAAGAGTGTAAAAGTTGTGCTAGAGGCATCTAAGAACTGAACTTTCTTTTTAAAAAGAAGGGGAGGGAGTTCCCGTGAAGAAAGAGAAACTTAAGGATGTCCACGGATTGTTAAAAAAAACATTTGGATGAAAACTGGTCAGAAATGGAGGTGCTCACTTTCTATAAAAATGTTATTTCTAAGGAACCATAACAGAAGGAGATGGTGTATATATATAATATTATATGTTATATACATTATATTATATTACATTCTTTAAAAAAGAAAGATATTTTAATTATAAGCTATTTATGATAAGTTTTATTTGCTTATTGATAAATTTGCTTTTTTATAAAAAAAAGTAATACTAAATTTTAATCATACTTATTGCTCTCGTAATGTTTATTTTTTAATCCATAATATTATCATCCGATGACCTAAAATGGAAACTATTAATTTCTTTCAGAAAGTATGATGACGATTGGCAACAAAGCTCTTCTTATCCATAAGTTGACAACAAAACTCTTCTTATCCGAAACTTTTTCCAATTAATTAATTAAATGAATTGAAGTAGATTTTCCAACTTAACACAATGATATCACAGAGCAACTAGCTATAAGTATACAAAAAATTGGAGGTATTCGATGACCGGGGTTGCAGTTACAAGTTTTTCGTGATTTCCCAAAATTTCATTTTTTGGATAACGCGAGTTTTGAAACACACGTCCTCAATTCTAATTTGAAAGTTTTTTTTTTCTGTTAATAATAGTCACGTGAAAAAAAAATTTAATTTGAAGCAAACATTACTATTTGCGCTGTTTATACAGTTGGCAACAGTTTAAATGAATACCATTTCCTAGAATAAGTAAAAAATATCTCTCGAAATGCTGAAAATTTGAATTTAAAATAGAAATAAAACCTCAAAAAATGATTTCAAAAATATATATTCTAAAAACACACTCAAAATATATATTAAACATTTAATTGCTAAAAAGGACCTCAAACGTTAATAAAATACATTAAAAGATCTTAATAATTTGACATGTTTCGATTGAATTTACCCAATCATCATCAGAAGAACAAATAAACACAAAGATGGAAAATGACAATAAACTATTACAAATGAAATTTAAAAATAAATAAATAAAAATCACGCGCGTAATACTTTAACATGTTTCACGTTGCCCTATTTTATTTTCAAATTATCTAACAATTCAATCCAAATATTTGGGATTTGAAATGACAAGGAATGATTGCAGACCATTGAGTTTCTGACGTAAATTTCAATAGATTCTCTAATAAAAAGTTGCAAATAAAAATCTGACCTATAAATTAATCTACTTTCATTAAACAAAATATTTATGTTTTCTATTTTATTTAGCCTAGATAATGCGGTTTTTACCTCTATTAAATTTTATGTCTGCAATGTGCTCTTTACATCTCACTTGGAATTTTCTCTGAGTCATGCCAATATAATAATTTCTATAACCACCTTCTTTAAGAAAAGGAATGATATAAACACCGGAAAGGTCAAATTTATCAATAGGGTCAATTCTAGTGGTTAAAATTGATTTTAATTTAGGAGGGGGTCTAGCAATTAAATTTACATCAAACTTTTTAAGTTGAGTTTTAGCGGATTCAAAGAAATTTGGATAATAATTTATAACCACCCTTTTCATGTTATTTTCTCTGTCGGTTTTGTTCTCAAAAACTGCATCGCTCCTTTTGTTAATAAACTTTTTAATTAATTTATTAACTATTTTAACATGATATCCGTTGTTAATAGGTATTGTTTTAATTTTATCTAATTCATCATTTAAATATTCAGGGGAAAAAATTCTAAAAGCTCTGTTAATAAGGAATCTAAAGGTAGATAATTTATAAGAATATGGAGTGCAAGCATCAAAAGGTATAACATGTAAGTTAGTTATTGGCTTACGATATATTGAACGAATTAGTTTATTATTTTCTCTTTCTAATTCAACATCTAAAAAAGGTAATTTCTTATCGGTTTCAAGTTCAAAAGTAAATTTAATCTTATTATCTAAATCATTTAACTGTTGAATAAAAACTAACAATTTATCAACTTCTCCCTGCCAAACAATAAAAATATCATCTACATAACGTAGCCATACTAAAGGTAATACTTTAAAAGTACTGAAAATTTTTGATTCAAGGGGGCGTAATTTGAATTCTGCTAGGAGGCCTGAAATTGGAGATCCCATTGGGGCACCGTCTGATTGTTGATAAATTATATTGTTAAAAATAAAATAATTACTATTAATTATTAGGTTTAGGCCACTTTTTAAAGTGTTTTTCATTGGTATGTCAAAATCTTCTCTATACTCAATGAACTGTTCGATGGTTTGAGCTACTTCTGAAGTATCTATCGATGGATATAATGACACAATGTCTAAGCTTGCTAAAATGCAATCATCTGTAATGTCGATTTTCTCTAATCTTCCGATGAAGTCAATACTGGAATCAACCGTGAAAGTGGAGGGAGGCAATAACTGTTTCAGTAATGGAACGAATGCACGCTCTAAGTAATATGTTGGGCCTTGACATTTAGTGACAATCGGGCGAAGAGGATAATCTTGTTTATGGTCCTTCAATCTGCCAACTAATCTTGGAATAACTGCAACTTTATTTAACTTGAGGTTAACTTTCATAAAAACTGGCCATTTACCTTTCTCTGTTATTTCTTTCGTTTTCGCACATATTTTATTTAGTGGATTATGTTTTACTGCTATACATTCCATCTTATCAGTACAATCCTGCATTTTACTAATATAGTCTTCTCTATTGAGGACAGCAAGGCGATTAGATTTATCAGTCAAAATAACAGCAATATCATTATATGATTGTAACCGTTTAATGGTATTAGATTGTTTTTTTATTTACAGATTTACTTATTCTATTGACAGAATTATTGGCTTGTTTATTGAATTTAGTGAATCTATTAAACAGCAAACTTCGGATTTCTTCTTTGTGGTTTGTAGGTGCAGATTGTACAATATTTTCACATTCTGCAATCATTTCTTTAGCATCTGGGCGCCTTTCAAACATGAATTTCGGGCCAAGTTGTAAGATATTATCTTCATACTTATTGAAACGATGATCCGATAAAGAAACGAAATAAAGAAAGAGTTGAATACGTTAATTAAGCCCAGATGCTAAAGAAATGATTACAGAATGTGAAAATATTGTACAATCTGCACCTACAAACCACAAAGAAGAAATACGAAGTTTGCTGTTTAATAGATTCACTAAATTCAATAAACAAGCCAATAATTCTGTCAATAGAATAAGTAAATCTGTAAATAAAAAAACAATCTGATACCATTAAACGGTTACAATCATATAATGATATTGCTATTATTTTGACTGATAAATCTAATCGCCTTGCTGTCCTCAATAGAGAAGACTATATTAGTAAAATGCAGGATTGTACTGATAAGATGGAATGTATAGCAGTAAAACATAATCCACTAAATAAAATATGTGCGAAAACGAAAGAAATAATAGAGAAAGGTAAATGGCCAGTTTTTATGAAAGTTAACCTCAAGTTAAATAAAGTTGCAGTTATTCCAAGATTAGTTGGCAGATTGAAGGACCATAAACAAGATTATCCTCTTCGCCCGATTGTCACTAAATGTCAAGGCCCAACATATTACTTAGAGCGTGCATTCGTTCCATTACTGAAACAGTTATTGCCTCCCTCCACTTTCACGGTTGATTCCAGTATTGACTTCATCGGAAGATTAGAGAAAATCGACATTACAGATGATTGCATTTTAGCAAGCTTAGACATTGTGTCATTATATCCATCGATAGATACTTCAGAAGTAGCTCAAACCATCGAACAGTTCATTGACAATAGAGAAGATTTTGACATACCAATGAAAAACACTTTAAAAAGTGGCCTAAACCTAATAATTAATAGTAATTATTTTATTTTTAACAATATAATTTATCAACAATCAGACGGTGCCCCAATGGGATCTCCAATTTCAGGCCTCCTAGCAGAATTCAAATTACGCCCCCTTGAATCAAAAATTTTCAGTACTTTTAAAGTATTACCTTTAGTATGGCTACGTTATGTAGATGATATTTTTATAGTTTGGCAGGGAGAAGTTGATAAATTGTTAGTTTTTATTCAACAGTTAAATGATTTAGATAATAAGATTAAATTTATTTTTGAACTTGAAACCGATAAGAAATTACCTTTTTTAGATGTTGAATTAGAAAGAGAAAATAATAAACTAATTCGTTCAATATATCGTAAGCCAATAACTAACTTAAATGTTATACCTTTTGATGCTTGCACTCAATATTCTTATAAATTATCTACCTTTAGATTCCTTATTAACAGAGCTTTTAGAATTTGTTCCCCTGAATATTTAAATGATGAATTAGATAAAATTAAAACAATAGCTATTAACAACGGATATCATGTTAAAATAGTTAATAAATTAATTAAAAAGTTTATTAATAAAAGGAGCGATGCAGTTTTTGAGAATAAAACCGACAGAGAAAATAACATGAAAAAGGTGGTTATAAATTATTATCCAAATTTCTTTGAATCCGCTAAAACTCAACTTAAAAAGTTTGATGTAAATTTAATTGCTAGACCCCCTCCTAAATTAAAATCAATTTTAACCACTAGAATTGACCCTATTGATAAATTTGACCTTTCCGGTGTTTATATCATTCCTTTTCTTAAAGAAGGTGGTTATAGGAATTGTTATATTGGCATGACTCAGAGAAAATTCCAAGTGAAATGTAAAGAGCACATTGCAGACATAAGATTTAATAGAGGTAAAACCGCATTATCTAGGCTAAATAAAATAGAAAACATAAATATTTTGTTTAATGAAAGTAGATTAATTTATAGGTCAGATTTTTATTAGAGAATCTATTGAAATTTACGTCAGAAACTCAATGGTCTGCAATGATTCCTTGTCATTTCAAATCCCAAATATTTGGATTGAATTGTTAGATAATTTGAAAATAAAATAGGGCAACGTGAAACATGTTAAAATATTACGCGCGTGATTTTTATTTATTTATTTTTAAATTTCATTTGTAATAGTTTATTGTCATTTTCCATCTTTGTGTTTATTTGTTCTTCTGATGATGATTGAGTAAATTCAATCGAAATATGTCAAATTATTAAGATCTTTTAATGTATTTTATTAACGTTTGACGTCCTTTTTAGCAATTAAATGTTTAATATATATTTTGAGTGTGTTTTTAGAATATATATTTTTGAAATATTTTTAATGGACGTATAAGAGAACTTCTGCTTATAATTTAATATCTCAAAAAATGAGTCAAATTAAAAAAGTTAATGCAGTCTGCACACCGGAAAATACTAACGTATAAAATGATCTAAAAATGAATTAATACCCATATATAGTTTTTACTCCTATAAAACTTTTTTAATGGAAGGATTTTGTCCAAATTTAGCATTAAATATCTTTTAAAATAATTATACGATTTGAAAACTGTGTGCATCAGCGTGTTTATCAAACATTTCTCTATAACACCGCCGATTTTCATATTTTTGTATGCAGTATTTTTCTTAATATTAACGTAGAAAGACTTCCGGTCATAAAAAATTCAAAACCGACGGCGGCGGTGACAGCGTAAGTTACTTTTTTTTAGAATAGGTAGATATATAAACATTTTATGTGGGGGTGGTGGTTTTGTGTCCGTGGGGTCCAATAATGAAAAGTTTTGAAGGGATTTTTCAAAAGTCGCACCATGGTAACGACTACATTGAGTAGTATTTCTTATGAAATCTACCAAAATGTCGCGTTGAACGTTAACCCATTTCATGGAACTACAAAGAAGCAGCAACAGAGATCCTTAACCATGCCGCTCTGTAAGAGGGCACAATTTTTGAAGAGGTGTTGATCTCCGTGTCCCCTTTCTTCTACTTTATAAATAGAAAAAAAATGATAGAAGTCCTCTAACCTTTTGACCGATTTGAAGTGAAAGATTTAACTTAAATAAAAAAAAATTATTTTCTCAATACTTACAGGAACGCGATACATAAAGCATAAACGTGTATTTACATGTTGAAAATACATACATAATTAACTTAAGATTTGAGATCTAAGCAGGAAGGATATAATTAAAATAATATAAATCAGAAATCTTCAAATTCATATTGGTAGATGCAGATAGTTTTCACATTAGTAATAAATTCCTTTTGAAAATAGAAAATTCCACTACTTATGGGAGCTTGAAATTTTAAATATCTTTATCATGAATAATAATAAGAAAGGATCTAAAATGCTACTTTATCAGTTTTCAGCTTTTTAATGAATTTCTAAATTTTGAAAATTGTAGAGTTTCTGAAATATATTTTTTTAATTATTAAAGTGACAGGTATACTATTTTGTAAATATGAGAGCTAGAAATTGCGTAAGAAATTACTAGGGATAAAGAGCTCTTCCCACCCTCCCGCTACCAGATTACCGCCTTGAATCTGCAAAATATGGCTCACTTGATTTTTCCAATCTGCGAATCAGAAACAAATGAAATTATTACCTTTCTCCATAATATGGCAATATGTCATCAAGAAATAATTCTATTTCATGTTTGAATTCTGATCAAAGCATGGTTGCCCAAAGTTTGCCAGATTTCACTTCAAACAGAGGTCCCAGTTTAGACGGAGTTTTCAAACAATAACTGTAGCCATAGTATGGTTCAAAATTTTAATTGTTAATTTTTTACTATTTTACCTGTTCATAGTTCAAACGGAACAACACATGTCAGAACAAGATTCCACTCCCGTTGTAGTGGTAAATATTTTAATCATGTTATGTGAAATATTGAATCACTATTTAACAGTGTATGTCTCACTGAACTAAATGTAATACGATTTAAACAAATTCCTTAAAATGAACACCTCGAACTAATTGTCTCGCATATTTCATTATTATAAAATTCAGAATAAGAATATAAATACATTTTCATACAGTTAAACATTTTGAACTTATGCTTCTTACATAACACTTGTACTTACATCTATTATGAAATAGATATAAATTTGTATAATTTATGTATATTGATGTTTAATTCTGAAAAGAAAATGCAGCAGTTTTTAAATGGAGAATTTCTCTAAAAATGCTTTGTTGTAAATATTATTTCACTAATTAATAATTTGATCAAAGCAACTTTTTGAAAGTGACTATCATTTATATACAACTTTTTTTTTGGCAAAAAATATCCTTTTTTTCGTGAATGAAAATTTCTACGGAAGAAAATTTAATGTAAACACTTTGATTAATGAATCAGAGTAGTGTTTGGTGACGCAGCCTTCAAAAACACATTAATACTTTCTTTTAAATGTTATTACAAAAGACACTTGTATAAATATTACAATCAACATAAAAGACAATTCTAAATTAATACAAAAATATTGTCTTTATAATTTCAGATTGTAATGAATTGCATACACATAATTAAATAAAATTAAGTATTCGTTTAGATATATGGAATCATCTTATATGTCATTCCTACATTATAAATAATAAAATACTATTTTAAAGCAATAAACATTTTTATTTATACGTCTTAACATAACTTGCAGAAACATAATTTCCAATTGCACTTGCAATGTTAATGATTTCTAACTGAGTCAAAAATATCAAGTGTGCATTTCATTTTATCTAGAAAGTATTTCACCGAAGTTTATAAGTTTGTTTCTCGTACTTCATTTTAGATGTTGTTATTCCAATATCACCTAATTAATGAAAGTATTTTTAGTTTAATATTAGCCGACTGGCTTGATTGAGACTCATTAAGAAAGACAATTATTTTTTTTTATCTGCGTAGCAGATGCTGCTGAATAAATTAATATCCATACAATATCCTTATAATTTAACAATGTAATGAACTGACGCAAACGCATATTGAAACTTAACTATTCGTTCCGATATCTGAAATCTTTTTCATTTGGTTAAGAATTTTTTTACATGATTTAATTTTTTAATCAGTAGGATTTAGATAAATAATGAAGTTTAATTACCTATCAAATTAACTGAAATTAATTTTCTTTGACTAAGATTTAAACTGTTGATCTTCATAATATTGTTCACCATATGTTAATTCTGAAAGGTTACCTGGGCGAATTGTGTTGACCAGTGTCGTTTACGATAGCCCAGTTGGTGGACCACTGTCGATGAGCAAGAAGTCCTGTGTTCGATTCCTGTCCTGGCCTTTTTTTGTCTTATTGGAAAATTTCAACTTTTTCATTGTAATTTTTTTTTTACAAACCTTAATAATGGTGACCGGGAGGGATACTATGCTCTACAGACTAGATCCTGGTCTGAGCAGTCCATCTTAGGCTATCAAATCAAATCAAATGAAACTCATGTGATTTATTTATCAGTCAGTTTGTGTGAGATAAAATAATATTTTTCAATCAGAATGATTTTATTTATCAATTTGTATTATTTAGATAAAATAGTAAAGTATAATTACGTATCCATTGTTAAATGGACTTCGTTTACCTAGGATTTAAATGTTGAACTTGAAAACAATGTAAACCGCTCGTTCATACTCAAAGTCTGTCTGAATGACATGCGTTAGCCTGAGTCGGTTACTATAACTCACTGGATAAAAATTCGACACGTTAAACCTGAGGTCCTGTGTTCGAAGAATCGCCTGGGCACTTTTTCTCTTGGAACCTTTCATCACGTATTACTTTCTTATCAATCGGTATGGTGAAATTAAGCATAATTATCCCATTTAGCCTAATTAAGCCCACATATTCCATCGTTAATGATGTTCTTTTACCTGCAGTTTAATGTGAAATCATATTACGGTTATTTCTTACGTTAGAAACCATATATTATTTCCTTCAAAACGATACATACTATTACTTGGATAATAGTAATTATGTACTTCTAAAAATAGTTTTGAGAAACATATTTTCTAAGTGCTCTTGCAGCTTTAATAACTTCTAACTGAGACGAATATAACAAAGACGCCATTTTGCTTCATCTGCGGAGTATTAGGTGGATCTTTATATGTAAGCTTCTATAGCGAATAGTGAGATACGGATTCTGTAAATAATTAAATGTGTAGGATAACCGAAATTAATTCCTGAAATTGCTTCTTAGAAAATAAACTTGAAAATAGAATTGATAGAAACTATTCATAGAAAAGTTAAATCTAAGAAACATTTCTTAATTATATTAGATATTGGTGTCTAATTGATGTTCTTTTAATCAAATATATCACTTGTAGAGATAATAAAAAGAAAATACAAAGAGAGTGGCAATTTCAAAAATAATAATTAAACTCTGCTACCAATTTTCAAAAGGTACTTAAAAGGATTTTCATAACTTTCAAATTTATAATTTCTTTATATATTAAATGCAATTTTAAAAACAATTATTTGGACTTTGTCTTATTTTAAGCTTTTTAATTTCACAACAAAATGTTTCTTATATTAAGACACTTAATATTCTTTATTTAACTGAGATAAAATGTACCTTTATTTTATTTTTAACCACTGGAGATTTTTTATTAAAAGCTCATTTTTATTTTTAACTTAAATTTTAGCATGATTAAAGTGCCTTATCTGAGTGCAGGGAATAATTTATAAAGAAAGAGCAATTTTAATTTAATCCTAAAGAGAAAAATATAAAAAACAAACTTTGGATAACTTAATGCAGAAGCAGTGTTGAATTTTGCTTAAAATGTTGCAGGTTCTTCATTAATAAAAAATCTTTTAAGCTAAATTTCCAAGGGAAATCCTTTTCTTAAAAGGTAAGCTAAGAAAATTTTCAAAATTTAAAAAAGAATTCAAAATTTAAAAGCCCAAATTTTCCACAAAACATTAGAAAGACCGAGATTCGAAATTCTTCATTTTAATAAACAAGCAAAATTCCATTACTGGCGCATTGTAAAATGTTGAGATGTAGTTTTAAAAATATCTTTTGGGGAAAATCAGATTAACTTCTGTCACTCTAAGGGTTTAGTTTGAGAAAAATTATATCAGGGAAAGCCAGTAATTAGGTCACAAACCGATATGAGAGGTCGGAAATTAGTAGTAAATTTATTCCGAATATGCCAATAGGTGGCAGCACTGTCCTGCTGTAAGATGTCAATCTAGAATTTATTAGATAACAGTTGTACGAGATGAACAAGGGCGTCCAAAAATCAAAGCGATATGAGTAAGCGTACAAACTTAATACTGGAATCGGATGTAAATTAACACAGTTGCGCCATCTTGTGGACGGGGTGATAATCTACATACGCGGGCTTTTAGTGTGACGTCATACATGACAGTCTACCATCTACCATCTGCGCATATTTTCTAAATCTTTAGTCACCTCATGGAAACTGAATTTTGTTTACCACATTTATTGCAAAATAACGGCGTAGCAAGAGGGGCGCCCAGATGCACTCTACACCACGAAGTTTTCTTCGCCTTATCAGAGACATTTCAGTTATTAATCAAGGTGAAAAAAACTTTACAATTTTAGTGGTGTGAAGTAAGAAAATTGTTCGGCATCTTTCTGTAGTTTAAACCCGTCCGCTACCTGGCGTGCGACCTTGATTGATGTGACCTCACCTTTAATCTTGCGGTTACCTCTCCCATTTAAGATAGGACGCTTACTTATATCACTTTGTCCAAAAGCTGTTGGCGAAAAACGAACTGGTCGTTCTGTTGAGATTACGACAGAAGAAACATTGCAGATGGTTGAAGAAATGGTTAGTTCTGACAGGAGAACAACAATAGCAACTGCAACAGAGTGTTCACATAGTTTAGCCTACAGCCGACTAATGCAGATGTTGAATGTGAGGTACACAGATGGCTTAGAATGCAGTCCAAAGACTTTTATGCAGCAGGTATTATAAAACTCATAAAAAGATGGAAGAAATGTATCAATGTAAATGACGATTATATAGAGAAATAAATATGCCTTTTCAGTATGTATCTTGGTTTCCCTTTTTTTATTGGCTTTTCTGACCTTCTTACTGACTTGCCCTCGTATTTTAGCTTATAGTAACCACAAGACATTTATTCCTGAAATTTTGAAAATTTATTTGCTGTGTATTTTAAAACCGTTTTGTTTATGATTTTGAATTTTTATTTTCTCTATAGACAGTCGTTGACACTTTAAGGAAACGATATTTACAACTAATTTCTAAGCGTAATTGATATATTTTTTTCAAATTTTGACTCAATTAGATATTCTTTACTCTTGACTATAGCTCTGAAAAAAAAAAAATTACAGGTACCTAGAAGAATTTTTCTTTGTATTGTCATGCCAACATTTTTCCGTAACTATTTGGTTACTTTCCGAAGTATTATGAATTTTTTTAGATTATTTTTTCTAACGCTCGCTTTTACGGGAACATAATTAATGATAAATAGAAAATTGTAATACCACAGTATGAACTATGGCTTGATTTAAGAGGCAATAACAAAAAAAAAAGTGCTATTTGTTTAATCAGTAAAAGGAAGAAAGAAACACAAAGCAATTGTTTTATGAATATAAAGGAAAATTTCTGAAGAGATTCATTCTGCTGGATCTCAATGTTAAATTAAATTGAATTCCCAAAAGTATTAAGTAAAGTTCAAATAAATTCACACTATTGTCAACAAAATACTTTAGAATGCATTTTTCGTCGAAGAAAGTCCATTCTTAACGTGTAAAGTACATTAATATTTTATAGTTTCATATTAGAGACATTTTTCAGTCACACTTCCAAATCAACTACCTCATATCTAAGAATAAGTACCACAAACTAGAATAAATTGTGTTACATCAAAAACAAGTAGAAAATTGCACGTCAAACAGGACAAATGAGGTGTGTTCGTACATTAACTATTTTTATAAATATTCAGATCTTGCTGCAATACTTGTTGCATTCTTATGCAAAAAAGCATGAATACAAAATTTATTATGATTATATATATTAAATTTAGTAATACGAATATAATAGAACTCCATTTCAAATATGACATAACACCATGACAATCTAAAATCATTACCTATCATGAGATATCATTGAATTAATTATGATAGGTTTTAACTGAATGAAGAAAACATTTATTAATATCTTTTTAAGTTTTGATTCGATTTTAATAAAATTTGAAATGACCGACAATGAACGTTTAAGAAACGTTTCAGCCAGAGGTATATTAGAGATATGGGATACCCGGTATACTTGAACTTTCGTAAAAAACGCAAAAAATATGCACTAAACATAACGCTGTAAATCCTTACTGCAAAGTGCGAACGAAATCTTGTATGTAGTAAATGCAATTTAAGTAGTAATTATTTTTTATGTTTCTTATTTTAAACCCCTAATGTAACAAGGGAATTTTTTGTGTTCATTAAGACAATTATAAATGCCTTTAGCGGAGTTAAAACATACATTTTGTTTTTTTCAATGTTAACGCCTAGAGAATTTTTATTATTTGAAATCCATTTTTACTTTATCTTAAATTTCCGCATCGTTTAAGTAGCTTTTACCCTAGCAGGGGAAAAATTTGCTTTCAGAAAATTTTTATTTTAGTTTGAAACGGAAAAAAGTATAAAAAACAAAATTTGAAAAATTCAATGTAAAGGTTGTAAAAGTATCAGGGGAATTTCATTAAAAATGAAAGAATTTCTAAATTAAAGTGTTCGAATGAGATAGTTTAATTTAAAAGATATTATGCGAAGAAAATGTGGAAGATAAACACAATATTTAATATTTAAATTATAATATTAAAATGAAAAAAATCTTTTCCATTAAACATCTTAAAAGGAATGTCTGAAATTCTGCGCTTTAATGAACCGGCTAAACAATATATTTTTAGCGTAGGGAAGCATTGAGTTTTAGTTTTAAAATTCGCGTTTATAAAAAATAAGTTCCATGGTTGGATGCAGTAATAGGTTAGAGTATCCAACAGTTTTTTGTACGAAATTGTCCGAATTAACATAATTTCGAATTTTGTTTCTATAGAAACAAAAAAAAATGTTTTAAAATATTTTTTTGTCAAAGAATGTAAATTCGCATTTTAAAATTTGCATAAAAATAAATATATTTTTTGGTGAAAAAATTTATAAATGAAGTATCTTTTCAGTTAATATAACATCAAAGCATTTTGAATAATAAAAGAAGAAAATAATAGTAATCTGGATAATATTTTCTATCCCAAAAATAGTTTTTTTTTGCTTTACACATGTGTCTGAAAATTATTTGTAGAAAAGTTTATGGACAATAAAACCCATATAGACAATTGTAAAAATTACGTACACACAAGCGTTTAAAATATGTTATCGTAACTGAATTGGTTGTCATATTTCTTTTCTTTCGGGAAAGAAAAATGATTTTAGAACATGAAAAATTAAAGCATCTGTTACCGGAAAACTATTAATTTTATTCTTGGTACCTTTTCAATATATACCTATCCTATATTAAGGTAAATGGGTGGTTTGGAGACAGTTATCCCCGTACATATACACATACACACAGGCTGACACCAAAACCTATTCGCCACTACGGTGTGCATTCATTTGACGCTTTGGTGATAACAAATAGAATTTAACGAAATGTGTTTCAGACTTTATTTCCTTTGAATGAAACGCACATCCCCAAAATCAGCGGCGTTAGCCGCTGCATCGATCTCAGCATGTAGTTCAGAATATATACATAGTCCAAAATAAAATTATTATATTCTTGAAGCTATGTTCTTCGTCATCGCGTTTCACACATTCCAATGTAAGCATTGTTTCATATATACATTGTAAAAAAAAAAACACTGTAGATTTGCCAGAACAAACTCGATCACATTAAATGTGCTGCATCCTTCTTTGGTTTCCTGCCTATATTAACATGGAAAATACAGTAGTTGCGTAAAACAACAGCACAATGTGCTGGCAATTTGGACGCATTTTTTTTACAACACAAACAGCTGGCGTCCAAATTGCCAGCACATTGTGCTGTTAATTTTACGCAACTACTGTATTTTCCAACTTAATATAGACAGGAAACCAAAGAAAGATACAGCACATTCACTGTAATCGAGTTTGTCAGCGAGATGAAGAGTACTTTGTACTGTAAAAATGTCGTTTTTTACAGTGTATGTTACTTTCATTATTATTTAAATTGTAATTTGAAATCCGCATTGGAATGGATTGAAACGTCTTGTACGTTGGGCGGTATGAATTGCGAATGTAATTTCCAATACATAATTTGTTTTTCTTTAATGAAAGCTACCATCCCTCAAAGTTTGTATCTACTTTTTTAGATATACTGTTTAAAAAGTAACATTTAAAAAAAAAAGAAAGAAAAAAATTAAATACATATTAAAATATAGAAAAAATTACTAATGATTTAACTTAAACAACACATTCAATCGTTAATGTTTACTAATTTGCAATATAGTTTAGGTCATCATCATTTATAAAAATATAAACCGGTGAACATAGATAAAATAGACAAGAATTTTCAAAAACACATAATGCACAAACAATAAATTATTTATATGTCTATCACAAAGAAATGTTAGAACTTTATCGCTGTAGTCTTTTCTGCTTTATCTGAGACATGAAGTAAATACTATTTTCAATTTAAAATTTCATATCTACATTGTTGCCATCTTGGAGCATTGTTATTGCTTTATAAAAAAAAATCTCTAAAGCTTTATAAACGCTATTACTCTTGACAGATCAACAAGAAACAACCAAATCCTTTTTTATCAGTAGTCTGTTTTATGTTTTAGGTATTAGTTATAACATTAAAAAAAGTCTCATGTGAGTTACATTCTGAGAAACGTATCTTAAGCTATAAAAATTTGTTTAAAAGTTCCGTTTTAGTTTCTGATTTAACGCAAAAAAAGATTATTTTTACATAAATTTTCTGTTCTGCGATATTTCATAACAATCTATTTTGAAAATAATACTTTCGATTTCTAAAATGAAAAATGAAGTATCTTGAGGGCAGAGACTCCCTCGGCAGCTTATTCAATGTGCATCTTGTATATAAGTGACGACGAAATTGTATTAGCTAATTTTATGTAAAAGTACAATACCTAGTTTGCAGAAGTAATAATAATAAATACTCGCGATTCTTTTTCCATGTTTTTTCGTCGATATATACGTATATATTTTTTAATCAGTTTCTTAATTTGTTCCATATAACAGTTATCTTTTGACTATGCATATTTTCTGGTTCAATAGCACGACTCTTAGCATATATATCCTTGCACCATTCCGATTATGACGAGTGTTTTCTGTGGACCTACATTTAATCTGTTTCGTCTTTGAGCCTTGGAAAAAGCAAAGTACAGACCCAGCAAAAAAAATCTTGACACTCAACCATCAATCCTAATCTTCAGAAGTTTTATTAACCATTTGGAAAAATGGTTATTGTCCTCGGTCAGGGTAGGAAATCAAAAACATATCTGAAGCGTTTTATTAGTTGAATCCCGCATTTTATTCGTGTTCTGATTGGTCTATACAGTAATCTGTATTTTCCCTTTACTTTCAACAGAGATGGGTACTTCTGTTCCAACTATGACAAAAAAGTAATAAAAACTACAAAAAAAAATTAATAACTCAGAAACAAATTGAGATACAGCTTTCAAACAAATTTCATTTAAAAGTACATTTTTTTCTCTATACGACGATGTAAAAATTAACATTGTGGGATGTTTAGAAGTTTGAAAATGAGATTTCATTTAAAATTGGTCCAGGATTATTAATGTTTAATCCATGGCGTACGTAATGTATGACCAGCTCCGTAGAAGTTTAAAAATTTACTGTACCGAAAATTGTAAAACTGAAATTTCTTTTAAAATTTGTTCATGATGGGTCCAGGAATGTTAATGTTTAATCCATGGCGTAAGTAATATATGATCAACTCTGTGCGATTTTTTATGTCTGAAATTTTAGTCTTTGAAAAAATCCTTTTCCAAATGGTCGTTGTAATTTGTTAAATTGCTTTCTTTAATTTTTCCTACTTTAATTAGAAGAGGTAGACGAGAGTTTCCATCACGCGTTGGTCAGGTGGAGTAGTGGTCCTAGGAGATTGGGATAACTCAGAGATATCCTTTTATAGTTCTGGTAGTGATTTGAAAAGAGGGCTTTTTTAATTTTTCACTGTAGAGTCAAAAAATGTATTTTGCAGAACGACAGCAATGAATTCGAAGGTCTGGCCTTGTTCTTAGTTTTTGGTTGTTGCAATCACTGTCCTTACAGGATATTAATTTTTTTGCATCGAGCATCAAGTATACCTTTACTGGAATCGAGTGTGATTTACATAGTTGCAGATGTTTTAGTCTATCAAGAATATATTTTTAGACAGTTTTTCGATTTTAGAGCACAAAAATACGTATTGTCAAAGTGCGGTTGTTTTATTTCCCTTTCTTTGTATTTTCTCATATAATTTCATTTTAATATTGTTACAAACTTGTCCACGAGCAATAAAATTGGGACTCTCATGGCTGTCAATTGTTTGAACGCTGTGTAGCCTATCTCTTTAAGACCTGGCATACACAATTGTGTAGGTGAACCTGAAGGAAAAAACATTTTCCTCTTTTTGCGCAATTTAATTTCGAGACTTCAAACATAGAATTGCACGAATCATCTCTTTGTATAATCTGACATCGTGCATTTATGGAAATATTTTTTACCAAGTATGATCCTATTAATTAGGATAAACAATCTAAAATTTTCATGTCAGCAAAAAATCTTCAGCTCTTACCGTGATAAATGAAGTCACGGTAAAAGATAAAGTTAAATTTTACCCTTTTTGTGGTATTCTTAAGCAAATGGAAGCATTTTAACAACAATGGGACCAATTCTACTTGAAATTAGACATTTCAAGATCAATTCGTCAGTGCAAGCAGCAGTCACAAAAATATTTGCACTTAATTAGATAACACACGAGCTCTTAATGAAAATGAATAAGTTAAATAAGAACAAACTTTGGCATATTGCATAATTGTTATTTACCCGACTACGCGTTCGCATTTAGTTATCTTCTATAACTCGTACACATGCGATGCTACGACATTTGTTCTTTTAAATGTTGATCATCCTCATTTCGGTTGCAATTGCTGCGCGCTAAAATGTACGGTGTTGCATATCACGTATACAATCAATGCCTTCCTTGTTTATTTCAGCAATTACCTTTACATCTAATGCTTCTTGGGATTGTAATTAATTAAGAGAATTGAACTTATCAATAACACTTTTGCATTTCCCCCGTATTGTCATAAAATCCGTATAGTTTTCTATTACATATGCCAAGGAAAACCTGCATTCTTATTTATGAAGTTGGGAGATTTTAATATGATTGCTTCTAAGTAAAATCTTTTAATTCTAATTGTCATTATAAAGATTTATAATGCGAATGGACAGGGCTCCTGAATGTGAAATGCATCTAAATAATATAACAAGTAATATAAAAATTTTGTTTTTAAAGTCAATTTCAACTTAGGCCATCAAAGAAAAATTTAATGTAACCCCTTAAGCTAATATTAGTTTTTGTTGCATTAAAATATCTCAATTTGTTGATTTTCTATAAGCAAGTAGGTTTACAATTGAACTCTGTGGGAATTTTGAGAAATATTAGAGATATCACCAAGTTGGCATCCTTTTGGCGACTCATTTTGGCCGCCAAATTTGGCGATATATCGCCAAGTTGGCGACAAACTTGGTAGTATTTGGCGACAGAACAGGTTCCCCCTATGGTAACCCCTTATTGAAAATGCTTTCATTGATCTTCAATAACCAATGGCCGCCATTTTGTTTCCCATGCAAAAGTAAAATTAATTAATTAAAATTTAATTAATTAATTAATATTTGAAAAAACTGAATTAACATCAATTGTCATCCAGTGCAAGTTTAAAAAAGTTTATTTCAAATTGATAGGATGAATAATGGGTATTTTATTAACGATTGAAAATTTGAACAAGATAAATATATAAATAAATATAGGGAGAGAGTGAGCTAATAGTAGGAATTGAAAAAAGAACTCGTATCATTTATAAAAAAAATAACTTATCGAAAAACATGTTTTAATTAATAATATTTATATAAATCTGCCACGGGAATTTTTTTTTATTCACACTAGTTTTATATTTTGAAATGTTTGATTTTAAGTAATTATGTATGAAAGTCAATGTCACCCAATCTAAAGATTGCTAAAAGTGATAAATAATACTCTTAAAAGTTTGTATAAATACTTTTATTTAGATTGACATTTGTTTCATCGATCAAACGCCACATAATTAAAATATTCATAAGGCACAAATAATTGCACAAAAATTACTTTTAGGTGCATCAATATAATATAAAGATATTTAAAATACAAATTTAAAATATCTCAAAATACATCAGAAAAACCTAGAACGTTTTCAATCATTACAAGGCCGTCTTCAGTGGGATTTATATGTTGTTATTATTTTCTTTGCGCTTATACGAGAATTGTCCAGAAGAAAACATTGTAATTTAAATTTAAATGTTGTACTTCAGATGAGATACCACATAACGTTATTCAAATTTTCAATAAAACGAGCTTTCATCTACACTGCACAAAAAAATTAGTCGAGCAAGAAAAGAAGTGGAGATAAATGTGAAAGACAGCCATATATGGTCATAAAATGGATAGTACACGTGTATTAATGCGCAATACAGAAAAAAAAACGCAAAAAAATGTAAGGGAGCTTTTATTCTTTCAAAAGATGAAAAGAACATGAAAAGATGGTTTAGAGCAATAATTTGGTTTCATGTAAATTATTAAAAAAGTATTGTTTAGAAATAATGCTAGATTTTATTATGGTGTGTGGTCTCCTCGAATAGCTAAGACTGTTGCACACCTGTTTTCCATGGATGCAAAGAGGTTATCGATAAGGCTTTGGGAAATACTCTTCTACTGCTCAAGAATTGCAATTTGCAAGTCCCGGACAGTAAAAGGACGCCTCGGTCTCGCAGTCATGCGAGACCGCAGCACAATGCTCGCAGTAACATGCTCGATCTGATTTTGGTGAGGAGAGAATGCTGGTCATTCCATACGCTGTATTGTTTTAGCTTCAAACATGTTTTCCACAAGACGAACTGTATGAAGTCTGGCATTACCATGCATGGAAAAAAGAAATCACTAAATGCTGCAACATAAAATACGACATGAGGTCTCAGTATATCGCCTGTATAACTTCGGACCGTCAAAGTGTCATTCCGAATTATATGCAGGCCCGCACGCCCACCTATGCTGATTCCAGCCAATAGCATCAACCCACATCGTCTGTAATGTGATCTTTCATGAACGAATGTGGGATTATTCTGAGTGTCTCTTTCTCTCCATGCCAAAACACATCAGATAACACATCCAGACTGAATCGGGAGTCGTCTGTAAAAGAATTTGACTCGAACAACGTTGCCTCCAAACGCGATGTTCAGTTCCCCAACTTCTTTTGGCCGCACAGTGCTTGAGGTCAACGGAATGCAGACCATTGGCTTACGTGCATAGAGACCACCCTGATGAAGTCTATATCGGATTGTTTGGTTGGACACCCTTTGACCTGTGGCTAAGAACAACTGTGTTTGCAGCTGAGTAGCATTGCCCGTTCCGTCTCGACGAGCTGTTAACAGGTTATATCGGTCATCAGTTTCTGTGTTAGCACATTTTCGACCTTGCACTTGTCGATGACTACCATTCCACGTGTCTTGGAATTGATTCCACAGCCTTTCAGGGACACTTCTTGCGACTCCAACAGCGTTCACTGTATTTCGTTGTATTTCCACAAATTCAACTGTCCCGATAACACGCCAAGACATGGATAGCGGTAAATCCTGTTGTTGTAACATTTTCAAGCCACCTTTTCTCAAAACCCAAGCCGAGAAATTGTATTTTACAACTAAGGCATTGAAACAGACGTTTTTGCAAAATCTCGATTTCTGCGTTTATCACCTTTTTCTAGTTTTTGACGTCATAAAGTTTAATTTACATGTGAAGTTTCCTTTATCTGTTTTTTAAAACACTTTAAATTATGTATGTTTTATTTTACGTTACTTATCGGTGTAAATATTTGCGTAATTTCGTTAAAACCACGTGCTCCCCTAATTGTTTTAAGCAGTGTATTATGCAGAAAAAAAAATCAAGGTGAATATTTATTAGAATTAGAAGCAATTATTTCAATTGTTTCTCTTATGATGGCTTCTTGGTAATTATTTGTACGAAAGATAATTTTTGATTTATTATGATCTACTTTTATAGGTTGAGTTTGAGTCTATCCATGGTGCATGGAGATATTTGCTGCATAATAAGTGAAAGCTCGTTTTGTTGAAAATTTGAATAACTTTATTTGGCCTCCCATCTGACGTACGACATTTAAATTTAAATTACAATGTATCCTTATGGAAAATTCTCGAATAAGCGCAAAGAAAATAATAACAACATTTAAATCCTACTGAAAATGATAATTAAAAACGTTCTAGGTTTTTCTGATGCATTTTGAGATATTGTAAATTTGTGTTTTAAATATCTTTATATTAAATTTATGCACTTAAAAGTAAATTTTGTACAATTATTTGTGCTTTATGTATATTTTAATTATTTAACTCAAGGTGGATATAGTACTAGAGTTTATTTTCATTTATCAAAAGCCACATTCTCAAGATCTTTATTTGATACAAATATTTTCGCAAAAACTTTTAAAGAAATGTGTTTTAAGTGTATTTTTATCACTTTTTGAACAGTTTTTAACTTCGTTCGGATGTTAGATTTTGTTACTTCTTTCCTTAATTTCCTGGAAATGTAGAATTAAAAAATTGTACATTTATGTATATTTTAAGTCAATATTTAGATATTTTATCTAGCACGATGAAAAACGTTACTCATATTACATTATCCATTTCAAAGATCCATGAAATAAATTTAACATTAATAGCATGCCTCAAATAATTCTTCATTCATTTCTGACGAATTTTAAGTGAGATTTATTGTTATTAGGAAGAAAAGGTTTTGTTTTTAATTAGAAAATATTTGCTGAAAAATTCCATCAGACAAGAGTTATTAAACTGCGACTTATTTATTTTGGGATTATCGCTATCAATCTCAATACTTAAAAACGTTTCAGGAAGTTAAGAATTTTAAAATGTCTGAATTTTAAGTTATCGGTTATAGGGGAAAATGAAATCAGGTAAATTTTAACAAGCAAGTAAATATTAACAAGTATATAAGAAGATTTCTTATCTATAATGTCTTTTAAAAATACCTTTAGAAATAATATTGAATATATAATTTATTGGAAACATTAGTAAAAGCTAATTATGTTAAATTGCAATAACTTTCTTGAAGTGGCTTCTCTGTTAGCTAGGTTAAGATATTGTAAATATTCTACTGAAAAAAAACCTATGGTATGACATGTCAAACAAAATCATTTTTTCTTTGAAATAAACACGAGGAAATTTTTTAATGCCAGGAATGAAAATATTTAGATATATTTTACGGACATTTACCAACTCCCCGTCATAAATTCTAGGATTTACCAGACTTCGGTTTTAACAATAATACATGTATCTATGAATTTCCTTTTTCTTGCATGACAGCAAAGTAAATTTAACGAAACTTCAATATTTATCTGTAACCCTTTAGAGTTTAGAGGCTGCATTTATTTTGATTTTTGAGGAAAAAATATTTTTACGTTCTTTGTACAAAAAGTAGATATTAAAACAACAAAAGTTAAGCTTTTTAGAATTTAACAAATATGTAATTTACTAAAATATGACAAATATATTTATTTTGATAATAGGCTAAGTAAGAATTTTTGAAGACTCTCGGAAAACGTCGAAATAAACGGAATTATACAGAAATCACAACTTTCTAGTATTTGTTATATTTTATCTCAAATAATTTGTTAAAAATATATTGCGCCTATGTTGAGTATAATGAATGAAGGAGAGTTTTGACACTTCTTTAGCTTGAGTTCAATTTTTATAGGAACAATTTTACCCTAGCAGGCGTTTTACCCTAGCAGTGAAAAATTTGCTTTGAGAAAACTTTTATTTTAGTTTGAAACGGAAAAAGTATAAAAACAAAATTTGAAAAATTCAATATAAAGGTTGTATAGAGCTTTTGTAATATTATAAGGGGAATTTCATTAAAAATGAAAGAATTTATAAATTGAAGTGTTCGAATGAGATACTTTAATTTAAAAGATATTATGCGAAGAAAATATGGAAGATAAATAAATATTTAATATTTAAATTATAATATTAAAATACAAAAAAAAAAAAAAAAAAAAAAAAAAAAAAAAAAAAACAAACTTTTTCATTAAACATCTTAAAAGGAATTTCTGAAATTCTGCACTTTAATGAACCGGCTAAATAATCTATTTTTAGTATAGGGAAGCAGTTGTAGTTTTAAAATTCGCGTTTATAAAAAATAAGTTCCATGGTTGGATGCAGTAATAGGTTAGAGTATCCAACAGTTTTTTGTACGAAATTGTCAGAATTCACATAATTTCGAATTTTGTTTTTATAGCAGGAAAAAAAATGTTTTGAAATATTTTTTTGTCAAACAATATAAATTCGCATTTTAAAATTTGCATAAAAATAAATATAATTGTTATGTGAAAAAATTTATAAATGAAATATCTTTTCAGTTCATATAATGTATAAGCATTTTGAATAATAAAAGAAGAAAATAATAGTAATCTGGCAATATTTTCTATCCCAAAAATATATTATTTTTTGCCTTACACATGTGTCTGAAAATTATTTGCAGAAAAGTTTATGGACCAGAAAACCCACATAGACAATCACAAAAATTACGTACACACAAACGCTTAAAATACATTATCGTAACTCAATTGGTGGTCATATTTTTTCTTTGTGGAAAGAAAAATGATTTTAGAACATGACAAATTAAAGCATCTGTTATTGGAAAACTATTAATTTTATTCTTGGTGCCTTTTCAATCTATACCTATCCAATATTAAGGTAAAAGGATGGTTTTCGCGACAGTTATCCCCGTACATATACACGTACACGCTGGCTGACACCAAAATCTTTTCGCCACTACAGTATACCTTCACTTGACGTTTTGCTGATAGCAAAGAGAATTTAACGAAATGTGTTTCAGACTTTATTTCCTTTGAGTGAAACGCACATCATCAAAATAAATGGTACAAATGACCATCTGGACAGTGTTAATACGGTTCGTCCTGCGCTAGCCGCTGCGTCGGTCTCAGCATGTAGTTCAGAATATATACATAGTCCCAAATGAAATTATTATATTCTTGAAGTTATGTTCTTCGTCATCACGTTTCACACAATCCAATGTAAGCATTGTTTCATATGTATGTTAATTCCATTATTATTTAAGTTGTAATTTGAAATCCACATTGGAACGGACTGAAACGTCTTGTACGTTTGACGGTATGAATTGCGAATGTAATTTCCAATACATAATTTGTTTTCCTTTAATGAAAGCTACTATCCCTCAAAGTTTGTATCTATTTTTTTTACATGCACTATTTAAATAGTAATATTTAAACAAAATAAATAAATAAATATATATATTGATATATATAAAAAAATTACTGATGATTTAATTGAAACAAGACATTCAATCGTTAATATTTACTAATTTGTAATATAGTTTAGGTCATCATCATTTATAAAAATATAAACCTGTGAACGTAGATAAAATAGACAAGACATTTCAAAAACACAGAATGCACAAATAATAAATTATTTATATCTCTATCACGAAGAAATGCTAGAACTTTATCGTTGTAGTCTTTTCTGCTCTATCTGAAACATGAAGTAAATACTATTTTAAATTTAAAATTGCATATACTCATTGTTGCCATCTTGGATCATTGTTATTGCTTTAGAAAAAAAATTCCCTAAAACTTTATAAACGCTATTACTCTCGACAGATCAACAAGAAACAACGAAATCCTTTTTTATCAGTAGTTTGTTTTATGTTTTAGGTATTAGATATAACATAAAAAAAAATAAAATCTCATGTGAGTTACAATCGGAGAAACGTATCTTAAGCTATAAAAACTTGTTTAAAAGTTTCGTTTAAGAGTTTCTAAATTAACGCAAGAAGAGATTCTTTTTACATAAATTTTCTGTTCTACGATATTTCATAACAATCTATTTAAATAATACTTTTGATTTCTAAAATGAAAAGTAAAGTATTTTGGGGGCAGAGACTCCCTCTGTAGCTTATTCAATGTACATCTTGTATATAAGTGAAGACGCAATTTTATTAGCTAATTTTATGTAAAAGTACAATACCTAGATTGCAGAAGTAATAATAATAAATACTCGCGATTCTTTTTCCAAGATTTTTCGTCGATATATACGTATATAATTTTTTATCTGTTTCTTAATTTGTTCCATATAACAGTAACCTTTTGACTATGCATATTTTCTGGTTCAATACCACGACTCTTAGCATTTATATCCTTGCACCATTCGGATTATGACGAGTGCTTTCTGTGGATCTACAATTAAACTGTTTCGCCTTTGAGCCCTGGAAAAAGCAACGTACAGTACCAGCAAAAAAATAAAATCTTGACACCCGAGCAACAATTCTGAAGTTTTATTTTACTTATTCCAGCTTTAAATAGAAGAGGTAGGCGAGAGTTTCCAACACGCATTGGTCAGGTGGAGTGTAGTTGTCCTAGCAGATTGGGATAACTCAGAGTTCTCCTTTTTTAGTTTTGGTAGTGATTTGAAAAGAGGGCTTTTTTTAATTTTTCAATGACTGCCAAGATTTTTTTTTCTTTTGCTGCACTATAGAGCCAAAAAAATGTAATTTGCAGAACGACAGCAATGGATTCGAAGTTCTGGCCTTATTTTTAGTATTTGATTGTTGCAATCACTGTCTTTACAAGAAATTAATGTTTTTGCATCGAGCAAAAAATAAAATTTTGCAAAAGTGTACCATTATTGGAATTGAGTGTGATTTGCGTAGTTGCAGATGTTTTAGTCTGTCGATTATATATTTTTAGGCAATCTTTCGATTTTAGAGCACAAAAATACGTATTGTCGAAGCTCGGTTGTTTTATTTCCCTTTCTTTGTATTTTCTCAGATATAATTTCATTTTAATATTCTTATAAACTTCTCCGTGAGCGACTAAATTGGAACTCTCATGGCTGTCAATCGTTTGAACGCTCTGTAGCCTATCCCTTTAAGACCTGGCATACACAATTGTGTAGGTGAACCTAAAGGAAAAACATTTTCCTCTTTTTGCTCGTTTAATTTCGAGCCGTCTTACACAGAATTGAGTGGATCTCTTTTGGCATAACCTGACATCGGGTTCTTTGAAAAATGTTTTTTTAATCAAGTTTGATCCTATTAATTAGGGTAAAGAACCTATTTTTTTCATTTCCGCAAAAAGTTTTCAGGTGTTAACGTGATAAATGAAGTCATGCTAAAAGATAAAGTGAAATGTTGCCCTTTTTGTGGTATTCTTCAGCAAATGAACGGCAGGGGACCGACCAGTCGCAAAAAGAGTCGCCTTTAATTTGATAACACACATGCTTTTAATGAAAATGAATAAGTTAAATAAGAACAAACGTGGGCATATTGCATCCTTGTTTGATACCCAGTTACACATTTGCATTCACTTCTTTTCTAAAACTCGTAGGCATCCGATGCTACGACCTTTGTTCTTTTAAATGCTGATCACCCTTATTTAGGTTGCATTTGCTCTTGCTGAAATGTATGGTGCTGCATATCGCGTATACAATGAATGCCTTCCTTGTTTGTTTCAGCAATTCCTCTCCATCTAATAGTTCTTGGAATTGTAATTAATTAAGAGAATTGAACATGTCAATAACACTTTTTGCATTTTTAACCTGTATTGTCATAAAATTCGTATAATTTTCCCTTTCATATAACAAGAAAAATCTGCATTCTTATTTTTGAAGCTGGAGAATTTTACTATAATTGCTTCAAAGTAAAATCTTTCTGATTGTCCTTATAAAGATTTATAATGCAAATGGACATTGCTCCTGAATGTGAAACGCATCTAAATAATATAAAGAGAACTTCTATCATTTATAAAAAAAATAGTGTATCGAAAAACATGTTTTATTTAATAATATTTATATAAATCTGCCACTGGCAGTTTTATTTTATTTGCATTATTTTATTTATTTTGAAATGTTTCATTTTATAAAATTATGTATGAAAATCACTTAATATCACCGAATCTAATCTAAATTTGCCAAAATTGATGAAAATACACGTAAAAGGTGTATAAATTGTATAAATAATCTTATATAGTGTAGTGTTGTATATACTTAGTGTAGTGTTGTTTATATTTTCGCAAAAGTTTTTAAAAAATTTGTTTTATGTGTATTTTTTTATCACTTTTAGCAATTTTAACTTAGTTTGGATGTTTGATTTTGTTACCTATTTACTTAATTACCTCAAAATGTAGAATTAAAAAATTTTAGATTTATACATAATTTAATTCAATATTTAGAATTTTTATCTACCACGATGAAAAACGTTACTCTAAGAACATTATCCATTTCAAAGATCCTTGAAATATATTTAACATTAATAGCATGTCTCAAGTAATAGCATGTCTCAAGTAGCATGTCACACTTAATTAATTTTTGTCACATTTTAAGTGTGATTTATTGTTATTAGGTAGGAAAGATTTTGTTTTAATTAAAAAAATATTTGCTGACAAATTCGATCAGACAAGTGTTATCAAATTGCGATTTATTTATTTTGGGATAAGCGCTATCAATCTCAGTACTCAAAAGCGTTTCAGGAAGTTAAGACTTTTAAAATATCTGAATTTTAAATTATCGTTTATAGAGAAAAAAATGAAATCAGGTGTATTTTAACATTACGAAACTATTTATCCGAATATAAATTTATTTTTCAAACTGCAAACTTATTATTAAGAAAAGGTAAAGTTTTCGGTTATTTTGAGGTGATGCTTACTATATTTTCTTGCAATTATTACTGAGTTATGAAATTGCAAGCAATTGAAACTGGGTTTTAATACATTTTCGCTTGTGATAAAACATCGGAATATAAATTTATTTTTCAAACTGCGAACTTATTATTAAGAAAAGGTAAAGTTTTCGCTTATTTTGAGGTGATGCTATATTCTTGCAATTATTATTGAGTTATGAAATTGCAAGCAATTGAAACTGGGTTTTAATACATTTTTGATTGTGATAAAACATCGTATTATACATAAATCAAATGGATTTAAAGTTTCATTTAAACATTTCCTGACGGGAATAAATGTTTTACAAAGTAACATATATGTAAGCAACTAGATGAAAATTTTATTTAAATTTTACAAATGTGTGAGAGGATTTCTTAGATATAATTTCTTTTAAAAATATCTTTAAAAAGAATATTGGAAATACAATTTATTAGAAATTTATTTTTCTGTTAGCCAGGTTAATAGATTGTAAATATTCTACTGAAAAAACCGAGGGTATATGACATACGAAATAAAATAAATTTTTCTTTGAAATAAACACGAGGGAAATTTTTTAAAGCCAGAAATTTAAAATTTTAGATACATTTTTCGGACTTTTACCAACTCCCCGTGGCAAACACTAGGATTTACCAGACTTCGGCTTTAAGTATAATATATACATATCTATGAATCTCCTTTTTCTTGCATGACAGCAAAGTCAATTTAACGAAACTTTAATATCATCTGTAACCTTTTAGAAGCTGAATTTATTTTCATTTTTCATGAAAAATTCTTTTTACATTATTTCTACTAAAAATAGCTATTAAAATCACAAAAGATAAGTCTTCTAGAATTTAAGAAATATGTATATTACTAAAATCTGACGAATATATATATATATTTTGCTTACTATTCATATGATAATAAGCCATGTAAGAATTTTAGAAGACATTCGGAAAATGTCGTAGTAAGACGGAATTAAACAGAAATTACAACTTTCTAGTATTTTTTTTATATTTCATCACAACTAATTCGTTAAATATATAGTGCCAATGTTAAACATAAGGAGTGAAGGAGAGTTTTGACACTTCTAGAGCTTGAGTTCTATTTTTCTTAGGCACATTTTTTTTTTCTATGGAATGAAGCATGTAAAGTTACTAAACATCCGAAAGTAAGAAAGAATAGAATTTTAGTAAATCCAATTTTAATATTGCACTTTTTCACTTTTTAAGATATGCAACTTCGTGTTTAGCACAAACTTTTCACTTTGCAATAGAGATATGTGATTATATGATGCAAGAAAGCGAATATGCAGTCCAAAATAGTTTAAGATAAAATATATTTATATATTGAGGATGAAACATGGTTTTACTGAAAATAATATTATGTAAAATATAATTTATATTTAAAAGTGTATTTCTTCCAAATAAATTAATCAATAATAAAATTGTTAGATATAAAAAGAAAAATAAATTAATGACATATAATTTAGAGAATTATATACGTAAAATCACTTAGTAACATTAAAATATAAATATATATGCGAGAAGGGATTTCAGTAAACATAAAGTATTTAACCCTTTATCTACTGACGGATCTTATAAGTTCCATTAAAATAACTTGTATAAAATTCATTTAATACACCAATTAGTAGTAATACAGTTTAGAATGAGTTACATATGCATTATTTTATCTTGTTCTAAAAGCTTTATTGGTTACACAAAACAAAAATATTTTCAATAGGATGATTTGTTTTGCCTTTTCATCTTTTCAGCTTTCTTGGCTTTGGTGTGTGTGTCTGGGGAGTGGGGGGGGGGGGGAGGATTTCTCAATTCGGAAATGTTGCTATATTTCTATTGTAAGAACATTATATTTGTACATTTCCTAATTCTACAAAATACTAAGAAAAATATTTAAAATTTGAGTGGGGTTATAAATATTGGACAAAATCCCTATAAATTAAAATTGAATTAATCCTTTTAAATACTTCTAAAATTTATGAAATAATTATGTAAATCTTCCAATGTAGTTTTAAAAAATCACAAAAAATGCCTTAGAAGATAAAATTTTCATGAATTCATATAATTCTGTACATAGAGGGTTAAAAACCTATTTATTTCGTACAGGTAACCGGTGCCATCCTCAAGATCAGTAACGATATAATAAACTCCTAGATAGTACCCATCAAAATTTGACGGTAAATAACTTGAATGTTCCATTAGAAAAATTCTTGAATTTTGAATTAGTTGGTTTTAATTTAATTATTCAAAATCGTGAGAAATTTTTGTATTGCATAAGTGATTCCTATTTCTTGAAGGCGAGCTAGAGGGTGCTGTCAGTCTAACTTTTTGAATGAAGTGGAAGAACTTTAAGTTTATAAGTTGCAACCAATTATGCTTGCCTTTTATCAGAAATTTACCAAAAAATACTGGGCAGAGCATTTATTTTTACGTACTACAGTCTTTTTTTTTTTTTGTTGAAAAAATAACAATACCCATTTTTATTTTATTTTTAACTACACGATGTTTAAAAGCTGCCATGAATTTTATTTATATCAGTCTCATTCTCTAAAAGCCTAATTTTGAAACTTGATGCAATTAACGATTTATAATATATATTTTTTATTACTGGAATTTTATTTTACTTTTTTCTTCATTTTTTAAACATTAAACCACGGATATCAATATGATTTATTTTATAGTTCTTATACAAATATTTTCCTTTGTTTCCGTTTTATTTATTTATTTATTTTACGGAAAAAAAGGCAAACTTTTCCTTCTAACTCACACACTTATATATTCTTGATAATGATAAAAATATATAAACAAAAGTTGTAGATCAGCTCAATTTAATTAATTGATTGTTCAATGTAAAATATTTTATGTTAAATATTTTAAATATAAAATTATTTTTTCAAAATATTTTTGAGTGTTAAATTTTATTTAATGATAAACCATTCAAATAATAACAAAATCAAAATCATATAACTTCTCCTCTTAATAAAACATTTCATTATTGAAATGAATTATCGCCAAAAATCGTACACAAATCATGTTGCCGGGTTTTGGACTCAAACTTGCGTCGTCTACAAAAGTTCAGAGCTTTAAACTGGTGCTTTAGACCACTCGGCTAACCACACCTATGCTCTACCTTTCCTCTAAATGGAAGATATAGTAAATTTAACTTCACACAAGCGCAAATGCGTGAATTTTTGAGTCTCATCTTACAGAATCAGGTTTTTGCATTAATATATATGATTTTCGCAAAAACATTTAAATATTAACTTGAATTTAATACACTATTTTTCTAGATAGCCACTCAGACAATTAAACCATTTACTATAACGCATGTCAACATCAGAGAAGGTAACCGCATGTACCGACGCTGTATTACAACATTTATCATCTCATCATTGTCATTAAAATGGGGGTAATACTTAAAGGGAACATATGTTTACCTTCTCAAAAGTTTAATTTTTTTTCCTTTGCTTAAAATTTGATTTATATCCATGAAAAGAATATTTTGTTAGAAATCCATATCTAAAGTAAACAGAGAATTTTTCAGATATAGAAATATGGCACGTCATAGTATCGAAAAAATAACTAATTTTTTTCCATGAACAACATTTTAAAAATTAGTTGACACTCTAACTACGTCCTTTTTTAAAGAATCGACGTAAATGTTCTTAAAAATTAATCGTTATATGCTTTTCTAGGGAATTTCATAGGACTTTTTCAAAATATGAAAGAATCACTTCTTTGAGTAGTTTCACCACAAAAATGTTTTTGTTCAAAATTTAAATTTTCTTTGAATCCATATAATTACACTAAAAATGAGACTACTTTCGTAAGTTATTTAAAAACGCTACGTATTTCACGAGACTTTTGAAAAAAATTTCCATTGTTCGATGTCTAATCGAATCCAAGATGCTCGAAATCTAAAATAAGTTATTGTATACAGCCGCTTGAGCCTCTTTTTTGAAAGCTTTATACCCATTATCTGTGAAGTCACCATTTTTTAATATATGAACTCAAACAACATTGAGTTTTTATTTTATAGTATGTATAATAAATTAACGTGAATGAATTTTTATGAACATGTCGCATTTCTTTAGAAAAAAATTAGCTTAAAGCTTGAATTTCAGGGCATAAAAGTAGTGTTACTACTTAAGTATATCTTTCCTCGAAAGAAAAGATGAATGTCATTTTGCTTATCAAAGTCTTTTGGGTGAAGAAATCAAAACAGTCAATGATTCACTGCATATTGTCAAACATATTTTTGTTAATCTCCACGTTTATTTTCCTTTAATTGAACAACGAAATCAATCTGATAAATATTCCATCACTCATAACTGCATGACAATACTATTCACTGATTTTCCTCTACATTTATTTTGGCCGCATATTCTATGAGATTAAAAATCGAATTACAGAATTAATTTCACAATTTGTCGGACCTAAACACTATTAGCACACGATTGTATGCGTCTTTTTTTCTTTTTACCATGTAAATTATGCTGTTATAAATATGTCCTTAGACATTCATTTCGAGAAAACGCTTAGGCAAAGAAGCCATGCTGTTCGGATGCGAGAATTATAAGTTTACGAAACTTATTTTTATACAAATATTTAAATTTTTTTAAAAAGAAGTAGTTTTTAAGCACAGCCTTTCTTCAGTAATACAAATGTCAAACGTTCTATTTTAAAACTGTGTTCAATAAACAGGTACGTGATAATTTAAAATCTCTCTTTAATAAGAAAATCTATTACTTCACTTTGATGCAAAATTGTATATCTGTTCGGGTGTAAAATATCCGTATTTTGTTTGATTTAATCTTTGAGTTATTTTAAAATGTTGGTAATTATCAAATCGTCTTCACTCAGCCATTTAAATGCATTATGTATTTCATAATAAATATCAAATTCTAGTAAAAATCACTTCCTTTTCGTTTAATATGTTTTATAACAAATTATGTACAGCACTTATTTTTTATAATATTACTACTTATGGAATTCGAAAAATATTTCATTTGTTATTGTGATATACTTGTTTTGATACTAAAATTTAATTTAAATAAGTTGGGTTTTTCATAACATCCTACAAAATGTTTTTAGTTCAACTTATTCTAAATAAGTTACTGTTTATTTGATAAGCGCCTTTTAAGAAAATTTACAATCGACCCATGAGATGTTTCCAGATTAATTACAGAATAATATCTTCTCCTTTTAAATTCTAATGCAATGTCACAAATGCATAGTAAAAGATAATTATCTATTTGCTTATTTGAAAACTATATTTAATCCTTCTATTAGAAAACAAGAAGTTTTCCTTTCAAAATTATGGATTATTATTACTAGTAGTACTCCATAGGATAATTTACAGAAACATGTTTTCTAAGTGTTATTTAAATGTTAAGATCTAATTCCGAAAGAGTCAAGTATTTCGAACTTGCATTTTCCCTTGTTTTAAACGTATTACATGTGAGTGTTTGTGTATGTTTCACTTGCGAAAAATAAGTTATTTACGCTGATATAATTAATTTCGTAAGATTTCGAAATAGTTTCAATCGTCAGCAATTTGATATATGATATTTAATTTACGTTTATTTAAGCATATGTTTATGCAAAAATTAATGCTTTAGTTTCCGACAATTTCTATTATCATATTATTTACAAAATTGGAAAATATTTTATTTATTCGCAAATCTACAGACTGTTCCAGAAAGGATAAAACTCGCTTTAATTCTTTACCTGTCAGAAATACGTAGGTAGCGTAAATTTCCAATATGTTAAAAATAAAGTGTGAATTCATGTTATGTGGATGAAATACTTCTCCAATAAATTTTCAAATCGATACACATTTTAAATTTCTGCACGATCCCTGAATTCATATAACTTATAATTAGGAACATTTTCTCTATTTTCTGACATTTCTTAAACAGTAAATAGTCTATTCTTTCATGACCAAAATGTATTGGGTTATGATAGTACTTTGAATTATAGGAAATTTGGTAGCTTTCTGACACTAAAGATGACAATAAGCGGTGGTAGATTGTATGTAATTATTAAATTTATAATTATTAAATTTAGACCTACAACTTAATCGTTTTGCAATCTAATGAAAAGTTAAAAATATATAGATAAAGTTTAATCATCGTTTTGAAAATTTACTACACTTAAAAGGTGTATTTCTTTCACAATGATGAATACAATATGTAATATTTCTTAGCATATAAATTACAGAATCTTGCTATCTACGGATTTCTTAATTGTTAATAATTTCAACTAAGCCACATTCTTTATTCATTGAGCACCATCTTGAATGTATTACACGCGAGCGTTCATGTTTTATCCTCCTGCAAACAACAAGTAAAAAGTTTTGTTTAACACACTGAAATCTTTCACCGAGTAGGATTTCAAAATTAACTTATTAAATTAAATTATCAGATTTATACAAACTGTATTTTTTAAACTGATTGAAATAAAGTCCAGCCCGCACCTCAGACCAAGAAACTAAGACCTAACCCAAGAACCTCCAATCGAACGCATGACCTGTTGACTTAAATAGACAAACCTCTAAAAATTCAGCTACGAGGACCACCAATCGGCGTACACATTTTACTCAGATAACCTTATTGAAAATAGAATTTGGTCTCCCGTGTACCCAGATCAACAGAATTAATCGTGGGTAATGGGACTGCATTAAACGATGGAAACGTAGTGACACAACATTGTTATTATATATATATTTTAACTCGTTCATACTGTCTACTAAAGATTCCGTACAAACAGAACGATGTATTATACGGTTCACAGTGTGGGAATTTTTTCAACAAGTTTGAAAAATTCAGTTCTTATGATATCTTTATGAATCAGAATAAATAATTTAAAAATAATAAAGGGTATGAGATTTAAAACAGAAGGTCATTTAATATGAATGTATTACAGAAAAAAACTTATCATTAACAAATATTTTGGTCATTATTACTAATGATTATGTTTCATCCAGACAGTAAAAGAAAAATGTTTATTTATCTAAGAAAATACACAATAACATATTCCGAGATGTACATTATCACGAATAGCCTTTTTCGTGGTATCTCACTCTATAAATGTGGCAGATTGGTAACACCTATTATAAACAGATGCAGAGTGATACTTCCTACTGTAAAAGACGAAGAGTGGTACTTCCCAATTTAAGTTAAGCAGGGTGACAGCTCCCACAATAAGAAAGGCAGAGTTTTACCTCACACTATAAAAGTGTCAGATGGGTGCATCCCATTACAAAGGGAGAAAAATTAATACCTCCCACTATAGAAAGAGACAGAATGGTACCTCCCATTGCAAAAAAAAAAAAAAAAAAAAAAGCAAACGGGTACCGCTGACAATAAATGCGGCAGATATAACCTCTCAATATAAAGGAGATAGCGTGGTACCTTCCACTTTAACTCATGCATGGTGGTACTACAACAATAACAAGGTCAGAATGGTACCTCTGACTATAAAAGAAACAGAGTGGTTCATACCATTATAAAGAAATGCAGAGTGGTAATTCCCACTATTAAAAGATGTATGGTCATACCATCCACTATAAACAAGGAGAGGGCTACCCCCAATTATAAACAGGGGCAGAGTGGTACATCCATCTATAACAAACCCAGAGTGGTTCTAACACTGTAAGAAAAGGCAGAGTAGTACTTCACACTGAAAGAAAAAAGTAGAGTCGTATCTTACACTGTAGCTCAGCAGAACATACTTAACAACTAATATAACCACTTAATACTGAACCACTATAAAAAGAAGCAGAGTTAGACATATGTATATCTAATACATATTTATACTATAGCAGAAAAAAATTGGTTTTCCTTTTGAAAAAACTCATTAAAGTATTTTAAAAACTACTCGAAAAAGTATTTTTTTAACAGTTAGCAAAGAAAAATTCTATTTCAGAAATGATTCTTTAAATGTGAGAAATCTATTGGTTTTTAAGATTTCTAAAGATAAAGAAATGCTTTTTTAAATCGTGGATAACTTGAAAGGTGGTATTATGTATTTTAGTAAAGTTTTGATATATTCTGAAATATTTCTCTTCTATTAGAGTATAATGGATAAACTATTCATATTATCCCCCCCCCCCCACAAAAAAAAACACAGGCTTTTCAAACAGACGTTTAAGAAAAGATAAGAGTTATTGTATATGATTTATATATCTATAATACTATCAACTACACACAGGTGATGCAGTAAACTATGTAAACTCGTTGCAAAGTACTTGCCTTAAATTACATTTTTGGTGTCGCAAAGTTAGTACATGGTGCTACAGAATCTGCAGAATGTAGCTATCTACCTAACCTGTCTGCACTTAGAAGGCATAAATTATTGTCAACACAAACTTCTGCGCAATTGTAAATCAATGATGTGATAGTTGGCCGAATTCCAACGTAGCCAAATTGTTAGTTTTCATATTCTGGATGCATCTGTAATCAAGATAGCGAAAGTTTTTGTTGTATCACGAAGCACAGTGTCCAAGATTATGAATCTATACAGGAAGACAGGAAAAATACCAGTGGAGACGGAAATGCGTGTTTGCTGACAAAGGCAAAGGAGCATTGCACACACACAGGATTGTAATCGCAAAATAAGACGTCTACTTCTGTGAAAGCGAGTGCTTAATCCGATGTACTGTATATTAGAAATGATTGTTGGAAGAGTATTTTTTGTTATGATATGCGTTTTTATGTTTAACTAAATTTTTGCGCACTATGTGGTGTGAATAAATGCCATAGATCATGTACAGGGCTACGGAAATTAATTCATAAGCGTTACTGAGAATGAGCCTAAGTTGCTTAAAGGTACTTTTTAAATGAGTTATGCATTTTTATGCTGATCTACATCTATCTTAGTAAAAGATGTTTGTAGAATATAAATAAAATGATGTACTGTGTCACGCAAAGAATGGAATATATGGCCATCTACGGATGATAATTTCTGAAAGTGTGATTTCAGTAGTTTTAAGAGTGTTCTAGACTGAATTAAATTTTAGCCAAATAATGGCGTGTATATAAAGGTAGTAGGTAAAATAAAGGGCTGTACAAAAGTATTCAAGTATGTTTCCGTCTATTGGTATAAATTGCTGAAAGTGAAATTTTACTTATTGTGCATTTTTTCTTTTGCTAAACTAAATTTTACATTATATAGCATATATAACAACGTGTAGACCAAATGCAGGGCAGTACAAAAAATCGGAATACATTATTGGCTATGGGCGGTAATTGCAGAAAAGAGTTTTAAATGTTTTATGCGATTTCTAAAATGTGTACTTAAGTATTTTATTGACCTTAAATAACGAAGTATAAAGTATTCTGGAAGTGTTGGAAATTGTTTCTTAATCTATGCTTAACGCATATTTTTTCTTTCTTCTTAATTTTAGAATTTATATTTTTTTAACTTACATTTTTATTTATCTTATGAACCAGAGAAAATTAATTTTAGCATCTATTTTTTGTTAAATCAACATATGAATTAACGCATTACGTTCTGGATAAAGCCGGTTAGTAAATTCAGTGTTGAAAAAAAATTCTTCAAGGGGCTCAGGACTCTTAAAGCTTCAAAGTTTTCGATTTTTTTTTTTTTTTTTTTTTTTTTTTTTTAGATGTTAAACTCCAATCTTTTCTGAACATTTTGATATAATTATTTCCCTGAAATTCTTATTAGAACAGAAGTTATGTAGCTTTTAGAATTATAATAGCTCAATAGCTGAAGCGGCATTTCCGAAATTTTGAAGTCATTTTTCTCCAAATGATGTTTTTGGGCATAACGCGCAGAATATCTAAAAAACGTCTGCATATTTTTTCATGAAAGTTTCTAAACGTATGTTTCATATTAGTCTGCATAAAATGAATCTAAAATTTCATTTTTATTATTCGAAAAAAATATATTTTTAGGTGATTAAACTATTGAAAATTTCAAAATTTTGTATTAGATAAATACAATTTTGTATTAAAAATATAAAAATAAGTAGGTACCAAAAATTTTATTCTAGTTGCAAAATTTATTTTGTAATCCTTTGCGTAAGCTGTCATACTAATTTTCTGGTAGACAAATGCCTGATAGTTTGGAGCTCCCTATAAATGCTAATTCTGCATCTTACATTTTTTTAAATACATGGAATGAAAGAACATACTTATATCTTTAATCTCAATTAAAATTGTGTTTTTAAATCATATACATTTTAAGATATTGAATGTTGAAAAAGGTCATTTTTTAAACTTTTTTTCCAATTTTATGAGTCTTGAGACCCCTTAATTAAAAATATATTATGTGAAAAAAATATCAGGTTTAAAAAAACATTTTTACAAAATATCTGTCTATTTGCGTGTCTGGTCCGTGTGTCTGTGTCAATGTGTCTTCTTTATATAATCGTAAAGCGGATAAAGTTATGCGTAGAATTAAACCAAACTTCAAATATGTTTTTGGCAATCAGCAGTGGTCCCAGTTGAAATTATGGGTATTCTGCTGAAAGGCAGTGGTATGACCGAACTTTGTGCCATTTTCCTCATTGTATCATTGGAAAGCGTACCAATTTATGAATAAAATTGAACTAAACTCCATATATATGTTTTGGGCTGAGGTTATAAACGTCCAGTTGAAATTGGCGATATTGCCATAGAGGGAACGCTGTGATAGCGATTTTCGTGACATTTTTATTTTGTATCGTTGGAAAGTGTATGAAATTATGGGTAGAATTAAACGGAACTTCATATATATGTTTTTGTGTATTGTCGTCAAGCCCCGGGTAAAAATGGGGATATTCCCCTGAAAGGGATGCGCTATGATAACATTTTTTGTGTGATTTTCTTAAATTTGGGTCGTTTATATTTTGAATTCAGATGTAATGTAATAAGACGAAGTTTATGTAAATTTTTGTATGTTATCCGCCTAAAGGATTTACTGAGATAGAGAATTTTGTTCTATTTTTGGAACTGGTACGGTAGCTATTAATGTGTCATAGGACTTTTAAAATGTCGAAAAGCGAAAAAAGTGCCATTTTTGTCATTTTATATCTTAAAAGTATATATTAAAAAATCACAATTTTTTACTATGTTAATAGATATATGCTCTTTCATTTCATATTTGTTTAACATCATATTGGATTAAAATTGCTGCTAAAGGAATTTTTAATCTTGTCGAGCCAAAAATTGGAATCTCAGGTTGCGCGCATGATTACAAAAGAATTTCTTAATGGAAAACACAATATGTTTGCGAACAGCGAAACAGCACCGAAAACTGGCGATATGAAGTAGTTAAAATAATAAAACTTTGTAAAAAATCACCATAAAATTAAAACAAAACACAGGACGCGTTTCGAGCTAAAAACATAACAGCTCGTCATCAGCTAAGCATACACGTGTCCGAAAACGAACAAGTTCAAAAATGAACTGAAGAAAAAGAATGTTGCGAAGAATGCGACAGATGGCGCTACCTGATAGAGGGAATGCAAAAGGGAAATGTGTTGAAAAAAGATAGAAGAGAAAATGAAATGGAAAAAATGGAAATAAAAGATAAAATAAAAATAAAAGAAGTAAATTAAAAATATAAATAAAATAATAAATAAAGAACTATAAAAGAACAAGAAAAAAATCCAAATTATTATTATTATTATTATTTTTTTTTTTTTTTTTTTTTTTTTTTTTTTTTTTTTTTTTTTTTTTTTACAAAATAAAAAGAAAAGAAGCAAGAGAAAAGGGAAAAGAAGCAAGAGAAAAGGGAAAAGAATTACAAAATTAATTTCCACGCTGGAGATAGGAAAGGAGATGATGGGAGATCATTGACAAGATTATCAGAATTTTTAGAAATAAAATATGCTTCATGAAAATCCAAGTGAGAGGGAGAGGCAGGGGAAGAAATAATTTTGGCCATGGAGAAATTGAAACAATGACTGGAAGACCAACAGTGAGAAGCAATCGAAGATTTAGAGATTTCTTGATTTGCAATATATCTCTGATGCTCGCCTAATCTGAATTTTAAAGCTCTCTTTGTTTGACCAATATAACCTAAATTGCAAGAGCAAGGAATGAAATAAACACCCGCTGTTTATTTTGTGCTGTGAAATTTCGCTGTTTTCAACTATTTGGGTGCTGCACCGTGTTATTGCTTTGCACGTGTTCAAGGTATTTGCTTTTCTTTCTTCCCAGTTTTGTTTTATTTTTATTTTATTTCATTTTAGTTTTATTATTTTGTTTTCTTCTATTTATTTACTTATTTATTTATTATCTTTTTATTCATTTTCTGGTCCTGTTTTCCTTCTTTCTTGTTATGGGTTCTTCACTTATTAATCGTTTCAAGCACCTTCGTTTGAAGCGCGCCAGGTGTTTGAATAGGCTTAATTTTCTTTTAAGGTGTAAACGTTCAAGGGTTATTCCTAAGTTCATTAATATTATTTTCAAGCTTCCTTCTTCCATTCGTGTTCAAAATGCCTTAACTAGGAGTAAGTTTGCTATTCTTAGAGCCATCATTCAAGATGTTCGTTACTCTCTTTCTTGCATCGAATATGAATTATATTCTTTGCATTTACAGTTAAGTAAAACTGTAATTTATTTCCCTTTCCTTGAGAAACGGATTTTTGCTTACGTCGATTTCAAATCTAGGTGTCACAATGCTATTTTGGATAAAAAGTTTTCTTCTCTTCTGACTTCTAATTCTTCTGCTCCTAGTATTTCTCCTCTTGAGCAAAATTATGTTGTCAATTTGTCTTCTCACTCTCTTACTGATTCTCAGCGTGATGTTCTCTCACTTGGCTTGAATTTTTCGTGCATTTCTAAGCCTTCTATTCCGAACTTAATTGCTCCCATTGAACATTCTTTCAAAAACAGTAAAATTTCTTCTGGTCAACTTGATTCTCTTCGCTACCTTTTGGCTAATGTCATTTCTTCTAATAAATCTTTTAATAAGTCTAATCTTTCTTCTTCTCAGAAATCTGCTCTCAGTGAACTTAATTCCGTTCCTAACCTTCTTATTACTAAGGCTGATAAAGGCGGTCAAACAGTTCTTCTCAATAAATCTGATTATATTTCCCACGTTGAATCTATGTTAAACTCTGGTCCATATTCCAAATTAAAAAAGGATCCTTCTACTAAGCATTTATCTGACATCAAGCATGTCATTAAAAATTCTGTCTTTCTTAATGATAACACTAAACGTTTGGTCACCCCTACTATCGCTAATTGTGCTCGTTTCTATGCTCTTCCTAAGGTCCATAAACCTACTCTTTCCTTTCGCCCTATCGTTTCCAATATTGGTACTGCTTCTTATAAACTTGCCAAGTTCCTTTCTAAGTTACTCGCTCCTTTATCTTCCACTAACTTTCATACCGTGAAAAACTCTTTTGACTTTGTTGATAAAATTAAACGCCTTTCTCCTTGCAATTATATAATGGTTTCCTTAGATGTTAAATCCCTTTTCACTAACGTGCCTGTTCAAGGGGCAATTGATTGTTTGGAAAGAAGGTTGCGCGAATTTCATTACTCTTCCATTGAGATTGATGAAATCCTGCATTTAGTTAGTATTTGTGTCAGGCAAACTGCTTTTCAGTTTAACAATTCTTTCTATTCTCAAACTGAGGGTCTGGCCATGGGTAATCCATTGTCTCCTCTTTTATGTGATATTTATATGCATTTTGTTGAAGAAAAACTCTTCAGTTTATATAAATTTCCTTTCTGGTTTAGGTATGTTGATGACACTTTCATTTTAATTCCATCTGACCTTGATCTTTCTAATCTCCTTTCTCTTGTTAATTCTGTTGATCCTTGTATTCAATTTACTCTCGAAGTCGAAGAGAACAATTCTCTTCCTTTCCTTGACGTCTTGGTTTCAAAACTCCCAGATCGGTTCTCTACCTCCGTTTATAGAAAACCTTTCGCTGTCTCCCTTCCCCCTCATGCCCTTTCAAATCATCCTCCTCAACAAAAAGTGGCGTCCTTTTTACCCGACTACGGCAAAGCCAAAGGAGGGTTATGATTTTGACAGGCTATGTATGTATGTATGTATGTATGTATGTATGTATGTATGTATGTATGTTCATCTGTTCCCTCGTAACTTCTAAACCACTAATCAGAATTCGACAAATGACATATCATTAGAAGCGTCTTAATTGTCCGCTGGTTATAGGCTATATAGATTTTCACCAAATTCAATGTGGCGCCTTCTAGCGGACAAAATATACAGAGTAAAAAAATAAAGTTAAGCTAGATATGCCGTGTTTGGTATCATTTTAAAGCGCTTCACTTCAAAACCATAGAGGGTTTGTTTATAAGTGCCTTGGATCATAATAAGTTGCTTAAAAATCCACATGACAGTCAATCGTTAGCAGAATTAGATAGATTAAGAAATCTTCCTAGGTCATCTTAATACATGAAACCTTCAATCTACATTACACATTTACACATTACACTAACGACCTCATCCACTAATCGGTCCATTACCCATTTGCTGCCATCGACGGATATGTGCGTCACTACTACCAAATACTGGAAGCGTCATACGTCAAAAAATAAAGTTAAGATAAATATGCCGTGTTTGGTATCATTCAAAAGCGCTTTACTTGTACATTTTGAATATATCTATATATTACTAGCATTTGCTTGTGACTTTACCTGTATTCATGGGGTACTTTTATACTTTTTCAGCGTAGTTTTTTGTCGTAGTTGGGTTTTAGTTTTTTTACTTTATCTTGTATACTTTTGTTTTTAGGGCGTTACGCATTTGTTCTGACTCTTCTGATCTGAATAATGAAATTAATTATCTGAAATCTCTTGCCCTTGCTCGTGGTTATAATCCCTGTTTAATTGATAAAGCTTTGTATAAATTTAATAAGCCTAAACGTCCTTTTTCTGATTCAAATAATCCTCCTAATTTTAATTCTATAATAGTTCTGCCCTTTTATTCTCTTCTGTGTTTCAAAATTGCTAAAATACTTTCTCGTTTTAACTTTAAAGTTATCTTCAAACCTATGAATAAAATTAAATTCTCTTCTCTAAAAGATCCTGTTCCTACTGAGAACCGGTGGGGTGTTTATTTCATTCCTTGCTCTTGCAATTTAGGTTATATTGGTCAAACAAAGAGAGCTTTAAAATTCAGATTAGGCGAGCATCAGAGATATATTGCAAATCAAGAAATCTCTAAATCTTCGATTGCTTCTCACTGTTGGTCTTCCAGTCATTGTTTCAATTTCTCCATGGCCAAAATTATTTCTTCCCCTGCCTCTCCCTCTCACTTGGATTTTCATGAAGCATATTTTATTTCTAAAAATTCTGATAATCTTGTCAATGATCTCCCATCATCTCCTTTCCTATCTCCAGCGTGGAAATTAATTTTGTAATTCTTTTCCCTTTTCTCTTGCTTCTTTTCCCTTTTCTCTTGCTTCTTTTCTTTTTATTTTGTAAAAAAAAAAAAAAAAAAAAAAAAAAAAAAAAAAAAAAAAAAATAATAATAATAATAATAATAATAATAATAATAATAATAATTTGGATTTTTTTCTTGTTCTTTTATAGTTCTTTATTTATTATTTTATTTATATTTTTAATTTACTTCTTTTATTTTTATTTTTTTTTTATTTCCATTTTTTCCATTTCATTTTCTCTTCTATCTTTTTTCAACACATTTCCCTTTTGCATTCCCTCTATCAGGTAGCGCCATCTTTCGCATTCTTCGCAACATTCTTTTTCTTCAGTTCATTTTTGAACTTGTTCGTTTTCGGACACGTGTATGCTTAGCTGATGACGAGCTGTTATGTTTTTAGCTCGAAACGCGTCCTGTGTTTTGTTTTAATTTTATGGTGATTTTTTACAAAGTTTTATTATTTTAACTACAATATGTTTGGTATATAAATATACTTTAGAGTCTAATGCGTACAACGAAACTGAAAAATAACTGCTTATTTATAGAATTTCTATTTTTTAAAAAACGAAACTCTATTTTGCTTTCAGTTAAAGTTTAACAGTATAATACCAAGAGCAAATATGTTTTCAACAAAATTATTGGGTGATATATTACTTTTTCGTAGAGTACCTGTCCTCTGGCATTCAACTTTATACTGAAAGATGTTAAACAAAGGTATTGATGTAAAATATCTGTTCATATACAAGGCACAGTCAGGGAGATCAATTCCTCTGAAAGTTTAAGCTCGGAACGGTAGGTTTGCCACCAGTATTTAAATACTTTGGATCATTCTCATTTATACTTGTATTTATTTTGTCTCCCGCACCTTGAAATATACAAAAGTCTAATCCCAGACCATCTAGAGCGGCGGCTAAAAAGACCTTCAATCCACACACATTTGGTTTATTTTTTATGAATCGTCTTAATGGTACATGGCCGTAAAAAGGAATATTTGGCTCATTTATAGCTACGGCTGAGGATTTTTCATTCAACAGGCATCCTGATAAAACGGTTTGATGAATTGGTTTAACTTTCCAGAATTTATCTTCAGACTTTCCTTCATCGGTTACTGTGAGATTATCTCTTGGTTTTAAATTGTTTCTAAATTCAGTCTGAATATTTATTATCTCATTCGGTATATATTTATGAAAATCATTCTCCGGAGATAAATCTACACTATTATTGTTATTTTTTGTATAGGGTGGATCTAGGGGCGAATTAATAAATTCATCATTTAAAATTTCCAATCAGGTCTTCTGGAAGCATCTGTGTCTTTAGACGCAGAGAAACTTGCCTGAACTATTGAAAGGGAGATCTCTAGTACTAGAGAAATTTTCTTCGATTGGTGTTTTTTATTCGAGTGCTTATTGGAGTTGTCCGAATTGCATTTTGTAGTTTTGGCAACACGGTAGACAAATTCTGAGCGTCTTCTTCAGTTTCTTCTTCAGATGATGATGCAGATTGTTCATTCACAGGACAAAATAGAGGGTATATTGCACCATCTTCGTCATCCGAGATATCCACATCATTCTATGTAGATCGATCCCATATAGCTCTAGCAACAACTTCAGAAAATGTAGTTTTATTGGAATATGACCGTATAAAGAACGTACCTGTGTGGATGTGAGTAATTTTCATTTTTATTTTATTTTTATTTTATTTTATTTTTTGGCGACACCATAATTGCATAGCACGATATGAACGAAAAAAGTTATTCTGGTGACAAAACAGCATTCTGAAATATGCTGCCATCTATTAAGAATAACAGGAAAATATTTCTGAAAATCCGGAATTTTTTTTAGCATGAGGTAAGAGCTTTAATAAGTGCTATTTAGTGTCTCTTACAGGCGACGACAAGACTGAGGAGGATAATTATAATGTTCTTATAAGTGATTTTATATCGTTATGTAACATATTCTGTAATATAAAGCGCTATTCTCCCACCAACAAAGAGTTAATACATATAAAAAACTACATTAAAATAAAAATATTTCTCAATATCGTATAATAAAAAGTGTAATGATTATATTTTAAACTATAGATTTTTTTTTTATAATTGTCATTAAATAAACCACATATCAATTCTTAAATACCTTTTTTTGATTATTTAAAACTTAAGTAGAAAATGTATGTTGACGAAATCAGAGAAAAATATGGCGTGAAACTGAGCCCACATTTCGCAAAAATCCGTCATGAATAAAATCTATAAATTTCACATAAACCAAAAGTTAAATATCTAGAAGAATGGAAAAAGAAAATAGTACAAGAGGAACTGTAATTTTATTTAGTACCTGGATTTCTATATTTTATGTCTTTGGATGTAGAAGAAAAGGCATCGATGGTCATAAAACTTTTCTTCTTTGATCCCATAAGAGTGAAGATAAATGGGGCAAAAAATCTTCATGTTACTCCAAAAGCTACAAACGAAGAGCATTTAAGTTCATAATAAATTTTAAGATAATCTTCCAAAGCCATATAAAGTCGTACATTTCCCTTTTTTAACTATATGAAACATTTCATTTGAATTTTTCTCTTTTTATGATCAGCGAGTTTCTCAAACTCGAGATATTAAAAAACTTTATAGATGAGTTATGTATTCAACTTTTTCCACAGTCACTTTGTGTTCTCAACACATTTTGTTATGAAGTTCAGTGACGTGTTTTAAATACGAGAAGTATTTATGCATATCATGCTCTTAAGAAATAGATATTTATATTGTTACATAATGCATATTCTGCTGGCAAAAATAATATTGATTATTATAATTATTTTTGTCATTATTTGACACTAGAAAATTTTTGAACAAAGCCGATTGCGTTATCCATGTTTAATATATACGCTTAACAATACGAAAATCTCCACTTAATATTTTATTGTTAACTATTGTAAAATTGAGAAAATTAATACACTTTATATCATGTTTAATAACTATTTTAATCGTGTAGCGATAATATTTTTCTAGTTATCATAAAATGCATATGAATGTTTTTGCATAGCAGAGACTTGTACAGAGTGATGTATCTATAAAAATATGAATTAAATGCTGGATATAATCGATTGAAAAAGTTTTAGCAATTATACAGGGTGATTATAATTAAAATTTCACTTTTAAAATGGTGTACAAAAAAGAACCACTGGTCAGAATGACTTGATATTTCATGTGAGTGTCACATTGTTACCCTTTCTACTACGAGGAACAATGGAAATTTATTGAAAAAAAGGTACAACACTTTACTGACAGATGGCGCTGTACTGGTCATAAGATGATAATAAAAAGATGTGATATGCGCACTACACATTACACATGTGATAAATAGTCTGGGAACATGCAGTTCCTCTTATTCTGCGTCTGAGAAAGTAGTCATAGTTTTATCATTGAAGGATCGGGCTCTGCTTGCGAAGCTTTTTTTTACAAGGACGGTGACCGTGCGGCAATTGAATTGAAGAAATTACGAAGATTAAAGGGCTTAAGAACCTGTTCTGGCTCGTTGACTGCATTTGGTCTAAAGAAGTTGATTGATAAATTCGACGAGACGGTTTTATTAGACGTGTTCATTTTCGTTTTTGTCATTTCCACGGTTTTTGGCCTAGGGGCAATTAAAAACCTATTTTTGGTATCGCATGTGGCACCACCTTGTCAGGTTGGATATGCTTTGAACAAAGCATGTCAGTGTCTTTTAATTAGCACCTTATGACAAATACAGATCCAACTATCGGAAAACTTTTGTACTTTTTTATTTCGCGAAACAAATTCCCATAGCTTTACGTATACTTACATGAAATGTCATGTTATTCCGACAAGTGGTTCTTTCTCTTCAGATTTTGAGAGTGATACTTTAAGGGGTCTCAGGACTCTTAAAATTTGAAAAAAATGAAAAAAGGGGACCATTTCCAACATTTAATATCTTAAAATATGCATGATTTACAAGCACAATTTTTATTGGGTAGAAAGACTTAAGTATTTTCTTTCATTTCATGTATTTAAAAATTTGCAATATTCAGAACTAGTATTAATAGGGGAACCAGACTGTCAGACATTTGTTGAGCAGAAAATTGGTATAACAGCTTACGCGCATGATTACAAAATAAATTTTCAAACTAGATTGACATTTTTTGTGTCTAATTATACTTCAGACTTCAATAATTCCCTGAACCTAAATAAGTTTGTATTTAAGGCTTTTTTATATTTTTAATACAAAGTTATAGTTAGCGAATACAAAATATTGAAAATTTCAACAGTATAATCACCTTAAAATATACTTTTCTAAACAATAAAAATGAATTTTTAGGTTCAATTTATACAGACTAACATGAAACATATGCTTTGAAAATCTCAGGAAAAAATATTCAGTAGTTCTTGAGATATCCTGCGCGTTATGCCTAAAAACGTCATTTGGAGAAAATGAATTCAACGTTTCGAAAACGCCACTTCAGTTTTTGAGCGGGTATAATTTTAACAGCCATAACTTCTGTTCTAATGCGAATTTCAAGGAAACAATTATATTAAAATGTTCAGAAAAACATAGGAGTTTAAGTAGTATAGTAGTATTTTTAAGTAGTATTTCTAGTATATCTGTCTTATTATCAAACCATTTCACGATGCAAATTAGTCCATCATTTCGAATTTTTTTATCAATCGTACCCCGACCAAGATTTTTCATCTCAATAACGTATTTGAAATTAACATTGGGTGATATATTACTCTTCCGTTGAGTACCTGTTCCCTGGCATTCAGCTTTATACCGAATGATGTTCCGCAAAGTTTTGATGTAAAATATCTGTTCATATACAAGGCAGAGTCAGGAGGTTAATTCTCTGAAAGTTTAAGCAATGCTTTGCCATCAATATCTAAATACTTTGCATCATTGTCATTTATACTTGTATTTATTTTGTCTCCCGCACCTTAATATAAAAAAGTCTAATCGCAAACCATCTTGAGCTGCGGCTAAAAATGCCTTCAATCCACGCAGATTTCGTGTTTCTTTGATAAATCGCCTTTATGGTGCATGGCCGTAAAAAGGAATAATTTGCTCAACAGATATCCTGATAAAACAGTCTGCGGAAGGGGTCTGACTTACCAAAATTTATCTTCAGTCTTTCCTTCATTGATTGCTGCTGTGAGGCTGCTCTTAGTTTTTAATTGTTTCTAAATTCAATTAGAATTTTTATTATCTCATTCGGTGTATATTTATGAAAATAATTCTGTGGAGATAAATCTACACTATTATTGTTACTTTTTATATAGGGTGGATCAGGGGGGCAAAGGAATAAATTCATCATTTCAATTATTCCAATAAGATCTTCTGAAACCATCTGCGACTTTAGACGCACAGAATCTTGCCTGAAATATTGAAAGGGAAATCTGTGGGACTGGAGAAGTTTTCTTGGATTGGTGTTTTTTCTTCGAGTGTTTATTGGAATTGTCTGAATTGCATTTTGTAGCATGACAACTCGGTAGACAAATTTTGAGCTTCTTATTCAGATGATGATGAAAATTATTCATTCACAGGACAAAATAAAGGGTATATTACATTATGTTCGTTATGTGAGATATCCAGATCGATCTAGATAGATTAATCATAGATAGATCTAGCAACAACTTGAGAAAATGTAGTTTTATTGGAGTATGGCCGGCTGCCTCGTACGGTAGACGCTAAAATGACAATGCTTTTTTTAACGCTAGAGCACTTAAAGCTTAACACAAATGATATTCATAAAAAGAACAATCTTTATATGATAAAATCCTTGGCCAAATAAATTTTAACAAAATTATTATTAAGAGGTAAATGAACTGACCTCTGTGCATGCGAGTAATTCTTATCCTTTTCGGCGACGGCATAATTGCATAGAAGTAGATGAACGAAAAAAGTTATTCTGTGGCAAAAAAGCATTTTGCGATATGATGCCATCTAGAAAAATAACAGGAAAATATTTCGGAAAGCCTCGAATTTTTTTTCTTTTTCTTTTTTTTTTTTTTTTTTTTTTTTTTAGGTAAAAGTTTTAATAAGTGCTGTTTAGTGTCTCCTACAGCGGACGCCAGAACTGAGGAGGATAATTATAAGGTTCTTACAAATTATTTTATGTCGTTATGTAACAGTTTCTGTAATATAAAGCTCCATCTCCCCCACCCAAACAAGACTTAATACATATAAAAAACTATATTAAAATTTAAAAAATTCTCAATATCGTATAATAAAGAGTGTTATGATTATATTTTAAACTATAGATTTTTTTTATAATCGTCATTAAATAAACCACATATCAATTCTTAAATACCTTTTTTGATTATTTAAAACTTAAGTAGAAAGTGTATGTGGACGAAATCAGAGAAAAATATGACGAGAAACTCAGAACACATTTCTCAAAAATCCTGCATGAATAAGATCTATAAATTTCACATAAACCAAAAGTTAAATATCGAGAAGAATGGAAAAAGAAAATAGTACAAGAGGAACTGTAATTTTACTTGGTACTTGGATTTCTATATTTTATGTCTTTGGATGTAGAAGAAAGGGCAACGATGGTCATAAAACTTTTCTTCTTTGATCCCATGAGAGTGAAGATAAATGGAGCAAAAAATCTTCATGTTACTCCAAAAGCTACATACGAAGAGCATTTAAGTTCATAATAAATTTTAAGATAATCTTCCAAAGCCATAGAAAGTCGTACATATCCTTTTTTTTAACTAGATGTAACATTTCATTTTATTTTTTTTCTCTTTTTATGACCAGCGAGTTTCTCAAACTCGAGATATTAAAAAACTTTATAGGTGAGTTATGTAATGTATTGACTTTTTTCCTCAGTCACTCCGTGTTCACAATACATTTTGTTATGAAGTTCAGTGATGTGTTTTAAATACGAGAAGGATTTATAGATATCATGTTCTTAAGAAATAGATATTTACACTGTTACTCAATGCATATTTTGTTATCAATAACAATAATGTTGATAATAAATATATTGATTATTATAATTATTTTTGTCATTATTTTGACACTAGAAAATTTTTGAACAAAGCGGAATTTGCGTTATACATGTTTAATACATACGTTTAACAATATGAAAATCTCAACTTAACCTTTTATTGTTAATTAACGTAAAATTGAGAAACGTAATACACTTTCTATCTTCAGTTTAATAACTATTATAATCGTGTACCGATAGTATTTTTCTAAAAATTGTTGTTATCATAAAATGCATGTGAATGTTTTTGCATAACACAGACTCGTACAGAGTGAAGTATCCATAAAAATATGAATTAAATGGGAGATATGATCGATTGAAAAAGTTTTAGCAATTATACAGGGTGATTATAATTAAAATTTCACTTTCAAAATGGTGTACAAAAAAAAAAAAAACACTGGTCAGAATGACCTGATATTTCATGTGAGTGTCACGTTGTTGCCCTTTCTACTACGTGAAACAATGAAAATTTGTTTTCAAATTGTTGAAAAAAAATACACAATTCTACCGATAGATGGTGCTGTACTGGTCATACGATGCAAATAAAAAGACGTGACATGCGCACTGCACATTACACCTGTGATAAAAAGGCTTTGAACATGCAGTTCCTCTTATTTTGAGTCTGAGAAGGTTGTCATCAAGGTTATTAGACATACAGGTTGGCTCGTAAGTTTTCCTCCAATCGGAGGGCTCTCCCCCTGCTACGTCACAAGAATCCAAGAAACGAAACTAGAGCTGAAATTTGCCTTAGCTCTATGGCTCTATGCAGTTAATTGCTATACAATTCTAATTGAATAAAATATAATAATGCTTTTTTTTCGCATTTAAAGAAATAAGAGACCTTAGTTTGTAAAACTATATGGAAAAAAATTATTAATTTTTAAAAGCTTTACAGTGAAGCAGGAGGGAAAAATACATAAAACAATTCTAAAAGCAAAAAAATTATAGCTGTACAATAGTTTTTATTCTTTTATCTCTCTCTCTCTTACTTTATTATGTTATTAGTATATATATATTAAATATGAATTGCCTATTTCCAAATTTTTCTTTTGGATTATTTATTAAATTATTAAAATAGTGGGTTGCAACTGTAATTCATTTAATTAAAATGTACGTTTTAATATAAAAATTCTACAAATTAGAAAAGAACAAAATAGTAATTTCTCAGAATTGCGTAAAACCTAATACATTTTTAAATATTTTTAAATTGTGAAAAACATAAAAAAATATATATACAACATATGAAATTATTATTCTTTAAAAAAATATTTATGGAAAATACATAGTACAATTTTACAGGGTTCTTTAAAACCAAGAATTGGCTATTTCCAAAGGCTGATACAAATAAGGGGGGGGGGGAGAAATTAGTTCTCTCAATAACTAATAATACCATGATATATATATATTTTTTCTGTTGTTAAAAATATATACCAATAATTATATAAAAAAAAAACATATTTACAATATTTCAAGTATTCAGATATTATTTACAACATAAAATATTTTATTTTCTATAATAAAGACAACTACAAAATAGTTTTTCTTATTTTATTTGCTACACAATCTCTATTACGAAATTTTTATTTTCTGTTTGCTTAGAATCATTTTAGAATTTTATATTTCAAAACAAAAAACATGCCCGTGAATAATATTTACATCATATTGGCAATGTCAACACCTGACCAATAAGTTTCACTTTTACTACTATATATATATATATATATATATATATATACACATAGATTTATATAACTTCTAAACATCGCAACATTTTCAATTTTTACACTGCCGAATCGGGAAGAAAAAGTTCTTTGAAATAGAATTTATTTCAAAACTGTATTTGAATTTCCTCGTTCATTTATTTGTATTTTTTATTTATGGTTTTTAAAATAACTTTTAAGAATGATTTTTATTAAAATCTATGTTCATCGCGTGCAGCCCGATTACGAAACTTTAATCCGTTTGCACTTAAAACACTATAAATAGTTCAGGATTTATTTCCGGTTAATATTCCATAACGAAATTAAAACTTCATCAATATATAAAATAATATATAAAAAAAAAACACAAATTTAGCAGACATGCAACCGAACTACGCGCTTAAACCACTGTAATAATAAAAATTAAAAAGGCTGCTCTAAGTTGTGAAATTTTTGGTGATTTCTTCGGCTATTAACTGCGGACATGCATTTAATAAAATATCGCTTTTAATAAATTTCAAAACTTATTTGAATACATTACTGATATTTTTAATATAAAAATGCTTTTTGGTGTTGTCAGTGGGCAATCTAAATGTATATATATATATATATTAAATGTAAAAAATGTATTTAGAATTTTCAATTTAAAAAATGATTTTTACCTATGGACTAATCTGGTAAGCCCGAGCTGGATACCTTAATATTTTTAAATATGCACTTATAATAATTTTTATAAATATAAATGTGTTTTTGAATAAAAGGAATGCCTAGATTATGTCTCGGCTCACTCATTGCATCTTATTAAAAGAGAAAAAAAATTCAATCGGCCGATTTTTTGGGAAGCTATAAATTAAAATTTGCCACGTAAGTTTAACTTTCGCATCCTCAAACTTTGAACCCAGAACTCGATGAAGATTTAAGAAAAAATATATAAACGACATGCTTTACCTAGTTACTTTACTCAAGTAAAATAAACTGTCAAATGTGGGTCTTAGCATTTGAAAAATGAAAGTTTGTACAATTTTTAATAAATCGAAACTCCTATTTTATTCTTACGGAAGATAGGGAAATGTGCTTCTGGGATTCTTGTGACGTATGACCCCTCATAGCAACGAGAGTGGGCGGAGCAGCGTCCTTAGTGACGAGCCAACCTATATGTCTAATAACCTTGGGTTGTCATGGCTCTATCATTGAAGGATCGCGTCTGCTTGCAAAGTTTTTTTTACAAGCACGGTGACTGTGCGGCAATTGAATTGAAGAAATTACGAAGATTAAAGGGCTTAAGAACCTGTTCTGGCTCATTGGCTGTGTTTGGTCTGAAGAAGTTGATTGATAAATTCGACGAGACGGTTTTATTTGACGCGTTCATTTTCGTTTTTGCTACTTCCGCGGTTTTTGGCCTAGGGGCAATTAAACACCGATTTTTGGTATCGTCTGTGGCACCACCTTGTCTTGTTGGATATGCTTTGAACAAAGCATGTCACGTTTTTTAATTAGCACCTTATGGCGAATACAGTGCCATCTATTGGACAACTTTTGTACTTTTTTCTTTCGCCAAACAATTTCCCATTGTTTTACGTATACTCACACGAAATGTCAGGTTATTCTGACAAGTGTTTCTTTTTTTTTCTTTTTTTTTTCTTTTTTTTGCAGATTTTTAGAGTGACACTTTAAGGGGTCTGAGGACTCTTAAAATTTGAAAAAATGAAAAAAGAGGACCAACTTCAACATTTAATATTCTAAAATGTGCATGATTTTAAAGCACAATTTTTATTCTGATAAAAGACATAAGTATTTTCTTTCATTTCATGTATTTAAAAATTTGTAATATTCAGAACTAGTTATTTATAGGGTATCCAAACTGTCAGACATTTGTTGAGCAGAACATTGGTATAACAGCTTACGCACATGATTACAAAATAAATTTTCTAACTAGATTGACATTTTTGTGCCTAATTATACCTCAGATTACAATAATTCCCTGAACCTAAATAAATTTATATTTATGGCATTTTTATTTTTTTAATACAAAGCTATATTTATCAAATACAAAATATTGAAAATTTCAACAGTAAAATCACCTTAAAAAATACTTTTTAAACAATAAAAATGAATTTTTAGGTTCTATTTATACAGACTTATATGAAAAATATGTTTTGAAAATTTTAAGAAAAAATATTCGGAAGTTTTTGAGATATTCTGCGCGTTATGCCCAAAAACGACATTTGCAGAAAATGAATTCAAAGATTCTTAAACGCCACTTCAGCTGTTGAGCGGGCATAATTTTAACAGCCATAACGTCTGTTCTAATACGAATTTCAAGGAAACAGTTATATTAAAATGTTCAGAAATGATAGGAGTTTAACATCGAAAAATATTAAAATTTTGAATCTTTAAGAGGCTTGAAACAACTTTATTATAATCACCCTGTATGTACAAGGGGATAAATTTGAACTTCCCCCGGATATTGAATATAGGTGAAAACCATTATTTACATTGTGTGTGATGTTAACATCCTTTCTTTCTTTGCACATTTTAAGTGTACAGCAAATAAATGAGGTATTTTTCGAAAGGTTCTTCATGCGTCTTTTAACACAGTATACTTATATATTGTTAAAACACGTTGTTTGATGAAAATAAGTGATAGTCCAGGCAATAGAGACCGTATAGGAGCTCTACCTAGCAAAATTCATGGTAGTTCTGGGAAAAGGCTAACTATATGTTTTTTGGGTCGCTGAATCCGAATTTTTAACTTCCCACCAAAATTTCCCCCGGCAACCCCCCAAAATTTTGGTAAAATGCCCCCAAAAAGGTTTTTATTAAAAATAGCAATTTTTTTTATTGTTTTAGGGAAAAAGTATATAGAAATTGAAAAAGTATACATAATTTACAACAAATTAGATATATGATATTATGACTTAGGATGCCCCATCTTCCCTCCGAACTTTCTCTATAAGGTTTACTTTAAGTTTTTTGGGTCGCTGAATCCGAATTTTTAACTTACCCAAAAATTCCCCCCCCCCCAATAGTTGTTTTTAACTTAAATTTCTTACTGTTTAAGGGAAAAACATAACAAAATTCAGAAACTAGACAAAATTTGCAACAAATAGGATACATGACATTATGACGTAGGATGACCGGGCCGGGGGAGGGCTGTCTCTGAACATGCACTGCGGCACCACGTGCATTAAGTTATGAAGTCCAGGCAATAGGGGATTTTACCTGGAAAAATTAATACTAGTTCTGGATTTCGACTCACTTTATATTTTTTGGGTTGCTGAATCCGAATTTGTAACTTCCCACCAAAATTTCCCCCGGCAACTCCCCAAAAAATTGATTTTTTGAAAAAATTTGGTTTTTGAGAAAATCGCGCGGGGAATGTTCCGAGGAAGCCCCCCCTCTCCCCGTTTATCCTACGTCATAATGTCATGTATCCTATTTGTTGCAAATTTTATCTAGTTTCTGAATTTTGTAATGCTTTTCCTTTAAAACAATAAGAAATTTAAGTTAATAACAACTATTTTGGGGGGTTTTCGGGGGGGGGGGAATTTTGGGGGTAAGTTAAAAATTCGGATTCAGTGACCCAAAAAACTTAAAGTAAACGTTATAAGGAAAGTTCGGAGGGGAGTAGGGCGGGCGAATGTAAACTTGTGAGTGGCTAAGTGGAATGGCGCAACTTAGTCCAGAAGCACCGCGTGCATGTTCCGAGGCAGATTCCCCCTTCCCCTTCATCCTAAGTCATAATTTCGTATATCTAATTTATTGCAAATTTTGTGTACTTTCTCAGTTTCTAGATACTTTTCCCCTAAAATAATAAAATAATTGATTTTTTTAATAAAAACCTTTTTGGGGAGCTTTTTACCAAAATTTGGGAGTGTTGCCGGGGAAATTTTGGTGAGAAGTTTCAAATTCGGATTCAGCAACCCAAAAAACATAAAGTAAGCCTATTTTCAGAACTACCATTAATTTTTCTAGGTAAAATTCCCTATTGCCTGGACTATGAAATTAATTAAAAATTTATTAAAAAGTGTATCGTCAAATAATCTCAAAGATTGCGGCGAGAAGGTCTTGCACAGCTCTACTGCTTTTTTTAATTGATAACTCTAATTGATTTTTTGCAGTTAATACAGTTAGATTTAGTTAGTTTAGACAGTTAGCTTTTTACAGTTAGAATGCCCAATAACAATACCCAAAATATGAGAAATAGGAATAATGCGTTCAAACAAAGATTTGAAACGTATTAAAAGCGATGTTTTTTTATTGGAAACTCGTTAGGAGTTGACAACCGAAGAAATCTCCAAACGATAGCTATTTACAATTAGCTTTTTTGAATTTGTTTCAGTGAAATTAGCTTGCAATTTCATTGCAGTTCTTATATTTGTGATTTATTTTTATATTATTGTTTTATTTTTTGATTGATGAATTTTTTAATTTCGTTATGAAATATAAGCGGCAAGGAAATGATGAGCCATTATTATTACTTTAAGTGTAAAGTGATTTACCATTCGTAATCGTCTGCACGCAATACCGACAGATATGAGCAAAAACCATGTTTGAAAACTAATTTAAAATAATATAAATTAAGTAAATTTTGTTACAGTTTTGAAATAAATTGCGATACAATTTTCAAACAAATTGCATTGGAAAGTACATTTCTTTCCTATTCGACTGTGTAAAAATTTAAAATACGCGATAATTAAAAATTTAAAATTTGCAATAAAAGTTAAATTTAATCATCTCCGGTTGCCACCGTCAAATGACGTCAGCGTTAGGCACGGACACGTATGTCCTTAATATTATAGGTAAATAAATCTGCTTATTGGCATCTTGCACGCTTAATTCATTAATACACGCTGATTAATATGCAGACCTGTAAAAAGACAAAAACATACATTAAAATTTCGTTACTTATGTAACACACCTAGTATGCGTTAAATGCTGATTAATATGCAGGGCTGTAAAAAGACAAAAAATACATTAAAATTTGTTTTATTATGTAACACACCTAGTATGATAGTATTGTTTTTTACCTCACCGAAACATTCAGCAATCTGGTATATGATACGATTGGGCCTAAATGTGGAATCATTTGCGAGACTATTGCTGAGAATGCTTTATGAATTGATAAGTCCAGTGACTTGGAGGTAAGGTGAGTACACAGCCTGCTATCTATGATCTGCCATGTCTCAAAAATATTTCAACTTATTTAAGTAAAAAGTAAAGCATATTGTTGATTGTCGAATAAATTTAACTGTTAGTCGCACATTGTTAGGCATTGTTTCACTGTGTATTAGAACACAATGTTTTACTGTGTATTACGATATTTTTTAAATGGCTACATACATGTTTATTTGAATTTTTTAGAGCGGTATTCTTGGTATTAAGCGGAAAAATAGCGCAGTAAACAATATTTGAACTGCCTCAACACACACATTTAAACTTAATTTAACAGATCTATAAAGGATTTACATGAATAACTTTCACGTCCCAAAAATTACTTTCATTTTGTAAATTTCAAACGATATTAGAAAAACAGTTCAACTAGATATTACTTAACTTTTTATGTTAGAATACCTAGTACTATCACTAATGTCTTCTGAATATGTACATTATAATTTAAAAAATCGTTTGCAAAAATATTAATACAGGAAAAATATCCTATCAGTTAATGAAGCCTTTTGTATAAATTTATGTCAAAACGCTTCGAAGACTGCGCAGATTAGCTATGTAGCAATAGTTAACAGGGGGTCAGATAAAAAATATGTAACACAGTAAAAATAAGCGGATTTGTCATATAAAAAAAAAAAGAGGAAATAGAAGCTTCTGTTAGAGAAATCTAGCAACTATCGCATATTTTAATATTTTCTCGTTGTTATGTGGAACAATTAATTGACGATTAATTGAGCCATTTGTAAATCATAAAATGCTTCAGTAGATACATAAAAAAATACTTCAGATGTTTTGTATAGAATTATACAAGTATTGTTGCCGAGTTAAACTTTCATACTCCTATGTCAAAATTTTACATATCAATCATTTATTAATGTTCACTTTAACTAAGTTTTGTAGAACAAGTTTAATACTTTTTTTTTTGCCTTGTAGTATAGTTCTCACAATGATACATCGCCTTAGATTTACAATATAAAAGTGCACAATTTTTTTTAAATCTAATATATAAAAATGAAAAATTGTCTGTCTGTAATCTATACTCCTATTATAAAGAGAGCCCCACCAGTGGCTGAGAGGTTCTGCTCTCGAAGCTGGTAGACGGGAGGTGCTGGGTTCAAACCCAATCGCGCCCGTCGGCCTAATCGTTCGGAGTTTTCGTGGTTTTCTTCGAACCGTGGATTTCCATGCGTTAATACGGATTAGGTTCCCTTAGAAAGACCTCCACGGAAGGCACTCCCCCCAGGGCCCATATCCCTCGTGTAGATAATTGGCCGTCAACAATCAACCCATCCCATCCCAATCCCATCCCAACCTATTATAAAGAGGAAAAAATTGTTTATTTGTAGGAGGTAAGCTCTGGAAGTACCAAACCGATTCCAAAAGTAATGGTATCAAAATGATGGTGTTAGTCCAACTTAGAACATAGGCTATATCTTATGTCGGTGCCACTACCCCAAAAGGGGTGTAGGAGCAAAAAACGTTCTAAAAATCCGATTTTAGCGTTACTGAAGGGTCTAGAAATATGAAATTTTGAATATTAGTTACTTATAACATATAAATGATGTCTACGAACAGTTCTTAAACAATTCGAAATTTAAAAGGGATGAAAATGCACAAAAAGCGTTCTAAAAACGTTCTAAATGGTAGTTTCTACACAATCTCAGGAAATACCAAACCGATTTAAAAAATATTGGTGTCAAAATGATGGTGACAACGCTTGCTTAAAGATCGGCTATGTTTTATGTCAGTGTCACTACCACAAAGGTGGTGCAGGAGCAAAAAACGTTCTAAAAATGCGATTTATGTGTTACTGAAGGGCCTAGAAATATGAAAATTGAAATATTAGCTATTTATTAGATATAAAGGATTTCTAAGAACAGTACTTAAACAATTCGAAATTTGAAAGAGGTGAAAATGCGAGAAAATCGTTCTAAAAAACGTTCTAAAGGGTAGTTTCTACACAATCTCAGGAAATACGAAACCGATTTAAAAAATATTGGTGTCAAAATGATGGTGACAACGTTTGCTCCAAGATAGGCTATGCTTTATGTTGGTGCCACTACCCCCCAAAGGGGGTGCAGGAGAAAAACGTTCTAAATTGCGTCATTTGCGTTACGGAAGGGCCTAGAATCGTGAAATTTGGAATGGTAGTTAGTTATAAGATATCAATGATCTCTAAGGACATTTCCTAAAAAAATCGAAATTTAAAAGGGGGTCAAAATGCGCAAAAAGCGTTGTAAAAAACATTCTAAATTGCGACTTCTATGCAATCTTAGGAAGTACTGAACCGATTTCAAATATAATGGTGTAAAAATGATGGTGACAGATCTTGCTCCAAGATAGGCTATATTTTATATCTCTTTCCACTACCCCAGAGGAGATGCAGGAGCAAAATGCGAGAAAAGCGTTCTAAAAACGTTCTAAATGCCGATTTGTCGGCAATATCTCTGGAAGAATTAATCTGCTTTCAAACGTAATGGTAGGGAATGGATGCTGACAGCCTCTGCTCTAACATAGACGCTATTTTTTGTAGTTATCACTATCACCAAGACGTTGCAGGAGCAAAAAAGCGTTCTAAATTTCGATTTTTGTGATCAGTAGGGACTAGCAACTTAAAATTAGGCAAGGTACACACTTATTAGATATAAATGATCTTTAAGAACAGATTCGAAAAAATTGGAAATTTAGAAAGGGGTGAAAATGCGCGAAAAGCATCCTAAAAGCGTTCTAAATTGCGATTTCTGCACAATCTAAGGAAATACCAAAGCTATTTCAAAAGTAATGGTTGCAAATCAATGGTGACAGTCCCTGCTATAACATAGGTTATATTTTATGTTGCTGTTACTACCATCTGAGGGTTGCAAAAGCAAAATATGTTCTAATTTACGTTTTTTGCACAACTGAGGGGGTCTAACACTTTGAAGTAGGGCATGGTATTTACTTACAAGATGCAACTGCTTTCTAAGAACAGTCGAAAGAAAATTCCAAATTTAAAAATATGAAGTGAGTGAAAAGCGTTATAAATTACAATTTTTAAGCAAACTTATAAATTACCAAACCGATTAAAAAATAATGATGACAAATTTTGGTAATTGAACCTGCTCAAACATAAGCTATATTTTATGTCTGTTCCACTACCACCAGAGGGTTGCAGGAGCTAAAAACTTTCTAAATTGCGATTTCTGTGATACTGAAAAGGCTAGAAACTTCAAATATGACATGGTAGTTACCTATAAAATATAAATGCCCTCGAAGGAACGTCGAAAATAAATACGAATTAAAAAGGGGTGAAGCGAAGGGGAGGTGCGAAAAGCATTCTAAAAAAGTTTTAAATTACGCTTTTATGCAATTTCAGGGAATATAAACCGATTATAAAAGTAATAGTTGCGAATCAATTGTAACAGTCTCTGATCCTACACAGGCTATATTTTATGCCGGTGATTCTGCCACCTGGGGTTCACAGGAAAACAAACGTTCTAAAAAAGGGCTTTAAAAGCTTTTTAAATTACGTTTCTGTGGAATATTAGGAAATAACAAACCGATTTCAAAATTAATGTTGGCAAATTAATGGTGACAGTTCCTGTTTCAACATAGCCCTTTATGTTGAGAGAGGTGGTAGGACTTGGAATTTGACATGATGGTTAATTTTAAGATGCAAGAAGATGGTTTCTAAAAAATTCAAAACTTCAAACGAATACTGAAATGAGCGCATTAATGGAGCATAAAAGTTTCAAAATATTTTCTAAATTATCATTTATTTAGTTTTATTTCGTTTTATTAATTTAAGTCCCATTTCTGCCTAATGCAGTGTAATAATGATGTTTAGTCAAACTGTGTTTTAATTAGTAATTTTTAAATTATTCCTAAAAGTAATAAGTACCTTTTAATAAAATAAAATATTACCTTTTAATAAAATAAAATTTACTTAGTACCTTTTAACAAAAATTAGACATATAAATATCACTTGGCATATTTCAAATATTACGCGAGCAAGGCCGCGGGGTTTGCTAGTGCTATATAAATCCGCAGTTTGGAAGCCAGAATTGTAAAATGTTATGTACATGTGTATTAAAACACTGCCGAGGCAACTAAAGCAATCCGGAATCGGAATAATTTATATTTAACTTTTAATTAATTAAAAAAACAGTCATTTTCTATCAAATTAAAAAATTTTTCGTTATAGGAGCTGCCAACAATTAAAAATTCACAATAAAATTCTTACTGTAACAATTACCTTTCTATTGACAGACGCATTGCATATTACGTACGCCACGCTGCAATACTAAAAAGCTGTAGCGGGCATTACGAAAATTCTTTTACCTCACATGCAAATAAATAGAGATATAGATATTACGTATGCCACGCTGCAATATTAAGAAGATCTATCGGGTATTACGATAATTGTTTTACCTCACATGCAAATAATTAGAGATTATTTAATTACGCTTAATTATTACAAATTTTTAAAAATAAAGAAACTCATTTTATCACAAAAATCAACAAAACTTTTTTATTCTATTTATTCTCTTATTACAAAGATATCGTTTTATCGTCTTCTACCATAGTAACATGATAAATTAAATTTCATTAAGAAAAAGGCACAGTAGTAGAAAAATATTTTACTAAATCGAATAGTTATTTTTAATTTTTAGTTAAATTAAATTAAATTAAATTCACGAACTCCCGTGTGTATAACGGGTTAAACAGCTAGTAAGTAATGCAAACAAATTTACTAGCAAGTTTAAAAAATATTCATTTTTAATACATTCTATATAATTATAATCTATATAAGATAAACAAAACTAAAAAAGAAATAATTTTTTAGAAACCTAAAAAGCAATTAGTAGCCGTAAAATCAAAAATTATAAATGACAGGAATACAAAAATCCTAGACCTTCACTACAAAAGTCTTCTAGTTTACACAAGAATATGTAAAATATAAAATTCTAAATTCAATACCGCTCTATCTACACTGTTTCCAGAAGAAATGTTTTTATTCCTTTTGAAACATTTTTCGAAAAGATACAATATTTATCTTTCCCTGACAAAATATCATAAATAGAATATAAATAAATCACTTTCCAACTCTAATTGCTTTTCTCTTCTACGTACTATTTCTGTAATTGTTAAAGATGCAATTCCAAATGTTGTATCATTTTAGATAATACATTTGTTGTACAAATTGTGAATGGAAAGATGACGCTAAGATAATGCTTTTTCAAATATTTAATTAAAATACGACTATTTCCATTTTTAGTGAAAGGAATTTTTATTCCATTATAATTTTTTAAGAGTGTACTTTTTAATGTAAGGACAATTTCTTGTATTGAAGAAATGTGTACTTTAATTGAAATAAAAAATAAAATGGATTATTTATATTCGCAAAAGAAAAAAAAGAAAAAAAAATCTATTTCTAATTTGGTTATTAAAACTGAAAACAGGAAGATTGTAATTATTGCATTTAAAAGTATGTTAATAAGCATATATGGCGCATTCTCACAATCTTTTACTTCCACGTCCCTGAATAATAATTTTTTATTTAATACACTTTTTTGTGCTTTTTTTAATTTCATATGCTTGGGAACATCCTATTCCATGATTGCATAACAATATTAACGTGATAAATAAGTTTTGGACCATGTTGGGGGTCCAAATACCAGGAAAACTCATCTACCATCTCGTGCCCCTGATGCTGATTTTTAAGTTCGGAGCTGTCTAGATAAAATTGTTTCAATAAAAATAATTCAGTGTAATTTTTTTTCTGAAACTTGAGCTATTGTTTTATATAAATATGTAGCTAAAAATTAACCTGAACACATTTTTAGAATTGTTGTTATTTTTTTATCTCTGTCCCTGGGTTTTAGATTCCTTACAATCCCTCTTCTAAAATTATACAGAAAATCATTTCAGATGCAGCCACAGAATTTTTTTCAAATTTTTTATCATGCAGAAGTACGCAAGAGAAATAATGTCTAAAATTCTTTGGCAGGAAATTTGCTGTAGAATTTAAATCAGCATTTAAATATCAATTTCAAGCATCGTGGCTTTAACGGTAGTCTCACCGTCCCCAAGATTTTTTCCTGCACTTTTCGAGGTAAATTTAAAAAAAAAAAATTAATATAATCCAATGTTAACAACTGTTTCTAAAAATCAATGAACATTTTGGCTATCACTTAGTCTTAACATGATTTTCCTAAAAATAGGAGGTAATTTTCCTTACCGTTCCATTATTACTGTCTCCTTTTTTACCATTTCGTCCCTTTTTTCCAATACCTCCCCCTTTTTTCACCTTACCGTCCCTTCTTTAACACCCCTTTAAGACAATGTTATACAAAATTTCTGTATTAAAAGTACTACATTGTTATTATTTCTTATTTGAATGTCCTGTGGGTACTATGAAAATTCATTATAAGTAAAAATTTAGAAGAAAATAAGAAGTTATAGGGGCAAAATGATAAGGAAAATTAAACTCGCAAGTTTAACTAAAACCTCAGTTAAATAAAAAAAAATTCGCTGCTGACCATTTTTTCGTTATTTTGAATCATTAAGGCATTCATCTATCAGATTAAAATGTTATTTTAGCAAGTTTAATTTTGTCAGATTTTTTTTTCCCGCAAAAGTCAAAAGATTGTGAGAATGCCCCATATATGAAGCAAATTAATCTCCTTAGCTTTTTTTGACCGAAGTGAATTATCAGTTTGGTGATGGGATGAAATGGGCTATGGATAAGCATTGGTTACATTTAGCTTTTTTGCTATAATAGGAATGCCTTCAGAGAAGACTTCTGAAGCGAATCAGTGGCTTCGAGGGACTATTGGAGCTGAATCTAGGCGCAACCATTGAATCCAATGTCTCTGGATACCAGTAATTTCGTATGGATATTTTCTCCTTCCTAATGGAGAAAAATCTGTGATTGGATTAGGTAAAGATTTCTATTTTAAAATAGTGGCAATTTAAAATATTAGTCTTCGTCCTAGCTAAGACAGTGACACGATTTATCGTTCTCGTGCAAATAAAACTTTAACAGTCTACAAGTTCAGTCATGCTGTTTTCTAACATGGGAACTTAGGACCAAGCTACCCAAGAAGAATTAAAAGAAAATATCTATTTTATACAAGAAGTTTCACTAAAAGAATTTTAATTACAAATATTAATATGAAAATTATACTTACAATAATGAGTTTTAAATACATTTTTTCAAGAAATAACAGAGGTCCTTAAGAATTAACTAGATGAAGAAACATTTAAATTTACGCATAATATTTCTGGATTGAAAATGAAGTTGAGTTACTGCCTTAATTGAAATGGACAGCCTCATTTAACTTTAAAAAAAAATTATGGCTGGAGCTACTCAATGGTTACGAAAATAAAAAATAAATATCCAAGAAAAAAAAATAACGCATATAAAATGAAAGAATACGTGGAAATTTAATATTGGCGTTTCATAGACCGTGCAATTTTAGAATATTTTAATTTATTTCTTTTGAAATTTAGTGCATGTACATGTACACATGCAGCATACTGCACACACTGCATGCAAAACATGTACACTTTCGAATAAAGCTGTTTTTACTGTTTTTTTAACTTTTAATTCAAATCTATTAGAAATTAAAATTAGCACATTATTAAAGGTGTTAATTTGCTATATATTTACATAACTATCGATGTTGGATAAAATATCTATTTTATACAAGAAATTTTACTAAAAGGATTTTAATTACAAATAGTAAAATAACAAATGCAGTTATAGTAAAATTCATTATTTTCAGAATAATAGGAATTTTTAAGACTTATCTAGTTAAAGAAATATTTTGGTTTATGCTTAACATTTCAGGATAGAAAATGAAGTAGTTGCAGACTTAATTGAAATGTATTAGAGATTTACTGCTAAATACAAATAATCACATAAGTCTTAAGATTTTCTTTTATAAAACTGTGTAATGTAACCCTAGAACTTTTTTATTTTTTCATTTGATAAATTATGTTTCTCTAGATACATATACCGATTTCGTCGTATAATTCTTTTTTAAACGTAAGACTATGAATTTTTGTCATATTTATTGTCATGTATTTTTTACATTTAACAACTATTGTCTTAAAAACTAAGACTGCTTAATGATTTGAAGATAATTTAATTTCATTTATTTATTCAACATTCACCATTTCATTTATTTATTCAACATTCATTATCAAAATGCAATTTGAAACTCAGTAATTCGTCCACAAATCCTTGCCATAATTTAAAAGCTGAGACCATGGATTAAATATTTCTTCATATTTTTTTTTCATTGAATTTTTGTCATATTTATTGTCATGTATTTTTTACATTTAACAACTATTGTCTTAAAAACTAAGACTGCTTAATGATTTGAAGATAATTTAATTTCATTTATTTATTTAACATTCACCATTTGATTTATTTATTCAACATTCATTATCAAAATGCAATTTGAAACTCAGTAATTCGTCCACAAATCCTTGCCATAATTTAAAAGCTGAGACCATGGATTAAATATTTCTTCATATATATTTTTTTTCATACGTTTTAACAGAGATTTATAGCTGTTAAGAATGCATCATCTATTTAATTGAAAACCATTTTCTGTCAAATTGCGTGGGTCAATAATACCAACTGTAGGGTATTCCTTGTAGACTACCGCTATTAATCTCTTCGTAAATAAAACTACATTTCAATTCTGAAAATGATAAAAAATATATCTTATTTAATGCTTCATCTTCTATAATAAGTGCACTGACCTTAAATTTTGAATTCAGACTAAAATATTTATGTTAAATCGCAATTTACATTTTCAAACATAGTTGAAAATTGTTTATGATATCGGTTTTTCTTAACTGTGTTGTTACTCGCGAAAAGAGGAATGTTTTACTTGATAAAAAAACATTTAAAAAAGAAAGCATACATTTTACTTCCAAAACTGAGATTCCTGTATAATTGCGTCAAAATGATGGATTTTTCTTCCACCAGTTTCTAAATTAGAGACCAAATCTTTAAAGGACAAAATGATTTTAATAATTTACGTCACCTATCAAAATGACGCAATTGAAATCGTGCATTTTTTAGTCAGGCAATTGAAACGTTTTTTAAAATTGAATCGTAATGTGAAGTATTATGATTCTCACAATTTTTGCTTAACGCGTATTATAAATGAGACTTCTTACTTCCTTGTAACACTTTTCTAGCTGTTACTTAAAATATATTTCATTATAAACCAACGATCTCATGCAATGTTATTGTAACAAATTGGATTGCCTCATGGCTAGTAACTTTCAAAATATACAGTTTCCCAGATTTTATCTTAATTTAATCTCGGATAGTATATTAAAACTTTCAATGTAGGGAATATTAAGGTTTTCTCTATTTTAATGTAAAATATTTAATAAAAATTGTTTTTGCTCATTTCTAAATAACATTAACCAATTTTAAATGTGTATGTTTATTTATTTATTATTTATTGACTTTATCTAAATAAAAGTAAATGCTACAAAATTTATAGACAAATACAATGCATCTTTAAAAAAAAATCAAACTTTTAAGATTTAGTATATCATATATCTTTTAAGGGGACACAGTACCTTTTAAACTACTTTTTCAATTTTGAATAATACTGTAAAATACTTAAATATAATGTCACTACAGGTATTAGGTACTATAAAGCAAATATAATTTCATATAATTTCAAAAAAGAAAAATCTTGTAGAACAGCCTATTTAACTAAAATTTAAATTAAAAAAAAATTAAAATCCCTACTACTTTTTTAAATATGAATATTTTTGCTTCAAATTTTTTTCCATAATCTTAAAAACATACTACATAAAATTGTGCATGGATTTAACATTCAAGGTTATAGTTATTTTTTTTTTAATTTTCAATTATTTTTCCTTGATTTTTTACTATACAAAATAGAAAAAGATTGATATTAAATGTAATATCCCATACATCTAAAAACCCATGCACAGTTTTGTGTAGTATAGTAAAAGGAATATGGAAAAAAATTGAAGCAAAAATATTCACATTTAAAAAAATAGTAGGGATTTAAAAAAAATAAAAATTTTTTTAATTTAAATTTTAGTTAAATAGGCTGTTCTACAAGATGTTTTTTTTGAAATTATATGAAATAATATTTGCTTTATAGTACCTAATATATGTAGTGACATTATATTTAAATATATTACAGTATTATTCAAAATCGAAAAAGTAGTTTAAAAGGTACTGTGTCCCTTTAAGCATTTAGTTTAGTATATCTTTTACACTTCGAGTTACAAATACTTTTCTTCAATTATATATATATATATATATATATATATATAAATACCGTAAAACTGTTTATAGACGAAAACGAAAACTGAAATAACTTCTTAGATTTAATAAAATATTTTAACCTATATTTTGTTATTTTTTAAAACTTGTAATTCATGAATGGCTAGGTGTCTTATTATTAAAACATTAATACAGATTAAATACAAAAAACTGATTGATAAAATTTTCTGCAGGAAATATTAATAAAGAATTCAAAATAAGTTCAAAATCTATTGAAATCTATAATAAGATTTTTCAAACATTGTAATTAAAATAAAGTTTTCATTTTTCTCCTCGTTTACGTTAGCAAGTACATTTTTTTATTGGTTAATTTAAAAAAGTTTTGTATTATTTCATTTCTTTGTTTGTAGAAACGTAAAATTGTGTATATTATGTAGTGATAAAATTTATAGATTCTTTTCCTTTTGATGGCTTTCTAGCTGTGACTACAATTTGTAAAGTTCAAAGCAATAATCTCATTTTGAGAAATAAAATACAAGAAATATTTGAAGAAAAATTAAATTAATTATTTATTATTTCAGTTTGCCTTATGATGACATTTCGTTTATATACAGGGTGCAATACGTTATCTATCGCCGACCTTTAATTTCTCAACAGTTGGCCGTAGACATATAGTTCCAATTACAAAAACGTTTCAAATTAGCTAAATATTCATGTTGTGGCATTATTTAAAGTAGAAAATCAATTTTATAAAAATTACGAAATCTAACTTTTTATACGCCCCCCCCCAGTCCCTATAGTTATATTTAGTAAAAGTTTACACATATCATAACAGATATAACACAAAATGTTTGACATCTATACTGCAAAAATCGACACAGTAATTAAATTTCAAAGTTTGAGATTTTTGCCTATGATTTTGTCTCTCATTGAGGGATCAGTTAAAAGATATATTAAAGTAATTCGAGATCAAATTCAGGGTGCAATGCCTTTTTTATAGCGAAACCACCTTTAGCCGGTATCGCCAAATCGAGGAATCACCAAAGAGGGTTATTTCATCTAAAAATTTGAACTAACTTTTATGGGTCGAACAATATTCAAACGTCAAAGCAAGTAGAATCCACAACCGAAAAAAAAAAAAAAAATCAAACAACAACAACAAAAAAAAAACATACTCACTAAGGACTAGATAAATGGCAGTGGAATTTCACCCTGATTTTGATCTCGAATTACTTTAATTCATCTTTTAACTGATCCCTCAATGAAAGACAAAATAATGTGCAAAAATCTCAAACTTTGAAATTTAATAACTGTGTCAATTTTTGTAGCACAGATGTTAAACTTTTTATGTTATATCTGTTATGATACGTGTAAACTTTCACTAAATATAACTATAGTGACTGGGGGACCGTATAAAAAGTTAGATTTCGTAATTTTTATAAAATTGATTTTTACTTTAAATAATGCTACAACATGAATATTTACCTCATTTGAAACGTTTTTGTAATTGGAACTATATGTCTACGACCAAAGGTTGAGAAATTAAAGGTCGGCGATAGATAACATATTGCACCCTGTGTATAACGATTTGTTAGAACTGATTACCACTTAATTACCGAAAAGTTCTATTTTTATTCTTAATTAAAATGTTTTTCGGAAAAACGTTTATTTCTTATACTAAGACTTAAATTTTTAGGCATTAGTAATTCGTTTGAAATGCTAGTTTTCTACTGAACCATTTCACTGGAACTCATGCTTAGTTTAATGTATTCCAACTAATTATGTTAAAGTACCTTTCAATAGGTGCTTTTAGGAAGATTTACAATCTACGTAGCAAACACTTCTTGATTAATTCCCAAACAATATCTTCATCCTTTAACATTCTAATGAAATATTGCAAACGCATAGTGAAAGTTAATTATGTATTTCGATGCATGAAATCGTATTATAGCTAATCCTAATGGTAGAAAGCGTAAAGTATTGCTTTCAAAATGATGGATATTTTTACTTGTACTTCTTAAGATAACTGCGAGAAACATATTTTCTAAGTGCACTTTAAATGTTAATATTCTCAAACCGCTTATCCTTAGATGAATTATGCCTTATCTTAAATATTTTAAACGTATGTGTACATTCGTATTTCGATTAAGAAATATATATTTATTCTGAAATCTTTAACTTATTAGCAAATTTAAACTAACCTACTTAAGAGAAATAAACAACACTTGAAATAAATCTAAATATTGCAGAAAGATTTCAATAAAAATAAATACACGTCTTCATAGTATCACGGATTATTTTCCTAGAATAGGCTTCAGCAAGTAAATAAGCCATTTATGGTGATAACATTAGAAATGGAAACAACAAAACAAACGGAAATAATTTGCCAGCAGGTAATACTGATTTATAATATGAAAAATTATATCTCCAAGCAATTGAAATGAATAGTAAATCCATTTAATGATAAATTGGGTGTCACGTACCGAAATAAAAATATCATCCAAAAAGATGCAACAAACAAATCCAAAGAAGCGCTACTAATCATGCGATAAAAATATACGCTTTTCCTAGTTTCATAGCACCAAGTTTAAAATCAATGAATTATTAATAAATAAAAGGTATTTTGCATTTTCTATTTCCTATTTTTGTCTATAAGTAAATATTTTTCTCTTTTGCTTTAAAAGTTGCCTAGCAGCTGTATTTCATAACTTGTCACATAAAAACTTAAATAATTCACTTATTAAAAACATAAAAAATTAGCTAACCGGATCGACATCTAGGGTCAGCATAAAAACGCAGAATATCCTAGCAATAATATTGTTTAAAACACATGTCGGTACTATTGAAAAATGACACAAGGAATCTGTCTATTACATGATTGTCTATTACACATTTGCTAAAATATGCCATTTGGCAGCGGACCTTCTTAGAGAAGAATTCGAAATAGGTTTCAATGTCTACACATAAGTGGATGGGCGGCGATTGAAATGCCACAGAGCGTTTTGTAGCATATTTTTGACGAAGTGAATATGCAATAACGAAGCGATGACGAAGCGATGCGATACCATGACGAATGGAATATGCGATTTATATGAAGTGGATCAAGCTCTGTTCTGGAAATATGACATTATACATAAAAATAAAAAAATATACGAAATGCTACAATGCAGGAAAAATATTCTTGCACTCTTTGGTTGGTTTTTTTTGGTTTCGGTGGAGGATAAAAAAACTAAATTGAATTGAAAAACAGCACGTTACGATGCACATTGTAGATTAAAGCGGGAACGAACTGGCCATCACAGGAGAATATTTAGGCTAAAATTTCATTTCCAAACAATCATTTTTTTAAGTTGATTTTAGTATGCTTCTTGTTACGAAATAGAAAAGGATATATTTCGATAAAAGATTTTTTCTTATAAAGCATTTATAATAGTCATCAAAATTGTTTTTTTTTTTTTTTTCAAAACAATAATTATAAGAAATGTTTGACTTCAAACAATAGATATAATAAGTTACCTTTATGTTTGCAAACATATTTTAAACATGATATTTTACCCAACTTCTGCCGGTGCTTAGTGGTTGTTAGGTATGTTTGTATTGTTATTAGAATAGGACCGTCGTATTTTTGTAACCAATTTTATTGTTTTAATATTAATGACATATTAAATGATGCAGATAACAAAACTACAAGTCAGCTGCGAGCCAATTGGCAGAGGTTACCATAAAAATATCGCACACTCCGCTGCAATTTTAAAGGATATCTCAATTTGATATACGGAGCACCGGAGACATCATCAGTATGTTGGTTTTCATTCATTTAACATTGCAGAGACCTGCACGATGCTGCTATCTCAATACTCCCCACTTGTGCACCAGTGGACTGGCAGTTTCGTTATCTCCACTATCTAATCTTCAAAATATACCAATATCACCAACATTAAAAATTATACTGCACCTCCCGCACTATTGTCCTAATAAAATCACAGGATGAGAAGCACTCCAAAGTATATTCGAATCCTGACAAATATATATATATATTGGCTATTACAAACATAAATTAAATAAGACATGGTAAAGGTTTCAGGGAGGTCAGTCCTTCACTTCCCTGAAAAACTGAGCATTTTCATTTAGAAAAATTCAGGAAATAAATCGACGAAGGACAATATCATCAAAAGTAACAGTTAACAGTTCTCAAAAGTTAGATTTTTCTCAATCCGTGGGGAATCGTATATGCTTAGAAATATAGCTTAAAGGTGTAATATTGCGAAGTGGACGATGATAAATTTTGTGCGAAGTGAGATGGAAATTAAGATGTCTTCCATAATTGAAGTTGAGACTTTCGATCTGCATTATTACTTGGGAAGTATCCAGAATGCTTACAAATTTTCAAAATTTTTTATAGAATTCGATTGGGCACAGTTGGCCAACAGCAAGAAATGTACGCCTTGCCGTGCTATTAGAAAACAAACCATCTGCCAACAAAAGCTTAAAGCTCTACTTCTACAAAGGCCGAATAATCTGTTCCCACAAATTATCAACTTATTCCCGCAAAAGTCCAACGACAATAACTCAACTATTACCCTACAAATTCGGATGATACCGTTAAAATAGTTAAAAAATCAGAACAATTTGCTCCCTTTCGATTGAATGTAGAAAAACATTGAAACATTTAGGTTAGAACTAATCACTCGACAGAGAATTTTTTTTAATTAAAAAGAAAAAGGAGATAATTACGTCAGATAATATATAAAATAATGTATCTAGTGAGCTTTTACTGAATCGAGACACCTTAAAAGCTATAAATAAAAATATGTTATTTTTTTTTATTATTAAGAAAATTTGTAAAAGACTAGTTAGCCCTATCTCAAAAATTCCAGATTCCGATGCTTTCAAACGATACGTATGGACATATTCTAATACTCTTACTATTTTAATTGTAATCACTCAAATTTGCGTATTTTTGATTAATTTTTATGATTTTGTTATCACAGTTAGTAGAGACTATGAAGACAACTGAATCATGCAAGCAAAATAATGAAATAAATTTTCTCTATATAGAAAATGCTTTTTAAGTACCTTAAAATATAAATGTAATTATCACAGAATAATTACAATCTTGTGATCACAGGACACCTTTAATATACTCACAGTCTCATACATAAATACTCACAATCTTGCCTATACTTTTGCGATATTCCAAACGTGTCATATTTTGTCTATATTTTGCTATTTTAAAAATTTAATGGATTATGTTTGTATATTTTTCATCGTCTTCGGTTCTGAAATATTACGTGTGATACTTCCGAACCGAGGGGAGAATAAACTAAACTATTTGATTTTTTTTAATTCCTTTTTTATTTCTATATTGCTGAATGTTTTTGGCATTGATAAAAGCCAATAAATGGCAGCACTGATGCTCATTTCCTCATAAAATAAGTGTTATTATGAATGGAGTTTGCAAAATTCATTCAAGACAGTGCTCAAGAAAGTAAGAAATTTTCATAATTAATTAACTTAACCCTTTATACAGGGTGCAATATGTTATGTATCGCCGACCTTTAATTTCTCAACCGTTGGTCGTAGACATATAGTTCCAGATACAAAAACGTTTCAAATGAAGTAAATATTTATGTTGTGGCATTATTTAAAGTAAAAAATCAATTTTATAAAAATTACGAAATCTAACTTTTTATATGGTTCCCCAGCCCCTATAGTTATATTTAGTAGAAGTTTACACATATCTTAACAGATATAACACAAAAAGTTTGACAGCTGTACTACAAAAATTGACACAGTTATTAAATTTCAAAGTTTGAGGTTTTTGCACATGATTTTGTCTTTCATTGGGGGATCAGTTAAAAGGTGAATTAAAGTAATTCGAGATGTAAATCAGGGTGCTGTTCTACTGCCATTTATCTAGTCCTTAGTGAGTATGTTTTATTTTAGGGTTGTCGATTCTACCTACTTTGAGATTTGAATGTTGTTCGACCCATAAAAGTTAACTCAAATTTTTAGATGAAATAACCTTCCTTAGTGATATCCCGATTTGGGGATACCGGCTAAAGGTGGTTTTGCCGTAAAAGGGACATTGCGCCCTGACTTTGATCTCGAATTACTTTATTCATCTTTTAACTGATTCCTCAATGAAAGACAAAATTATGGGCAAAATTCTCAAACTTTGAAATTTAATAACTGTGCCAATTTTTGCAGTACAGATATCAAACTTTTTGTGTTATATCTGTTATGATATGTGTAAATTTTTACTAAATAAAACTTTAGGGACTGGGGGACCGTATAAAAAGTTAGATTTCGTAATTTTTATAAAATTGATTCTTTACTTTAAATAATGCCACAGCATGAATATTTAGCTCATTTGAAACGTTTTTGTGATTTGAACTATATGTCTACGGCCAACGGTTGAGGAATTAAAGGTCGGCGATAGATAACATATTGCACCCTGTATACTGAATTTGGAATTCATGAACATTTTATCTTCTAAAGCATTTTTCGTGAATTTTTGAAACTACATTAGAAGATTTACATAATCATTTAATAAATTTTATAAAGATTTTAGAAGGATTGAAGGATTTAGGAGGATTAATTAAATTCGAATTTAGAGGGATATAGTTCAGTATTTATAACCGCACTCAAATCTTTTATTTTAAATATATGCCTTAGTATTTTGTAGAATTAGGAAATGTACAAACATAATGTTCTTACAATAGAATTATACAAATATTTCCGAATTGAAAAATGCGCCCCCCCCCTTTCCAATGCCAAGAAAGCTGAAAAGATCCAAAGGCAAAATAAATAATCCGTTTAAAAATATTTTTGTTTTGTGTAACCAATAATGATTTTGGAACAAGAAAAAGTAATGTATATATAATTCATTCTAAATTGTATTGCAACCAATTGATGTATAAAAATGATTTTTAAAATAAGTTATTTTAACGGTACTTATAAGTACCGTCGGTAGATAAAGTGTTAAATGATCTACAATTAAAAAAAATTGAAGATTTGTAAATCATTCAATTAATTAAATGTCTTCAAATTGTTACTGCGTAATTTATGTTATAAATAATTAAATCGATAATTAAAGGGTGTTAGTATTTCAGGTCCCTATATGTGTACATAAATTATCAAGCACCTAATGTATCAATTTCAGAAAAAGGGCTTCTTCTGTCATCTATGGTGTATTTTTGTTTGTGCAAAATCAATGAATGCGAATTCGCAGTGTTATTTTACCTTCGGGTCTGAAGTTGTTAAATTGCACAATTTACTTTTTCTTTTATTATTATTTATTTAAATGTATTTATTCGATTTCAAGAAAAACTAATTTCATGAATGTGTGCATTTTGTTGCAATCTGTAGTCATTTCGTTTATTTCTTTTACTGCTCACAAATGAAGGTAGAATTAAAAAATTCGAAATATATATTATTTCTTTTATACTTTTAGAAATATACCAGGATGTGTAAAGCACCTATCAAATAAGAGTACGTGAATGAGTGTAGTTAGAATAATATAGTCATCATTTTTATGTTTATTAATACTATACACTGAAATTGTTTGCTTTAATAATACTCAACCAAAATACTATAATAATTGTTTGTTTAACGATTTTGATAAAACTTTCTTTTTTTTTGTTTTAAGAGTGGTTTTAAGAGTGGTCGTTTTAAGAGTAATAATTTAAAATAAATTTCAAATTAAAAATGAGCAGTAATTAATGATTTTGAAAGCAAAGCATATTTCAAATTGTACGGAGTTCTATATGATTGGAAAATGTAAATAGAAAATGAATAACTTAAAAAAATATTATTAGAATACGGTGATTACAAAATTGAACAAGTTAGATATTTTTATAATATGTATAATAAAGATGCATTTTTTAATTTCAAACTTCAATTAAAAACTATGAAAATCAAAATTGATAATCTGTTGAATACATACTCTGGAATAAAGGAAAATAAATAAATAATTTTTTTGCATTGAATCAGAGACATTTTATTTTTCAGTTTACAGTTTTGGGATGAAAGAAAAAACCTTTTTAGGGCGAGTGTTTATTTATTATTTATTTATTTATTTATTTTAATTTCTGTCAGACTAAAATTTGCATTGGATGATTTAGTAAAATGCAGTTTTGAAAAATATTTATTTTTTATATAATATTTTCCGAATTTGTTATAAGTTCGTAACACATCCGGAATTTTTTTTCTTTTTCCTTTTATTGAGAACTCATGTATGTATATAACACACATGAATGAATTAGAAAAAAAAAATCGTAAAACGCAACTCAAATATTGGAAATCACTGTTATAAAATTAAATGCATAATTTCCCAAAGCTTAAAACGCTAACTATTCAAAAGATTTAAACAAAGAGTAGAACAAGTATATAGACGATTTTCTTTAAGACTTGGATTTAGATATTTTATGTCTCTGAGTGCCGAAGAAAAGACAGTTATGGTAATAAAACTTTTCTTCTCTCTTACCATAAGAGGCGAGATAAATGGAACAAAACAAAATTTCATGTTGCTCCAAGATTTACAAACTGAGATCGCTTAGGATCATAATAAATTTTAAGATAATCTTTTAAAGTGGTATAATGTGTACTCATATATATATATATATATATATATATATATATATATATATATATTTAACAAAAGAAAGATTTCCTATGAATTTTCTTTTGGTTTTCCCTTTTTTATTAGAGAGATTTAAAACTTTAGCAATAACTAAAGAGATTAATTTAGCTTTCAGCTACTTTGTGTACTCAAAACGGACTAAAACATTTTTTCGTGTGGTTTTTACATTAACGTGACACTCACATGAAGCGTTCAATCTCAGAATATTTTTTACGAGTTATTCTTAATTGTCACATCATCTAGCTAAGACTTTATTTTATTGAATGACATTGAGAAAATTGTTAACCGGTCAGGAATAAAACTATACTTGAGTAAAAACGGGATTTGCAAAAAACTTTCTTCGAAATTATTCTTTAAATGTTGAAAAATATTAGTTTCAGAATTTTCTAGAGATAGCAGAATACTTTTCCGAATCGTAACACAGTGCAGGCTACATAATATTTTCCATCAATGTTAAGAAAGACAAGAGCTATATTAAGAAACACTTGTCATTTTTCACAGTGAGCATTGTAAAAATTGAGACATGTTTCCTAATCTCGTAAAATATGACCATGATCGACAACACAAAACTTCTTCCGAGTTACTCATGATTCCGAAAAGCATTCTTAGTTGTTAGAAACCCTGGAAAATATTAAGAAACACTTTTCATTTTTTACAGTGTGCATTGTAAAAATTGAGACATGTTTCCTAATCTCTTAAAATATGACCATGATCGAAAAACAAAAACTGCTTCCGAGTTACTCATGATTCCGAAATGCATTCTTAGTTGTTAGAAACCCTGGAAAATATTAAGAAACACTTGTCATTTTTTACAGTGTGCATTGTAAAATTTGAGACATGTTTCCTAATATCGTAAAATATGACCATGATCGAAAAACAAAAACTGCTTCCGAGTTACTCATGATTCCGAAAAGCGTTCTTAATTGTTAGAAACCCTGGAAAATAATGAGAAACACTAGTCATCTTTTACAGTGTGCATTGTAAAAAATGATACATGTTTCCTAATCTCTTAAAATATGACCATGATCCCAAAACAAAAACTGCTTCCGAATTTCTCATGATTCCGAAAAGCGTTCTTAATTGTTAGAAACCCTGGAAAATAATGCGAAACACTTGTCATTTTTTACAGTGTGCATTGTAAAAATTGTAACATGTATCCTAATCTCGTAAAATATGACCATGATCCAAAAACAAAAACTTCTTCCGAGTTACTCATGATTCCGAAAAGCGTTCTTAATTGTTAGAAACCCTAGAAAATATTACCCTTGTCATTTTTTACAGTGTGCATTATAAAAATTGAGACATGTGTCCTAATCTCGTAAAATATGACCATGATCCAAAATCAAAAACCTTTTCCGAGTTACTCATGATTCCGAAAAGTGTTCTTAATTGTTAGAAAACCTGGAAAATAACATATTTTTGAAACTTAAAGTACAGTTTATAAAACATATGTTTATCTCGACTCCACTAAATTTCGAAATTTTCGTACAGATTTTAAAGTGCATTAATCAGTTTTCTGTAACTAGAAATTCAGTTATTTCGATACTATGAATATTCCAGAAAACATATTACGGTCAACAAACATACTTTAAAGACAAAGAGGATAAATTTACAGTATTAGCATTAAAATTAAAATTATTATTTTTTGTGATGCTTGCATGTAGAAATCCAATTACAGAATCTGGAAAGATTTCACCAAAAATTCATAGCAACATAAAAAGACATATTTCAGCTTGAGAAAAATGATTAAAGCACTATAAAAAATACTTATATATCATCCTTAGATAGACTCCGAAAATCAGTGGCAGATTTCTATATTACATACTTCTAAATCGAAACACAGTATTTAAAAAAAAAAAAAAAGATTCTCTGTAAATGTTGCACAAAACGTTTTTAAATACCTAAATAGTTTGCTATTTTGAATACACGGAATATTCCAAAAAATTCTTTTATTATTGCATAAATCTTCTGACTTGTTTTTAGGAAAACTGGAAAATTGTATTATAATACTGTGATTACAAATTAAGACAAGTTAGATATTTTTATAATATGTATAATAAAGATGCAATTTTTAAGTTCAAAATTTAATTAAAAACTATAAAACTGAAAATTATAATCTGTTGAATACATATTCCGGAATAAAAGAAAATAAATAAATATATATATTTTTTGCATTGAATCAGGACAATGTTATTTTTCAGTTTTCAGTTTTAGAATGAAAGAAAATCCTTTTTAAAGCAAGTGTTTATTATTATTTTTTTTCAGTCGGACTAACATTTGCATTGGATTATTTAGTAGAATTCAGTTTTGAAAAATATTTATTCTTTTATAATTCTTCCGAATTTGTTATAAGTTCGTAACACATCCGGATTTTGTTTGTTATTTTTAATATTTTTATTGAGAACTGATGTATATAATATGCATGAATGAAGTGCATAATTTCCCAATGCTTACAACGCTAACTATTCAAAAGATTTAAACGAAGAGTAGAACAAGTATATAGACGATTTTCTTTAAGACTTGTGTTTAGACATTTTATGTCTCTGAGTGCTGAAGAAAAGACAATTATGCTAATAAAACTTTTCTTCTTTCTTACCATAAAAGGCGAGATAAATGGAACAAAAAAAATTGATGTTGCTCCAAGACTTACAAACTGAGACCGCTTAAGATCATAATAAATTTTAAGATAATCTTTTGAAGTGGTATAATGTGTACTGGACTATTTTTTTAAATAAAAGAAAGATTTCCTATGGATTTCCTGTTGGTTTTTTTCTTTTTTTTTTTTTTTTTTTTTTTGTTAGAGAGATTTAAAACTTTAGTAATAACTAAAGTGATTAATTTACCTTCAGCTACTTTGTGTACTCAAAATAGACTAAAACATTTTTTGTGTGGTTTTTAAATTAACATGTCACTCACCTGAAGCGCTCAATCTCAGGATACTTTTTAGGATTTACTCTTAATGGTAGCATCATATTGTACTAAGGCTTTATCTTACTGTATGACATTTCGAAATTGTTAACCGGTCCGAAATAAAATTATACTTGAAAAAAAAACAAAAAACAAGATTTTCAAAAAAATGTTGTTCGAAATTCTTCTTTAAATTTTAAAAAGTGTTAGTTTCGGAATTTTCTAGAGGTATCAGAATGCTTTTCCGAATCATGGTAACACGGTACAGGTTACATTATACAGTCGAACCTGTTTATCCCGACAATCTAATGTCCAGAAAAATGTGTCGTCATTAGCGGAGTGTCGTGGTAACCGGGGTTGGAAAAAAATATTTATATAAAGCTGTATTTTTAATTAATTTAGGACAATTTTAAATTCATAAGTGATTTTGCCGTTTTAAGCAATAAAGCATTATTATTAAACAAAATAAACACAAAACAAAATTGAAAAGAATAAAAATCAGATTTGTGATGACTTGTTTTTTTAGTGACACATTTAATATTGATGAATTAAGGTTTGCTTATCCCTAGATGTGCTTACCACAGTTCTTTTTTCAATATTATTCAATGAATTGTAATCAAATTCGTTGTCTCAGAAATGGATGTTAGATAGTTTCTGATCGTGTCAATGCAATACAATGCTTCTGTATTAGTCGGATAAAAAATGCCGTGTAAACACAAGAAAGCGCCGCCTGACCAGAACAAAAAGAGCGCGTGTAGACTGATACGTCTATCTGGCGCTTAAGTGGGTCATTCATAGTGTTTTTGTGTCTATTTATTCGAATAAAGGATTAAAATAAAATTTCTCATTTATTTTAATGGGTATTTTAGCCACTTTTGTGAAAATTTTGGCTAAGATATTTCTTGCGTATGAAATGTATTATCATGCGTATGAAATGTATTATCAAAAACAGATAATTTTCCTTAACCGTCGGGATATCCGGAGTTAAAAATTATTCAACGATGTAAAATACGGAGGTTATTTAGATTAAAGTCTTATATAGAAAATCGGAACTTTGAAAAGCTGGCGTAATACGCGGAGTGACGTGAAAACCGGATGTCGGGAAAACGAGGTGCGACTGTATTTCCTTCAACTTAAAGAAAGACAAGAGTTATATTAAAAAGCACTTGTAATTTTTTTAGAGTGTGCATTGTAATAATTGAGACATGTTACCTAATCTCGTAAAATATGACCGTGATACAAAAACAAAACTTCTTACTCATGATTCCGAAAAAGGTTATTTATTATTATAAACCCTGGTAGCCAACATATTTTTGAAATTTAAAGAACAGTTTATAAAAGATATGTTTCTTTTGACTCCACTAACTTTCAGTAACGCTTCCGTATGGATTTTACAATGTATTAATCAGTTTTCTATAACTCCAGATTCAATTATTTGGATATTATCAATCTTCCAGCAAACATTTTCCTGTCAACAAACATATTTTAAAGACAAACAGGATACATTTACAGCATTAACATTAAAATTAATATTTTTTTGTGATTCTTGCATGTACAAATTCAATTACAGCATCTGGAAATATTTCATCAAGAATTCATAGCACATAATTGAGGAAAATAATGAATGCATTATAAAAAGTTTTTAGATATCCTCCTTAGATACTCTAAAAAATCAATGGCATATTTTTATATTACCTACTTCTAATTCTAAAAACAGTATTTAAAAAAAAAAAGAAAGAAAAAGAAAAAAAAAAAAAAAAAAAAAAAAAAAAAAGATTCTCTTATTTGTTGCACAATTTTTTTTAAATACCGAAATAGTTCACTATTTTAAATAAACGGAATATTCCAAAATATTTTTTCATTATTGCATAAATATGCTCTGACATATTTTTAGAAAAGCAGGAAAATTGCATTGGAAGTTGAACATTAAATCATAAATTTGGAGCCTTTAGGGTTCAATTAATACAAAGCGTGTGAGAGAAAAGATATGACCGGCGGAGAAACCTGGAGGAAATTTTTGATCGCAGTAATTCACTATTTAGTGTAAAAACCTATTAAACTGAAAAAGATCTTATTCCTGTTTTGTTCAGTTACAGTTTTTTTGCTTTTTTGTTATTTCATTATCATATTAATTGCACATGCTTCGAGTAACCTGGTGTTTTGTCCCAGCTTCGGCTAACTATCTAACAAAATGAAAGAAATAATAGAATAAGTATATCTACGATTTCAATAATAAAATTGTTGGAATTGTATACCTATGAGTGCGGAAAAGAGAACATCTGTGATGGTAACATTTCTTCTTTCATTTCATTACAGAACGCAAACCATGGAAAAAGTTTCAATGTTGCTCCACAAGCTATAAACGAAAAGCATTAAAGTTCACAATAAACTTTAAATACATTTTAAAAGCAATAGGGTAGGTGGAGGTAAAAACTCGCGCTTTCCATAAATTTGGATTTTAAATTATCACTTTGGATTAAATTTGTTTGGCGGCTGAATAAAATTGTATATTTGAACCTCAGCTAGTGCCACTATCAGCCTGGATTCTGTTAAATTATAATGTCGAAGGAATTGTAATTTATTTAAAAACATTGTTCTGCGTGTTTTTGTCCCATTCATCGGGGTAAAAACCCGCAGCACTGGGGCAAAACCTCGCTGTGCCTATTTTCTCCCCATTACCAGTAAAACGAATGATTGACGGGAAAGCTTTTATTTCAAAAAATAAGTAAATGCTTTGTTATATTATGAAGAAATTTGGGCAGACAATATAATGAATATAAATTAATAAAAAGCTATAATACATTCACAAACTTTTGCCAGAGAAAGTTAGTTTTGACAAAAACGGCAACTTTCGGTTTTTTATAACAACTTTTAGTTAGTAAAAAATGCATGTTATTGAATTAAACCAAGGTAGACAACCATTAACAAATGCATAAAACGACATGTCAGTATTCAGAATTTTCAAGCTATTTCCGAAAATGATGTTATTTTGGTATTTGCAGAACTATTTTGGATTGTGTTAGAACATTAAATTTAAAAAATCAAAAAAGCCCGACTGCGTAAAAAGTGAACTAATTAATTATTTCTCATCAATGTGAAACCATTTTTTATGTTACTTACCTATTTTTTTATTTACTTGTATTGACGACTTTTAAGTTGTGTTTAATTGTTAGTTCCTATCTATAAACACTGTTTTGATGAGGCCTATAGATGTCTATAAAGGTTAGAGTTGCAGTAAAGCTAGAAAAATTCTACCTACATAACTTCCAGGTTGTGTAATATTTAAACGGAGCTTCTGACTGTAAAATAGTCAATGGGACATAATCTTCATTTTGAAAGACCTATCCAATGACATGCCACTCAATATGGTGCGTAATTTTTTTTGTCTCTACCGCATTTTGTATCTTACTAACGCCATTTTGAATTTATAAAAACAAAAACCTAGCCTATAACCATCGGACGGTAAAGACGAATCGATATAGACCTATATCATTAAAATCAATCGAGAGGTTGGGCTGTTTCGAGTGTATAAAGAAATCCACATACCCAGATACGCGAGAAACACATAACCCTTCTTGGCAGTTGGGTAAAAAGAAGTTGAACATCTTTAAATGTGTATGAAGGCAGCATAAGTTGTTTCACTGAATCTGTAACTATTGGATACCTTCTTTTAAAACTAGACAATCACTATCGTAAAATGAAATAATTTTTTCTACATATAGCCAAAGCAGTCATCAGAATTGTCTTGTACTTTGACTTCAACAAAACTGCCTGCATTAGATGGTTGAGGAATATTCATATCCTCGCTATTAGAACGGTTAAAACAAAAACGCGTCACGGGCATAAAACATTTATTTTAAAAGTAGGTAGATGCCTAAGTTCTTTATTTTAAGAAAAAAATATGAAAATAATAAGTTGTTTAGTAGATTATGTTAGTCATACATCTTATCTACTTCGTGCAATATTTACTTATAAAAAAGTATAATGATTCCACCAACGTAATTGGGAAATATTTCTGTTGATTAGTCAAAACCCCACAGCTAGGATTTGTGCAGGTCTTTGCCCCACGACGGATTCGGATTTTTACCTCATTTTGCAATGTTTTGTTCAACCGGCTGACTACAAATTTAAACAAATGCAATCGAGGTAGGCTACGCAGCATTTAGAAGCTAAAGAGAATCCGTTTTTAACTGAATTTTCGGATTTTCCGATATTTTAGTATTATCAGTTAAACAATCACGTCAGTGTTTTAAATATTAGATAAAAAATGGAAAATTAAAATTTACTAATTTTCTCAACACGGATTGTAACCTTCGTCGCAAGTTATCAATACACAACCGGTACGACTGAACCCTAAAATTTGCCTACTGATTAACATTGAAAAATCTTAATCTTTAGTCTTAAATTTTTTTAGAGAGAGTTAGGGTTTAACAGGCTCGAATATGTTCGCTTCGATACACTTTACTTACTTATCACAGAATATACATAAATCCCCTTTAACGACTTATACACATAATGTGCTCAGATCGAATCTTTTTTCGGATGGGAATATATCATTTTATTCACAAAAATATTTTTGAATGCATCACTCTTTGAAACTTTTAAACTGTACGAAAATAAATAGTGAATGTATCAAGCAGCTACTTTGGAATTTCTCCATTTACGAATTTCGTTTTTGATACCTTACCGATATAATAAAAGATATGAGGTGTGCAATATTAATATTTGAGTTGCGTCCATTGAATGTTATCTAAACGCACAAGACTTATGCAAAAGGCTTCAAAATTTATCAGGTGTTTGTAGTAAGATTAGAAAATATCATTTTTAAAGAGGGAATATCTATACGAAATATTTTGATAGCAAAATTATTTTTTTTTTCTTTAATTAAACTAACGCACGAACCAACTACATTCCATTTCTTTTTCTTTTAGTTAATGATAATCTTAACTATATTAAATTGAGCTTTTTGTACTTTCCTATTTCATGTATTGTACAGTGTGCGCTTCACAAGTTTCTCTACAACTCCACCACAAATTAGCATAAAGATACCTTATATGAAAGGGTTAATTTATTTTGTTTCAATTGTAAAAATTGTTTGACATTTTTTAACGAATTTAAAAGAAAATCTGGCAAATGAATACTATTAGTCTTAAATAGCTCAAAGGCTTATTTTCATAAGAAAAAAAATTTGCCTTACAAAATATATTTTTATATTAATATCTTTGATCTCGATATATACTATATATATATATATATATGTATATACAAGGTGGTCATAAAAAAACTTTGCCGATATATGGATCTCTAGCGGCCGTTCCATCCAACCGATCAAGATGAAATTTCAGATATAATTATTCAGAAGTATGAGCTCGTGATTCTGTGAATGGCAACAAAGTAGCGTTCACGGTTACAGTTTTGGGTATAGAAACTCGAAATTTTCGAATGGTAATGCCATTTTTCTCCCATCGCAAAATGTTCAGCGCATGCGAAAACACTAAAGAATCGTTGGAATAGTCCATGTAGCGTACAAATCGGACGCGTTATGCACGCACAAAAACAGCTTAGCGAAGGAGCAAATAAACGACGATTGGGATGCACGGAGGAAATTTGCATATGACAGAGGCAAGACACTAATCACTGATTGCCACACAGATCGGAGAAAAGAAAACGTTTATGTGGATTACATATTTTCCACCTGGGTGTCATCACAGGTAATTACGTATTGTAAGCGGGATACCGTGGACAATACAATCGAATATAACATAGCATGAAGGATTCTTTTCAATCTCACATTTGGTAGAGTCCATATATGCGAAGCGTTCAGTCGTTATCACAGTCATATTGGATAAGTAATTAATTTGCAAAGTCCGTACGTTGTTATTGGTTTCTCGCATCCAACATCTGGACGCGCTGGTACTGGTATCAAACATCGGATTACAGAGCGCACTCGGCTTTAGATCCGTAGTTTTCGGTATATCCAATACACGAGCTTCACCTCTTGCATGCGTCCTGAAGTCACTATGTTATGCATATTCATAGCACTGTCTGTCCTCAGGAACGGCCGGACTGCAGTCTATCACTGGTGCTGCCAATTTCTTCGAGTTTCTTTATTAAATCACGCAGAGCTTTTGGGGTACATAGGCCACGTATTTGGTTATGGTTCCGACGGTAAACACGGAAGACTTCTCCGGCATTCATGCTATTCTGATAATAGAGTTTTACCAATTCACCACGATCTGTCTCTGGCAGAGTCATTTCATCAGCATGTGTGAGCTCCCGACTGAAGAACCAACATTCCCACCTCGCTCTTTATCCGTTTTCTACGTTGAATATCTGGCGAATGGCGTTTTGTGATTGGTGTCTTGCCTTTGTCATATGCAAATTTCCTCGGTGCGACCCGATCGTGTTTTTAGATCGTTCCCAGAACCATTTTTTGTGTGTGCATAATGCGATTTCTTGCGATACACGTACCGTTCCAACGCTCTTTAGTGTTTTCGCATACGCTGAGCATTTCGCGACGAGATAAAATGGGCGTTGCCACTCGAAAATTTCGAGTTTCTGTACCTATAACCGTAACCGTGAGAGCCACTTTGTTGCCATTCATAGAATCCCGAGCTCATACCTTTGAATAACTATATCTGAAATTTCATCTTGATCGGTTGGACGAAACGGCCGCTAGAGGTCCATATATAGAGGGCAAAGTTTTTTTTTTTATGACCACCCTGTATTTCTTGTGTGCATTATGCATGTATGCATCTTGTGAGGAAATGCATTAAAAGAAAAAAAATACAGTTTGCTTTATTCACAGATCGCTTTGATTAAAAAAAAAAAAAAAAAAAAAAAAAAAGGTATAAGTAAATTATCGAAAGAATTACGCTTTTTTCTTTCAAAAAGTTTTGTTTATTTCAGGTTTAGAATTTCTATAAAAATTTTCTATTTACTAATTTAATGCTAATGGTATTTTTCCTGCAAGATCTTTTTTTTTCTAAATGTATAGATGAATTTTTAATATATTTCCAATAATTATTAATTGTATGAAACTATAAGAAAAATTGTATAAAAGGTATATTATTCCCGTGTTCTTTGATAAAAGGAACTCAAATAAAGAGTCAATAGCGGGTGTCAATAATTCAAAAATGAAAGTTCTTGCAATATTTAATATATAGAAGAGCCTTATTTTAAACAAGTGGAAAATTACGCATCAAACGTGGCAAACGATGGTGCGTTCGTACTATAACTAGTTTTATAAATACTTTTTGCACCGCATATTGTACTGAATGTATATGTTAGTGCATTTCATAATTTCATATTAATTTCATTCCTTTCGAAAAGCTGCAACACCATAAAAATGCACTTGAAATAATTTTTTCGCATTGGCAATATAACGGAAAACTTTTGACTGTTCCTATAATTAAACTATACGTCTGATTTTCATAAAATTTGAAATGACGCGACAAAAGTTTGCAATAAGTATATATTTAAAATTTCAGACCATTTGATTTGGTAAATTTATCTCTGTTATATATGGACAGACGGACCAAACGACGACTATCGGTGCTACGTACTTATATTTACGAATGCACCTAAAAATGCACTCATATTAGAGAATAAGATTCTCAGTCTAGTAGCATTTTTGTTGTGGTTCATTGCAACAAGTTTGCATGTAAAGGGTTGTACAAAAAAGGTTATACATGTAAAGGGTTGTTCTAACGTGTTTTACAATTAACAAATTTTACTTAAAGTATTTGAGGAAAATTAAACATAGTGCTCTGACTTACATTCATAAATTTCATGTTTTTTTCTATAATTATATGAAGTGCATGACATGTTTATAGATCAATATAATTTTTACCGATGCTTTTTAGGTAGATTTCGTAAAAAATACTGCCTATTTTAATCTCCCCTAAGCTGCAATTTCTGAAAGAAATTTGCAGATCTACGCCGATCATGACACCTACAACCCAAAACCATCCCCAGTTCAAAACTTTATCTATCTATCTATCTAAATATATATCACTTTTTATGGACCCGATAACTTCTGCAATTCTGCACAAATCTCTTTCAAACTGATACATAAAATCAAGGGATAGAAAATCTCGGTCAAGATCATTAATGGGCAAAATCGGACCAAGGGGGTGGAAATAGGGAAGGGGTTTGTGAAAACGGAAAAAACTCCATAACTTCTTAATTTTTATGCATATCAAACACGTTTAAAGTTATTATTACTTCTAGGAAAAGGGCAAAAAATTTATGTATCACAGATTTTTGATTAAATTAAAAATGGGCTCAAGGGGCGCAAAAATAGGGTTTTAGGGAGAAAAAAAATTCATAACTATGCCAATTCTTAAGATATCAAATTCATTTAAACTTATTATAAACCTTCTTAAAATTATCTACAACTTTTACATTGACAAGTTTTTGATAGGACCAACTCTTAATGCAGAAAAAAATTAAAACAGCAAAAAAGGAAGGGGGTGGGGTGAAGAAGAAAAAAATTCATAACTTCGTCAATTCACAAGATATCCAATCTGCTTAAATTTATTATGCATTTTATTAATATTATCTACAACTTTCATAATGACAAGTTTTTGATAGGATCAACTCTTACAGCAAAACAAAATTAAACAAAAGTAGGAGTTGACGAAAAAAAATAAGGATGTACTCAAATCCAAACGGCTTATTTTCTGACTCATTTTTAAATTCATTTGGACTCTCAAACGCATCCAATTGGGTGGTTCTCTTAATCAGAATCTATATAATGTGCTGTGTTGTTCGATTGTTCAATAAAGGCAGATTATATTTCAAATAATTCTGTCAAAGTGGGCATTTTGAAACGAATTTCCCTAAGCAAGTGTGCTGGAAATGAAAAGAAAATGATCGTACTGAGAAAATAAATGTAAATCAAGTTCTAATTAATTGAACAAAAAATAAAACCACACACCGCTTATAAACCTCTTCAAAAAATCACGTCAGCAAGTTTCATGTACTTACCTTTTCTAGAGATCCTTTACCGAGTCTAGAAATGTGTCAGAAAATTTCGAGTTGTTGAGCGAGGAAAAATATTTTTTTTTAATACCGACTTAATATGATTTTGTTAAAAAGAGCTTTTATCGAAAAATGACATTAAAAATTCGTCAAAAGCAGGCAGATAAAATTATTAAACCGGGTTTATCTCTAATCTTGATTTAGTTTTTGATGGTAAAATTTGTACTTAACTTCGAAATCTACCTCCGCCTATAGGCCGAGCCGGCATGGATTTTTTGGTAATAAAGACTTCTTTTTAAACGATTAGCCACAAGTATCCGTAATTAAAATATATATATATACTGTTCTGACTATCATTTATTTCATTTAATAACACTTTTCCTATATTACTAAAAAAAAACAAAAAAACCTCAATTTTATTTTTTAAAAATAGGCAGATACAATTAAAAATAAAACAAAATATATCAATCTCCATGCGCTATTAGCTTCTTTCACAAAATAAATAGCAAACAATAAAACTTCCCGTAATTGAAAAATGGAAACTATTCTTATTTTAAAAAGTATTTGTACGTCATTTAAGTGAAAGAGCTTAAAAGTCGGAATCTCTTAAATCCTTTCAAATCCTTTTATATTAAAAACTGAAAACATTTTTATTTTTATAAAATACAGTACTTTGACTCAGATTTAAAACCGAACAAAATATTTTAAAATTTTCACATTGATATTTTTATTATAAATTCCATATATGTTTCTTTGCATTATTTATAAATTGAAAAGATGAAATATGATGAAAATCAAGTTTCATTATGTTCTTTTATAAATTTTATATTTTTAAATAGAGACAGACCTGTTTTTGTGCAGTCTTTGTTTTATGCAGTCTCTTTACGTGCGATATTTTGTACGATTTTTTTTTTTTTTTAATGCGGTATAAGAAAACACTATCTGTAAAAATTCATAATAGGCGTAACCCTGTGCAATGGTAAAGGAACTCATGTCGGGTTACGGAGCTATGCTATTGAAAAAATGTTTTTATCTTTAATAAATATACAATTATTAAAATCAATCCTAGTATCTTGGACTGACGAAATCGATTTTAAACAAGTTCATCACACAAAAAAAAAAAAAAAAAATCCCTGCTGGTTTGGCCTACAGGCACAAGTATAATTCGAAGTTAAGTACTAATTCCACAAACAAAAAATTAATAAAGATTAGAGATAAAATCCAGTTTAACAGTTTTATCTGGCCGCTTTTGACGAATTTTTAATTTCATTTTTCTGTAAGAGCTGGTTTTGTCAGAATCATATTAAGGCGGTATTAAAAAAGATATTTTTCGAAGCTCAACAACTCGAAATTTTCTGACGCAAATTGAGACTCATTTTTAAAAATAAAAACAGGAAACTTGTTGATCTGTTTTTTTGACGAGATTTATAAGCGACCCGCGTTTTCGTTTTTAATTAGAACTTGATTTAGAAACAATTATTTTCTCGATACGACAGTTTTTTCTTGTTTCCAGCACTATCGCTTCGGGAAATTCGGTTTAAAATGCCCACTTTGACAGCATTTTTAAAAATATATTTTCCCTTTATAAAGAAATTGACCAATACAGCACATTATATAGTTTCTGAATAAGAGAACCTGTCAACTGGATGCGTTTGAGAGCAAAAATGACCTGAAAAATGAGTCAGAAAAATGAATCATAAGACGTTCGTAACACGATAACTTTTGGTCATCCTATATTTTTGTTTAATTTGTTTTTGCTGTATTGGTCCTATCAAACTCTTGTCAGTATGAAAGTCGTAGATAATATTGAGAAGATGCATAATAAATTTAATCGGATTAGATATCTTGTGAATTGACGAAGTTTTGAATTTTTTCTTCTTCAACCCCCACATTTTTTTCGTTTTTATTTTATTTACTTATTTATTTTGCAGTAAGAGATGGCCCTATCAAAAACTTGTCAATATAAAAGTTGTAGATAATATTAAGAAGAATTATAATCTGTTTAAATGAGTTTGATATCTTAAGAATTGATGACGATGTGAATTTGTTTCTCCCTAAAATCCTAATTTTTTTCGCCCCTTGAGCCCCTTTATAATTTTATCAAAAATCTGTGACACATAAATTTCCAACCCTTTTCTTAGAAGTAATAATAACTTTAAACTAATTTGATATGTATTATAAATAAGAAGATCTGTAGTTTTTTTTTTTTTTTTCGATTTCACAAAATTTCCTATTTCCACCCGCTTTGTCCGATTTTGTCCATTAACAAACTTGACCGAGTTTTTCTACCCCTTGAGTTTATACATAAGTTTGAAAGAGAAATGTGCCGAATTATAGAAGTTATCTCGTCCATGAAAAGGTGATATATATAGATAGATTGATATACACACATATATATATAAATTTTTGAACTCGGGGTGGTTTTGGGTTATAGCGGTCATGATCGGCGTAGATCTGTAAATATTTTCAGAAATTTTAACATAGGGGAGATTTCAATAGGTAGTTCAATAGGAGATTTCAATAGTCAATTCTTAAGAAATCTACCTAAACTCCCTGCAAGCAAAGCTCGTGAACCCCCATTCAGACACTGCAGAATCTAAAAGCACGCTAATCTGATCCGTTTTAAAAATATTAAAGAAGATTGAATTATACTGAAAAAACCTGTAGCATTCTCCCTGTAAACCGGTTTCAATTCAGATTCCCTATGATTGCGAAAATTTAAGGCAAAATCAGTTGTTGTTAAGACATCCAATGGTTGTTTTCGTGTTTGCTTAAAGAATATCAGTTAAAAATTTGGAAAGAAGCTAAAATAAAATGAATGAAGCAAACAGGGTCTTTTCCTCCCGGTATTTATAACAGCGTTACAAAAGGATTGGCATAATACATTTACTACAGTTATTAAATTTTACTTTTTTAACCCCTTCAAGGGTGGTGATTAATTTTTGGACTACTTAATTTTAATTCTTAAATGCCACATTGGCACCAGAATATTGGGATGAAAAATTTCCTTTTATTAAGTAAGTGAACAAAAGCATTTTTGTATTTCGAAATTTGTTTGCAATTTCTGGTGCCATTTACTGATTTCAAGATTTTACGAATGGGAGTACCTTGTCCATGAAAGGGATAAACGCATATTAATGTATTTATTATTAAAAAGTTTCCTTTCTCTTTTAATATTCACGTGTAAATACAATTTCTAATACTTTCCTGCTATTAACACGTACTCATTTAATATTAATTTTAAAGGGGTTTTTTTACTGTTTTTGATAGTCACGTGTAAATAAATTAAATAAATTATTAATCGTTAGGAAATATTATCTTTTGCGCTGCTTTTACATTTGAAAAGAATCTGTATAATAATAGCCTAAGTCATGGGACTGTCATCAACAGTTCCTGCCGGATCCCTTCGCTTTTTATATTCCAGGCTGCCATTTTGGTACTTTAATATTAGCCAGCCACATGTGCGATAAGTCGCCAAATATTATTCTGTCGCCATTATTTCACTTATATTATAATAGTCCAAGTCATCTAACTGCCACAAACAATTACGGGCTGATCACTTCGCTTTTCATAAGAAAGGTTTCCATTTTGATTAAAGAATCAAAATTATTTTTTCGAATAAAAGTACATAAAAGTTGCCCTGATTCCAAAGAATTCCTGGTACTTTTTTGTTAGCCGTCTGCAAATCTCGCCAATAGATTTTTTTTTAAACTCGCCAGTTAGCACTTTTTTATTTTTTGAGTGGTAAATTAAAACGGCGCTACTTTGTTATCCCATCGACCAAAAATCTGTCGCCAAACTATAAGATTAAATGCAATAATGGTCGATCGTAAATGTCACATTCACTTGACTTTAAGGAAGTTACACGTATTTACGCCATCAAGTGAATTTTATTTCGACGTTTTATTTGTATTTTTATTAATGTTATACTAATTTATTTGTTCTTTCGTTATTTAAAATAAACAATTATGCCAATTTGTATAATTCGGCAAGTGGTTTGGCGATTTATATTATTTGGCAAAATTGGTCGACGGGAGAAGTAGTACCATTAACCCATTAACCTACGATTTACTTTTAACAGCTCCACAGTTTGACAAATCCATAGCTACCACTAAAATTTAATAGAAATTTTCACCTTGTTTAATCATGGAATTTCGACTGTTAAATTAAACTATATTTACTGTGAAATTTTAGTGGTAAGAAGAATTTACATTTGGCTCGATCATCGTACGATGGCTATGCCCGTCATTGTAGGTTAAGGGGTTAAAACATAGCTTTGAAGTTCAAATTAAATGTCATGATTTTATGCACTGTCATATATGCACCGGGTTTGGCGTAATTTTTTTTTACTACAATTTGGTGAAACCTCGTTTTCGAATACCTGCTGAATATGTATTTTTAAATTATTTTCTATTACTTTTAAAATGAAATAACAATAAATAAAAAAAGTTTAATTAATAACTATAGAACAAAAAAAAATAACACATTTTTGTAAATAAAAAGAAAATAAATTCAAATAAACATTATTAATAAATAAGCAGCAATAGCCGGGTTACCATGTCAGGCAAAATAACGCCATTTTGGCGCCAATTAGATACCCCGTTGCTTATATGACATCTGTGTCTAATATTTTTCTTTTCGTTTCCTTTAAAAAAAAAAAAAAAGAAGTAAAAGCCATTTATTTTAAATGTTTCAGTTTTAAATGAAGGTTTTGCATTAAATAAAATGAAAATGAAACACAAATTGAATTATCAATAAAAATAACATGATACATTTCTTAGCATACATTTAAGGGAGGCCAAACTGTTCGCCGTCCTTTGGTCGCCAAATAAGTTTAAAATAATAACCTTTACTAAAATGCAAAAACAAAATCTGTTATGATTAAAATTTGAGTTGCCATCATTAGAGAAACGTATTTAAAACTAGAAAAAGAAATATTTCGAAAGCTAATTCGAATTTAAAAATTCTAATGCTAGTTTTGAGATCTGCGGATCAATACGAATTTTTGGTGTTAATCACATCGCAAAATATTCCATATTTTAGGAGAAATCGCCGTGAAACATAATCAGTTGTTTAATCAGTCGTTTCATAGAATTGTTAGATAAATTCGTTTCATTTCAGTGGTTTCATGAAATCGTTTCATAAATTCGTTTCATTAGAATTTTACATATACGGTAGATATGTTTCTTTCCCACATTTTTCCACATCTAAAATAAATAAATAAAATATTTAAAATTGTTTATATGCGAATTTATTCTTTATTTTGTTATAAAAAGTAACAATAAAGGTAGAAACAAATATTCGTAATATCTTTTCGATGTAAGAATATATTTATATGGTCCTTATCAACCGCATTTTTTCAATATGTGGAGAACAATCTTTAACTATTTGCTAAGTTTCGGATTACTTTATTTGTATGTTTTTAAGGCGGTCTTTATCCAAAATACAAAAACAGGACTGATTGGATAAATTTAAATTTTGTAAAAGATTCTCAGATCACAGATGCAGAAACAAATAAAAATATGTAGTAAGTAAATTTTGGTCTTTTTTCGATTATTAACTGTCATGTTACTTGCATATATCATTCAGAAGCGAGAGCTCGCAGTCTTTAAAAATGTCACATTGAATTAAAATGAGATATTTCGTGTTTATATCACAGTAAAAATTAAGAAAGGATACTAAATTATATTTTTGATTCGGTATTAATAAATGGAAAGCTATCTTAGATTAATATGTATATCGTACATATTCTAAGATTTATCAAAGTTTTCTTTTTATTTCGCAAGTATTCACTTGTCGTTTAATTAAAGCGATTTGGCAGCTTTCATTTTGCGAAAATGGACAAAAATAATAATTTAAAAAATTTTGTTAATATAAATTTGGACATACGTTGTATATAGTCTTACTAAGTTGTGTCAAATGCAAAAAAGACTTTTTATTGAAAAAAAAAAAATCATTTTAAATGATTGAGAGTTGCGATCTTTAATACCGTCTTTTTCAGTACCTGTTTATATATATATATACATATATATGTTTATGAAGGACAACCATGATTTTAACTGTTATACAAAAAATTTAGAATTGAAACTATCCTCTAATCACAATAATCAATAATACAAATTATTTGGATGTAAAACTAAAAATAGAAAATAAAATTTAATTACAACAGTTTTGACAGTTTAAAAAGGGTTATCCTGTGAATCTGGTTAAAAATATGACGTTTAACTATGTAAGAACATGAAAAAACAGAAGTGAAATGATACCTTTATTCGAGGCATGTGGTTTATGGAAAGCGGAATAGTAAAAGATTGCTGTTGGAAATGATTGATTTTGGTTGGTCAGTTTCATTTTATCTGCTTTGGATCTTTTTTCTTTCGTTTTCGCTATATGGTCTTGGCAGATAAATTCTGGTGAATGTTGCACGCGTAAAAACAGTTTTAAGCCTACATTGCGTGTCATAAGACACGCAGCCTGTCTGCAATTTTAGTTGGTTTGTTAGTTTGACTTTAGTTTGTTACTTCGGTTGATTGTGTTCAAGATTCAGTTGGTTATGTTGCGTTTCATTGTGTTAGTTCATTTCTTTTAAATATTTTATTGTATGGTTTAGTTAATATTTTTACTTCATTTAAAATTTACATAAAGTGGTAGAGTTTGAGATTAGTTTAGGGATTTTTTAACTATATATATATATATATATGTGTGTGTGTGTATATATATATCAGCATTCTGTGAAAAAAGTCAGATGATTCTTAATAAAGGAAAATACAATACAACCATGAGCGAAAAGAAGCAATAAACTCTCTCTAGTTACCCACGATTCTTAAAAGCATCCATTACCATTAGAAACATCAGAAAAAAAATATATTTTCGAAATATAAAGAAGTATTTATAAAGCAAAGTTCTTTTTTCTTCCAATAATTTTCGCAAACTTTTCTGAATAGTTTTTTAATAGGGTATTAATAAGTTTTCTCAATCTGAAATATAGGCTTTAAGGGATCTATAAATTCTCAAGTGAACTTTTTTAGTTCAACAAATATGTTTTAGATACAAATGTGATTAATGTACAGTCTTAACATCAACATTCAAATTAATATTAATTGGTTACTCTTGAAGATAAGGGAAACAATCACATGGGATTCCTTTCAGCTAGCGCCACGTGTCGCATTCTTTCTAAGCCCTCCTGTATGCCCTTTCTGGTCATTCGTGACCTTGACCCCTAACGGACATGTGCCTACATTTGCTGATGACGGGCTGTTAAAATGTCCAGACCGAAACATGGCCTGTGTCCTATTGTTTTTATGGTGATTCATACAAATTTTTATTATTTAATTGTGATTTATCTCCAGTTTTTCGGTGCTGTTTCATCCATATATAATACTGGTTTAAATTCTACATTTATGTATAGATGGTTAAATATTGTTTGATGACTAAACGCAAGTGTTAAAATAAAGCGAAATAACACATATTCATAAATAAAAACATCTTAAGACACTATACCTTCATCCTTTAGCACGTTCGTAGATTATTTGAAAAAATGTTAAATATTGGGTCATTCCATGCAAAATGAGCAAATCAGCTGTGGCAGACATGTCATAGATTGTAATGAAAATCAGTATATAAGTAGATCATATCTATTTATGAGTAAACGTAAAATAATAGATTTCAGGATTGTTTATGTAAGTATTAAAATTTACATTAAAATTGGATGTAAAATCGAGGTTTTATCTTCATGCTTAAAATTCCAATTTCAATTATTAGCCTTAGGAATGGAAAGACTATATTAAAAATTATTTATAATTAGAAATGAGTAATAAGTATTAGATTGACGTAAGTTAGTAATTGTATTTTTATTCCGTAATGAGAAGAAAATTATTTTTCAGAAATTTTGAGGGCAAAATGCAATATTTCTACTGTTCATTTAAGCAAGAAGGACAGCTCTGACAAGTTCACATTTTTTATGACGTTATAGCTAAAGGTATATGTTTTAAATATCGAAAATTTCATTATCGACTTTTTATTCCTTAATGAGAAAAAAAAATAAATAGTAAAAAATGTTGGGTGTAAAATGCAATATTTCTGTCACTTCTTTGAAAGTTAAGGGAAGCTTTTTAAATCTTTTAAATTTTTTGATATTATAGATAAAAATGTATATTTATAATATAGAAGCTTTTATTCTTGCTTTCAGTTTATTTTTGGCTATTAATAAATTTATTTTAAACTACATTATATATATATATATTACGTTGAACAAGAAATTATATATTTATTCTCTAAATCCATAGATGGCAGCACTACATTTTTTCACCTTTGAAATCGTGCAATATTGTAAAAAAAAAAAAAAAAAAAAAAAAAAAAAAAAACGCGGATTCAAATAGGAAAGCTTTTGGAATGGAACAAATATTACCTTTTTAACCCAATTTTGTGATGTTAGGAATCAAAATGCAACCTTTAATATTTTTAGCATATCATGGACTTATTAATCTTTATGTCTGTGCAATAACTGTAATGTCTGACCTATCCTTCATTATTTTTTCTTGCCTATCAATAAGAGGAAAAATTACAATTTTGTCATTTTTTTAAAGTTTCTAAATTTTTTTAAAGGTGAAGGAAATACATGGCAACTTAAAAACTTTAGCAATTTGATCTTAATATGTAACACTACATCAGACATTAATGCACAGATGTTTTTGAATACCTTTAATGTTTATAACGTTTTTCATTTTCTCAAAATTGGCAAATTTTCAATTTTTACAACAAATTTAAGATTAATCATGGCGTTACCAAATTATTATTACTAAATAAATATGAAGGTAATTTTCCAGAGATTACAATATTACAAAAAGGTTTAATTTATGTTAAGTAGTTTTCAAGATACGGAACTTCAAACTTGCAACTTTGAACGATTGTACACATGCCATTCTATGTCACAAGTTTTTTAAATGTCCAGAACTTCCAAAATTTTTTATTTTTTTGTCGAAATATTTTGCAGTGCTCTATTTGAATATAAATTGAATCTGTGTATCAAATTTTATTAAAATCGGTTACTATGCAGCCACGACTTTTTTTTTTTAATTTTTGCTCATTTTTTGTGGAATGACCCTATTACATATCCACATTAATTTTCGTGTACCAAATATAGCATAATAAATATTTGTTATGCAGTTTCAATAAAATGCTATCTATAAACGTGTGCACGTGATTTTATTTCCGAAAATTGAAATGGCATCGAGATTAAAGAATCAGTTAAGAAATTAATATTTTAAACGCGCATCAAATTCCAATGAAATTCCGGAAAATAAAATTCTGTTTTGCATTAATTATTTCATAATCATTTGACAATTATAGATCGGAGACATAGATTATAGTTTATTATATCGCTTAGAAATTAAAGTGAAAGAACAATAAGGATTTGATATCTTAAGCTTGAGTATGCCCTGCAGTATATTGGGCTTTTCGAGTGGAAAGCCAGTACAATATTTAAATTTTTTGTTTGACGGTATAAATTTTATAATTTTGTAACATTCATAGCTTCTAACAGCTTTAATTTTTTGTTACCTTCATTTCGCGAAAGAAGTATTCGCCGGATTTGATATTGTCCAAATTGATATTTTCACTTTATTTAACCACAGATTATCTGCCATTAAATAAAACGGAGATTTCTAGTCGGAAATACAGGGGATCAATAATTGTAGCATTAGCAAATATGAAATGTAGTAACTTTTTTTTTTTTTTTTTTTTTTTTTTTTGAAAAAGAAAAAAAATGTATATGAAAGTAACTAGAATTTTAAAAAGTCGTTGAAATACGCACATCATACACATAAGAATAAAATTTTATGATGACGTAATATGTTTTCGAAAACTGAAATGATCCTTCACACACTCTCCAATAAAGTAATCCAAAAATTACTAATTCATCCTAAAAAGCTTTATTAAATGTGTTGATCTTAGTTCGGGATGTCTTTGAAATAATCATTTCATACTCATGTAAAAATTGCAGATAAGCACAGTTAAGTCTTAAAATAAATAATCATTGTTTAACGTCTGATATACGATTTAGAAATAAAAAATATATTACAATTCGTCAGACATACCAGTAAAAGTTACATAAATACATTTAATACAATTAAAAAGCAAACGTTTCGAGCTAAATTTTAGCCACTTATCAGTTCAATAAATTTCTGTCATTTGAATATTATTTATTGCACTGATCAGGGGCTAGAATTTAGCGTGAAACGTTTGCTTTTTAATTGTATTAAATGTATTTATGTAATTTTTACTTGTATGTCTGATGAATTCTAATATATATTTTTACTTTCTTCTATCTTCAATAGAAGAAATTCTTGTAATAGAAATTTTTTTCAATTTCCAGTTTTCGAGGGATTTACATGTTTTATGGGTCAGAGATCCCAAAAAACATATCTATAGAAAATGTCTGTCTGTCTGTCGACATTGTACCATCAAAAAGTGTATGAAGGTATTCATAGAATTGAACCAAATTTTTATTTTAAGTTTTTGGCTATGGCAAGCAGATCCTTCCTGAATTTGGAAAAATTTCGCAGGTAGGGGGCGCTGTAATAGCGATTTTTGTGCGATTTTGAATATTGTACCATACAAAAGTATATGAAGTTATACATAGAATTAAACCAAATTTTATTTTAAGTTTTTGGATATCGCAGGTAGGTCCTCCCTGAATTTGGAAAAAATTCGCCGGTAGAAGGCGCTGTAACAGCGACTTTTGTGCGATTTTGAATATTGTACCATCCAAAAGTGTATGAAGTTACGCATAGAATTGAACCAAATTTTTATTTTAAGTTCTTGGCTATGGCAAGCAGGTCCTTCCTTAATTTGGAAAAAAATTGCCGGTAGGGGGCGCTGTAATAGCGATTTTTGTGCCATTTTGAATATTGTACCATCGAAAAGTGTATGAAGTTATGCATAGAATTGATCAATTTTTTTTGTGTTTCTTTTTGGTCATGGCATGAAGGTCTTCCCTGAATTTGGAAAAATTTCGCTGGAAGGGGATGCTGTACTTTCGATGTCTGTACCATTTTCTTTATTGTACAATCGAAAAGTGTATAAATTTACGCATACAATTGAACCAAATTTTTTGTGCGTGTTTTTGGCTTTGGCCAACACGTCCTCCTTGAATTTGGAAATATCGCGCGGTAAAGGGGCTCTGTGATAGCGATTTTTGTGTACTTTTCTTGATTTTTTGTAGTTCTATTGTCCATCGGCGGCTCATGCAAAGGCGGGAACTCACTTCCTGCTTAGCCGGCTATTCGCAAGCATCTGATAACAACAGAATAAGTAAAACTATTAATTTTAACAAATATCATGATATAGATTAAGTCGTTTTTAGTTCATTTAATTGACTGAAGCAGAAATTTAAGATGAAAATCAAAGTTGATGTAGTAATGAACTAATAATATTGAAGTATTAACATGTGTAACTAGTTTTTGAAATATTAAGATGTATAAGATAGAAAAATTTTTGGGATTGGCACATCCAACTAGTTACAGTTAAGTCTGTTAATCAGTCAACTTCAGAATTCCCATCGCTAAAGTTAAATCTATACGGCCATAAAATGCATTCGTATGTAGAAAATATATCATCTGGAAATTAATATACTAATATTTATTAATATATTTCTTCTTTTTTCTACTCACACTTGAGAGGAATGTCTTTTTTTTTCCACAGTTGTCAAAATATTTCTAAACAATATAGTTAATTTTAGGTGAAGTGTTAAAATTCTACGCCCAATTTCCAGCTTTTATCACATAAAATATTAAATTAATTATAAATTTTAGAACCATTTTGAGAACTAAGAAAAAAGGAGACATCCTTCAAGAAAAGTACGCAGAAAAAAGAAGTTAAAAATAATAATTTCCTGAGGAGATATTTTAAATACAAAAATGATTTCTACGTCTATAGGTTTAGCATTAGAGAGAGGAATATGGAAGTTTACTGAATAACAGTCTTAAGAAATTAATGGTTCTTTGAACCAACTTTTGGTGTTGCAGTGGTTGTAACTATAAGATTGTGAAATTTCGATCCAGCTCTGGCTGAATCTGAACTCAAATTTTTTGAATGAGATTTTGCCATATTATCATTCCAGCTACTGCAGCACCAAAAATTCTTCAACCTATCATAAAATTTTTAACCCTTTGAATCATCGTGTTGTATATCTGAAAAATACCCAAACTTCAATGTTACTTGTACAATAGGCTATAAAAGTTGATTTATTGATTGCTGCTATCAACCAGTACAGGCGTGCATATAAACTGTTCATAGAATTCTTAACAGACGACAATACTGAGTTAATTTTTCATGCCAAAATTTGATTTATCATTTGGTCAGTTATGCATTGTTATATCTAAAATGAATTTCGTAATTTTGTAAAATTATAAACACTGGAGACTTCCAAAAGAGATTTTCTACAAAGGTATATCATACTTTACAAGTAGGCATTAGACAGTTGACAATATTTAGGAGAAGTATGTAGTTTATTGGAGATTTCAAAAAAGTACGTTTTAGTCAATATTTTTTTGTGTGTGTATTGTGATGTTTTTATAATTTTCTACTTGCTTAAAATGATGTATGCTAAGGTTAAGAATAAATATTTTTTGAATTGGAGTTGTTGAGCTACTGAGGGTTAATAATGCTTAGATATTAAATTTGAAGCAAAAAAAAAAAAAGTTTTACATCTGAAATTTGAGTATTTAGTTTAATGCATTAAGCATTTCGCGTTTAAAAGCACCCTAATATCCCCATTTATTTATTTTAAGGGGTAAATTTTATAATTGTGAATTATAGTAAATTGTTTTATTTAAAATGAAAAATAAATAGGAAAACAATATATTTGTTGTAATTCATTAAAATCAAATATTC